>CM076570.1:1560688934-1561288934 GCA_034641835.2 Pinus albicaulis | reverse complement strand
CAAACTAACTCTCTCATATGTTTTAAAGAGGTCAATTTTTATCACCAATCCTATGATTTTATTGGATTTTAAACTGTGAATCCCTTCTTGAGCCAACCCTATTGCCTTGCATATCTTCTGACCTTCAAGAAAGGAAAATTGTTCCTTTGATATATTTTGGATAGAATCAGTTTAGCCTGTTAGCTATGATTTTTGAAATGAATTTTTTATGCAGTTGCATAGAGATATATGCTTGAAGTAGTCAAAGGATTATGGATTTTTTTATTTAGTAATTAGGGAAATCAATGTAGAGTTAAAAGAATCAAGCACCCTACCAGATTGTTGAGATTCCTCAACCATATTTAAGAGATCTCCCCCCAAATACCATAAAGCCCCAAAAAAAAATCCATTGATAGACCATCAAGACTAGGGCTTTTATCCTTCTGAAAATTGTGGAGGACCTTTTGTAATTTGACCTCAGTCACTAGTTCCATTAAAAAGTTGTTGCATTTATCTCATGATAACCTTAGAAAATATTGAGCCAATAAGATTACATCTACAACGATCACCTCGGGAGGGGCCTTATACATGTTACCGAAGTTGTTTTTTCCTAGCTTTGTGAGATTTTCAAATGATAAATAGTTGCCACTGTCTGGATCATCGAAAGCCCAAACAATTTTGTATGCTTGACGTTCCTCAGAAAACTATTGGAAACAAATTATTTTTTTCATCACCACTCTTCCACCATATGGATGTACTTTTTTGTCCCCAAGTCTCCTCATCTTCCAAAATTATCCTTTTGGTAGCCTATAAATGAATGATCCTCTGTTTAGATTCCTTGTCCAAATAAACCCCCCCATTAGGGGTTTCAAGACGCTCAAAATTCTCCTCTATGACTTTTAAATATTCCTCCTCCCTCTATCTTTTGAGGGTATACCACTCAATCGTAGCCTTTTTTAGCCTTTTGACATTTTCAGCAAAGTGAACTGCAATAAGCACATCCCCATCAAGGTTGTAAGGAATCCAGTTTCCAATGACCAAACTATGAAAATATTCATCTTTTAACCATGATGCATTAAATTTAAAAGGGCTTCCAAATTTGTTAAAACCCTCTTTCATTTCAAGAAAAAATGGATGATGATAAGATTCACCAGCCCCTGTTAGCTCCCCGTAATTTGTTAGATTGGAAAGACCAAATGTACAGGGGTAACATCAAACCAGTCTTTGGAGTCCTAGGACCTAGCCTTCCTGGACTCGGAGAGGGCTCTCTCAACACTTGTGCAAAATATGTGAACTTGATAGGTTTTAGGGTTTTGGTTTTAGGCTAGTTATGAAGATTAGGGTTTGTTTGTTTGGTTGGTTGGTTGGATAGGTTGTCAAGAAGAAACAGATAGAGTAGGAGAGGTTTAGACCATTGGGCTATGGAGTCTGCAAAAGGTCTTAAGTCAAGGATGCTTCGAAGGGCAAGTATAACAAAGCTAAATTGATCTTCAAGGCTTATGTGAGTGAAATGAACATTAAATTGTGAACAAAGTAGGTGCAAAGGGTAGTTAAGAATCGTTTGAAAAATACTAAAACAAGAAGGACCTTTAAAATCACTATGCATAAAGAAATAACCAAATATAGGGCATACCATACTTCTCTGACCAAACCCTAGCAAGTAAACTCAAAAACAACTATCCAGCAAACCCTATAGAGCAGGGTACTCCTAACCTCTCTAGTTATCTACCTTCAGAGAAAGAAAACATGCAAGGAAACATATAGTAGTGATCAAGAAGTATGGAACTCATAATTTCATCAATCATCCTACAAATAACTTCAAATCAACTATTTAAGATGGACAAAATGGAAGGGCAAACCATGAACCTCTTCAATCAAACCTATTTAGAAATACTTTAAAGTAAAAGACCTCAACAACAATGTTTAAGTGATACCAAAGGGAAGGGCTAAACATAAACTAATTTGGAACTGACTCTATTAAATCATTCTTGAGATAAACAAGCTGAGTGGGTTTAGAGAGCAACTAAGAATTCTCTATATTGACCTAGCAGAGGAAAACATGGAAGCAAAAGAGGCATACAGAATTAATGTGCTTTTGACAGCACACCTTAAGCTAAAATTTATGTTCTAATGCAAGAGAAAGATGACAGAATATGTAAAACATAAGAAAATGAAAACAAAATGAGAAAAACATCACCATTAGCCATGTTCATGAATCCTGCAAAGTTCTTGCCTCATTGATATTCAATCCAAAATCTTCACAATGCTCCAAAGCCAAAAACTCCTTACAACTCAGAGCCTATGCTCAGTTCAAAAACTAACCAAAAATATACAATAAGGTCTCCATGCTCTATTTAACTTAAATTGGAGGGTCAAAACCCTAACTAGGGTTCTGAAAACCATCAATTACTCATAAATGTCATTTATGTGCAAAGAGATCATGCAAGGCCCAAGGCACATAATATCTAATAAAATAAATGTAAAATAACTTCTAACACCTAACTTGGGAGTGATTTGCCCCAAAAAACTCAAAATATCTATTTGCCATAAATTTTTGTCTTTTATTGTCTTTTTGGCAAAAGCGCAGCACAGAGGTCCAAGGGCGCAGTGCCTGAACCGGAAAAATAGGTCTTGCAACTGAGTTTTGAAGGACTTCCTCATATCGAAATGAGTTCCGTGATAGCTCGTTGGAAATATTGCTAAGTATAATTTCCAATAATTCCATTGGTTTTTTGTTTGGACTTCATTTTCCTATTCAAAAACGAAATCTCCCAAGGATGCTAAGGGCGCAGCGCCAGCTTTGAAAATGAGGCAGAAAGGTGAAATTTAGTATGCTTTTTAACCTTTTGGAGGACCAAATCAACTCCAAATGATCTGCAATTTGGTGTGCATGATGCCCTGGGCATAAGGATTCCCAAAATGTAAGCCACTTCCCCTGAGGATGCCTCAAAAAAGAGCGCAGCGCCAGTGGCGCTACGCCCTTGGCCCTCCAAATCAGCAAAAACTCAAAATTTCCAAAAAGTTTCCAAAATTGAGATTTGCCTTGCCCATTAGGTTTGGGATGCTTGTATGGAAGCATCAGCAAGGATTTCAAGGTTTGATTGGTCTTTGGCCTCCTTGAGTGCTTGAATTTTGGCAAAGGGCTCTTTTGAGCTTGGCCCTTGCTATCTTGTTCCTCAAAGTATAATGTTTGGCCATTTTACTTTGGAGGTCAAAATCTCTCTTTGTCTTATCTAACTGACCCTCTAAGAATGTGTTGGCCATTTATAGCCAAGGCTCCCAGTCATAATCCACCTCCATGGAAAGCATCTCACCTGGGGTGAGCTGCTCTGCCAATGTTGTTTCTTTCTCCTTCTCTCGGGCTAAGGCCTTCCTTAGTCCCATTGTTCTTGGTCTTCTTCTAGACTGTTGCCCTTCTTCATCTTCACTTTCCTCATAGGTTCCCATTAACTCATCTAGCTTTACCTGTGCCCTTTGAGCTTCTTTCTGGGCTCTGATAGCCATGATCCCATAGATAGCTTGTTGTGTCTCTAGCTGCTTGGTTTCAACTTCATAGTAGTGAATCACATGACTAGATCTAGCTAGATTGGCTTCCAAGTCTCTTATTTGGGCATCTTTGCTTTGAAGCAGTATGCTTGTGATATTTCCCTCATTTTCCTCATCACTGTTCACATGAATGAGTTCAAATTCTTTTTCAACCTCATGATTGTCTTCTTCCTCTTCACCAGTGATCTTTTCTTTGCCTTTGTCAATTTTCTTAGTGGATGTAGAAGGCATGGCCCCTTGCCTCTTGAGGGCAGCAAACACATGCCTTTGTCCTCTTTGGTATGTCAAAGGAAGAGGTTCAATATTGTTTACCTCAATTCCATATGTCTTGTTTCTATCATTGTGGTCATCTTGGTTTGGCTCACTGACATCTTCGCTCACTTCTTCATTTGTATCCTTCATGCTAACATCACTACTTTCTTTATTGTCTTCAACATTGCCATGAGCCTTAGTTTGTTCCATATCATCACTGCCTATATGCTCAATGCCATCATTATCATTGATTTCTTGGCTAGTCTCATGGCTGCTAACATGGCTCTCAACATCATCACTGATATCCTTGTTATTTTGATCAGTGTCAGCACCATCATCATCATTATTATCATCTGCATTGATATCATGGCCATCATGATTGCTGCTTTCTTCCTCATTGGCACTGCTTTCTTCATCAGTGGTTTCTGCACTGTCTTTATAAACACTATGAGCCACACTGTATTTTGCACTGCTCTCTACACCATCATCATTACCACTGTGAGCCTCACTGTTTTTACTATCATCAAGGCCATCATGATTGCTGCCATGACTGTCACTGCCTCCCTCCTTACTATTGCTTGCCTCATTGTTGTGATATTCACTATGGTATTTACTGCTATTATCAGCCTCTTCATTTTCTTCACTCTTATCATTAGTCTCACTGAAATTTTGGCCCTTGGTACCACTGCTATCATTAGCATCATCATCTGTATCTTTGTCATCTTTTCCACTTTCTTCATTTGTATCCTCACTGCCTTCTGCCTCTTCATCTCCAACATCATCATTGCCCACAGTTTCCATGATTTCTGCTTCATTACTAACCTTTTCTTCTTCATTTCCTTCTTCCTCACTGCTTGAATTATCATTACCCTTTCCTTCATTGTCACTTCTCTCATTTTCTAATGCACTGTGAGATAGTGATGAAGGAGGGTTGTCCTGAGGTGAAGGGATATGTGTAGATGGTGAAGAATGTTCAATAGGAGATGATGGAGGAGTAGGGCTAGGAGGATGGGATGATGAAGTCAAATTTTACTGAGGATGGGCCAGTGGATTGGTGAACACTTCATGAGAAATGAAAACCTCCCATGGAATACCCTTTTGCTGCAATTGATGCATCACATCCATTTTGATAAGAGAGTGGTGGAAGAGGCTTTGCATCTGTTGGGGATAAGCTCTCTTTTGTACAATATAGGACATTTTTTCAATACTCCTGTAGAGGTAGTAGGGTAGGTGCAGCCTCTTGACCCTAGTAAAGTGCATGAGCAGCCTAATTTGATAATAATAAAGCCTAGATAACCGTCCCTCACATGTAAAGTATTTCATGATCACTCTCATCAAAGGTGCATATCTCTCCAACAAATGTGAGAAAGGAAATATAGATTTGCAGTTGTCTTGGTATCTAGGCTTTAGGAAAGGTTCATAGTGGCTTAAGTATAGATTGGTCTGTTTGAACCACTTCTCCCCTACATTGGCAATATCATCTAAGGAGAGTTCAAAGGTCACCCCTGCAAAGTTTGATTGTTTGTCATGTAGGTTATGGATGAATAGCCTTGTGAGCTCAGGGTGACGTTTTACCTGTTTTACTCTTTCACAAAAGTGAAAACATCCCACATTTTGGAAATATGTGACAGCCATAGGAGAGGCCACCAGCTCATCAATGTTTTAAGGTTCAAAACTATTTATTTTACCACCTCTGTGTTGATGTCTCCTTGGCACTTGGCTTCCCTCACCACTATCACTGTTACCTTCTCTTGAAATTTTACCAATTCTGCTTTTGAAACTAAAAACCCTAATTCTTATTATGAAATGGAGGTGGAAGAGGGTAATGGAGTGGTGATGAAAGGGGAAATTTTTACAAGTGAGGGATGGGAATGAATGATTGAAGGGGAAAATTGGGTAGAATGAGAGGCTAAATAACCTGAGTGCAAACCAACTGATATGTAAAACCTTAATGTGAAAACACCTTAGTAATGATGTCAATGGGGGATGATGAGGGTATGTAATTTCCAATGTTTTGTAGTGTAAGGGACTGACTTGGAAAATGGAATGAGTGTTAGGTGAATAATCAACCTCTCAACAAGGCACTCTATGTGTTCTTTGGTATGTAGATGGAGGAGTGTCTTTTAAACAGTGGTGTTCTTTGAGCATGAAACTTAGATTTTCACTCTAGGGTTCCCAACTTTTTTTTAATCTTTTAAACCATCAAATGCTTGAAGATGAAGGAAGGCATCCACTTACCACTTAGAGAAGCTTTAGAAACCCTTTTTGGTAGCTTGGAGGTGTTTCTGAGCCGACTTAAGGGTTTGCAGGTGCAAGAGGCCCTCCTGGCCAAACATGTAGCGCACAGGCTGAATAGGTTGTCGGGTCAGCCAAGGGCGCAGCGTTGAACGGGCTGAATGAGTTGTCGATCGAAAAAGGCACAGCGCTGAATGGGCTGAACGAGTTTTCAGTTGGCAAAGGCGCAACACCGAACCTGTTTTTTGGGCCTGCCGGGCCTGTTGGGAAAACTCGCAGCGTTCGGCCAGGCGTGCAACGCATACTTCCAGGAGCGGAGCGTAGAGTAAAATTGCACGGGGAAATATTCCAGGGGTGCAGTGCCCGACTCCAAGTGCGTAGCGTCATCCTCAACGCGCAGCGCTGGGTAACTTGATTTTTCCTTAAAAACTCTCAGTTTTTTCTCCTTAACTGCTTTTTATCCTTGCAAGTGAACAATGAGCTAATTTGAGGACCAAAATGACCTTTTATAGTCTTAGGAAATTACATCTAATTTTTTCAAACCCAATTTCCTAATGTTATTACTCCCTTTACCTTTTTACTGCTATTTCTTTGATTTCTTGCTTGTAGGTGATAAAAACATTGAAATGGTCTTTTCCTTTTGCTCCTTGAGTTGACATCTTTACTTTATGTTTTCTTTGGAATTCAAACACACAGTAACACCTTCAAACTCTTCATGACCTTGTTTCCTCCTTGGAGTTCAACATTATGTTTTTATCTTTTTGAACACTGAGTGTAAGTGACTGAAATGAGAATTTTACCCTCCTTTCACTGATACTCTTTACTTCTTTGTTCTTTGAAATAGTGAGGAATTTCACCTTGGCAAACTTTGGGATGTCAGTCACAGTAGTCCCTTCAAATCTTCCTTCTGATGTCATCATGGAGGCTTAATGTTGCACTGAAAATTGGCATCCTGACATTCTGCTATGTGTATGAGCTCATAATCACTCATACTTCCTTCTTTGCAAGTCTAACAAATCAGTTCTTCATGTCAAGCCTTGAAAATAAGAGAAAAGTTCTTAAAAATCTCCTTAACTTTGGTATCGCACTTTCTCTTTATCTTGCCTGCGGTCCCGCACCTAATGTTCATGACTCCTGCGTACCTGAATGCACTTTATTTGTGTTATGGGTGCAGACCCCTGTAAAAGATTAAAAAGACACAAGTAAACTCAAAAATCTCATTTTCAGTAAATTCTAGAAGCCTCTAGAAAGAATCTTGCAGTGGCAGAACCACTCTTTTGAGGTTCATGTATCCCTTACCTTATGGAGCTAACCCCTTGATGTGAGGAGCTTATCCCTTTGAAGGAGGATTCTATCCCTTCATAGTTGGAACTGAAACCTCCTCTTTTGCACTATAAAAAGAGGCATTGGGTAGCCTCAAGGGGAGTTCAAGCTTTAGAATTATTTGAGGTTAAGCGCTGTTGGGATTCAGACTCATTTAACTGAGATTTTGTGAGGAGAGATCACATACCTCTATCTGTCTCAGTCAGAAGAGTGCAAGGCTTGTCGGAGTAGAGGCGATTCCTGCTTCAGACCCCGGGAAGGCCTGTTCAAAATCAAGGCTAAGGTTGTAAGGTTTTCCTTCTTTCAAAGTTAATACAAATGAACTCATTTTTCTCAATAAATTGTTAGTTAACTGTTTATTTCATGGATTCCTTGATCACCATGATAAGCATGATTTTTGATGTTTACTATACAAGTGTTATTTAATTTTTTCTTGTTTGTGATTGTAGGTTTACAAAGATAATTCCTTCAAGTGCACGAGGAACAACAACTTCGAGCAAGCATTGGATCTACTGTACGTCCTTAACACCTTTATAGTATTCTTTTGTAAATCGCATATGTTTAGAGAAAGATAGGTTTGTTTGGTTGTTTGGTACTAGGGATATCGATCTTGTCTACAAGATTGATTTATCCGCCCAACCAATTGGCGGCTCCACTGGAGAAAGAACTTGTTGTTTTTGGTTTTCCTTTATTTCAATTTGAGAAAATGTCTTTTCTGGTTTTTGATTGATGGATACTTGACTGGGTAGCTTAGCTTTGTTTTTCTTTTAAAAATTTTGAAGTATTTTGAGTTTTCCTTAAACTTTTTAGGGACCGCACTTTGTTTTCTTGCACAGTGCGGGCAGTTTCGCAATTTCCTTTAGTAAACAGTGTGGGACCGCACCCGCACTGTTACTTCTGGGAGCCTGCAGACCCTATTAAAATTTTTGGAAAATTCTAGATTTCTTCTTCCAATTTATCTTTAATTTGATTTAAGGTTTCTAGTATCTGCCCAGATTTGTGTTGTTTCTATCAAAAGTCTCTTGTGAGTGAGTTCCAAAAATATTTGTGTTTTTGATGATTTTCTAGAAGTTTTTCATTTTGGATTGCTTTTCACTTGGTCTCTGTAGTGACTCAAAGATTGGAAACTTGAAATACCTCAGATCACATTGGTCTTTTTTTCTTCTTGATGAGTCTAACCTGGTTGTGAAATCCATCCTTTCTTGAGAAATAGATCTAGTTGTTTCTTTGCAAATCTTTGAAAAAACTTTGTTATAGGTTTTGAATTTCATTTTTATAAAAGGAAACATATCTGGATGTTTTTTGATTTGTTTGTTATTCTGGACAAATAGATCCTTATTTTACTGAACAACTAAGTAAAACATTCTCAAAAAAAAGAAGAAGCTTTTATTCAATTGGATTTCTAAAGTTTGAAGATCTCAGAATTAGTTTTTTATAGCTTTGAGTGCTTTTTAGAACTTGTGGATCTCTTTTGAAGGAAAATTGTTTTTTCAGCTTTTGAAAGTTAAAGGGATTTATTGTGAGCATTGATTATTTGTCTTGTTTTGAGTTATTGTTGAAAAGACAAAAATATTTTCTTTCATTTATTCTTTATGTTCAAAGAAAGAATTGTCTCTTAAAAGAATTGCATTCTCGAACTCTTTCTTTAGCTAGAATTTCATTGAAAGAAAAACGAATTGATTATCATTTTTAGGTGCATTTTTAGTGTTTTTGGAAGTCAAGTCTTCACACCATCAAAGTTTCATTTCCATACCTATTGACTTAAAGAACAACCCATAAAAGTAACGCTTAATTAAAATTCATCCAGTAATCTTTTTATTTCTAGGGCTCTTATCACCAATATAGCTTAAGCTAGTATCTTGGAGTAGGGAATAATTAACTCTCCGAGATAGTAAAAACAAACATGTAGATAAATCTTGCGGTAGGAAATAAATCCAATTGTAATTGGTATAATGTGGGAATCTTCTCTTAAGGAGTTAATCACGAGATCATGTCCGAACCTTTGAGACAATCAATTATGTTTCATTGGGAAAGATAGAAGATTCTGCACGCATTACAAACGGTAAACCTCGGATTAACCATTGTTGAGGAGCCTAGGGTCACTTGTCGGTAAACCTCGGATTGACCATGTTGAGGAGCCTTCAAGGGGATTGAACTTTGTTACTCTGCCCTTGCGTGTGGAATC
The DNA here is from genome assembly GCA_034641835.2 of Pinus albicaulis. Lineage (NCBI taxonomy): Eukaryota > Viridiplantae > Streptophyta > Pinopsida > Pinales > Pinaceae > Pinus > Pinus albicaulis. The sequence continues at coordinate 1,561,279,414 of CM076570.1, read as the reverse complement.
AGATCATAGACTGTTCCCCCAGTTGTATTTGTTACTGTTGGTAACCTTCGTGTCCATAAGCTTAATATTATTTCCTAGGGTGACGGTGAAGGAAAGATCTCACTGTACCTGGAGCAGACGTCGACTAGACTCACTTGGACTCTCTAGGGGGTTCTCTTCACTCGAGATGGTTTTTTGAAGAAACGTGTGCCAGTCTGTTTCATTAAGCAGGTTGTCGGGGTAACTGTTCCAATCGCCCTTTCTATATTAAATTTCTACTAAGTTGGATTTCATCACCAACTAGTGTTTTTAGTACTGGAAGTTACTATTTGTGTGTGGTTTGAACTCTTAGATTTTTTTTTTAGGCGTGTGATTCAGCTGTTTGTTTCTTTAGAGACTTTAGGTGTTTTTATTGAAATTTTATTTGTTTGCGTGTGATTGATTAATATTTAATCGTGGCAGAATTACTAAGACAATCCTGGAGACTTCAGGGGAAGCCCCCTGAATATACACCAAGTTAGCTTGAAGGGCTACGTGCTCTAGTATCATCTAGTAGCGGTAGAATTAGATCAACAAAAATTGGAATTTCATCTGTAGTTGTTCATCCTGATCATCAAATACCCACAACAGAACACATTCAAGAACCAATTTCAGTTTCTGAAGTTACTGGTAGTATTTCTCCTTCCAGTGAACTAGCTGATGAACCTAAAATTTCTGAACCTGACACTGAACCTTTTGTTTTGGAAACATCCTCAAGATTTATTACACCAACTTCTAGCGATCCTGGTTCACCTAGGGTAAGAAATATTGTTACTGAAGATCTTCCATCTGGCCTCATTTCTATTGAAGAGCTTACTAGTCTAGACGAAGAATTATCTCTTCCCGAATCCCCTCAATATTAAATCTTAAGGAGCGTGAATCTATTTTCTACAACCCTATTCGGAATGACGCTTGGTATCTATCTTTGACAAAAATTTTAGAAAACTCGGGTATTTCTTTTTCTCCACGTCGAATTCTGTTTCATCCTATGCCTAGAGGTTACTATCCTTCATCTATCATGGTAGGAGAGTCATCTATGTTTTCCCAGTCACCGGAAGCATTCTTACATGGTGGTCCTTCTGTTCCTTCGGGATATCAGGCTTTGTCTAGTACTTTCTCTGGAGTAGCTCCTCGACTGATTGAACAAGTATTATCACCTGGTCTTAATGGAATTAAAACTGAAACATCGAACGCAAAGCAAATCTTTATGATGTCTAGTAATATTCTGAATCCTCAACCTCAAGGCAGTCAGTTACTGCCTGGAGGACAATTTCAGGGAAATCAGTTACCGCTTGGGGGGCAACCTCAGGGTAGTCAATTACCGCCTGGGGGGCAACCTTCAGGCAGTCAGTTACCACCTGGGGGGCAACCTCAAGGTAAATTTTTCCCAGGACAAACTATGGGACAATATTATTTTGGAGAACAACCTCAAGGACAGTACATACCTCAAGGTTATCAACCTTTAGGATAGTACATACCCCAAGGTCAACCCCAAACTCAGTATGTTCCTCAAGGTCCTTATCAACCCCAGTTTCCGTACATGCCTCAGGGTTATCAACCTCAAGGTCATTACCCAATTCAAGGTTTCTAACCACCTTTTGGTCAATCATCTGTACAGGGAGCCAGAAATTTACCACTTACTTATCAACCCTACGTTTAACCAGGCTATGGTCCTTACGTTCAACCTTCTGCAAGACAATACCCCAGAATGAACATGGTGTGGGATCCGTCCCAATTTCAACAGCCTATGCAACCTAATGTGTAGTTGTCTTCTCAACCTGGACAGCCTTTGGTTTCTAGTCCAACCCAGCAACCTGTTCAGTCTACTATTCAAACCCCTGCACCTGGTTCTATTCAGCAGTCTGGGCCTAGTACACCTCAGACTCCGCCTCAAACTGCTGCAACTGCTGCAACATCTGTTCAACCTATAACACCTATTTCTGGAGTATCTGTAGCTCCGATTTCTTCTATCCCTGCATCCATGCAAATCCCTCAAGTCTCTGTACCCCAGTCAGGACCTACAATTCAGACTTCGGTCCAGATACCTGCGGGACAAGATGGTACAAGTACGATTGTCACAAGTCAACTGAAATTCATGTATGAACCGTACCAGGGACAGTCTCAATTCGGTCCCGTTTCACAAAATCCAGCTTATTAGTATCAACCGCACCCTGGCTATACTTATCAACGGCCTCAACAACCCCAGTTCGGTCTAGTTAATCCTGGTTTCCCAGGAGGTTACACAATTCCTAATGCAAATCTGATTCCTAGTTATCCTGGGTATCCTCCTCCCGGAACTGCTCTTGCTACTCAAGGTTTTCGTGACCCTAACCGTCAGTTACCATTTATTGCAACTTTGGATTTACCTGATTTGACACACCTTACGAATGATCCAATTTTCTATTATCCGTACTGGCTGCCAATGCCGCATAAGTTGCCCAGTGATATACTGAAATTTGAGGGTAAGTCAGGAGAGGATCCATCAAATCACATTATGACTTATCACCTCTGGTGTGCGTCTAATTCAATAATTGATGATTCAATTCGCTTATGTCTTTCTCAACGAACTCTAATTGGTCTTGCTGCCAAATGGTACATTGAGTTACCATGAGGCTCTTTTAATAATTTCAGTCAAATGGAAACTGCTTTCTTAACTCATTTTCAGTTTCTTGTCTGATACTACAATGGCATGGAACTTTTGACTTCGCTAAAGCAATCCACATCCACATATATTTCTGATCATATTCATGAATGGCGACGTAGAAGGCGTTTAGTGAAAGTTTACATTCCGGATCAAATTTTAGCGGAATGGTTTGTTAAATCATTACTACCCAAAATCACTGAAGATGTAGCTAAGGCAGGAGTTGTTACTGAGGAGCAAGTCATTGCTCAAGCTCAGTATCTCAACCTCGTCTATACGTAGTCAGGTACTTTACATGAAAAAATCCCCGATCTTCCAAAACAAGGTCAAATAACTGCAGCTCCTTCAGGGTCTCATGCCGAGCTTGATGGTATGATTGGTACAGTTAATATTAAAAGCAAGAAGAAATCTTCGAAGAATTCTTCTCCTATAATAACTTTGCCTGATTCCCTGAAAGGAGAGTCTTCCGCTGAAATTTCTGCCGACATTCATGTCGTAGAGACATCTACGACCAAATCTAAATCTGGTAGTAAAAAGAAGGGGAAGAATAAAAACAAAAATAATTCAAAAGAAAAAATAGATAAAACTGAATCTAATGATGAAAAATGCAAGCCTCACTATCCTTGTTTCATTTGCGACGAGGATCATTTTACTAAGGAATGCCCGCGTCAAGCGGAGGTTGCGAAATTTGTTAAAGGTTCTCAACAACCTACTGTCTTGAAGGATCCTTTTCCGAATCAAGACAGTAAGATGATTGGTTCCACCTCAAATGCCTCAGAAGAACCTATTATGATGATGTCTCATGTCAGGATTGTGACACGACCGCAAGATTATGGTAGTAAAAATCCTGTTGGTGGTAAAGAAGCTGAATCTTCTAGTTCAAACACATCAACTACACCTCCTTCCATTTCTGATCCGCTACAGATCAAGAAACCCAACCCAAACCTAGTAATCAAACCGCCTGCTAAAGGTGTTCTTCGTAAATCAGCTTTCAATCCACATGCGAGAGCTGCTCAGAATTACAACATTGTTGAGGAATTAGCTATTTCCCCTTCAACAATGTCAGCTTTGGAAGTGCTGTAATCGTGCCCAGCATAGCGTAAATTACTTTTTTTTGCTATAGGAGCTGTCGATATTCAGGATTCGAACCTTATAATCTTCAATTTAGAGAATAGTACACCACGCCTTCCTCATCAAATGGCTTTCCAAATTCCAGTACTAGTAAAAAACAGACCGATTTTTCGGACTGTGATTGATGAGGGAGCTTCTATGTGTATTATGTCAATCCAGTGTTGGAAATCACTTGGTTCTCCTACACTCAATCAGTCTTCGACAATTCTAAAGGCTTTGGATGGCCGAGGGTTCCATCCTTTCGGTATTTTGCAAGATTTACCTATAGGGGTCGAAGGTAAAACCGTAAATCTAGATGTGGAAGTGGTTGATGCCCCTCTAGATTACAACCTTCTCCTGGGTCGTAGTTGGTCTTATGCTATGACTGTTGTTGTTTCATCAGTATTTCGGCTTATCAAATTTCCACATCAAGGAAAGATCATTACAATAGACCAGTTAACTTATTTTTCTTCCGATCGAGCCTCTACAGAAACTATCCAACACATCGGTAAAATGGCTATCCATTACACGGATGTTGGGGTAGGAATGATTAAAGATTTTGGTTTACTAGGAACTTTTTCTTTTCCTCCTCCTAACGTATCACCTTCTATCACAACTATTCATATGATTTTGTCGAATACTATTATGTTTGATGATCCTTGGATCGTACCTTCCGATTCCGAGTGGGATTCATTTGATGGCGCGATGGCTTTGAGTCCCTTTGAAATTGCATATCAGGCTGTACAGTTTCTTTCCGATCCTTCTTCAACCGAAACCAATCCAATGAATGGGATCCATGAGGAATCACTTTCTATATCTAGCTCAGCCACAACAACATTTCCTGTTCTTGTTCATACTGATGAGCAGATTCGTGAACTTTTGTCTGTTGACGATTTACCATGGGAAGATCTACATCATCGATCTTCGTTTTTACCTAAGCTGGATCATTTTGAAAATGATTTTGCTTCTATTTTTACTGTTGAATATGTCAAAGAACCTCAGAATCCATTGCAAAATCCTGATTTTGAATTAAATTTGGAAAATATTTCTCGAACGGTTCCACTTGAAATTTCAGTTAAGCCAGGAATAATTGAAAACATTCATATAGGGGCTTGTTGTACGGAAGATGAAATCCAAACTTATAAAGCCCTATTTCAAGAATTCCATGACGTGTTTTCCTAGTCATATGAGGAAATGCCAGGAATCGATCTGTCAATTGTCGTACATGAAATCAAGACTTACTCGGATGCCACACCTGTCCGTCAACGTTTACGTCAAATACATTCGAGAAAAATTGCTGCAATCAAAGCCGAAGTTGAGAAATTACTTCGTGCAAGTTTCATTTATCCAATTCCTTTAACCGATTGGGTATCGAATATTGTTCCTGTTAACAAAAAATAAGGAACGATAAGAGTATGTATCGACTATAGGGATATTAATCGAGCTTGTCCTAAAGACAATTATCCAACCCCCTATATCGATCAAATAATTGATGATTGTGTTGGTAGTGAAATGTTCTCCTTTATGGATGGTTTTTCTGGTTACAATCAAATAAACATACTCCCTGTTGATCAGCCAAAAATAGCTTTCATTTGTCCATGGGGGACATTTTCTTATTACAAACTACCTTTTGGATTGAAGAACGCTGGGGCAAATTTTCATGACATTAAGCACATTGTGCAGCCTTATCTCGATGATTTACCTGCTCATTCATCACATAGGGCCGACCATCTCACTCATTTACGAGCTATCTTTATGAGATGTAGGCATTGTCGAATTCGGCTGAATCCACACAAATGTGTTTTCTGTATAGAATCAGGTCGCTTACTGGGATTTGTTGTTTCGAAAGCAGGCATTCGCGTTGATCCGTCGAAGGTCGAAGCTATTGTCAATCTACCTCCTCCTTCAACTCTGCGCCAACTCCAAAGTTTGCAGGGGAAAGCAAACTTTTTACGTCGGTTCATTCCTAACTATGCTGAGCTAACAAAGGGTTTTACCAGGTTATTAAAACAGAATGTTCCATTCTTTTGGGATGAGATCGCTGATCGATCTTTTGATGCACTTAAATACGCGTTGACCCATGCACCGTTATTTCATCCACCCAACTACAACCAGGACTATTTTTTGTACCTCGTCACCTCTCATTCCACCATTGGGATGGTTTTAGTTCAGGAAGATGAATTCAACAATGAACATGTCATTTACTATCTTAGTTGAAATCTACATCCGACTGAGATCAAATACACGCATGTGGAGAAATTGGCCTTGGTAGCTGTTCAAGCTGTCCAAAGATTTCGACACTACATCTTATTACGCAAAACCACAGTAATTTCTGACTGTAACCCTATGATGTACATCTTGACCAAGAAATTACTAGGGGGGAAGTATTCCAAATGGATAGTTATCCTGCAGGAATTTGACTTGGAATTTGAAAAGTCCAAGGCAAAGAAATCTTTGGTTTTTTCCAAACTGATGTGTGATTTCCCGTCTACTGATACTGAAACTATGGCAGAAGAGCCCATTGCGGATGAATCCTTATTTCTTATCAGTACTCTTGATCCTTGGTATGGGGATATTATTTTTTATCTCCAAACCCAATCTTTTTGGCCTGAAATCTCACGATCTCAGTGACGGAAAATACGTTTCCAATCCCAACAATACAATATTATTGGCGATACACTCTATCGTCGTGGAGCGGATTCTGTTTTATTGACGTTGTCTTACTCATGAAGAAGCTGAGAAGGTTTTAAATGATTGCCATTCTAGATCATGTGGTGGTCATATGTCTGGGTATGCCACAACCCAAAAGATATTGCGCGCTAGTTATTTCTGGCCATCGTTATTCAAAGATTGTATTTATGCAGTCCGGAAATGCCACAATTGTCAAGCCTTTGATCGTAAAATGTGTGCACCACCCACTCCTCTTCACCCTATAATTTCTATCGGTCCTTTCGCAAAGTGGGGTATTGACTTTATTACATGTAACCCTCACTCAGCTTGGTGGCATGCATATATTATCCTAAGAGTAGATTATTTTACTAAGTGGGCCGAGGCGATGCCTACATTTTCGGTAGATGGCAAGACTGCTGCAACTTTCGTGTTCAATCATATAATTGCTAGATTCGGTGTTCCTCAAGCCATTATTACAGACCATAGAAGTCATTTTCGAAATATCATGATGACTGAACTGACAGATCAACTTGGCCTGCGCCATGATAGTTCTACGCCTTATTACCCACAGGCTAATGGTCTAGTTGAAGCTATCAATAAAGTTTTAGTCACTATGATCAGACGAATTATTGGTATTCATAAGTCGAATTGGCATTCCATGTTATTTTCAGCACTTTGGACATATCAGACCTTAGTAAACACATCAACTGGTTTCACTCCCTTTCAACTGGTTTACGGTTTAGATGCTGTGTTGCCTATTGAATGTGAAATTTTGTCATTAAAATTAGCCATAGAATTACTCCCAGCTATGTCTGAAGAAGAGAAGCAATTTTTGTACTTGGCTCAGCTATATGAGAATTGACGAAATGCTGCAATAGCAAACGAGGCTCATGTCAAACGAATAAAGGCTCAGTACGATAGAAATGTTACCCCTCGTAATTTTTCAGAAGGAGACCTAGCCTTAGTGTACGATCAAGCCAACGATAAGCTAAGAGCTAGAAAATTTGTGCCCATGTGGCATGGTCCTTTCATTGTTAAGCGAAAGCTGGCAAAAGGGGCCTATGAGCTGATAGATTTCGATAGTGTCTCTTTAGATAAACCCAAAAATGGGCTTTATTTGAAGAGATATTATGCTTAAACTTAGTGTGGAGATTTTTAATTAGATTATATTCTTTACTATTGGTGTGTCTTAGATTAGAAAAGTGTGCCTAGTTTAGAGTGTGTTCTTATCACTATTCCTGCTTATCTGAGTTTTACTCTTGATATTGCAGATGCCGACGTCTCTTCAAACCTACATTGGTTTTGCTGATGGTGCTTGTCGTAGTACACGAAACATTTCTTCTGTAGCTTGGGTTATCTATTCACCCTCTGACGAGTTAGTATCCATGCATGGGGTAAGCCTCGGTCAAACAACGAATAACATTGCAGAGTACAGTGTAGTGATTGAATTATTATCTGAATCCATATCATTTGGAATTCGGAGTTTGATTGTTGGATTGGATTCTGAACTTGTTGTATTACAACTTAAAAGGGTTTATGCCATTAGAAATCCAGTGTTATTACGGTTATTTTTAAGAGTTCATCTCTTGGAACGTGAGTTTGATTACATTGAATATCAGCATATTCCAAGACGTTTAAATACTTTAGCAGATGCAGTTGCTTCTAGTATGATAAATAGACATTTGCAATAATCAAAACAACATTCGATAACATGTACACAGATAGCTGGTAATAGTTATATATCATAGCATAGAAGTTTTTTTTCAAAAAATATACATCGTCTTCGATCATAGGTTGAAATACACCTTATGATCGGCAAAATGATAATACAAAAAGTCAAAAATATGAGTCTACAAAGCGATCATCCTATCCCTGATGATGATCACGATAAGAGATCACTGCCCGGGCCACCCTACACAGGAACCTCCTAAAAGGTTCTGGGACACCAATCACATATCTCTGTAATCTGAGCGGAATATCATCTATGTTGGTCTTTGGCATGTTTAGAGTCAGGCGCTCTAGGTGATGCTCTAAATCAGACAAAATCTCTGCTAATTGGCCTTCTGGGGCTAGTGCGGCTGCAGCTGGTTGCCTCCTTTCATAAGGCTGGAGATAGACTGGTCGCCGTGGGCCCACATCTGCATTTAAACTTTTGATTATTAGTTTTGAGACGATTAAAAAAAAATTAGAAAATAGAAATTGTTGAAAATGATTTTTACCTGATTCATCCCACTGTTCCCCTGCTAGGAGAGCCATATCTCTGTCACCACGGAAATATATCCCGGCATATGGAAAGTCCTCTATGACAAAAATTTGGCGTTCCAGCCAACGAAAATATGAAGAAGGAAATTGAACAACCTCGACGCCCTCAGCAGCATGACGGGCCATCAATGCAACCCAACAAACAATTCTAGGTTCTCGAGATCGTCCAGCATCAACATGAATGTTCTCCGGAGCTAACATGGGGATCCTCTCTAGAGCAAAGGTGACTACAATGGATCCATATCCAAAGTTTTTGAGCTTTCCATTCTTTGCTCTGGTTAGTTGGCCTTTCACGTTGGCCAACACAGCTTCGCACCAGTTGAAAATGGTGCCTCGAAAAAAGTCTACATCAATGCGCATTTGGGAACCAGTAGCTACATGCAACCCTGCGGTCCCACACAGTCTGGTGACAGTAAATGCAATAACTTTAAGCTCGGGACGGATGATAGTTTTTATGTCAATCCATTTGTCCCTGGGGTCTGCCTGATCATTACAGAACTCTAGTTGAAGACTAGCGACAAACTGGCCACCTTGCCTAGTCCCAAATAGAGAAATTTGTTTGCCCCTCTTGGACAAACCAGTCAAAAAAAAGATATCCTCCAGATCAATTTTGAGCCGGTGGCTACCAATAATGAAGCACTGGTCCTGTACATTCCACCTGTTCACCAGCCACGCCAGGAGGTCTACCTGTGCCCTCATGCCCTGAATGGCCCAGAATTTATACAAACCGCATCCTCTTAATGCCCGCATTGTAGGCAAATGGAGCATTGCGGCGTCATCTACGTCTTCATGCTCACATTCTCTCCAAATTAGCATCTTGTATATCCTACAAATGCATAAAAATATATATTAGAACAAGATTGTTTAAAAAAATTTGGGCGAAATTAAAGAAATGTAAGTTTGAAATTTAATTGCGTGGGGTCTGCACTCTGTCCTCATACATAGTGCGTAGGAACGCACGGGTGCTTTGAGACAGGTGCGGACCCACGACTTTTTTCCATGTAAGAAAAATTCGAGGTCCGCAAGGCCCGCGTGTTGCACCTGCAGACCCCCGCGAGCGATTTTTTAAACATATTTTTCTCTTAAAAATGAAAACTAAAGCCTAAAAACGAAATGCAAACAGATGAAATGCAATATTAGGAGGTCGTTGATTACCTAGAGCTGACGGTTCTCGATTTAGCCAGACGGATTTTCCAGAATCTTCACAGGAACTTTTTTACCCAAAAGCTTTTACTTTTCACTCTGAACTCAAATGGTAAAAATGAGGTTAGAAAAGTCTTTTTTATAATTTTTTTCGAATAAATTAATTTTTAATTTGTTTATTTTTCACTTTAAAAAGGTTATTTTTGAAAGCATTTTTATTTATCTTAAACAGGTATGTGTAATGTTTCAATTTTTTGTGCAGAAATTGGATTTTTCAGGAAAATTGATCGTTTTTCAATAAAGAGCATACTTTTATCACTTTTTCGGACTCTTTCAAAAATTTACGAAAAAGCGAAAACATGGAGTCCTCTTTTAAGCTCTTTTCAGACTCTTGAAAATTGAAAAGATTGCCGAGTACTTGATTATTGAACTCGTTAAAATAAATGAATGATCATCCCTTCAGTATAAGTTTACCCCTTTTACGGACTGAAATGGACTATTTACGAAAAAGGTATACGTCGACTAATTACAGTCAATAGAGTTCTCTCCCGCATTATTTTATCCTTTTTCGGGCTCGAGAGACTAAATTTACGAAAAAGTACCCCCATGGAGTCTTCTTAAGTTTTTTCTTCTGACTCTCTAAAATTGAAAAAACACCGAGTTTCTCCTATACTGGACTCGTTAAAATTTAACAGTAAAGGACCTGTTCAATTTTTAAACAGGAACGAACCACTCCTTCTTAGGGTTCGAATCTTAAACTAAGTTGGACTCATCCAAAGGATGAGCTTATAAACAAGTAAATGTTATCCTCCTCAAGCTTGTCAAAAATAAAGAGGTACTTGCCAGAAATGGTGGGGGAAAAGAGAGAAAAATGGACTTGTTTGTTGTATTTTGATTTTTCGAAAATCCAGTTAACCACTCTTGAACATGACACTTTCATTCACCTGGGTTGGGAAATCCTTTGCCTAACAGTTAATCAAACCTCATTGAAAGTCTTCATCTGGTTTCTGGGTATTAGCTTTGGGTCAATTGTCACCAAGCCATCTGCAGTGTCGTTATGTGTTCAAGAGGATAGTTCAAATAAACCATTCATCTGCAAAATATTTGTCTTCCATTTTGACCATCCCTGAGTCAGTCCTTGCCAATATATTTTCAAAACTTGATCTATGATTTCGTGTTGTGGGCTTGCCTACGACAGATCACTTTCTATCGATGACAACTCATTATCTAGGAAGTTGATCTAGAAATCGTCAGTACCTTGAAATCTGCATGCCTCAATGGCAGGTTTCTCGCCTTCGACGACGGGTTGCATCATTGACCTTCGATCGAATGATTCCGTGACATGTTCGACTTCAGCTCGTTCATTCACATTTCATGGATTGTACTGAGTACTTTGAGAGCCATTGACATTACTGGTGGTTACTCTCACACTTGTTAACAGTTTACATCATTGACTGGTAATCAAGTGGTTTCTACCATGTTCGACTTTGACACATTCATTCACATGGATAGAATCGTACTAGTTCGAGAAGCAGAAATCAAGACCCTGGATCTAGTTTCTACCATACAGGCTACGAGGAATTTTGTTATCATTTATGCAGTGGACTATTCATAAACAGATGTCTGCGTCCATACTGTGTCTATACATGTCTATACTGTTGATGTATTCAAAATCGTTCCTGTATCAGAACAGTTTAAATCAGTTTCTAGTTAGTTTTGATCTGAGTATGGGAATGCCTACCTCAGCGATAATGTGCACACATATATATTTTTCATTGAATTTTTTTACAGGTTACTAGGGTGTCCACAGGATGATCCTTGAAATGGTAAAGTACTGCACTCTTCATATATGACAGACTTCAGCTTCATCTATTCCAGATTTTGCACTTTAGGGGGTAATCTTTTGCATTGAAAATTGTCATCTTGACATTCTGCTATGTTTATGAGCTCATAATCACTCACACTTCCTCCTTTGAAAGTCTAACATATCAATTCTTCATGTCAAGCCTTGAAAATAAGAGAAAAGTTCTTAAAAATCTCCTTAACTTTGGTATCGCACTTTCTCTTTATCTTGCCTGTGGTCCCGCGCCTAATGTTCATGAATCCTACGTACCTGAATGTACTTTCTCTGTGTTATGGGTGCGGACCCCTGTAAAATATTAAAAAGGCGCAAGTAAACTCAAAAATCTCATTTTCAGTAAATTCTAGAAGCCTCTAGAAAGAATCTTGCGATGGCAGAATCGCTCTTTTGAGGTTCATGTATCCCTTACCTTATGGAGCTAACCCCTTGAAGGAGGATTCTATCCCTTCATAGTTGGAACTGAAACCTCCTCTTTTGCACTATAAAAAGAGGCATTGGGTAGCCTCAAAGAGAGTTCAAGCTTTAGAATTATTTGAGGTTAAGTGCTGTTGGGATTCAGACTCATTTAACTGAGATTTTGTGAGGAGAGATCACATACCTCTATCTGTCTCAGTCAGAAGAGTGCAAGGCTTGTCGGAGTAGAGGAGATTCCTGCTTCAGACCCCGGGAAGGCCTGTTCAACATCAAGGCTAATGTTGTAAGGTTTTCCTTCTTTCAAAGTTAGTATAAATGAACTCATTTTTCTTAATAAGATGTTAGTTAACTGTTTATTTCATGGATTCCTTGATCACCATGATAAGCATGATTTTTGATGTTTACTATACAGGTGCTATTTAATGTTTGCTTGTTTGTGACTGCAGGTTTACAAAGATAATTCCTTCAAGTGCACGAGGAACAACAACTTCGAGCAAGCATTGGATCTACGGTAAGTCCTTAACACCTTTATAGTATTCTTTTGTAAATCGCATATGTTTAGAGAAAGATAGGTTTGTTTGGCTGTTTGTTGCTAGATTACCTTTTGGTACTAGGGAGATTGATCTTGTCTGCAAGATTGATTTATCCGCACAACACTTAACATCATCATTTCACCTCTTTTGACCATCCTCCCAAAACCTTAGGTGTGTGGAATGCTTGAGAATAATTATCAGTGTTGTCTTCTAAGTTCTCTATAGCCCTTTCAATTTCATTCATTTCCGTCCAGTTCACCTCAACTTTTTCCCCTTTTCATCTATAATTCCTAAAAAAATTCTTTCATGTTTGGTTTTCTTGGTTTGTCTCTTTCATGTGCTTTGCTGCATTGGATCCCTACTTGGCATACTGTTGGCCCAATTTAGCTTAAAAACATTGATTCTCCTGAAGACCAAGTGCTTCCTGTCTTCCTTTAGGAACATATCAGTTACCTTATCAATTTCCTTTGTTGATTGACCTCTTGACACTCCTGCGGAAATGCCAAGAACATTTACCTTTTGCAAAACTTGAATTTGACAAAGTAGCCTTCTTTGAAGATTTTCTACTCTTTGTTGGACAATCATGTGCTGATCTTCTTTTACATCTGAGCCAGCTTCTAATACAGAAGGACAGTGCTTAAAACACCAAAGATGACCCTACAACCTATGAAACCCTAATGACCTAGTGGGAGGATCCTTTGACCTGGGCTTTGATTGAAACTTGGTTTGGGGTCTTCAAGTGTAAAAAATAGAGAATTTTACAAATTGATGTATTGAAGATCCAAAATCCAATGTACTTGATTTATCTAAAGAGTCTACAGAGATAATTTTGAGACCATCAAATGTTTGAGGAATCCTGGTGAACATGGGAAGGCATAGATTTAGGTGAGCCTAGGTGCAAAGTAGGGTTATGGGTAAGGGAAAAGCAAAGTGATAAGGTTATAGGTAGGAAACATGATGGAGATGAGTGGCACATGCCTATAAGGATTCTTTTTAGGAGTGACAAGGTGACCATGGAATGGAAAACTAATGAAATAGTGAAACATTTTCCATAAGGATAATGAAGGCAATGAGATTTCTAAAACTCACAATGTTCAAAGAATGTTGTTTTTAGAAATATAGAACCAATCTTTAGTCATCTAGAGATAATGAAAAAATTGATGACTAACAGTGGCTCCACTTGGGGAGGGTAGCTTCTTTTCAGGAGTTGTCCAGAACCTCAGAGTTCAGATCTCTAAGTTTTGAAGACCAGTGCCTTACTTTCACTTTACATATTTGTCTTCCTTCATTTGTTGATGTTCTTTTGAAGCTATGATCTCAAAAATCTGAAAGGACATGATTGCTTCAACTTCATTTCTACCTACCCATCATACCTTGCCTAACATTTTTTCTTCTTTTCGGTGCACTTGGACTGGCAAACCCCTAACATTTTTCTTTTGAAAGCATGAAAAACTATCTACTTGTACCCTTATCACTTCCAAGAGTTCAGATTAGGCTGATGAACTTTCTTATTATCTACCTAGTCTAATCATCTGTCAAGATTAAGCTATTTGACAGACTCTATTCTCTAACCTACTGACATGAAATTGAAAGAATGACCAAACCAGGGTTAAACAATTTGATTTGTCATGGGTTGTGGCATTTTGGACAAGCTGCACACAGACATTATTTGCAAAAAGTAAAAGTGAAAACATAAGGGCCGTGATTTGGAATTTGTTATGCATCCCTCTCTCTCTTCTTTGGTTGAGATTTGAGCATTTGGAACCAAAAATCTTTTCCTAATCTAACCTACTGAAAAGTTAATCTTACATGGTTTAACAAGTCTTCTTTCACTAACCTATCAGCAGAAATTTAAAACATGTTCAGTCATGATTAGGCTAGATGACTAAAAAAGACTCGTTTTCTCAACTAGTAGTGGCATTTAGGCTTGCAGACTTTTAGCAATACTCTTTTTTGGGTATGGGGTTGTACCTCTTCTTTAAACCTGCCCTCTTTTTCTTCCTTTATTTAATAAAACAATCTAAAACTAAAAACTAAAAAGATGCTCATAGTGATGAGTTTATTTGCATTCCTATCTATCCTAATCTAACTTACATATGATATATATTCATTTAGTGAACTCTCTTTTCGAATATAACCAATAAATTAGATGATTCCATGAGTGATCTTTGTTCATCTCTTTGAGAGTGCAGAAAATATCAAAAGGCCACTCCCACCTCACTTGAGTTTCAATAGTAGTGCCTAAAATTCTCTTTAAACCTTGCATCAAACTTCTCTTGACATATTCTACTCCCTCTTCAAATGTCTCTAAGAAAACAGCAAAGGGATCCTTGAATAATACCTGGCTATGGGGATTTGAAAAATAAGCTTCATCCAGAACTACTCTTTCCTCCACTTGACTAAGGTTGGGACTCTTTTGAGAAAGAATCTCTTCCTCTTCCTCGTGATCATTTGAACTGGCAGCATCATCATATATTACAATGTTGTCCTCTAGGAAAGTTGATATGCTCTGATTAAGCGGGTTGAATTCTGTGTGAAGGCCATCATGTTGATGAGCAGGAGTACTCTTCGGCAATAAGTCTTCTTGTGAAGGAAGTTCAATAAATCTCACGTGATTATCAATTTCAAAGCCTTCATCTGCAATTTGAAATCCAATGGAACTTGGTGGCTGCAAATTTCGAGCTAGGGAGGATTCTATGTCATAAATGCCCTCCTCAACCATTTCAGAAAAAGGCTTATCATTAAGTACTTGCTCAAGAGGTTCATTATCTTCCCCAACCTCAATATTAAAACTAAAATACTCGTGATTTCCAATCATATGAAAGTTATTTTTGACGAACTGAAATGAAGTAGAACAAAGAGGCAACGATGCTTCACTTACTTCCAAATTTTCTAGACTTTCCTCATCACTGTCATAGCTGATATGTATTGGCTGATTACTGTTTTCAAGTTGATGAAACTGAACCTCCTCCCACAAACCAACTATTGATTGCTCTGTAAGATTAGCTTCTTTTTAGAGATCATAACCATCATCATACTGATCAAACTTTGGAAAATCATCAAAATAAGTAATGTCAATTATCAGATTGTTTTTCTTTGAATTGATCTACACATCCATTTTCTGATTTTTGGTAGCTGGGATTAGAAGGAAAATGAATAGAAATTTTCTATTCATATGAAATTTTAGAGGTTGGTTGCATACTTAGGATCTGATTTATTTCCTCTTCAGTTAAAAGAGGAGGCATTTTTCTCTTTCTTTGGATAGAACTCCAGTAGTTATCTTTCTCTTGTGAAGGTTGATTCTAAGGCTGAATGTCTTCTTAAGCCTCACTTAGAAGGGATGGTGAATCATCACTTGTGCCTTCAGAGAGATCCTATGGGTTTTATTCTATTTTTTGATTGATTTCTTCCTCAACTAACTCCTCTTGGTTTTTATGACAGTTAACTTGAGTATGAAATTCCTGAACCTCCTCTAATAGATTTCCAGGATGCCAATTTCCCAAATCTTCATCAATGTTTACAAGGTATTTATGAGGTCTTCAGATTGATCACAACAATTTTCAGCTAATGACAGAGATGGACAACTTTCTTTATAATGCTCATAAAACACCTTGTGGAGATCTTTTAAGGAAAACAAACTACCTGGTTTCAGACCTCCATACCATTCCCTTGCCTTCCCTTCTAAAGTTAGCATGAACATATTCATAAGGCAGTCCTCATGCCATTCAACTTTTAACCCCCATACATGTATATGAAACTTGATGAGGTGTAACAAAGGGTCATCAAACTTTTCATCTTGAAAAATAGGCATGTTTTTGTCCCAATTTATTTGAGGCAATTTTGGTGGGAATCCAGGGATATGATCCCTACTTATTGGGGCATATCTTCGCTATATTCTTGGATCCATCTTTGTTAATAAAAAGGGGTCACTGCATCTTTTCAACCAGACTATAGTCTTCTACCAGTGAAGTCTTTAGGTCTATTGAGAGTTGTGGAGTCACTAGGTGGAATATTTCAACTTTGCTATCCACCATCAGTAATACTAGGATTGATTAATGCATTCCTAGGGGAGTCTGTGAGGACTAGTGGGGTCAACAGGACTACTGAAGACCAGTGGAGTCACCACGTGGATGATGTTTACTATTTTAAGGATGTAATTGTTTTCCACCATCAACAACTAAATACCAATTTAAGGATTTTTGTGGTTTTTCTGAGGTCTTTAGGGACACTTAGGATGTTACTGACTCAGAGGTCCCACCGTGATTGCCATTATGTTAGCTCCCCGTAATTTGTTAGATTGGCAAGACCAAATGTACAGGGGTAACATCGAACCAATATTTGGAGTCCTAGGACCTAGCCTTCCTGGACTCAGAGAGGGCTCTCTCTATACTTGTGCAAAATATGTGAACTTGATAGGTTTTAGGGTTTTGGATTTAGGCTAGTTATGAAGATTAGGGTTTGTTTGGTTGGTTGGTTGGTTGGATAGGTTGTCAAGCAAAAACATATAGAGTAGGAGAGGTTTAGACCATTGGGCTATGGAGTCTGCAAAAGGTCTTAAAAGTTACAATAATAGGTCAAGGATGCTTCAGAGGGCAAGTATAACAAAGCTAAATGGATCTTCAAGGCTTATGTGAGTGAAATGAACATTAAATTTTGAACAAAGTATGTGCAAATGGAAGTTAAGAATCCTTTGAAAAATATTACAACAAGAAGGGCCTTTAAAATCACTATGCATAAAGAAATAACCAAAGACAAGGAATACCATACTTCTCTGACCAAACCCTAGCAAGTAAACTCAAAAACAACTATGCAGCAAACCCTATAGAGCAGGGAACTCCTAACCTCTCAAGTTATCTACATTCAAAGAAAGAAACATGCAAGGCAACATATAGTAGTGATCAAGAAGCAAGGAACTCCTAATTTCATCAATCATACTACAAAGAACTTCAAAACAACCATTTAAGATGGACAAAAGGGCAGGGCAAACCATGAACCTCTTCAATCAAACCTATTTAGCAACACTTCAAAGTAAAAGACCTCAACAACAATGTTTAAGTGATGCCAAAGGGCAGGGCTAACCATAAACTACTTTGGCACTAACTCCATTAAATCATTCTTGAGATAAACAAGCTAAGTGGGTTTAGAGAGCAACTAAGAATTCTCTAAACTGACCTAGCAGAGGAAAACATGGAAGCAAAAGAGGCAGACAGACTTAATGTGCTTTTGACAACATACCTTAAGCTAAAATTTATGTTCTAATGCAAGAGAAAGATGACACAATACGTAAAACATAAGAAAATGAAAACAAAATGAGAAAAACATCACCATTAGCCATGTTCATGAATCCTGCAAACTGCTTGCCTCATTGATATTCAGTCCAAAATCTTCACAATGCTCCAAAGCCAAAAACTCCTTACAACTCAGAGCCTATGATCAGTTCAAAAACTAACCAAAAAAATACAATAAGGCCTCCATGCTCTATTTAACTTGCATTAGAGGGTCAAAACCCTAACTAGAGTTTTGAAAACCATCAATTACTCATAAATGTCATTTACGTGCAAAGAGACCATGCAAGGCCCAACACACATAATATCTAATGAAATAAATGTAAAATAACTTATAACACCTAAATTGGGAGTGATTTTCCCCAAAAAAACTCAAATATCTATTTTCCATAAATTTGTGTTTTTTGTTGACTTTTTGGCAAAAGCGCAGCATAGAGGTCCAAAGGCGCAGCGCCTGCACCGGAAAAATAGGTCCACTTGCAGCTGAGTTTTGAAGGCCTTCCCGATGTCGAAACGAGATCCGTGATAGCTTGTTGGAAAGATTTTCAAGCATAAGTTCCAAAACAGCCCTTGGTTTCCTATTTGGACTTCATTTACCTATCAAAAAACAAAATCTCCCAAGGCTGCTAAGGGCATAGCGCCAGCTCTAAAAATGAGGCAGAAAGGTGAAATTTAGCATGTGTTTGACCATTTTGGAGGACCAAATCAACTCCAAATGATCTACAATTTGGTGTGCAACATGCCCTTGGCCTAAGGATTCCAAAAATGTAAGCCACTTCCCCTGAGGATCCCTCAAAAAAAGAGTACAGCGCCAGTGGCGCTGCGCCCTTGGCCCTCCAAATCAGCAAAAACTCAAAATTTCCAAAAAGTTTCCAAAATTGAGATTTGCCTTGCTCAATAGGTCTAGGATGCTTGTATGGAAGCATCAGCAATAATTTCTAGGTTTTCTTGGTCTTTGGCCTCCTTGAGTGCTTGAATTTTGGTAAGGGCTCTTTTGAGCTTAGCCCTTGCTATCTTATTCCTCAAAGCATAATGTTTGGCCATTTTCCTTTGGAGGTCAAGGTCTCCCTTTGTCTTATCTAACTGACCCTCTAAGAATGTGTTGGCCATTTCTAGCCAAGGCTCCCGGTCATAATCCACCTCCATGGCAAGCAACTCACGTGGGGTGAGCTGCTCTACCAATGTTGTTTCTTTCTCCTTCTCTCGGGCTAAGGCCTTCCTTAGCCCTATTGTTCTTGGTCTTCTTCTAGACTGTTGGCCTTCTTCATCTTCACTTTCTCATAGGTTCCCATGAACTCATCTAGCTTTACTTGTGCCCTTTGAGCTTCTTTCTGGGATCTGATAGCCCTGATCCCATAGATAGCTTGATGTGTCTCTAGCTGCTTGTTTTCAACTTCATAGTAGTGAATCACACTCCTAGATATAGCTAGGTTGGCTTCCAAGTCTCTGATTTGGGCATATTTGCTTTGAAGCAGTATGCTTGTAATATTTTCCTCATTTTCCTCATCACTATTCACATGAATGAGTTCAAATTCTTTTTCAACCTCATGATTGTCTTCTTCCTCTTCACCAGTGATCTTTTCTTTGCCTTTGTCAATTTTCTTAGTAGATGTAGAAGGCATGGCCCCTTGCCTCTTGAGGGTAGCAAACACATGCCTTTCTCCTCTTTGGTATGTCAAAGGAAGAGGTTCAATATTGTTTACCTCAGTGCCATATGTCTTGTTTCTATCATTGTGGTCATCTTGGTTTGGCTCACTGACATCTTGGCTCACTTCTTCATTTGTATCCTTCATGCTAACATAATTGTTTTCTTTATTGTCTTCAACACTACCATGAGCCTCACTGTGTTCCATATCATCACTGCCTACAGGCTCAATGCCATCATTATCACTAATTTCTTGGCTGGTCTCATGGCTGCTAACATGGCTCTTAACATCATCATTGATATCCTTGTTGTTTTGATCAGTGTCAACATCATCATCATCATTATTATCATCTGCACTGATATCATGGCCATCATCATTGTTGCTTTCTTCCTCATTGGCACTGCTTTCTTCATCATTGGTTTCTGCATTGCCTTTATAAACACTATGAGACTCACTGTCTTTTGCCTTGCTCTCTGCACCATCATCATTACCACTGTGAGCCTCGCTGTTTTTACTATCATCAAGGCCATCATGATTATTGCCATGACTATCATTGCCTCCCTCCTTACTGCTGCTTGCCTCATTGATGTGATCTTCACTGTTCTCTTTACTACTATTATCAGCCTCTTCATTTTCTTCACTCTTATCATCAGCCTCACTGACATTTTGGCCCTTGGTTCCACTGCTATCATTAGCATCATCATCTGTCACTTTTTCATCTTTTCCACTTTCTTCATTTGTATCCTCACTGCCTTCTGCCTCTTCATCTCCAACATCATCATTGCCGATTTCATATTTCTGTGGTGTGAGTTTTGAGTAGCTGAATTCGGAATCTCCACAGTGTGCATTTTTGCGTCTACGTTTCGGGTCTAGAACAAGACCCATCATCAGGACAAATCTTGTCGAAAAGAGAGGAGGTCAGAGTTCATAAATATACCGAAGGAGTGCATGAGGTAAGACGACCAACCATAAAATATTGAATATTTTATGGTTGGTCGGCCTACCTCATGCACTCCTTCGGTATATTTATGAACTCTGACCTCCTCTCTTTTCGACAGGATTTTTCCTGATGATGGGTCTTGTTCTAGACCCGAAACGTAGACGCAAAAATGCACACTGTGGAGATTCTGAATTCAACTACTCAATCATCATTGCCCTCAGTTTCCATGATTTCTGCTTCATCACTGACCTCTGCTTCTTCATTTCCTTCTTCCTCACTGCTTGACTTATCATTACCCTCTCCTTCATTGTCACTGGATTTCTCATTGTCACTTCTCTCATTTTCTGATGCACTGTGAGAGAGTGATGAAGGAGGGTTGTCCTGAGGTGAAGGGATATGTGTAGATGGTGAAGCATATTCAACAAGAGATGATGGAGGAGTAGGGCTAGGAGGATGGCATGATGAAGGCACATTTTGCTGAGGATGGGCCAGTGGATTGGTGAACACTTCATGAGCAATGAAAACCTCCCATGGAATACCCTTTTGCTGCATTTGATGCATCACAACCATTTTGATAAGAGAGTGGTGGAAGAGGCTTTGCATCTGTTGGGGATAAGCTCTCTTTTGTACAATCTAGGACATTTTTTCAATAATCCTGTAGAGGTAGTAGGGTAGGTGTAGCCTCTTGACCCTAGTAAAATGCATGAGCAGCCTAATGTGATAATAATAAAGCCTAGAGAACCTTCCCTCACATGTAAAGTATTTCATGATCACTCTCATGAAAGGTGCATATCTCTCTAGAAAATGTGAGAAAGGAAATGTAGATTTGCAGTTGTCTTGGAATCTAGGCTTTAGGAAAGGTTCATAGTGGCTTAAGTCTAGATTGGTCTATTTGAACCACTTCTCCCCTACATTGGGTATGCCTGTGGCATTGGCAATAGCATCCGAGGAGAGTTCAAAGGTAACCCCTGCAAAGTTTGATTGTTTGTCATGTAGGTTAAGGATGAATAGTCGTGTGAGCTCAGGGTGACTTTGTACCTATTGTACTCTTTCACAAAAATGAAAACATCCCACATTTTGGAAATATGTGACAGCTATAGGAGAGGCCACCAACTCATCAGTGTTTTGAGGTTCAAACTTGTTGATTTTACCACCTCTGTGTTGATGTCTCCTTGGCGCTTGGCTTCCCTCACCACTATCATTGTTACCTTATCTTGACATTTTACCAATTCTTCTTTTGAAACCAAAAAGCCTAATTCTACTTATGAAATGGAGTTGGAAGAGGGTAATGGAGTGGTGATGAAAGGGGAAATTTTTACAAGTGAGGGATGGGAATGAATGAGTGAAGGGGAAAATTGGGCAGAATGATAGGCTAGATAACCTGAGTGCAAACCAACTAATATGTCAAACCTTGTTGTGAAAACACCTTAGTAATGATGACAATGGGGGATGATGAGGGTATGTAATTGTCAATGTTTTGCAGTGTAAGGGACTAACTTGGAAAATGGAATGAGTGTTAGGTGAATGGAAACCTCTCAACAAGGCACTCTCTGTGTGCTCTTGGTATGCAGATGGAGGAGTGTCTTTTAAACAATGGTGTTCTTTGAGCATGAAACTTAGATTTTCACCCTAAGGTTCCCAACTTGTTTTTAATCTTTTAGACCATCAAATGCTTGAAGATGAAGGAAGGCATCCACTTACCACTTAAAGAAGCTTTAGAAACCCTTGATGGTAGCTTGGAGGTGTTTTTGAGCTGACTGGAGGGTTTGCAGGTGCAGGAGGCCCTCTTGGAAAAACGTGCAGCGCACAAGCTGAATGGGTTGTCGGGTCTTCCAAGGGCATAGTGCTGAATGGGCTGAACAAGCTATCAGTCAAAAAAGGCACACCATTGAACGTGCTGAATGAGCTGTTGGTCGGCAAAGGCACATCACCGAACATGTTTTCAATTTTGAAGCCTTCATCTGCAATTTGAAATCCAATGGAACTTGGTGGCTACAAATTTGGAGCTAGGGAGGATTCTATGTCATAAATGCCCTCCTCAACCATTTCAGAAAAAGGCTTCTCATTAACTACTTGCTCAAGAGGTTCATTATCTTCCCCAACCTCAACATTAAAACTGAAATACTGGTGATTTCCAATCACATGAAAGTTATTTTTGATGGACTGAAATGAAGTAGAACAAAGAGACAAAGATCTTCACTTACTTCCAAATTTTCTAGACTTTCTTCATCACTGTCATAGCTTATATGTATTGGTTGATTACTGTTTTCAAGTTGATGAAACTGAACTTCCTCCCACAAACCAACTGTTGATTTCTCTGCAAGATTAGCTTCTTTTTAGAGATCATAACCATCATCATACTGATCAAACTTTGGAAAATCATCGAAATAAGTAATGTCAATTATCAGATTGTTTTTCTTTGAATTGATCTACACATCCATTTTCTGATTTTTGGTAGTTGGGATTAGCAAGAAAATGAATAGAAATGTTTTTCTCATATGAAGGTTTAGAGGTTGGTTGCATGCTTAGGATCTGATTTATTTCCTCTTCAGTTAAAAGTGGAGGCATTTTTCTCTTTCTTTAGATAGAACTACAATAGTTCTCTTTCTCTTGTGAAGGTTGATTCTGAGGCTGAATGTCTTCTTGAACCTCACCTAGAAGGGATGGTGAATCATCACTTGTGCCTTTAGAGAGATCCTGTGGGTTTTATTCTATTTTTTGATTGATTTCTTCCTCAACTAACTCCTCTTGGTTTTTATGACAGTTAACTTGAGTATGAAATTCCTGAACCTCCTCTAATAGATTTCCAGGATGCCAATTTCCCAAATCTTCATCAATGTTTACAAGGTATTGTATGAGGTCTTCAGATTGATCACAGCAATTTTCAGCTAATGATAGAGATGAACAGCTTTCTTTATAATGCTCATAAAACACCTTGTGGAGATCTTTTAAGGAAAACAAACTACTCAGTTTCAGACCTTCATACCATTCCCTTGCCTTCCCTTCTAATGTTAGCATGAACATATTCATAAGGCAGTCCTCGTGCCATTCAACTTCAACCCCCATACATGTATATGAAACTTGATGAGGTGTAACAAAGGGTCATCAAACTTTTCATCTTGAAACATAGGCAGGTTTTTGTCCCAATTTATCTGAGGCAATTTGTGTGGGAATCCAGGGATATGATCTCTACTCATTGGGGCATATCCTCGCTGTATTCTTGGATTCATCTTTATTAATCAAAAAGGGTCACTACATCTTTTCAACCAGTCTAGAGTCTTCTACCAATGGAATCTTTAGGTCTATTGAGAGTTGTGGAGTCACCAGGTGGAATATTTCAACTTTGCTGTCCACCATCAGCAATACTAGGATTGATTAATGCATTCCTGGGGGAGTCTGTGAGGACTAGTGGGGTCAACAGGGCTACTGAAGACCAGTGGAGTCACCAGGTGGATGATGTTTACTATTTTAAGGATGTACTTGTTTCCCACCATCAATAACTAAATCCCAATCTAAGGATGTTTGTGGGTTTTCTGAGGTCTTTAGGGACACTTAGGATGTTACTGACTCAGAGGTCCCACCGTGATCGCCATTATGTTAGCTCCCCGTAATTTGTTAGATTGGCAAGACCAAATGTACAGGGGTAACATCAAACCAGTATTTGGAGTCCTAGGACCTAGCCTTCCTGGACTCAGAGAGGGCTCTCTCTATACTTGTGAAAAATATGTGAACTTGATAGGTTTTAGGGTTTTTTTTTTAGGCTAGTTATGAAGATTAGGGTTTGTTTGTTTGGTTGGTTGGTTGGATAGGTTTTCAAGCAGAAACATATAGAGTAGGAGAGGTTTAGACCATTGGGCTATGGAGTCTGCAAAAGGTCTTAAAAGTTACAATAATAGGTCAAGGATGCTTCAGAGGGCAAGTATAACAAAGCTAAATGGATCTTCAAGGCTTATGTGAGTGAAATGAACATTAAATTGTGAACAAAGTATGTGCAAAGGGAAGTTAAGAATCCTTTGACAAATAATACAAAAAGAAGGGCCTTTAAAATCACTATGCATAAAGAAATAACCAAAGACAGGGCATACCATACTTCTCTGACCAAACCCTAGCAAGTAAACTCAAAAACAACTATCCAGCAAACCCTAGAGAGCAGGGAACTCCTAACCTCTCTAGTTATGTACATTCAGAGAAAGAAACATGAAAGGCAACATATAGTAGTGATCAAGAAGCAGGGAACTCCTAATTTCATCAATCACACTACAAAGAACTTCAAAGCAACCATTTAAGATGGACAAAAGTGCAGGGAAAACCATGAACCTCTTCAATCAAACCTATTTAGCAATACTTCAAAGTAAAAGACCTCAACAACAATGTTTAAGTGATACCAAAGGGCAGGACTAACCATAAACTACTTTGGCACTGACTCCATTAAATCATTCTTGAGATAAACAAGCTGATAGGGTTTAGAGAGCAACTAAGAATTCTGTAAACTGACCTAGCAGAGGAAAACATGGAAGCAAAAGAGGCAGATAGACTTAATGTGCTTTTGAAAACATACCTTAAGCTAAAATTTATGTTCTAATGCAAGAGAAAGATAACACAATATGTAAAACATAAGAAAATGAAAACAAAATGAGAAAAACATCACCATTAGCCATGTTCATGAATCCTGCAAACTGCTTGCCTCATTGATATTCAGTCCAAAATCTTCACAATGCTCCAAAGCCAAAAACTCCTTACAACTCAGAGCCTATGATCAGTTCAAAAAATAACCAACAAAATACAATAAGGCCTCCATGCTCTATTTAACATGCATTGGAGGGTCAAAACCCTAACTAGGGTTTTGAAAACCATCAATTACTCATAAATGTCATTTATGTGGAAAGAGACCATGCAAGGCCCAATGCACATAATATCTAATGAAATAAATGTAAAATAACTTATAACACCTAAATTGGGAGTGATTTTCCCCAAAAAACTCAAAATATCTATTTTCCATAAATTTGTGTCTTTTGTTGACTTTTTGGCATAAGCGCAGCATAGAGGTCCAAGGGCGTAGTGCCTGTACCAGAAAAATAGGTCCCCTTGCAGCTGAGTTTTGAAGGCCTTCCCGATGTCGAAACGAGCTCCGTGATAGCTAGTTGGAAAGATTTTCAAGCATAATTTCCAAAACGGCCCTTGGTTTCCTATTTGGACTTCATTTACCTGTTAACAAATGAAATCTCTCAAGGCTGCTAAGGGCATAGCGCCAGCTCTAAAAATGAGGTAGAAAGGTGAAATTTAGCATGATTTTGACCCTTTTGGAGGACCAAATCAACTCCAAATGATCTGCAACTTGGTGTGCATCATGCCCTTGGCCTAAGGATTCCAAAAATGTAAGCCACTTCCCCTGAGGATCCCTCAAAAAAAGTGCAGAGCCAGTGGCGCTGCGCCCTTAGCCCTCCAAATCAACAAAAACTCAAAATTTCCAAAAAGTTTCCAAAATTGAGATTTTCCTTGCCCAATAGGTCTAGGATGCTTGTATGGAAACATCAAAAAGTAATTCGAGGTTTTCTTGGTCTTTGGCCTCCTTGAGTGCTTGAATTTTGGCAAGGGCTCTTTTGAGCTTGGCCCTTGCTATCTTATTCCTCAAAGCATAATGTTTGGCCATTTTCCTTTGGAGGTCAAGGTCTCCCTTTGTCTTATATAACTGACCCTCTAAGAATGTGTTGGCCATTTCTAGCCAAGGCTCCCGGTCATAATCCACCTCCATGGCAAGCAGCTCACATGGGGTGAGCTGCTCTACCAATGTTTTTTCTTGCTCCTTCTCTCGGGCTAAGGCCTTCCTTAGTCCCATTGTCCTTGGTCTTCTTCTAGACTGTTGCCCTTCTTCATCTTCACTTTCCTCATAGGTTCCCATGAACTCATCTAGCTTTACGTGTGCCCTTTGAGCTTCTTTCTGGGATCTAATAGCCCTAATCCCATAGATAGCTTGATGTGTCTCTAGCTGCTTGTTTTCAACTTCATAGCAGTGAATCACACTCCAAGATATAGCTAGATCGGCTTCCAAGTCTCTAATTTGGGCATCTTTACTTTGAAGCATTATGCTTGTAATCGTTTCCTCATCACTATTCACATGAATGAGTTCAAATTCTTTTTCAACCTCATGATTGTCTTCTTCCTCTTCACCAGTGATCTTTTCTTTGCCTTTGTCAATTTTCTTAGTGGATGTAGAAGACATGGCCCCTTGCCTCTTGAGAGCAGGAAACACATGCCTTTCCCCTCTTTGGTATGTCAAAGGAAGAGGTTCAATATTTTTTACCTCAGTGCCATATGTCTTGTTTCCATCATTGTGGTCATCTTGGTTTGGCTCACTGACATCTTGGCTCACTTCTTCATTTGTATCCTTCATGCTAACATCACTGTTTTCTTTATTGTCTTCAACACTGCCATGAGCCTCACTGTGTTCCATATCATCACTGCCTATAGGCTCAATGCCATCATTATCACTAATTTCTTGGTTGGTCTAATGGCTACTAACATGGCTCTTAACATCATCACTAATATCCTTGCTGTTTTGATCAGTGTCAACATCATCATCATCATTATTATCATTTTCAATGATATCATGGCCATCATGATTATTGCTTTCTTCCTCATTGGCACTACTTTCTTCATCATTGGTTTCAGCACTGCCTTTATAAACACTATGAGCCTCACTGTATTTTTCCCCGCTCTCTGCACCATCATCATTACCACTGTGAGCCTTGCTGTTTTTACTATCATCAAGGCCATCATGATTATTGCCATGACTATCACTGCCTCCCTCCTTACTGTTGCTTGCCTTGTTGATGTGATCTTCACTGTGCTCTTTACTACTATTATCAACCTCTTCATTTTCTTCACTCTTATCATTAGCCTCACTGACATTTTGGCCCTTGGTTCCACTGCTATCATTAGCATCATCATCTGTCTCTTTTTCATCTTTTCCACTTTCTTCATTTGTATCCTCACTGCCTTTTGCCTCTTCATCTCCAACATCATCATTGCCGATTTCAGATTTTTGTGGTGTGATTTTTTAGTAGCTGAATTCAGAATCTCCACAGTGTGCATTTTTGCGTCTACGTTTTAGGTCTAGAACAAGACCCATCATCAGGAAAAATCATGTCGAAAAGAGAGGAGGTAAAAGTTCATAAATATACCAAAGGAGTGCATGAGGTAGGCCGACCAACCATAAAATATTGATTATTTTATGGTTGGTCGGCCTAACTCATGCACTCCTTTGGTATATTTATGAACTTTGACCTCCTCTCTTTTCAACAGGATTTATCCTAATGATGGGTCTTGTTCTAGACTCGTAACGTAGAAGCAAAAATGCACACTATGGGGATTCCGAATTTAGCTACTCAATCATCATTGCCCTCAGTTTCCATGATTTCTGCTTCATTAATGACCTCTGCTTCTTCATTTCCTTCTTCCTCTCTACTTGAATTATCATTACCCTCTCCTTCATTGTCAATTCTCTCATTTTCTAATGCACTGTGAGAGAGTGATGAAGGAGGGTTATCCTGAGGTGAAGGAATATGTGTATATGGTGAAGCATGTTCAACAAGAGATGATGGAGGAGTAGGGCTAGGAGGATGGGATGATGAAGACACATTTTGCTGAGGATGGGCCAGTGGATTGGTGAACACTTCATGAGCACTGAAAACCTCCCATGGAATACCCTTTTGCTGCAATTGATGCATCACAACCATTTTGATAAGAGAGTGGTGGAAGAGGCTTTACATCTATTGGGGATAAGCTCTCTTTTGTACAATATAGGACATTTTTTCAATAATCCTATAGAGGTAGTAGGGTAGGTGCAGCCTCTTGACCCTAGTAAAGTATATGAGCAGCCTAATGTGATAATAATAAAGCCTAGAGAACCTTCCCTCACATGTAAAGTATTTCATGATCACTCTCATGAAAGGTGCATATCTCTCTAGCAAATGTGAGAAAGGAAATGTAGATTTACAGTTGTCTTGGTATATAGGCTTTAGGAAAGGTTCATAGTGGCTTAAGTCTAGATTGGTCTATTTGAACCACTTCTCCCCTACACTGGGTATGCCTGTGGCATTGGAAAG
Organism: Pinus albicaulis; assembly: GCA_034641835.2. Classification (NCBI taxonomy): domain Eukaryota; kingdom Viridiplantae; phylum Streptophyta; class Pinopsida; order Pinales; family Pinaceae; genus Pinus; species Pinus albicaulis. Next base: position 1,561,250,786 of record CM076570.1, on the reverse strand, counting down.
AGCATCTGAGGAGAGTTCAAAGGTAAACCCTGCAAAGTTTGATTGTTTGTCATGTAGGTTAAGGATGAATAGCCGTGTGAGCTTAGGGTGACTTTGTACCTGTTGTACTCTTTCACAAAAGTGAAAACATCCCACTTTTTGGAAATATGTGACAGCTATAGGAGAGGCCACCAGCTCATCAATGTTTTGAGGTTCAAACCTATTGATTTTACCACCTTTGTGTTGATGTCTCCTTGGCACTTGGCTTCCCTCGCCACTATCACTATTACCTTATCTTAACATTTTACCAATTTTGCTTTTGAAACCAAAAACCCTAATTCTGCTTATGAAATGGAGTTGGAAGAGGGTAATGGAGTGGTGATGAAAGGGGCAATTTTTACAAGTGAGGGATGGGAATGAATGAGTGAAGGGGAAAATTAGGCAGAATGATAGGCTAAATAACCTGAGTGCAAACCAACTGATATGTCAAACCTTGTTGTGAAAACACCTTAGTAATGATGACAATGGGGGATGACGAGGGTATGTAATTGTCAATGTTTTACATGTAGAAATTTGCTGAATAATGAAGTTTATTCGCTGTGATTAACCTGATCATACATCAATTCGAATTGCTTGTACAACACATAATCGCTTCTACAAATTAATCATCCATGCGGAATAAAAACAAGTGGTAAAACATCAGATTTGCACACACATTTGACACAGTATGTACGGGGAAAGCTTATAGCTGAAAACCCCCAGCTATTTGTTATATTATAAAGAAGAGAACATTCAGCAATACATCATACAATACTCTCCTCGAGTAATCAGTACAATCTCCAAAGGTAAACACAAAACTAGCTAGATCTGAAACTAGTCACAGGTTCAAATCTTCCTGCTGCTCTGCCTGCCTCTACTGCACAATCCAAAGAGAGAATGGAGCCAAACCAAACTCGAATTCTAATTGAATGAACAGCGCAATCATCATCAGCAATCTCCTCCACTGATTGTGCAAGTCTCATGCACAACTGATGTCAAACTAATAGCACACCCGCCCTTTCACCTAGTCTCCTCCACTGGTCTTCACTGAACTGAACATGCACTGAGTTAAATGATGTGTTATTTTAGTTTAATAATGAGTTAATATCAGTGAATTAATTAATAATTAATTCACCCAACTCATCTCTAGTATAATCACAAGTTAAACTGATCATAACTAGTTAAACTAGTTAACCGGAACACCTCCTCCATCAACTCCTCAATCAACTCCACCAAAACTCCGCCACATGAGTCTAACTGAAGTCCAACATGCATGAGCTCAACTAACCCATAGGAAATTCGAATTTCCTTATGTCAGCTGCATGACCCACATCCGGGGGTCATACTGAAGTGCCGCAAGAGACAAAGATAATGTTTTTAGTCTAAATATTATTAAGAGCAAATAATATTTGACTGTTCTATTTTTAGCTCGGCAATCTAAAAATAGAAACCGCCCCAATGTCTAAAAATAGAGGTCCATCTATTTTTACCAACATGACCAATCCTCCAAGAATAGCATACTGCAGCTCCCGGTCCATGATCCATATGTCTAAAAATAGACATAGTCTAAAAATAGACTTTGCGCCAAAAATAGCCTGTGGGCCCACCTAGTGAAGGCGACTTCATTTCACTAGGCTCCATCATCTTGCTGCATTTTCAACACTCCCTCTCAGCAAGATATGGATTATCTGCAACCCCTATCCTACCTCTGTGGAACTCGAATTTGCTCCTGGTGAGCGCCTTCGTCAAGATGTCTGCATCCTGATCCTCCGTCGGAATGTATGATAGTAGCATGATCCTCCGCTGAACATAGTCTCTGATATGATGGTACCTGATGTCGATGTGTTTGGATCTATCATGAAATACTGGATTAGCCGAGAGCTTGATGCAGCTCTGGTTATCACAGTAGATCACAGTAGGCTCCAAATGTGACCCGAAAAATCCCACCAGGATCTTTCTCATCCATATAGCCTCGCATGCAGCCAAGCTTGCTGCCATGTACTCGGCCTCTGCGGAACTGAGTGCTACGGATCTCTGCTTCCTGCTGTACCAGGAAACTGCTGTCGACCCGATGCTGAAGATCCCTCCAGATGTGCTCTTTCTGTCTGTTGGGCTCCCTGCCCAATCTGCATCCATGAAGCCTTGAAGCTTCACACCATCCTCCTGTCTGTACCATAGTCCATATCCCGATGTGCCACTGAGATAACATAATACATGCTTGCCTGCCTTCCAGAAGAGCTTGGTAGGCTTAACCATAGCTTGCGAAAGCTGGTTAACAGCATAGCATATATCGGTTCGTGTATTGACCAGATACATAAGCGACCCCACCAACTGTCGATAGACAGTGGTATCCACTACCTCCTCCGAAGTAGCATCCCCCTTCCTCCAGCCACCAGGAAGAGGAGTATCAACAGGCTTGCAGCCTTGCATGTTGAACCTCTCCAGAATCTCCCGGGCATACTTGCCCTGAGAAACAAACAGTCCACCACTGCGCTGCCAAATCTCCAATCCCAGGAAATAATGAAGGAGGCCCAAGTCCTTCATCTCGAGCTCTCGTGCAAGATCCTCCTTGCATGAAAGTATCAACAACTCATCACCCGTCAAAATCAGATCATCTACATACAGTACAATGATCAGCAACTTCCCCTCCACCACAATCTGGTACAGGTTAGGATCCGCCTCACTCTTGGGCTCCAAGTCGGTGAAATAGCTGTCACATGCGAGTGTACCAAGCACGAAGTGCTTGCTTCAGCCGTACGGTGCTGCTCTCTTGAGTCGGCTACATGCGGCTACTTCTTGAAGATCTCGAAACCTTGAGGAGGCTGCTCTATGCACCTCCTCTTAATGACTCGTTGAAGACGCGATCTGCATCCATCGATGGATGTGCCACCTATCTGCGCTAAGAAGAGGAGACAGGATCGTCCGTATGGTCGTATGGGAGGAATACCTTGCGACGAGTGCAAAGGTCTCCTCATAGTGATTCCCTCTATCTGTGAGAAGCCTCGGGCAACAAATCTTGCCTTGTACTTCTCCACACTCCCGTCAGCTGCCTGCTTCACTTTGTAGATCCATCGCGAACCCACCATTGATTTCCCTTCCGGTCTTGGGACAATCTCCCATGCACTGTTTCTGACGATCAAATCATATTCTTCGATCATGGCATCAACCCATGCGGGTTCCTCCACAGCTTACTTGAAAGAGGATGGCTCCGTCATGACACATTTTCTCACAAGAGCCATGTATCCAGTGTACCGATCTGGTGACTGTCTCTGCCTGCGCTATGTTGTAGGTGGTCCTACAACCTTCTTTACATCTTGAGCCAGTCGCTCAGCTTCTGTAGTGTGCTTGCGCCCTCTGATGGTTGGCGCTGCATGAGTGGACTCTTCCACTCCATGAACCTCCTCTTGTGGCTGATCCACATCCGGAGACTCATCCTTGGGAGCTAACAGCTCCTCCTCTGCATGCAAGTGTGGCTCCCTCTCAAGCGAACACTGCATGGCTTTCTCCTCCTGAAACTTGATATCCCGTCACACAACAGTCTTGCGACTGTTTGGCAAATACACTCGATAGTTGTGGGGTGTATCAGTGTACCCCACAAATATTCCAACCTCTGCGGTCGGATCCAGCTTCTTCCTGGCGTCCTTTGTGACATGCACGTACACAGGTGAACCAAATATCCTCAGATGAGATATATCAGGCCTCTTGCCGGAAAATGCCTCCTTGGGTGTACTCATGCCAAGTACCTTATGAGGACAACGGTTCTGCACATATACTACTGTGTTTCATGCCTCAGCCCACAAATGAAGGGGTAGGCCCTGATCATGCAACATCGCCCGTGCAGCACCCACTACTGTTCTGTTCTTCCGCTCAGATACCCCGTTCTGCTGTGGGTTATGGGGAGCAATGAGCTCTCTTCGAATCCCTTCTGCGCTGCAGAACTCCTTGAACTCGCTAGAGATGAATTCGCCACCATTGTCGCTCCTAAGAGCCTTCACTTTCTTCCCCGATTCCTTCACGACCAGTGCTTTAAACTCGCAGAACTTCGAGAATGTCTCGGTCTTCTTCTGCATGAAGAAGATCCAGCACTTTCGAGAGAAATCATCAACAAAGATCACGTAGTACTTGTGCTTTGCTATTGAAGCTACTAAGAAAGGACCACACACGTCTGTGTGAACTCTCTCAAGGATCGTCGTGGCGCGACTATCCTTCTCGTGAAAGGTGGCTTTCACATATTTTCCCAAAGTACACCCCTTGCACTGATCTGACTGTGCAAGAGTGCCTTTAGGAAGCCCAGTAGAAATCTGCTGCAGTATCTTCAAAGCTCCATGGTGAAGGTGGCCCAATCTCCGGTGCCACAGTTCGCCCTCATCATCTTGGCTCACCACTTCTCCCGCCTTGCATGCCATTGTTGCGCAGGCATCTACTTGCAACTGATAAAGGTTCTTGACTCGAACCCCTATCATCCGGGTCTCTCCAGTAGTCTTACTGCGCAGGAAAGCTTTTCCTTCACTGAAGTCCACATCATACCCCTTATCTTCCAACATCACCACAGAAACCAGGTTCTTCTTCAATCCTGGCACATGCATCACATCCTTTAATATGAAGGGTTTACCAGAATCCCTCTTAAAGGAAATGGTACCGATACCGGTCGCACTGTATCTACCATCATCGCCCATCTCGATGTGCATGCCAAGATCTTTGTCTTCCAGATCTGAAAACAAATCCCGATCTCCGGTCATGTGGAATGATGCGCCACTGTCCAAGAACCACACTGATCCCATCACACTTGATACCAAGCATGCGATCAGTGAAAAATCTAGCTCGAACTGCAAGGCCAATGCCTCTCCTGATGCAGATCCACCAGCTTTCTTGTTTTTCTTCTTCTGCGGACAATTCGTGGCATAATGTCCGTGTTGGTGACAGTGAAAGCACTTCACCTTGGACATTTCTTGTTGCTTCTTGCCTTTTGCACCAGACTGAGAAGCTTTCTTCTTCCCTTTCTTTGCTTTGGCAGCCAAAGCGCAGTTTTCTTCCTCAGCTCCCTTTGATGAAGTTCCATCTCTGGTAGTCCGCCTGATCTCCTCTTGCATGAGATCCGACCACAGTCTTTCCCACCCAGGCAGTTTCTCCCGACCATTGACACTATCCTGATATGCATGCCAACTTTTCGGAAGTCCGAGGAGAGCCAGGTCTACCAAATCCTCATCATCGACAGTCACCCCCACACTTCCCAGCTCATCTCTACATTGAGTGAACTTCGTGAGGTATTTTGCGATACTGTCGCCTTTCTCCATTTTGATGTTTCTGAGTTTATCTTTGAGCGCCAACTTCCTCTGGTCACTCTTGCTCTGGAACAGATCTGTCAGTGATTTCCACATTAAATATGGAGAAGCCTTTCCATGCAGGTTGGATACAATATGATCCTTTACGCCCTCCAACAGGATCCTTCGACATTTCGCCTGTTTCTTTTGCCAAGCTTCGACAACAGCAGCATCAGTAGTAGTAGGCTTTGGAATATCTTTCTCCACGAATTCCAATAGCCCATTATCATCTAATACAGCCTCCATGCGGTCCTTCCATGCAACATAATTCGAACTGCCTTCCAAGGCATATTCTAGTCGCAATCCGTTGAAAGACATTTTCGCCTCGGCACCAAGAACACTGCAAATTCAAATTTCACCAAGAGCTGATAACTCAACCGCTTCCGATCTATACTTGAGAGAAAATTATTTCCAAACCAGAGATTGACTGCATGGGCATTCACCAGATATTTCACTTTCCGAAGAAAGACAAATCCGGAGGCTATATGGCCCGTATGCAGGCTCTGTCCGAGGAAATAATAAACAATCACCGTAATAGATCTTTGAAGATTAATTTCGCTCTGATACCATGTAGAAATTTGCTGAATAATGAAGTTTTTTCGCTGCAATTAACCTGATCATACATCAATTCGAATTGCTTGTACAACACATAATCGCTTCTACAAATTAATCATCCATGCGGAATAAAAACAAGCGGTAAAACATCAGATTTGCACACACATTTAACACAGTATGTACGGGGAAAGCTTATAGCTGAAAACCCCCAGCTATTTGTTATATTATAAAGAAGAGAACATTCAACAATACATCATACAATACTCTCCTCGAGTAATCAGTACAATCTCCAAAGCTGAACACAAAACTAGCTAGATCTGAAACTAGTCACAGGTTCAAATCTTCCCACTGCTCTGCCTGCCTCTACTGCGCAATCCAAAGAGAGAATGGAGCCAAACCAAACTCAAATTCTGCTTGAATGAACAGCGCAATCATCATCAGCAATCTCCTCCACTGATTGTGCAAGTCTCATGCACAACTGATGTCAAACTAATAGCACACCCGCCCTTTCACCTAGTCTCCTCCACTGGTCTTCACTGAACTGAACATGCACTGAGTTAAGTGATGTGTTCTTTTAGTTTAATAATGAGTTAATATCAGTGAATTAATTAATAATTAATTCACCCAACTCATCTCTAGTATAATCACAAGTTAAACTGATCATAACTAGTTAAACTAGTTAACTGGAACACCTCCTCCATCAACTCCTCAATCAACTCCACCAAAACTCCGCCACATGATTCTAACTGAAGTCCAACATGCATGAGCTCAACTAACCCATAGGAAATTCGAATTTCCTTATGTCAGCTGCATGACCCACATCTGGGGGTCAAATTGAAGTGCCGCAAGAGACAAAGATAATGTTTTTAGTCTAAATATTATTGAGCAAATAATATTTCACTGTTCTATTTTTAGCTTGGCAGTCTAAAAATAGAAACTGCCCCAATGTCTAAAAATAGAGGTCCATCTATATTTACCAACATGACCAATCCTCCAAGAATAGCATACTGCAGCTCCCGGTCCATGATCCATATGTCTAAAAATAGACATAGTCTAAAAATAGACTTTGCGCCAAAAATAGCCTGCGGGCCCACCTAGTGAAGGCGACTTCATTTCACTAGGCTCCATCATCTTGCTGCATTTTCAACATTGCAGTGTAAGGGACTGACTTGGAAAATGGAATGAGTGTTAGGTGAATGGAAACCTCTCAACAAGGCACTCTTTGTGTGCTCTTGGTATGCAGATGGAGGAGTGTCTGTTAAACAGTGGTGTTCTTTGAGCATGAAACTTAGATTTTCACCCTAAGGTTCCCAACTTGTTTTTAATCTTTTAGACCATCAAATGCTTGAAGATGAAGGAAGGAATCCACTTACCACTTAGAGAAGCTTTAGAAACCCTTGATGGTAGCTTGGAGGTGTTTTTTAGCTGACTGGAGGGTTTGCAGGTGCAGGAGGCCCTCCTGGCCAAACGCGCAGTGCACAGGCTGAACGAGTTGTCGGGTCTTCCAAGGGCGCAACGCTGAATGGGCTGAACAAGCTATTGGTCGACAAAGGCGCACCATTGAACGTGCTAAATGAGTTGTCGATCGGCAAAGGCGCATTGCTGAACGTGTTTGTTGGGTCTGTCGGGAAACTTTCTATTCACACTGGCAAGGAAGATTGCACAATTTTGGGGAACTTGACAACTTCTCCACTTAGTGCATTCTGCAGTTTTTGAACTGAAGGAATGGATTGCATAATTTACGAGCTTAGTACTGGGCTTTCATCCATGAATGCACAATTCTCAGGCTCAAGGCTTAGTTGCCCTCATGGATTGCACAATTTTCATCATCAAGGGTGGCCTTCCTTCATGGATTGTAGTTTCTGGAGGCCAGGGCGGAACTGCTGTAAGGTCAAGTCAATAGGTCAACTTGTGAATGAAAATATTAGCTAAGTATGAAAACAAGCTAACACAAGCAAATATGAAGAAGAATAAGACTTGAGGAAAGCATGAATACTTGAAGACAAAAAATATTAGCTCCTATGGACAGAAAGGAAGGCTCCAAAATCAAAGCATGGAAAAATCTTAGAAAGTGGTTATAGTAGCTAGAACAAGTTCCAACATAGTATAAACAAATTTTAAAATAAAAATTAACAGAAAAACAGTCTACTTGTAATGCCAAAGATCCCAAATTTACTGAGGAATAGGTTCAATTACATTGAATTTTATATAATATTTCCAATAATACTATAGATATGACTCAACAAAATTAAAATGTTTTAGAATAATTTTAGAATAATTTTTATAAAAATAGATACTATTATGTTAGAACATATATATATTTTTTACTTTTGTAGAATTAATTTAAACTCTTATTTTTTTACTGTTGTAGAATTAAATTAAACTCTTGGAGAACTTTTTAATGTAAATTTATAATATTATCATCTTCTATACAGATTAACTATTAAGAAAAAAAAAAACATTATAAAATATTTTGATTAAAATATACATTATTACATTGGAATATAGTATTTTAATTAATTCACACAACTTATTTATATAAATCTAAGTTTAACTCTTTCACTAAAATTTTAATCTAATTTTATAATATTATGATTTCTTATGAAAATTAAGTATTAATGTTATTAGAAATAATCAAATTGTAATGATTATAACCTCAATAAAGAGTGTACATGAATGTGTCTTCTTATACTAATCACCTTTGTTTGAAGTTTCACTCATTTGCATACTTTCTTACAAAGTGTACATAAAGCCATCCTATACTAGTGGCCTTTGTTTGAAGTTTGCCTCACTTATATACTTTCTTATCGATTATATAAGAATTTGCAAACTGAACTTCTTCACATATAATAATATTAATATTAAATTTGGTTTATTATTTCTTTACAATTACTCAATATATTATTTTAATTTTAAATGTTTAATTTTATAAATAAAAGATAAATCATGTAATGTGTTTTTGGAAAATGATAAAATTTATCTTAATTTAATTGTTAATTAATATTGAGAAAAAATATTAACAAGTGATACTATATTTAAAATGTCTATAGTTAATTTAGATTGATAAGTTTTTATTCTTTCCAAATATTTCTCACTTTTAAATTTATTTTCTTATATTTAATATAAAGAATCTATTAAATCTATTTTATATTTAAATTATAATTTCATATATTTTAAATTTTAAATTTAATATAATAAATATAAATATTATGAGATATTAATAAATATCAATATTTCATAAAATTTTAATTTTTATTTATTTTTAATTATTTAAAAACAAATCAACATTTTATATAATTTTAATTTTATTGATTTTTTAATTATTTAAAAACAAATTCTCATGAGGAGAGGGAAAGGTGCACAGGAAGTCTATGTGGTTTTAATGGAAAAAGTGTTACAAAATATTTGAGAGTCTAGCTAATTGTTTCCTTAAAATGAAATATATGGATGTATTAGTATCACTCCAAAATTCAACATATTGCTAAAATGTGATATCCTTAAAATGTGATATGTGTAAAATATGCAAAATGTATGATTAGACAATTATTTTATGGAATTTTTGCTGGTTAAATTATATATTTTATATCAAGAAAGATTTACAAAGAAATATATACCATGGTAAATGTGAAGGTTACATTTTTTTGGTTTTAAGTTAGTGGAAGGTATTAATAATTGGAGGTGTTTTTATTGTGATTTTTTTAGTAAATTTTAATGGGGAAAATTTTGAAGTGAAATTTTTATTTGGGCTATTTAAACAGGTTTTTTTATTATATAGATTGAGTATTCTGAAAACTTTTAAGGCAATTTGATTGTGAGTTTACCCATCAAATTTATGATTTCAATAATTTTTTGTCAAATTTTAAATAAATTAAATCTCAAAAATAAATAAAAAACTTTTAAAAAAAAATCCCATTAAATAGAACTCCCTAATAATCTTTTTATTTGGATTAAAAGTTTATTTGTTAAAGATAATAAGATTTATTTGGGTTGGAAGTTTATTTGTTAAAGATAATAAGAGTGGAGAAGTTGGCGGTGATAGAGATTGAATGGACCTGCCGTTCCATCTTGCCCACCTTTCTGTGGGTATAGTGAGATTATGCAGTTCAGCTGTAAGATTATACCGGTTTCAGAGGTACAGGGTGTGCACCTTGACATTTTTACAAGTATTGTAGGTAGTCAATGTTTGTTGAATGTGGCAGACACTTTTTTAACAATTTTGATCAGGTCAGATTTTGGGTATGGAACTCCTTATTGCATAGTTTTCCACAAGGAATGATTATTTCAAATTTGTATGTCAGAGTTGGAATTTTAAAACAGAGTTTTGACACCAAACCACCTATTTCTGGGAAATCCGTTTCAAAGAAAAATATTTAACAATTTTATAAATTTTTGAAAGGGAAATCAGTTTAAAAAAAAATATTTAACAATTTTATAAATTTTTGAAAGGGAAATCAGTTTAAAGAAATATATTTAACAATTTTATAAATTATTGAACCATATTTTAAGGGACAGGTAGACGTACGATGTCTAATAACCAATGGCCACGGCCCACGAGACACGAGATAAACATTTGACAGGCCGCTCAACTCTATGCAAGTAATTAAAGTGAAAACGAGTCAAACACAAAGGATTGAGGGCGAATGAACAAAACCCTAATGGTTTACTGTGTTTTTATACATCCCTGCACAACAAAGACGCTTCCCATTACAATAACCAATCGATTTATCTGCGCTCTTGAAATTCTTAACGAAGGCCCTGCGCTGAAGCCACTTTTCGTTTGGCAATGGCTGCTTCCACTTCTGCTGATTCCAACAACAATTACACGTACGACGTGTTTCTCAACCATAGAGGGCCAGATGTGACTAAGACCCTTGCCAGTCTTCTGTACCGCCGCTTGATTCACAAAGGAGTGCGAGCTTTTCTCTACCATAATGAGACGCATGAAGGAGAAAATATTCCTATTAAAATTGAAAGGGCTATTACAAGCGCCTCTGTAAATGTTGCAATTTTATCTCCCGAATATGCGGATTCAAAGTGGTGTTTAGACGAGCTGGTGCTCATGTTGGAGTCCGGAGCTCCTATCATCCCAGTTTTCTACCATGTAACGCCCAGTGATGTTCGGTGCTCTAGAAGGGGGGGATTCTATGCTCGATCTCTACTCCAGCATGAAAGAAAGACTACGTACGATTCCAAGAGAAATGCAACAAAGAGAAGGTACGATTCCACCACAATTGAAAAGTGGAGAAATGCACTTTCTCAGGTTGCAGATTTCAGTGGATTCGAGCTGGATGCGTTCAATGGGTGAGAGCTCAACCTTCCCTCCAGGGATTGCATTACTTTGTTATTTTTTGATTGACATGCATAGACGTTTGTTTCTCACTACTTTTATTTATTTTCTCCCAAATAACCAGCGACGAGGCCGGGTTGCTAGAGACCGTTGTTCAAGCTGTGTTGAGGAGGGTGAAGCCAGAGCAACGGAGAGCAGCAAAATATCTTGTAGGTTTGGGCGAGAAGATGAAAGAGTTCGAAAATAAAGTGCTTTGTGAAAAGCTTCAAGTTGTGGGGATTGTTGGCGTTGGCGGAGTCGGAAAGACAACCCTAGCAAAAGAACTCTTCGATCAAAAGAGGGTAAATTACAGTAAATATTGTTTTTTACCTAATGTGAGAGAAGCAGCAAGGCTAGGCTTTTTAATTTCTTTGCAAAGACAACTTCTTAAAACCTTGACTGGAACCGACAAGCTGATAAACAATATTGATAAAGGTAAAGAGGAGCTTAAAAAACATCTCTCATCTTGTAGTATATTAATCATTATAGATGATGTAGATCACCTGGATCAGATTAATGCACTTTTGCCGGTTCAAAGTCGTCTCTTCTCAGATAGCTTAGTAGTTATTACGTCTCGATATGAAGGGGTGATCAGATTCTCAGGAGTTAAGAATGCATCAATTTATCAGTTAACGGGGCTTAATCATGAACACTCCCAAGAGCTTTTCTGCGCCTATGCGTTCAATCAGCCCAAACCTCTTAAAGTATTTGAATATGTGGTAGATAAATTTTCAGAAGTCTGTGAAGGGTTGCCTTTACTTCTGAGAGTGTTTGGAGCATTTCTCCATAAACAATTTCACCCATATATTTGGTCAGAAATCATCGTTAAACTTCAACAAGTTCTTCCGGGTGAGATACATGAAAAACTTCAAATTATTTATCAGATCCTCAACTGGGAGCAGCAACAGATGTTCCTAGACAGTGCATGCTTTTTCATAGGACAAAAAAGGGATACTGCCATAAGAATATGGGAGGCATCCGGCTGGGATGGATATTCGGTGTTTAGAACTCTAGAGTACAGATGCCTTTTGGGAGTGGACGAAGAAAAAAATATAGAAATGCATGATCACCTCAGGGATTTCGGAAGAGCGGTTGCTGATACTTCGTCGCCTCGTCGTATTTTGCATTCTAACCATATTAAGGATATGTTGGAGCGATTATCTGTAAGTGCTCATCATGAATCTTATAGATTATTCCATAAAAATGAACTTTCACCTTTGTAAATTTTCTATACTTTTCAAAATTGAATTGTGATAACCATCAATTTTCAAGAATGAACAGCTATTAATGTTCAATTCTGTAGTTTTTCTTTTGTAGATTTGGTCCAAAAATGAAATGTAACAACTATCATTTTTCAAGCATGAACAGGGAACAACTGCACGAAACGAACCGATAACAGCTGTGCGGGGCATTAGGATGGTACTGGGTGAAGACAATGATGATGTTAATGCATTTGACGGTGTCGAAGAGAGGATCTTGGAACTTGATATGAGTACCTTGGAACTTCTTCATACTGATCAACATGCTATTTTGGAGCGTATTTTGACAAGCCCGATGCACGTCCCAAGAAGTCTGATATGGCTACGGTGGAACAAGTGTCCCAACCCTTCCCTGCCTTCATGGATCCCCATGACGAATCTAAGGGTTCTACAAGTGTCTGGGAGCGAATTAAAAACATTTTGGGAAGACGATTCGCAGGTAAACAGAAATCTGTTTTGTTAACGTTTTTGTGTTTATCATAATTAATTTAATATGTCACCACACGGTTTCATAATGATACGAAAGGGATTTATAGAGAGGATCGGGTTTAAGATGTATTTATAATTGAAACAACGCTTGAACATTTTGCAGCCACCTGAGGAATTGCGGGAGTTAGAGATTAATGCTCCGCTCTCCAACATTCCAGAGTCCATAGGGCAACTGCGGGACCTCGAACGCATTGTCATCGGCAAGTTTTCATCTGGACAGGTTAATCTGACAAAATTGCCAGAAGGATTTTGTCATTTGGCATTCTTAAGAGACTTGGTGTTAAGAGAGTGTTCAAAAATGAAGTCACTGCCAGACGCCCTTGATGGTTTACGGATCCTCCGACACATGGATCTCTCATTCTACCGCAATTTGGAAAGGCTCCCGGATTCTTTAGGTAACTTAAAGCAACTCCAACACATCAATCTCTCAGATTGCCACGATTTGGTCAAGCTGCCGAATTCCATTGGTCGTTTAGGGCGCCTCCAACATCTGGATCTGAAGGGCTGTCAGCATTTGGAGAGTCTACCAGATTCCTTTGGTAACTTACAGAACCTCCGACATCTCAATCTTTCAGGTTGCCACGATCTGCAGAGGCTGCCCGATTCGTTTGGTGAATTAAGATTTCTCGAACACCTTGATCTGCAGGGGTGCCACAATTTGGAGGAGCTGCCGACTACTTTTGGTGATGTGATGGACCTGCTACATATCAATCTCTCAAATTGCCACAATTTGGAAACGCTGGTAGAGTCCTTCGGTGAGTTGAGACGCCTCGAACGCATCGATCTCTCAGGGTGCCATAATTTGGAGAGCCTTCCAGATAACTTCAGGCATCTAAAGAATCTCAAGTATCTTGATGTGGAGGGTTGCTCTAATTTAATCATTGACAGGTTTAAAATAATTGAAATATTAGATAACTTACCAGAGGCACATCGAAGTCAATTGGAGCAATTATATGAGTGATGCATAGCTATAAAGATGAAGACCAGGATATCATAGGAAAGTATGAAAATGTTAATTGGCAATCACCGGCTGCTAAGTTGTACTTTTATGCTGATGATTATAAATGTAGCTCTTGAGGGTCTTCTTGTAGCTTCCATGGCCTCCAGCGTGGCAGAGGAAGAATTTTGCTTGAGCCAGAGAGGAGAGTGATTGTAACTGCCAGATATTATGTTTGATCAATGAAAATCGTCCAGTCATGCAATCTGTAGATTTGAAGATGAAGAAAATAAAAGTTGCTGTGAAGAGTGTATTTTATTTTCCAAGAAACTTTTTCATTTTAATGGTTTATGTTCATTATGATGCAATTGCCTGAAATTGTAATTATATTATGCAGTATCCTGAAGTAAGAAAGACTTGTGATGTTTTATTATTGAGATGCATCCATATTTTATAGCTATGCACCAGTAGTCTGGAAAATGCCTAGCGATGCTGCAAACTGCACTGGGATGGAAGTAGTGGAACAATTGTGGCAACAAATGAGCTGTGACCATTCTTGGAATTTTGCAAGACGCTAGAATTTTTCACGTCAAAATTTATTAAATTTAATATTTATTAAATAATAGTTTATATAGTTTAGTGTAAATTTTGTGTTTTTTTTGCATCGAGAGGCGCTTTACACTCCAGTGTATAGGGATGTGTAGATGTAACGTGTGTAATGTAAACTTTTGATATGTCGGGCCTAATATATAGAGATGTGTAGATGTAACGTGTGTAATGTAAACTTTTGATATGTCGGAGTGTATATAGATGTGTAGATGTCATGTGAGTAATGTAAACTTTTGATATATTTACCACTTTAATACCATGGGCTGAATACCATGGGCCAAATACCATATTTATAAAAGAGGTATGGTAAATAAATAAAATATAAATAAACCATATATGTGGTAAATAAATAAAAAGGCTTTTTATATTTACTCCATAATCCTATTTATATTTATGAACATCAAAAAGTGGTTTTATTTAGGTGAATTGAGCTAAATACCATGGGCCAAATTATTATTAATACATGCCAAAAAAACATTATTAACCCTAATATTATTATTAATATTATTATTAATTCTAATATTCACATTATTATATTAAATATTAATTTTATTAAATTTAATTAATGTAAACTTTTGATATGTCCGAGTGTATAGAAATGTACCACTTTAATACCATGGGCTGAATACCATGGGCCAACTACCATATTTATAAAAGAGGTATGGTAAATAAATAGAATATAAATAAACCATAGGTATGGTAAATAAATAAAACGTCTTTTTATATTTACTCCATAATCCTATTTATATTTAGGAACACTCAAAAAGTGGTTTTATTTAGGTGATTCCTCAGCTAAATACCATGGGCCAAATTAAAGTACACTATATGCATTGCCTATCTCAAGTAACAATAAACATGTAAATGTAAATGTAAAAATAATATTTAATATTTAACATTTAAAATTTAATCTAATTAATCTAATGTCGGCCCTAATGAAAAATCACTTCACTCCCTACATATATAAGTTTAACACAATGGGCCAAATACCATATTTTTCTATTTCTCTTCCATTTTATATTGGAGGGAAAAGAGAGAGAGGGAGAGAGAAGAGAGATGAGGGAAGAGAGAGGGAGGTAGGAGAGGAAGGGAAAGAGAGGAAGGAAGAGAGAGAGGAGGAGAGAGGGAGGGAGATAGGAGGAGAGAGGGAGGGAGATAGAGATGGAGTTGGAGGGTGAGAGAGGGAGGGAAGAAGAAAGACATAGAGAGAGAGAGAAGTGGAGAGAGAGAGGGAGTGACAAGGGAGAAATAGAGAGAGTATGTGTATGTTTGGGGGTGAGATAAAGAGAAAAATAAGGAGAGATGGAGGGAATGGGGGGAGAAGGAGAGAGGCAGGGATATAGTAACGTAGTTGGAGGGTGAAGAGAGGGAGAGAGAGGGAGATAGAGAGAGATAGATGTGGAAGAGAAAGGGATAGAGGGGAAGGAAGAGAGAGAGGATGTGAGAGAGTGGAGAGGGAGGGAAAGAGAGATGGAGTTGGAGGGGGGAGAGAGGGAAGATGATTTCTTGCACTTGATGCAATGATTTCAGTGTGGACGGTGATTTCTAATGTAAAGTTTGATAGATCAAGAGTAATGTAAACTTTTGATATGGTGATTTCTAATCTTATTTGATTGCTTGCACTAGATGCATTGATATCAGTGTAGATGTTGGTTTCTAATCTTATTTTCTTACTTGCACTAAATGCATTGATTTCAGTGTAAATACAGATAATATCAAACTTTGGATCCAGAGTAATGTATTTACATAGGGAGCGAGAGGTGGAGAGAGAGAGGGAGTGACAAGGGAGAAATAGAGGAGTATGTGTATGTTTGGGGGTGAGATAAAGAGAAAAATAAGGAGAGATGGAGGGAATAGGGGGAGAATGAGAGAGGGAGGGATATAGTAACATAGTTGGAGGGTGAAGAGAGGGAGAGAGAGGGAGATATAGAGAGAGATAGATGTGGGAGAGAAAGGGATAGAGGGGAAGGAAGAGAGAGAGGATGTGAGAGAGTGGAGAGAGGGAGGGAAAGAGAGATGGAATTGGAGGGGGGAGAGAGGGAAGATGATTTCTTGCACTCGATGCATTGATTTCAGTGTGGATGGTGATTTCTAATCCTATTTTTCTTGCACTATATGCATTAATTTTAGTGTAGATGTTGAGAGAGAGAGAGAGAGAGAGAGTGTGTTGAGGGGGGGGGAGAGGATTGGAAGGAAAAGAGAGAGAGAGAGGAAAAGATAGAGGAAGGTAGGAGAGGAAGGACAAGAGAGAGGACATGAGAGAGAGGAAGAGAGTTATGGGGGAAGAGAGAAAATTGGAGGGCAAAGAAAGAGAGAGAGAGAGAGAGAGATAGGGGAGAGAGAGGAAGTACGAGAGAGAGGAGGAGAGAGGGAGGGAGATAGAAGGAGAGATGGAGTTGGAGGGGGAGAAAGGGAGGGAAGAAGGAATACATAGAGAGTGAGAAGTGGAGAGAGAGATGAAGTGATAAGGGAGATATGGAGAGAAGGAGAGAGGGAGGGATATAGTAACATAGTTTGAGGGTGAAGAGAGAGGGAGATATATATGTGGGAAAGAAATGGAGAGAGAAGAAGGAAGAGGGAGGATGTGAGAGAGTGGAGAGATGGAGGGAAAGAGAGGGGGGAGATAGGGAAGTAGATGGTGATTTATAATCCTATTTGATTGCTTGCACTAGATGCATTGATTTCAGTGTAGATGTTGATTTCAGTGTATAGGAGGAGAGATGGAGGGAAAGAGAGATGTAGTTGGAGGGGGGAGATAAGGAAGATGATTTCTTGCATTCGATGCATTGATTTCAGTGTGGATGGTGATTTATAATCCTATTTTTCTTGCACTATATGCATTTATTTTAGTGTAGATGTTGAGAGAGAGAGAGTAACATAGTTGGAGGGTGAAGAGAGAGGTAGATATATATGTGGGAAGGAAATGGAGAGAGAGGAAGGAAGAGGGAGGATGTGAGAGAGTGGAGAGATGGAGGGAAAGAGAGATGTAGTTCGAGGGGGGAGATAGGGAAGTAGATGGTGATTTATAATCCTATTTGATTGCTTGCACTAGATGCATTGATATCAATGTAGATGTTGGTTTCTAATATTATTTTATTACTTGCACTAGATCCATTGATTTCAATACAGATGTTGATTTCTAATCTCATTTGATTACCTGCATTAGATGCATTGATCTCAGTGTAGATGTTGTTTTGTAATCTTATTTGATTGTTTGCATTAGGTGCATTGATTTCAGTGTTGACGTTGATTTCTGATTTGATGTAATTGGATGTACATTGATGGTACATTAAGTTTAAAGTGACTAGATTAAGATTGTGCATTGATTTCAGCGTAAGCACACAAAATTATTAACAATGTACATTAATATGATGATTTCTAGTCCTATTTGATTACTTACACTAGATGCATTAATATCAGTGTAGATGTTGGTTTCTACTCTTATTTTCTTACTTGCACTAGATGCATTGATTTAAGTGTAAATATAGATAATATCAAACTCTGGATCCAAAGTAATGTATTTACATAGGGAGCAAGAAGTGGAGAGAGAGACAGAGTGACAAGGGAGAAATAGAGGAGTGTGTGTATGTTTGGGGGTGAGATAAAGAGAAAAATAAGGAGAGATGGAGGGAATGGGGGGAGAATGAGAGAGGGAGGGATATAGTAACATTTTTGGAGGGTGAAGAGAGGGAGAGAGAGGGAGATATAGAGAGAGATATATGTGGGAGAGAAAGGGATAAAGGGGAAGGAAGAGAGAGAGGATGTGAGAGAGTGGAGAGAGGGAGGGAAAGAGAGATGGATTTGGAGGGGGGAGAGAGAGAAGATATTTCTTGCACTCGATGCGTTGATTTCAGTGTGGATGGTGATTTCTAATCCTAATTTTCTTTCACTATATGCATTGATTTTAGTGTAGATTTTGAGAGAGATAGAGAGGAGAGAGTAACATAGTTGGAGGGTGAAGAGAGAGGGAGATATATATGTGGGAAAGAAATGGAGAGAGAGGAAGGAAGAGGGAGGATGTAAGAGAGTGGAGAGATGGAGGGAAAGAGAGATGTAGTTCAAGGGGGGAGATAGGGAAGTAGATGGTGATTTATAATCCTATTTGACTGCTTGCACTAGATACATTGATATCGGTGTAGATGTTGGTTTCTAAACCTATTTTATTACTTGCACTAGATCCATTGATTTCAATATAGATGTTGATTTCTAATCTTATTTGATTACCTGCATTAGATGCATTGATCTCAATGTAGATGTTGTTTTGTAATCTTATTTGATTGTTTGCATTAGGTGCATTGATTTCAGTGTAGACGTTGATTTTTGATTTGATGTACATTGATGGTACATTAATTTTAAAGTGATTAGATTAAGATTGTGCATTGATTTTAGTGTAAGCACACAAAATTATCAACAATGTACATTAATATTTGTGTTATAGTAAATCAACCTATTAATATTGAAGAGCAAGAGAGACAATGTATGATGTTTAGTACAATAGTTCAAGCTAAATATTTAAATGGTTTATTAATTCAATTGTCCTTTTCATATAATCATATAATCGATATGAAAAGATGACAAAACTAACAAGGGTGACAATAAGAACAGAAAAAGAAAATAATTTGAGATTGATCACAACGAAGCCTATTTGTAATTGACTACATTCTTATTATTTTCATTTTCTATCATTCAACATTATTACATTGTCACTTTGCATTCAAAAAAATTATTTTGTCATTAAATTTATTAACAATATTTATCATCTGAAAAAACTGAGGTAGCTAAGAAAATTTTAAAATTAAAATGACCAGATAGATATAAAATTATTATATTTATATTATATGTATTTACATATTATTGATAAAATTAATCATATTTTTGATAGATTTTCCTTGGCCGCACACGACTGAAACCAACCTAGATCCATCTTAACTCTGGATCTATCAAGTGCCGAGAGGGATTAAATCTCTCTAGGTGCAAACCTTTCCTCAAGTTTTGCACTCAAAAAAAGAGGTTTGCACCTCTAGAGATTTGATCCCTCTCCGCGCTTGATAGATCCAGAGTTAAGATGTCAAAATTAAAAATAATTTTGCTATATTTTATATTGTAAAAAAATTAAAATTAAAATAAGTTAAATGTAAAAAAATATGAAAGAAGAGAGTGTGTCACTCCATAGATTATAATGAGAATATAGTTATTATGAATATCAAAACCATGATTTAAAAAAAAAAATTATTTGTTTTATAACTATTGAGTTACCTTATTAATTACAAACTTAGCTTTAAAATAAAAGGTCAAATTGGAAAGAAAAATACTTTTATATAGTTTATTAAAGTAATAACAAAATAGATTTGTTAAAGAGATTGTGAAAATGAATTTTATTTTGTTTATGAAAAAATATAATTTTTTATTATGGAAAAGATTATATATATATATATATATAAGTTGGCTAAGCAATTATCTAAGAAAACATCCAAATGACAAGTTGTAAAAAGTCATTATCATCACAAAAATATAAGCATATCAACAAAAATATGCATGTAATATATGAAAAAAAATCATAAAAAACCATTTTCATGTCTATAAAATATGTTTATATAGTTGGAAAATAAAAGTGGCATTACATACATATCCTCCAAGTCACCTGGAATTTTATCAAAGAGATCAATAATAGGTAGAATTATATCTAATCATGCTAAATATCCATATGCAAGCCCTCTATAAAATGTCTATGATAATATTTTGAAACATTATCATATATTTGCTCAATGATCTTGCAAGTGTTGGAATTTCTTTCCTTGTAAATATGACAACATGCAAACCCTCTATAAAATGTCTATGATAATATTTTGAAACATTATCATATATTTGCTCAATGATCTTGCAAGTGTTGGAATTATCATATATTTGCTCAATGATCTTGTAAGTGTTGGAATTTCTTTCCTTGTAAATATGACAACACGAGATCTGACCAAAAGAAAGTTTTAGATTTCAAATATTTTCAAAGATTGAGTATAGTGTGTGCATGTGACATCCCAAAACCTCATTAAACCAATTAATAACAATCATACAGTCACAAAAAATCTGTAACTAATGGCATCCCTTCTCAATACCAAAATAAAAGAAAAAGCTTGAGGTAGAGTAACTTAGAATATTTATTTGAGCCTATGTCTAGGCAATTCTTAAGCTTGAAGAAATGATTTTCCTATAGGTATAAAATAACCCCCCCGCCCCCCAGCATTCAACCCCAAGCCTCATCAAAGAAAGCACAGGGGTAAGAGTGGTCTATCACTTTAGCATAAGAGTGGTCTATCACTTTAGCAATTATATTATGACAATTCTAACACACTCAACAATAGATAGGAGAGAGAAAGTGGTAATGACCTGTGTTGCAAATTTTTCAGGAATAATAAGCTTGTATTGGAATATTTCATTGTTCCTTGATATCCAAATTCCCTAGGTAATAAGGGAAGGTAACATTTTGTTCTCTTTTGGATTTGTTTGTTCCCGCCACTACTTCCAGGCATCATTGAAAGATGCACCCTACGAATTTGAAGTGATTCCCAAGTAGTTTCTTGCAGAGTTCCAAACTCCCAAAGTGAATGGGAAGGATAGGAAAAGGTGATCCACCGAGTCAACATTTTTACATAGAGCACACCAGTTGGGTCGAGCCATACATATTTTTTTTTAAGTTATTTCCTTTGATGACTGTATTTTCTAGAATGCACCACTGAAACAAGAACACTTTAGTTGAGTAGAAAATTTCCCATAATTTCCTCCACCTCCAAGCCAACTTCCCTCAGCTCCTATCATCAACAATAAAAATATAGCTGAATTTTGGAAAATATTCCCCAAATGGTGAATGCACCCAACATGAAGAATCTTCCCTGTCTCTGAGATGGACATGGGAGATGTTGAGAGAAGTTATGTAATATTTCCATTGTTCAAAGTGTTTGATTGGCAGGTTGAGCTAGTTGGCATCTACCCATCCCTAAGCAAAGATAGATGTATGAGGATTATGGGAGACCTAGTTCAAAGTATTCCTTCCATTTGTATTTAGAAAATTTACTAGCTCATGAGGCTGCAAAATTTTTTTCCACATCCCACCCAAATATCAATACCAATCCTCACCTTTTTTCCATTCCAAACTTTCCATGTCAGGCCTTCTGTTGAAAAAATACTGAGGGGGGGGGGGGGTGAATCAGTATTTAGAGCTGACTGACAATTTTTATTTTTCCTTTCTCTTAAAACATATGTTACATTACTGCATCCAACTTGTATGTCCAGAGATCTTATTATGTCTTTATATCATTGCATCATTTATGATATCAGAGGAACAATAGGCATGAATATAAATAACAGTACAAACCAACAAACATAAGCAACACATATGAACACCAGGATTTAAGGTGGAAACCTAATTCGGGAGAAAACCACCGTTGTTGTTATCTCAGTCTTCAATATTTATTATACAGAAAAATTCTTACAATTTTATGTTGGCGCAGACTCATACCAGCACACAGGCACCCACCTGCAGAAGGCTCCAACCTTCTTCTCATTTACCAGCCTTTCCTGGAAGGGAGCTACCACCCCCTGTTCTTGTTTACCAGCCTCTCCTGGAAGGGAGCTACTGCCCCCTGCTCTCGTTTACCAGCTACCACTTGAAGGGAGCCACTCTGCTCTCATTTACCAGCTACCACTGGAAGGGAGCCACTACCCCCTCACTGAAGACTTCGACCCTCAGTACCACTACGGACCACGTTTCATCAATTTTCATACTGGATCCACCAGTTTCCACACGACATACCTTGTAAGCCACCAGATTTATTCATTCAGTATACTCACACCAGTTCTTCATGATTTCGTATGTCATTCAAACCAGAGATTCATCATCGTCGTATCCATGGGTGCATCGTAGTTTCAGATTTATCAGTTAAGAACAGAGCTCGCTCATACAGATATTCCTTGGAGAATTTTTTTTTTTATTCACACCTCTTGCAATGCACCACTCGTTCTCTATTTTTCTTCTCCTTATATAGTTTTGCCTTTATTAAAACCATGAGTCAAAACCATGAACTGCTAGTGGTATTCCTCTGTCAATATTCCTTTTAGTTTATTCCACGGGGCTTTTTGATCTCTTTTTAATTTATTTATCAATTTTAAAAATTGACAAATAAATATATTTACAACTTTTGAATTCCCAAGCCTTAAATCTAGAGTTTAACCCTTCAGACTTTATAGAAATATCCAATTCTTCCAAATAAATTAATCTTATGATAAACTTTTGACCCCGGGCCCACATATATAGTCAATATCCAATCAAATACGTGCACGGTACCATAAGTAAATTTCGCGCAAGTCCAGCGTCCGATCATCGTTAGATTAGCAAGCTTCCAGATCAACGGCGTATATGCATATCGCTCGACCTCCGATGCCGAACGTTAACGTGTGATGGTCCGCCGTACCTGTGTTAATCTTCGTGCACCTTCAACAAATGATGACCGTCCGATGACCCCTTCCCAGATCAACGGTGCTCAACGATATCGCTGGGCGTCCTGGGTCGAACTATAACGCGCGATGGCGCACAGTGAAAAGTGGTTTTGTGAAGTCGTACAGGGACGCGAGGAAATACCGCTTACTCCACATAGGTGGTGCGATGAAAACCATAAACCACCTTCACTGTTCATACGATCATGGTTCCGCTCTTCCACGCAGGGTTCTGTCGCCTTTTAAATGTATTATTATAATTAAATTGCGCTTTAAAGTTTTTCCTTTTATTACAGATCCATTGCTAAATTTAACACTTTGTTCACAGTTCCGCTTCTACATTCAAGTTCTTGATTCCGCAAGCTGATCACTATACTATGCTATAATCATCATATCTCTGCAACCATTAATTCCTTCAATTTATACACTAAATATTTAATTTTGAATCCTTGCCACGGGGTTTATGATGTTTTACGGACAACGATTCATAGTTGTCCACAGGGACTCTACTATCCTTCCTTCTGAATTCTACCAAGAATATATATATAATTCACTGAAAATGCAGAACCTTTTTCTGTTTGATGGCCTTTTTCTTCCTATACTGTCTCTGGACAACTTTCAATTCATTGCTTGTCCCTGCTCCTTGACTGATACTACTTTCTGTAGCTCAAACTATAGATGCATTCTTTCTCTGTTCTTCTCTGCTACATTTAGATGCCAATTCCTTTGCCACATCCTTTGCCATCAATGACAATATTTCCAACAATCTCCCCCTTTGGCATTGATGGCAAGACTCTTCCTCTGATTGTCTTATAGAAGCCCTTTGTTGCTTTTCCTCCCCCTTTGACATCAATGGCAAAGAGTTGACAATACCATGCTCCCCTTGAGATCATGCTACATCTTCATAATATAACAGGATGACTTATAAATGCCAACAATGCATCCTTTTCATATGACCAATGCTCCCCCTTAGCCTGTGCATTCAGAGATGCCCAACAGCACCTCACAACCAATTAATTCCTCTGCATGGCAGAGACTACTCCTAGTTTTTGTCTGAGATATTCGAACACTTCCCTGGGTAGAGGTTTGGTAAATATATCAGCAACTTGTTCTTTGGAGGAAACATACTCCAATTTCACCTTTTGTTCAAGCACTTGTTCACGTAAGAAGTGATAATTGATGGGAATGTGCTTGGTCTTGGAATGCATAACAGGATTCTTTGAGATACTGATGGCACTTGTATTATCACACATAATGGAGATAGGAGGTGAACATTTGATTTGAAAGTCTTGTAGGGTTTGCATCATCCAGAGAAGTTGAGTGCAACATGATGCCGCAGCCACATATTCTGCTTCTGCTGTAGATAAGGCAATGGAGCTTTGCTTCTTGCTGAACCAAGATACTAACCGGGGCCCCATATAGAATGCACCACCACTAGTGCTTTTCCAATCATCAACACTTCCAGCCCAATCTGCATCAGTGTATGCATGAAGAGTAAGATCAGCATTCTTTGGATACCATAGTCCAAAATCTTGAGTTCCTTGTAGATATTTGAATATTCTTTTCACAGCCTGAAGTTGAGACTCTTTTGGATTGGCTTGAAATCGTCCAACAATCCCAACTGCATGCATAATGTCTGGTCTTGTTCCACTGAGTTAAAGTAGACTTCCTATCATAGATCTGTATTCTGGTTGATTCACCGTGGGGGAATCATCACTAGAATTGAGATTACATCCGGTTATCATTGGTGTACTTATAGGTTTGTAATCTTCCATGCCATACTTCTTCAGGATTTGCTTGAGATATTTTGCTTGTGATAAGAAAATGCCATCTGTTTCTTGTTGCACTTGCAATCCAAGAAAGAATGTTAGTTCCCCAAGTAAAGAAATTTCAAATTCTTGCTGCATATCAGAAGCAAATTTCTGACTCATAGACTCTTCATTACTTCCAAAAATGATATCATCAACATATACAACCACAATCAATAGTTTGTCATTTTCAATTTTTGTGTATAAGTTGCTATCAGCAGACCCTTTTGAAAATCCTTGTTGATGAAGATATTTTTCAAGACGATAGTACCATGCCCTTGGAGCTTGTTTGAGACCATATAGAGCCTTTTAAAGTCTACAAACAAGTTTTTCATCATTTCCCAAAATGAATCCTTCTGGTTGTTCTATATAAACTTCTTCTTCTAGATCACCATTGAGAAAAGTAGATTTAACATCCATTTGATAAACTTTGATTTGTTGGAAGCTTGAAAAAGCAAGAAACATTCTTATGGCTTCAAGTCTGGCTACAGGAGAAAAGGTTTCTTCAAAGTCTATACCTTCTTGTTGAGCATATCCCTTGCAAACAAGTCTAGCTTTATTTCTTATAACATCTCCATTCTCATTTAACTTGTTTTTGAATATCCATTTAGTTCCAATGACATTTTTGTCATGAGGTCTTGGTACTAATTCCCAAGTGTGATTCTTTTCAATTTGATCAAGCTCTTCATTCATGGCTTGAATCCAACATTCATCTTTGCTAGCTTGACTAGCACTGTGAGGTTCAATAGTATACAGAAATGCCAGATTGCTAGAGGATCCCACAAGAGTCCTTCTTGTTTGTACACCTGATCCCTTTTCTCCCAAAATTTGAGATTCTGGATGATTCTTTTGAACATATCTGGATGGAGCCTTTTTAGACAAATCATCTTCGGGTTCTTCACTGGGTTCTATGTTTGTATCATTACTATTTGATGTAGAAGGATATGTGTCTTCATCATCTTCATCTGTTGTTTTCTTTTATTCTTTTGGAGCTGCAAGAGACTCATCAATAACAACACCAATACATTCAACAATCTTTCGAAGTCTTTTATTGTAACATTTATATGCCCTAATCCTAGAGGAGTAACCAAGAAATATTCCTTCATCTGCTCTGGGTTCAAACTTGCCAAGTTTTTCATCATTATTCTTGATAAATCATTTTCTTCCAAAAATTCTAAAATGCTTTATAGTGGGAGGATTACCATACCAGAGTTCATATGGAGTTTTATCACTATTTACACGAACATGTGCCTTGTTGAGAATGTTTACTGCTGTATGTGCTGCTTCTCCCCAAAATGTGTCAGGTGTTTCGGAATCATCAAGCATAGCTCTGGCCATTTGTTGAACGGTTCTATTCATTCTTTCTGCAACACCATTTTGTTGTGGAGTGCCAGCTATAGAAAACTATCTTTTTATGCCATGTTGTTCACAAAATTCAAGGAATTCATCTGATGTATATTCTCCTCCTTGATCAGATCCGAGACACTTGATTTTTAGATCTAATTCATTCTCAACTAGTGCTTTGAAGATCTGAAATTTCTCAAATGCTTCATCTTTGTGTTTAAGCAGCCCAATCCAACACATTCTAGAGAAATCATCAATGAATAAGATATAGTATTCTTCACCACGGGGTGACTTTTTCCTCATAGGTCCACATATGTCAGTATGAATGAGTTCAAGAGGCTTACTTGATGATCCTTCCTTGGAATTAAATTGTACTCTGGTTTGCTTACCGAGTTGGCAAGATTTGCGTATGATATTTTCAGGTAGACTAATATTGGGAAGATCACGAACAACTTTAAGTCTGCTAGATTTGTTGATTTGAGAGAAGCTCAGATGCCCCAACCTTCTATGCCATAGCCAATTTTCTGAAGATTTACTCAAATAACATTGTTCTTTGCAGTTCTTTAATACATACAGGTTGTTTGGAGTTCTTTTTCCTTTTATAATTTCTTTACCTGTATTAGGATCACGTACTACACATTCTTTTGAACTAAATACAACTTCAGTTCCTTGATCACACATTTGACTTACACTTAACAAGTTATGCTTTAATCCATCCACATACATGACTTCATTAGCTTTCACCTTTTCTTTTAGGAAAACAGACCCTTTTCCCTTAATGACCACAGGAGTATCATTTCCAAATGTAACATTATTTTCCTTTTCTAGAGCACTATATGCAAGAATTTTGTCTTTATCACCTGTCATGTGTCTTGAGCATCCACTATCAATGTACCATTGGTTTTCTTCATCTTCTGCAAATAACGCTATGCCACAATTTTCAACCTGTAATTCCTTCTTTTTCCATACTTTGGAGCTTGAAGGAACATGTTCTTTTGGCTGAACTTTGCTCCTGCATTCAGATTCTTTATGGCCAAAGTTATTGCAATAAGCACATTCGACTTCATTTTGAAGAGGAGAAAATTTGTTATAAGTATTCTTCTTTGTTTCAATATCATTCCTTTTCTTT
Source organism: Pinus albicaulis (assembly GCA_034641835.2). Classification (NCBI taxonomy): domain Eukaryota; kingdom Viridiplantae; phylum Streptophyta; class Pinopsida; order Pinales; family Pinaceae; genus Pinus; species Pinus albicaulis. The sequence continues at coordinate 1,561,223,510 of CM076570.1, read as the reverse complement.
CTTGCTTCTCTTGTCATGATGGTTTTATATGCAACACATTGAACAGCTTTATGACCAAAATTGTGACATGAAAAACATTGTCCATTGAAGAAGAATTTTCTATGATCATAAAATCTTCTACATGAATTTACCTGTTGATTGGTGTTTCTTTGAAAGACATTCCTGTTAGTGTTCTTTGAATTGAGATGATTATGTTTTACCTGTAAAGATTCTTTATTCCCTTGCTAAGTGGCAGCATGTTGTAAACCAGTTGTAACTGCTTTTAGATAATTTGGTGATGAAGCCTGAGAAGATTCTCCGATATATCCAAGACCTATCTTTATAAGAGGAGAACGTTGCACCTTGATAATCTCATCTAAGGTTTCAGATCCTTTAGCAAATCTAAGATTCAGAGTCTTTACTTTCTCAAGTTATTTTCTTAGACTTACTACTTCACACTCTAATTTCTCATTGAGTTTCTCTTTTTCTTCAAGCTAATTTTTCAGAGTTTCTATGGTTATTTTACTCTCTTCTAAGCAGATTTTGAGTTTATTGTTTTCATCAAGAAAATCACTGTCTTCTAAAGCATCCACAAAAGTATCCTTTTCTTCTCTAGATTCTTTTTCAAATGCCATGAGAAGTCTAAGATCTTGTTCACATTCTTCCTCATTATCAGATAATCCATCACTGTCTTCATGAGTATAGTAACTCTTTCTAGTGCTAGAACGATTCTTATTCCTTCTTGCTACTCCCTTCCCCTTTTTATGTGTTTCTTTATAAGGACACTTAGTAGCATAATGGCCAACTCTTCCACAATCAAAACATTTGAAAGGAAGCTTACCTCTGAACCGTCCTGTGTCAAGTTGAAGTTTCTTTACAAAGTTTATCTCATCTTCTTCTGAGATATATCCTGATCCTTCTGTTTTTTGTACTTCCTTCCCTTTTGTAGAAGTTCTAAAGACTGCTTCTTTGACTTCAGATGGTCCTCCTCTTCTCATTTCATATGCAGTTAATATGCCATGAAGTTGCACCATAGTAAGATTTTGAAGATCCTGCTTTTCTTTAAGAGCAGAAACTTTTGAATCAAATTTTGTCGTTAGTGATCTTAAGACTTTCTCAACCAAAGTAGATTTGGTTATTGTTTCTCCCAAATTTCTCATACGATTTACAATATCATCAAGACGTAAAAAGAAATTGGCAATGCTCTCCTCATTATCCATTTTTAGATTCTATATTGAATTCTGACACTACAAGAAGAAATCACATTGCTGAGGGGCGAAAATGGTCACCATAAGCTCAATGGTGAGGGTCAAAAGAGCTTTCGTCACCAAAAATTGAACGTCATAAAAGGTGGCATCGCTGAAAGTATAGGTGTTGTGGTGACATTCAAGGTCCGTCACCAATAATGATTTATAGTGACGAATAGTGACCGTCACCATTTCATATGAGCAATGGTGACAGACAATAGCCTCTGTCACCAAAAAACTAAACGTCACCAAAGGTGGCGTCATCAAAAGTATAGGTGTTGTGGTAACATTTAAGGTCCGTCACGAATAATGATTTATAGTGACAGATAATGACTGTCACCATTTCATATGAGCAATGGTGATGGACAATAGCCTCCGTCACCAAAACACTAAATGTCACCAAAGGTGGCGTCACCGAAAGTATGTGTTGTGGTGACATTCAAGGTCCGTCACAAATATTGATTATAATGATGGATAGTGACCGTCACCATTTCATATGAACAACAACGATTTTTTGTGATGGACCTTTCATGGCCATCACTATTGGTGCATATATATGGCGACGTTCATTGACCGTCACCATAAACTCATTGGCGACATCAAGGTCCGTCACGAATAATGACTATAATGACAAACAGTGACCCTCACCATTTCATATCAACAACAACGATTTATGCTGACGGACCTTTAATGGTCGTCACTATTGATGCGTATATATGGTGGTGTTCATTGACCGTCACCATTTCATATTTTGGTGAGGGTCGAAAAATGTCACCATAAGCTCATTGGTGATAGTCAAAAGAGCATCCGTCACCAAAAACTGATCTTCGTCATTCCCTATATATGAATATCAAGGCACGATGGAATTGAACCACCAACCTCCTACTTGTAAAGCAGGTGCTCTTCCATTGAGCTAGCACCCTTCAAAGAATTAGACTTTAAACTAGCAATTGCCCCTAAAGGTGCAAAGATACACCAAAGGAATAAGAACCAAGAAAACTGAAAGAATTCAGTGTCCTTGCTCCTATTTTTATTCTACGACACTCTACAAAGTATGATCTTGATCTATGACGTATTTGTGCCAAGTGGTTCTAATTTAATAGTAAATGTTATATTCAGATAAAATAACTGAATAACTAAGAGGCCTTATGGACTAATTTTTAATCCTTACACCAAAATCTCTTAATATTCAAGTCTATGGAAGGACTTGTTCAAAGTTCAAATTGAAGTAGATTTTAAATGGAAAGCCTAAAACCAACTAATTAGTTTAAAAGTTAACATTTTGGATATAACTTCTGTTCAATTTATATGACAAGTTATGCCATAACCTTGAAACTAGTTTCTTAGCTAAAAGAATTTCTTAAGTCAACAATGACAAAGAAAGATAGTCATGGCAAGCAAAATTCTCTTGTTTTTTCTAATGAGGGTGCATGTAACTTGATAAAGGTTGTATGAGAATATCAAACCATAAAAAGTTTCACTAAAACATGGAAATGACAAAGTCTTGTTAAGCAACAAAATTTTAATTGAATATATGAAAAGCATCGAGCTAAATGATATAATTAAACTAAAAGTAACAGTAAAAAAATGAAATTGCCATCATATACCATCTGGTTTGGTTAGTTCTTCAGAAAGAGAAAGTGCAATTGCATGATCTAGCTCCTCATCTTGATTATGTAATGGACCATCCTGAACAAAAATGCCCACATACAACAATCAATGTTATTGTATTGGTAAGACTTTTAATATAATCTATCAAAGCATGTACTATGTAGGAGAATAACTGGAAAGCACAACTAGAAATTTGAATCACAACATAACAATATAAAAAATATGCAACAGGAAAAGAACAACTCCACAATTTGAGAAATATGAACAATCCATGAACATGTTCTTATATATTGATATAGATAACAAAATAGAAATCTAGATTTATGAAATTCAAGTATCACACAACAATGTCTTGAACAAATCTCAATATGTAAAATAGTATTTTTTGCATTTGGATTTACCTTGCAGAACCTCAAGAAAAAATTTCCACAGAAATAGCCAATAAACATAACAACATGGACCTCAGGAGCAATTGTGCAAGGGATAAAATATGAATGTAAAGCGCTAGAGAAGTATTCAAAGCAAATGATGAAAAGCATATCTAGAAAGAACTAAGAACCCTCTGAAGTGAACCACACATTTATCATCATGACTAGTACACTTGCAAAAAAAGATCAGAATAATTTATGAACTATTCCACCAAAAAGAAATGAATTTTTCCACTAAAATACAGCTTCAAATTAATCAACTTTGTTAATGCTAACAGATAGAAGATTGAAGTTTAAAAGACAATACACTCTGATGAATTAGGGATTATCATGGCATTAGAGGGCACATGCCAAATTACATTATCATCTCCAAATGCACCCCTACGTAGTGTCCATCTGACACTTTGTGACTTGAACCTTTAAAAGGCTTGCTCAGCCACTTCATCGTTCAAGATTTATTGTGAGTACGATGGTACAATGTGACCTGCATGTCCCAAATAACATGAGCCAACAATGAAAACCATAATTAAATTATTAATACCTTACTAATTTAATCCTTGAAAAGACAAAAAACATGAATCCAAGAAAGAAAATGATAAGGTTCTCGTTAACCAACTATTATATTTACAGATATGGCATAATTGTTGATTGGTTGTTTCAGAATTTAAAGCATTTTACTTATTCTCTAAAAAATATGAAAAGACACTAAAATTACCAAGGTCATATTTCAACATAAATATTGCAGAAAATCAAATTGCAACTATGAAGATATTATTACAAAAATCTTGGAGAAAATCAGATTGCAATTATGAAGATATTATTACAAAAATCTTGCAAAAAATCAGATTGCAACTATGAAGATTTATTACAAAAATATTGCAGAAAATCAAATTGAAACTATGAAGATATTGTTCTAAATTTTAAAAATTATAGTAATAAAATCCATCTTCAACATGACTTAACATTTTATATCATATTAGACAAATTTTGAGTCAGGGAACAAGTACAAGGTTCGGAGTTAAAATATTTGCATCAAGGACAAGGAGATACCATATACAACTTTATGAGTTGAGTTTTATCACTAGAGAACATAGTCTTGATTCTTAAACCAGCTCTTAATGAGGGAATTCTGGAAATAAATGGGTACAAAATGTGAATTCATCCCTTATGAGTGATTATCAAGGTTTGAACCCAAGTCATCATATGCACTCCCTCTTATTGGTAGACCATTTTTTCTTGTAGCTCATGTTGATGGACAAAAGCCCTCTTAAGGGTGCCACTAACATTGCAGGCTAGCCAATCAAGATAGTCTTGATCAACTTCTATGCCTATAGGGAATAGAAGCTTGGTCTCCAACATAGAAATTGGTCCAACTTACCACTAGACCAATCCCTATGTAGGCTAAATGTTGACGATGAGAAATCATCCGAGGGAGCGACTGATGTTGGAAGCTAGCTAATGGGGATAAACCTGGAAAATTTTGTGCCAAATAGTAATAAAACATTTGTCCCTAGCATGGTGTATGTTCTTAGATTGCACTAGAACAAGCCTAATCGACTCATTTTTATTAGTAGGAATGATAGAGATGTCATTTTTAAGGAGAGTGTTGCTTTAATCTCTTGAAGAATGTTCTTGTTGATTTCCCTCTATGTGTGATATTTTCTAAACTTGCTCCTTAAATTTTGATGACTAGAAACACTAAAGGATATATGTATTGCCTAGGAATCTTGTTAAAACTTTAAGGGAGAATGTTAGCAGGTAGCTATAATTTCTTGTTTGGTAGCAATAGTGAATTGAAGAAAGTTGGATGCTAGGAAATTGAGGCTTCACTTATTGATTTTGGAAATGCACCACTTAGGTACACAAGATGTTATGGGTTCTGTAAATTTTTTGTAAACTATCAAAGTAAGAAGTTGGACTAAGCTAAGAAAGAATCAAGATGATAAGAGGAAGTAAAATTCAACTGGGTTCTAGCACATGAGAATGTTAGCAGGTAGCTATAATTTCTTATTTTGTAGCAATAGTGAATTGAAGAAAGTTGGATGCTAGGAAATTGAGGCTTCACTTATTGATTTTGGAAATGCACCACTTAGGTACACAAGATGTTATGGGTTCTGTAAATTTTTTGTAAACTACCAAAGTAAGAAGTTGGACTAAGCTAAGCAAGAATCAAGATGATAAGAGGAAGTAAAATTCAACTGGGTTCTAGCACATGTAGAAATGGAGAAATCTTGGCTGGAATATGAGCGGTGTATCATTTTATAGTTGTTAGAAGAAGGAAAATTCAATTGGGTTCTGGCACATGTAGAAATGGAGAAATATTGTATGGAATATGAGAAGTGTATCATGTCTTGTTTTTATGATTAACCTCCATATTATCATCTAGAGGATCAATGGAAGAAGGAAGGAGTCTAAGAATAGAAGCAAGGTATCAAAGTTTCTTTGGATATTTGTGTAATAAAGAAGGGAAAAGGGGCACCTAAAAAGCAACCTTATGTTCTCAAGGAAATGAGCTGGTAAGAGCAGATAAACAATCAAAGTTGGAAAGAGCAAATAAACAATAAGGACATAATTAAATCTTTGCTCCATTAATCATACTGCAATAGCTAAAAGACTAAGGAAGGAGGAGGAGCTATGTGTTTTGGATGGTTGGACAAATTCTCATTGTAGCATCTGCTTGGCATTGAGAAGCAAGGACCGTAAGAAAGATCTTGTACAATAAATTCTTACAATTTGTGAAGACCATTGCCGAAACTGCATCTGACTTTCATGTGTGTCAAGGAAGAGTTTAGAAATTTGCTTCCTTATGAAGTAAGAGAGGAAAATTCTAAGGCTTGCTAAAATCATCGATATGTCCATTTCACAGTGAGAAACTAGATAGAGACACTTACTACTTAACTTTCAAGAACTTATGCTTGACTAGCTAAAAAGTAATGGATTTTTTTTCACATCACCTTGAGTACAAAGTCTCAATCAATTGGATGAAAAATAATGTCTATCTTTCAAATGTTTGAACTAGGACTACATCACTAATATTAAAACAATAAAAGAAATAATTTCACTCTATAAAAAGGTAGCAAGTAACAACATACTTGAATTTTTGGGGTGCTTCAAACAATCTAGTCATGAAGATAGGATTCCAAGTTGTTTGCAGTTTTTAATGGGAAAAGTTGGCTCTAATTTTGGAACTTTGTTGGCTTTGCTGCAGGTATCATTTTGCACCAATTCCTCGCCAAAACTTTTTCATAGACTCGCTAAAATATTCTAGTTTTTTTCATCCTTATATGAGTAAACCTTCCATCCAGCATTGGTTTTCCATACAAACTTTCAAAAGAGAAAGTGGCAGTTCAAAGCAGGTTATAAGGCCTCCTATAACAGACAGAGAAAGAGATGACCCCAAAATGTGGCAAAATTTCTCGACTTCAGCAGGCGGTAAAGAAAATAAAGAGCTTCTATCTGAAACCTCTAACGACGTGATTGGACAGCCTATTCTGGCTAAAACTGTGAAAATGTACCATGAATTTTCTTGTACATTATTATGATGTTAAGGATATTATCCTTACATTACCGACCGTTCACCAAACTGAAACCATGGGAACCCCCATGAGCCGAATCCATTCTGAAATTCAGATCTTTTGACCGACAGAATATTTCCTAGTATAGTTTAGTAATATTTTTAATATTTTATATGTAACCATATAAGAATAGAGAGATATTTATGACAGAGAAATGAGTTTGAAGATGCATCAACAATTTTTCCATGAACGTATATGAAATATGTACCATCTAATACATTGTTTATGTTTCAAAATTCCATATAAATATATATAATTTTTCTTGTATATTTATATTTCCATACGCAAACTGAATGTTTATCATAATTTGAACTGTGTTTGATCGCCTCTCAATAATTGTTCACAAATGTAAATCTGCGTTTAAATTGAAATGACTACGAACAAAGACTGACATCGAATCAACAATTGAGATTATAGTCTTTTATGGTTGAAATTCACAAATTCTCCTCAAAGAAAAGTTTATTATATGTAACTCTCATTTTCAATGCGTTCACAATCTTCTGCTTTCATATGCAAACTTAAGGTTTTGGTTCTTTTCACTTATGTTGTTGGTCCTCCTCGCTGCTCTGCCACTTCGGGGTTTGAGGATTTTTCTACATGGAAAAACCCGCACATCCGTATTGCCACAATTTATAACTTTGTGTTGCAGTGCTTAACAACAGGGTTCTAACCTGTGAGCTCCGGTGCCGAGCATGCAACCAATGGTGAGACCCAACCAATAAGGAGAATGAGGAAATGCAAGCCCCACTTTGGCAGCATCTTCGATGAGTTCCTTTATAGGAAAACCGCTCTCCACCTGCATCGTCATGTTCGATTCATTCACCCAAATCACGCGATTTAGATACCGAGTGCTGATTATGAGACCCTAATCCCCGCCTGGACACACCAATTTGGGAACACTATGAGAGTATCTTGTGACGACTCTCATCTTATGATTTTTTCTGGTGACATTGCCCACCAAAGTGACAAGATCCACTTCGATGGAAGGAAAAACAACCTCTGCAGCCCGGCATATTCTCTGATCCAGAAATGCCCCATATGCGTTAGATATTGTGCAGTTGGTGGATCTGTTGCCACATATTACCACAGGACCCAGAGGATTGAAACTAACATAGATTTTGATTTCCTTAATGCAGCATAGAAGAAGAAAAATATGATTAAAAAAATCCATGTCGCCTCGCTAGAGAATCCGACCATGGATTTTCCATGAATCAGAGGTAAGAAAACAAATTATGTTCTATTGGTTGGTTAGATGGGTTGAGGTCTAACACTAAATCGGCTCTATATAAGTCTATGATGTGAAGAGAAATGGAGAGTGCAATTCCTTTTTAGCATATTTGGGGCCACCATCATTCTGGGTTTTCAGTCAGTGAGGCTTCTCTAATACGAAAATTCCACTCACATTACTGACCATCGCCAAAAGTGGGCACTTTCCTCCAAGTCCAACAAGGATTAGCCAGTGTCTACAAAGAATTTCACTCGTGGAATTATGAAAACGCAACTTGTAGTGAAGATCATGATCGATGGAAATGACGAAGACAAAGAAAGAGGAGTGATTTTCAAGAAATCCCCAAGAAAAAGGGAAAGCCAGAACGACTAATCTCATACCAACCATGTACTTGTGCACTGTGCTGCCCTTATGAAAAGAGAACTATTGTGATCTCCAGTGCCAAGGATGCCACCAATGGTGAGACCCAACCAGTAGAGCGAATGAGGCAACACGAGCCCCACTTTGGCAACGACGTCAATGAGTTCCTTGAGAGACAAACCATTTTCCACATGCATCCTCATGCTCGATTCATTCACCCAAATCATGTGGTGCTGATTATGATACCCACATTCCCGCCTGGGCACACCTGTTTGGAATACTGTGAGACTATTTGGTGACTACTATCATCTTTTTATTTTTGACTATCTCAATGCAACACCAACCCCAAAATGAAATGATTGAAATTTCATCCTAGAGCAGAGGAATGCGTATATAAATAACCACATAAGCCTAGAAATTGGCACCCATGTTTTTGTAGTTTTTTCTATAGAAAAAATAGGGATTTCTATTCGAAGGTGTTTTCTTTGATGTGCGTTTCCAGGAATTGTGGGTTAAAAATATATATGCACCCAGAAATAGATTCGCAGGAATATTATATATCTCAAGACAATTCTGTCCAGGAATAAATTTAAGCACTTGTTAAATCGAATTTATTCTAAAATTTCATTGAAAATGGCACAAACATATAGATGTGACACATTAGATAAGTAAAAATGTGTTCTTACATGAGAATATTCAAACGCTGATCCAATGACTTGAAGGAGGCTGAAAATCGTCGCACAGAATTGAGTGAATTGAGGTCGAGCTTCATGACATTCACTTTGGCATTGGGATTGTCTTTGAGAATGAATTCTTTCACCCTGTGGTCACTCTGCATGTTTCTGACGGACATTATCACTGGTGCACCTGGCAGGGCCAACACCCTCACAGTATCTATCCCTAGTCCACTTGTCCCTGCTAGAGTCTAATAAAATTGAATGTATATGTCATGTACTATTTTTCTGTAGCCCATAAACTGAATGCATGAATGCATTGGAAAAAAAAATAAAAAGTGTATAGTTTGGGAAAATGTATCCTTTAAAAGGACATGAGAAGAAGAAAAACCTGTAATAATGCTCGTGAGGCCATTCGCATCATTTCCTTGAGTGACATCCTCGGCAGTAGATGAAGAAGTGAAATCAAAAGAACCTGGCTTTCTCAACTAACCCCATATGCAAGGAATTGATTCCTTATTTGGTTATTTAGTTAACAGCAAGTGATACTGAGGAAGATAAAATCATAACAAATTTTCAGCCCACCAAAGTGACAAGCTCCTCTTCGGTGGAAGGAAAAACAACTTCTATAGCCCGGTAGACGCTTCGATCCGGAAATACCCTAGATGGAATGGATCACGAGTTTTCAGCAGATATCATAACACTATTCTAGGATGGTTAATAGCATTTCTAATGGTCTTTAGGGCCACCTTGGTTGGTCGATTCGTTACTGGCCCTAACCAACGCCCTGCGATCTAGATTCAAATACCCTAACCATCTGTCTGCCCGAAAGAAGTGGCATGTCTCAGATAAGGCAAGTTACGGCATGAGAATGAATTATCCTATGGATCACACCCATCACAAGAATCAGAACTCCCATCACCACTAGCTCTGATCCAAACGTGGGTGGGAATGAATACAGGCATGGAGCGAAGCATTGAAGGGTCAGGCCGAAAATAAAGAAGAAGACTAAGTCTAGAAAGAACCTCTTTCTACAGATATAGTCTAAAAAGTCGAAATATGGCCAATTTTTCCAAACAAGAACTCAAAATAACTGCATCAGGATAAAGCGTATACGATTCATGTTGACTACAAGAAAAATAACGGCAGTTTGCAATACCCTTTTGCAGAAAAATACCTTCTGTGAACTCGTTTTTCCTGCGAAGAAACATAAATGAAGTTGTAGACAAAGAGATCTGTTAGCTCGAGGATCGATTCTAGGGCATCAGATGCGGGCTCGCGAGGTACCAAGGGGTTAAGAATCTAAAGGCTGGATAGGATTTTTAGAATGTCGGCAAACTACCAGAAGGTTTCGAATCTAAAAGCGGGATAGAATGTTTACCACCTGATTTGTATTTGAATCTAAAGGCTGGATAGGATTTTTAGAATGGCGACAAACTACCAAGAGGTTTCGAATCTAAAAGCGGGATAGAATGTTTACTGCCCGATTTGTATTTGATTCAAAAATATTTTCAAAGGGATTTTCAAAGAATTTTGAATATTTTAAATATTTTTATTATTTAACTTGATTAATATTTTTAGATGGAAAAATAAATAGGCATATAAAATAAGAGGCCAAAGAATTGAACCTCAATGTGTGTGGGATAATAATGGTTTACCTCAATTCTCTCGTTCACTTTAAATTGATATAAATTAAGATCATACCTAAATAATTTATAAATTATATAATTATTTATTATTAAATTGAGATTTTATATTAATTAATAATATTAATGTGAATTTATAATTTTTAATATTGATGTATCAATATTTTTGTTCTCTCTTTTATTGTTATATTTTAATATGCTTTAAACATGTTTAAAATATGTTTTCACTTTTATGTGGAGGTTATCTATTTGCATATTTAAAGAGTTTTGATATAGATTTTGTCTTTAAAAATTGACTATTGTGATTGTGATGGTAATAAGGTACTTTATTAATAGAGTTAAGGGTTATTTAGAATAAATAGGAGATTATTTTCCATTATCTAGGACTAATCTTTGAGAGAATGGATATACATTCCCTAATTATCACACAAACAAGAGTTTAATTTTTCATTTATTGTTTTATCTCTATTTGCTAAACAAAGGGAATACCTTCTCCTAAGTGACTTTGATTGGCTCTCACTCTTAAAGGATTGCCAAACATTAAGAATTGAATCTTCATTACTTTAAAGATGTAGTCTTATCGAATATACCAAAAATATAGTAGGATTATTTCATTTGTACAAAATCAAGTACATGTCTGAGGGAAGGTGACATCCTCATTGCACCATTTGTGATGTTTATATCACAAATAATCCAATGTTATGGAGGAGTTGGTAGAGGTTTGATAAGTGGGCCAAGGCTTCAACGACACCAAGACGATGGAAAAAAACCCAAGATTTGGAGTTTCCACTTTGGCACATTTGTTATGCACAAGGATGGCTTGGTGAATGGGTGCCATGAAGGGTGTGACATGGGAAACCATCCCAACTTGCCCAATCGAGGAAGAACCAGGGTGGGTGAGAGCACACATGAGCTTGGTGGCACGGGCATGAAAAAGGTGTGGCATGACTAAGGAACACACCCCCAACAACGAGTCTAAAAAAGTTGACCGAAGTGCCAATGGATATAATGCAAGGTGAAGTTGGTGTGGTTAGACTGACAAGGGTGGAAGAACATGGAATGAGTTGAACATTGGATGTCCCCCCAAACCAAAGCAGTGTTGTGGAAAAGGCACTCGTAGAGACAATAGATGACCCAACTGAATGGAAGGTCACAAGGCATAAGCTAACTAAAAGGGGTGAAGTCGCATATATATAAAGGACACACACGATGGATGAGGAGAAGAACAAGACATAAAATATACAAGTCAAGGGACAATTGGGAAAGTTGTAGGGCGAAGAGGAGCAACCAAGCATTAAAATCACAATTAAAAATTACTAACATAATTTAGTAATTCATGTACTTGTTGTACTTAATATTTGGTCATATTTTTATTCTTGGACTATAGTAGTAATTTATGCTAATCATTATTAATTTTTTCACTTATTATCTAGTCATATATATATATATATATTTTTTTTTTACAAAGTCAGCTATTGTTTATATTCAAAAAAGATAGGGGAGACTAAGCTCCATTGTTACAAGGCAGTGTATATGAGAAGCAGAGCAGGGGAGGACAACATTGAGAACAAAATCCCTTTTGCTTCTATCTTTCTTAACTATATGAAAAACTGAGCTAGTATAGACTCGAACAAACTGAAACAATAAAAGATAGTATTTGCAATTCATGATTAATCGATGTTTATGTGATGGATTTGACGTGAAGTGGATTCTTCTAGATTGCCTTCAGCATCTGCGTTTCTTGCATTTTCTGAACTGGTACTTGGTGCATTATTTTTTTTCCAGAATATACTTCAGGATATCAACGGACTCTTTGACGTGATTGCATCTGTTTGAGAGGTCATTGAACTGTCCCTGGAGAGAAGAAACTCTATGAAGGAAAAGATTGAGGTCGGCCTCATGTTTCTCCTTGGTGATTTGGGCATGAGTATCAATTTTGGCGTCCAAGATCTTCTATTGTGCGCGGATTTTCTCCAAGTCTGCCTGGAGATCAGTGCAATGAAAGCAGTCTTCGCTTCTTGCCATGTTGTGAAAGCGAATTGAATTACCAGAGTGTAACAAAAGCTTGCAAAGGCGCTGCTCCAAAGAGCAGGGTTCTGGGTTGAAAAGGAAGCAGGGGGCTTGGAAATGCATAGAGACAAAGGATCGGGATGAAGAAAGATGGGGAGAATGCAAACGCAAAAGAGGGGAGATGGAGTAGTGATTCAGGTCGGGGGGAACCACGAATATATACAAAAGGTCAGGTAGATAATTGAGGTGGAGCGGTGATGGAGTCATGTGTGAATTGAGGGATAGATCATGGGGATGATATGAAGACTTCAGGAGTGCTTGTGAGAAAGGACAAAGACTAAAATTTCGGATTGATTTCAGAGATATTATGACATTGATATCCTCTGCATATGATTCAGAGGAGATTTCTACTGACACGAGAGCTAAATTGATCATGAAAATAATACGAATGACAGTGAGGAGGAATCCAATGGTATTAGATACCTCTGCAAACAATCTGAGAATTGATTTACTTCTGATTATGGTAGAAAGAATTGGGATTCATTGGCGTTACATCGGAGATTGCTTATAGAGTGGGAGCAAGCTCTGTTTGCACATGTATCGGCCTCCTTGTTGAGTGAATGGAGTACATGGTAGAATCAGACTTCTTTCATCTGCTGGGCAAGTGCTTGACATCGACTTATTCTTTGTTGCAGGATCAAATTGGAGGCGTTCCGATTGTATACCATCAGACTAATGATGATGGCCGAATCTCCAATGATCGTTGGTGTGTGTATGCCAAGTTTTTGAAGCTGGATGAGACCTTGATAAAGGGTGAGAGCTTCAGCCCTGTTATTGGATAGGTTGCCTAATCCCCATTCATAGGTAGTTATGATGTCTCCATTGGCATTACAAATGATTCCACCAACCCCGACCATTCCTGGATTAGATTTAGAGGCACCATCAAAAAAGAGGTAATGGGTGTTGCAGTTTCTGAGCCAGAGAGAGAACTCCGCATCTTTCATTCTAATTTTCCAGTTGCAACTAGAGTTGCTGCAGCTGTTAATGGCACTCTTGCTGTGGGCATTGTTGTTTTTGTCCAACATATGCCCTATGAAATTCCTTTCTTCAACATAGAGACCGACTATGTCAAGTTTCCCTTGACTTTTAGCATACATTGCTTCCAATGTGAGACTCCATGCCTTACTGCATAACTTCCTGATGCTGGTTTCTTTATCTTTGAAGATCAAACAATTTCCTGCCAGACATATGTTCCACAGAAGAGAGCATGGTAGAGCATTCCATACTCTTCGAGCAATGTTGTTTTTTTTACACTGCCAGGGATAGTTCCTTTTCCAAAGTTGCAAGACTTCAACAATGGAGTTGTGGGGACCCCAGGGGAGGTGGATGTTCCAAAAAGTTTCTTTCCAATAGGTAGTGGCAAAGGGGCAATCAATGAACATGTTCTGAATGGTTTCTTCAGCTGCTTGATAGTTTGGGCAGTGGGATGGACCAATTACACCACGTTTTTTTTGGATTCTCATAGGTGAGGACTTTTCCTTTTAGGAGGACCCAAATAAATAATTTTATTTTTGGGAGGGTCTCCGTTTTCCAAGCTATTTTCCACTGTGCCCAAATGGGCATGGGATATTCATTGTTGCAGATCTGCTGGTAAGCAGCTTTGACTATGTAGTTGGAGCCAGAGGGATCCCAACGAAAGCCATCATCACTGTTGCGTTTGGTAGGGGCGATGCCATGAAGATGGGTTTGGATATTGGCGAGGCTTGCTTCCAATTCAATGGGTATATCAGGAAAGATCCATCCTGTCCTGTGTTTAAGTGTCCCACTGAGATATCTGATCCAGAGTATGAATCCCCATGCTGTTAAAAAATGATAGGATCTGATGAGTTCCAGGTCTGCTGCTAATGGGTTGTTGGCCCATTATCTTATCAGCTCCAATTCTAATATGGTTTCCACCCTTGGGAACCTTGGAAATGTTTTGAGCAAGAAGGGGAATTTCTTTCTTACATAGCCCCCAGATTTTAGAACAAGTTCTGCTAGGTATATCATGATCCAATAGTTGTTGCCTTGGGGAATTAAGATATTTGATTTCTAACACTTTCTTCCACCAAGCAGGCTTGCCATTAATGAGTCTGCACACGATCTTGCCACCAAAGGCCAGATTTAGGAATTTTGGTGATCTAATTCCTAGCTCTCCTTGCTCCTGAGGTTGAATAACCTGTTTCCAATTTATGAGGTTATATTTCTTTCTTTCATTTTTCCCCCCTTGCCAAAGAAAGTGACGGAGGATAGTATCCACTTTGTGGTGAAAACTGGCAGGAGCTTGCAAGAGCGAGAATTGATATAAGGGTAAGGAAGAAAGACCTGATTTAAGTAGAATTAGGTGCCCTGCAGGATTAAGCCAAGAGGAGCCCCATTGCTGCACTTTCCTTTTAATTTTGTCAATAATAGTGTCCCATACTTCAACTTTCAGACTGCCAACACTCACTGGCATGCCCAGATAGGAGAAATGCCCCTAATCCAACTTGCAAGGGACTCCAAAAGTGCTGGAAATGCTGTGCAGAGTTTGAGCAGAAGTGTTCCAGCCGTAGATGCAGCTCTTGAGATAGTTGACCAGACCTCTAGAGTAGCTCATATATTTATCTAGGAGGGTTTTGAATCAGTGAGTTATGATATTGGAGGCTCCTCCCATTAGCAGTGTATCGTCAGAAAATTGAGAATGATTTATGTTCTTGACTCCATTTCCAAATTTAATACCAGTAATAAGACCAATGCGATGATTTTAGTCCAAGGCCCTACTAAAGGACTCAGCCATCAAGATGAAAAGTTAAGGAGAGAGGGGACAGCCTTGTCTTAAACCTCGGGAAGATTGGAAAGAAGGTCTTGTTCTACCATTAATGAGAGGGGAGATCCAGGGAACAAAAATGCAAGCTTTGACAAGGTTGATGAAGGGCGCAACAAATCCCATTTTTTCCAGAACATCAAATAAGAAGGAGTGCCTGACTCGATCAAAGGCATTGGCTAAGTATAGTTTTAGAATGAAGTCTTTTTCATTTCTAGCTTGGCTGGAATGAATGGCCTCTTGGACGAGAAAGATGGAGTAAAAAATTTGTCTATTGGCCAAGAAACTGCCTTGGTTTTCATAAATGAGTGAGGGGAGGAGAGGTTTGAGGCACGAAGCAAGGATTTTGGTCAAGATTTTATAAGAGGAGTTGCACAAAGAGATGGGCCGAAATCGGGGGAAGGATGAAGGTCGATTCTCTTTGGGAAGAAGGGAAATATGGGTGGCATTAGTGAATCCTCCAATTTTGCTCTTGCGTTGGGCCCATCTTATCATTTTGACAAGATCTTTTTTTATTGTTCCCCAGTAAGTTCTGTAGAAAAATATGGGGAAACCATTTGGGCCAGGGGATTTGTCTGGCTGGAGTGTCCAAATGGCTTTCTGTATTTTGTCCTCTTCAATTTCTTTGGTTAGATTTGCATTGATTTCCTCACTGATTCCCATGGGCAAGTGTTGAAGAAGATCTGAGTAATCTTCAGCTTCTTTTGTCTCAGTTAAGAGGACGTTGTAATAGTCTGAAGCAACCTTCTTAATAGCATCTTGAGTATTTTGGAGATGGCCTTCCTCGTCGATGATGGTGATGACATTATTTCTGATTTTCCTGACTGTGGCCTGCTTGTGGAAGAAGGCAGAATTTTTGTCCATTTTATTCTCGATTTTATTCTCCATTTTTGTTCCTCATCTCTATTGGCACGATAAAGCTGGAAATAAAGATCGCCTTCTAATGCTCTGTATTCTTGGGAGATTCCTTGCTCCTCTATCTTGCTGTGGACCCTTTCTAATTCGCTTTTTATTTCAGATTTAGTCTTCTTCGGTTCCTTGTAATAATTCTTTGCCCAGTTCTTCAAGACATTTTTGGTCCTCTTCAATTTTCTTTCCCATATGTATCCCGACGATCCTTCTATGTGTTGACTCCATGTAAATTTGACAATCTGATTTGTGATGGGATCATTGCACCACAGAGAGTTGTATTTAAATCGAATGGGCCCTAAGGGATAGTTGGCCTCGAGGACAAGAGTTGTAGGATAATGATCAGACGCTGAATAGGGGAGGACAACAGCGTATGTAGTGGAGTAAGTGGAAGAAAGAGAGACATTTACCACAATCATGCTAGCCGCTCCATAATATTGTCTTTGCCCAGCTTGCAGTTGTTCCAAGTGAATCTGTGATTTTTTGGAACAACGTCAACTAGATCGTGATCTTGCATGATAGTTTCCAGCTTTGTTCTATAGGGGTCATGAGTAAAAATACCTCCTCTCTTCTCATTGGAGTGGAGTATGAGATTGAGATCTCCACCGAGAATAATATTGTTGTTATCTTCTTCGTCTATGTTTGATTTGAGAGAAGCCCAACATTTCTCTTTGTCTCTAAAGTGATTTGGTGCATAGATATTGTAGATGACAATCCTTTTGTTATCTGCTTGGTTCTCTAGAGTGACTTTAATCCAATACTGGCTGATTGTATCGGATATGCATGTCCAAGTACTTTGGTTCCAAATGGTGGCTATTCCACCGGAAGCGCCCCTTGATACACAAATGTTACCTTCATACTGCTTGAGTTGATCAATGATTCCTTTCATTTCTTGGTGTCCTTGTTTTGTTTCTTGGAGCATTAGAATTCCTGGTTTCTCATGAGCTATCAGGTATTTCAGGGTAGTGATTTTAGAGGGGTGCCCTAGTCCCCTACTGTTCCAGGATAGGTCTTTCATCATTGAGTATGAGGGATACGTAAAGTTGATCACCTCCCTCCTCTTTGTGTGCTACTTCTTTGCTATTTTGCTCCAGAATGTAGTTTTATATGGGGTTTTGTGTACCCATGGTAATGTATTTTTGGGCATTTTCATCCCTCTACTTCTTTATGGACTTCGTGCTTGGTCCTTGTTTTTTATGCATTTCCAGATTTACATCGTGCTCTTTGGAATAACTCCTGGTTGATCGAGTGAGGGGAGGATCATCGGAAGAAGAGGGAGAAGTTTTCGAAAGGGGGATGGGGATGCAGGGGTCATTTTCAGGGAGGGAAGGGCACCAAAGGGGTTAGATGATTCCAAAGGAGTTTCAGGAGGGGGGGAGTGGAGGAGCAGGGGTAGAAATGTTGAGGAGAGGATCTAGGGAAGAGGTGGAAGCTGTGAGATTAGTCTTGGGAGGAGCAGCTTTATGGTTTGCGTTAGTAATGGAGGCAGTCTTCTTTTTTTTGACAGTTTCCCATTGCTCATCTTGTGAAACATTTTCAACATCAACTATTTTAGAGTAGTGATTGGAAAAGTGGCCATATTCGTGACATACCTTGCATTTAAATGGGATCTGTTCATAGTCCAGCTGTTGGATGTGAGTCCAGTCATCCACTTTGAGCTTGATAGCCTCTGGAAGAACTTTGCCGAGATCAACTTCAACACAGATGCGGGCACAAGCTTGCATATTGTCCTTTGGTTCACTGCGATCAATAAGCTTCCCAACAGCATTACCGATGGCTCAAACTGATTCATTTCCCCAAAAATGGAGAGGGAGATGTGGGAGCTGGACCCAGATTGAGACTGAGCTAGGGACATCAAGTTCGGGATCGAAGTCCGGGGTCCATTTGTTAAGGTACAATCCTCTAGAATCCATGAAATACGGTCTTTTTCTGAAGATTAGATCTTTGTCTTCTCTTGATTCAAAGTGGAAGGTGAAGTATCCTTTCCCACAAAAGCGGATAGAGATTTTGCCGCTTATTTTGTCAGACCAGTTCCGCTCGATCCACCTTTGCACTGTCTTTGGAGAGGGCTAGAGACTAGTGAATTTCTCGATGAGGCCTCGCTCTGCTAGAGAGAGAGCTGCCATACGAGGGAGAGTAGGGGGAAGAACCACTTCTTGCAAACCATCTAGCTTTTTTACAAATTTCAAAATTGCAGGGCGAGGGCGCTGGGGCGGTAAAGACTTGACCAAGGCGGAGAAGGCCAACTAGGCCGCGGCCGCCTCCGGGGTTGCATCCGGAGGGGCCATGGCAGACAGGAGGGCCGAAGGCCACGAATGATGGAGGGCGCATGCTCAAAGCAGAGTGGCACGACCTAATTCCCTATCTAGTCATATATTTTAGTCATGTACTAAATTAGTCATTTTATTTAGTCTTTCTTAGTTTGGTCACTTATTATCTAGTCATTTATTTTATTCCTAAACTAAATTGGTCGTTTAAGTTAGTCATTTTTAGTCCAATCACTTAAAATTTCTCAAATTTAGTAGGATTCACTTGAAATAATTGTGGCGACTGAATTTTTTAATCACCTAGTCACTAATTTCATCATTTTCTACTAGTGATTTAAGGTGTGCCCAGATTGTTGAGGATTGTTAGGTATTTCTCATTAACAGAATTGTCAGAGCTCGATTATGTATTAAATAATGTATTTCCTACACACAATAGTGGACCTTTATCTAAATGGAATTTGCTAGATAATAAACTTAATAGATATGAATCATGTGTTGACTCATAGGAAATCTCTATTCCACTAGTCATTACTTGAGGGAAATGATACATGCTTATTACTTCTTAAAAAATTGACTGACCCTAACCATTATGGCCTTGGACATATCATAAAAAATTCTCCACAATAATGGTATTAAATCGTTATCTTTTGAAAAAAAATATATTAACATGCACATAGCGTCATCAAAAACTCATTGGAATGATCAATGATGACAGACATTTTTTTATCGTCACCACAAGTAACAAAAAGAGCATTGGTGAGGGTCATTAAAAGTTTGTCACTAGAAGTGTCACCAAAGAGAGAATTAGTGATGGGCCTTTAACGACCCTCACCAAAAGTGAAATGTCTTTGGTGACGAACTATAAAGGACCATCACTATATACACTTACAGTGACAATTTTTAGTGATCAATGATGACGGACATTTTTTGACCGTCACCAAAAGTAACAAAAAGAGCATTGGTGAGGGTCATTAAAATTTCATCACTAGAAGTGTCACCAAAGAGAGAATTAGTGATGGGCCTTTAATGACCCTCACCAAAAGTGTCATTGAAAATGTCTTTGGTGATGGACCATAAAGGACCATCACTATATACACTTACAGTGACGATTTTTTAATGACCGTCACCATATGTGACAAGCATGACCCTCACCAATGTTCTTTTTTCTTGTAGTGTTAGCACTTTTTACCTTTGCATCACCTTCATAACTTAGAATGATTTTGTCCCATATTGCCTTTGTTGTATTCAGCTGCATGACTTTGACAAATTCTGACTCAGCTAGCTTCCCAATAGAGCATTGACCACCTTTGCATTTGTTTCATAATTCTTTCTTTCCGTTGGATCTGTTGGTACTGCAGCTGGATATTGATATCCTCCTTCAACAATTGCCCATACCTCTGCTCCCAGAGACTGAAGATAGGATCTCATCCTTTTTTTCCAGAAGATTAAATTGTTTTCGTTAAAGAGCGAAGGCCTGATAGATGTTGTTCCATCTTGATTGCTCATATTGCTTAATCTTCCTTCTAGCAGCTAAGCTTTTTCAGAAGGACCCGCTCTGATACCAATTTTTGAAAAAATACTGAGGGGGGGGGTGAATCAGTATTTAGAGCTGACTGACAATTTTTATTTTTCCTTTCTCTTAAAACATATGTTACATTACTGCATCCAACTTGTATGTCCAGAGATCTTATTATGTCTTTAGATCATTGCATCATTTATGATATCAGAGGAACAATAGGCATGAATAGAAATAACAATACAAGCCAAAAAACATAAGTAACACATATGAACACCAGGATTTAATGTGGAAACCCAATTCGAGAGAAAACCACCGTTGATGTTATCTCAGTCTTCAATATTTATTATACAGAAAACTTCTTACAATTTTATGTTGGCGCAAACTCATACCATCACACAGGCACCCACCTGCAGAAGGCTCCAACCTTCTTCTCGTTTATTAGCCTTTCCTAGAAGGGAGCTACCACCCCCTGTTCTCGTTTACCAGCCTCTCCTGGAAGGGAGCTACTGCCCCCTGCTCTCATTTACCAGCTACCACTGGAAGGGAGCCACTACCCCCTGCTCTCGTTTACCAGCTACCACTGGAAGGGAACCACTACCCCCTCACTAAATACTTCGACCCTCAGTACCACTGCGAACCACGTTTCATCAATTTTCATACTGGATCCACCAGTTTCCACACGACATACCTTGTAAGCCACCAGATTTATTCATTCAGTATACTCACACCAGTTCTTCATGATTTCGTCCGTCATTCAAACCAGAGATTCATCATCGTCATATCCATGGGTGCATCATAGTTTCAAATTTATCAATTAAGAACAGAGCTTGCCCATACAAATATTCCTTGGAGAATTTTTTTTTTTATTCACACCTCTTGCAATGCACCACTCGTTCTCTATTTTTCTTCTCCTTATATAGTTTGGCCTTTATTAAAACCATGAGTCAAAACCATGAACTGCTAATGGTATTCCTCTGTCAGTATTCCTTTTAGTTTATTCCACGGGGCTTTTTGATCTCTTTTTAATTTATTTATCAATTTTAAAAATTGACAAATAAATATATTTACAACTTTTGAATTCCCAAGCCTTAAATCTAGATTTTAACCCTTCGGACATTATAGAAATATCCAATGCTTCCAAATAAATTAATCTTACAATAAAATTTTGACCCCGGGCCCACATATATAGTCAATAGCCAATCAAATACGCGCACAGTACCATAAGTAAATTTCACACAAGTCCAGCATCCGATCACTGTTAGATTAGCAAGCTTCCAGATCAACGGCATATATGCATATCGCTCGACCTCCAATGCCGAATGTTAACGTGTGATGGTCCACCGTACCTGTGTTAATCTTCGCGCACCTTCAACAAATGATGACCGTCCGATGACCCCTTCCTAGATCAACGACGCTCAACGATATCGCTGGGTGTCCTGGGTCGAACTATAATGCACGATGGCGCACAGTGAAAAGTGGTTTTGTGAAGTCGTACAGGGACGTGAGGAAATACCACTTACTCCGCATAGGTGGTGCGATGAAAACCATAAACCACGTTCACTGTTCATACGATCATGGTTCTGCTCTTCCACGCAGGGTTCCGTCGCCTTTTAAATGTATTATTATAATTAAATTGCGCTTTAAAGTTTTGCCTTTTATTACAGATCCATTGCTAAATTTAACACTTTGTTCACAGTTCCGCTTCTACATTCAAGTTCTTGATTCTGCAAGCTGATCACTATACTATGCTATAATCATCATATCTCTGCAACCATTAATTCCTTCAATTTATACACTAAATCTTTAATTTAGAATCCTTGCCACAGGGTTTATGATGTTTTATAGACAATGATTCATAGTTGTCCGCAGGTACTCTACTATCCTTCCTTCTGAATTCTACCAAGAATATATATATAATTCACAGAAAATGCAGAACCTTTTTCTGTTTGATGGCCTTTTTCTTCCTAATACTGTCTTTGGACAACTTTCAATTCATTGCTTGTCCCTGCTCCTTGACTGATACTGCTTTTTGTAGCTCAAACTGTAGATGCATTCTTTCTCTGTTCTTCTCTACTACATTTAGATGCCAATTCCTTTGCCACATCCTTTGCCATCAATGACAATATTTCCAACACCTTCTTCAACCACTGAAAAAAATGATAAGAAAAATTCCTAGATAACTGAAAATTTTGGCCTCTTTTTGTTCGGGGAGAGAATCCATTCTTCAAGTTTGTAGGGGTGGATATACTTCTTGGATACAATGACTATCCATTGACTATTAATTGATATCAATCTACATCCAACTTTCGCAACCAACACCTTTGCAAATAGGTGGAGGTTCTTATAGTCAATTGGCCTTTCTATAGTCAATGGGTTTCAAGTGGATCCCGAGATACTTTAGACCTTCATAAAAATTATTAGAATGAAAAGGAAAAAGATTTTGAACATTTGTGGACTCATCTCTGGAGAAGACGAGAGGGCAGAGAGTAGATTTATGAACATTTACCTGCATGCATGTAGCCTTATAAAAAGTGATATGGCCTCTTTGATGGATACTAGATCATGCTTGGATCCATCACAAAATAATAAAATATCATCCAAAAATAATAGATGAGTGATGGTTAGAACATCGGCTACAAAAACACCCTTTAATTCACCTGTCCCTTTTTCTTCAAATAACAACCTACTAAGGCCCTCAGCCACCAACAAATATAATAGAGGGGGATAGAAGGAAAACATGTTATAGTCCTTGTTGGGCATGGAAAAAATTCAAATTTGACCCCTTGATTAATACTGCAAATGATGCCACAGTTATGCAACACATAAACCAATTTATAAAATGTACTTCAAAGCCGAAATGGGTCAATAAAAATCCAATATATCTCAAACTAACTCTATCATATGTTTTAAAGAGATCAATTTTTATCACCAATCCTATGATTTTCTTGGATTTTAAACTGTGAATCCCTTCTTGAGCCAACCCTATTGCCTCACATATCTGCTGACCTTCAAGAAAGGACAATTGTTCCTTTGATATATTTTTGGATAGAATTGGTTTAGCCTGTTAGCTATGATTTTTGAAATGACTTTTTTATGCAGTTGCATAGGGATATATGCCTGAAGTCATCAAAGGATTATGGAGTTTTTTATTTAGTAATTAGGGAAATCAAGGTAAAGTTAAAAGAATCAAGCACCCTACCAGATTGTTGAGAGTCCTCAACCATACTTAAGATATCTCCCCCCAAATATCATAAAGCCCCAAAAACAAATCCATTGATAGACCATCAGGACTAGGGTTTTTATCCTTCTGAAATTTGTGGAGCACCTTTTGTAATTTGACCTCAGTCACTAGTTCTATTAAATATTTTTTGCATTTAGCTCATGAGAACCTTAGAAAATATTGAGCCAACAAAATTACATCTATAATGATCACCTCAGGAGGGGCCTTATACATGTTACTAAAGTTGTTTTTTCCTAGCTTTGTGAGATCGTCAAATGATAAATATTTTCCACTGTCTAGATCATCGAAAGCCCAAATATTGTTGTGTGTTTGATGTCCCTCAGAAAACTATTGGAAATTTCATCACCACTCTTCCACCATATGGATGTACTTTTTTGCCTCCAAGTCTCCTCATCTTCCAAAATTATCCTTTTGAAAGCCTCTAAATGAATGATCCTCTGTTTAGATTCCTTGTCCAAATAAACCCCCCCATTAGGGGTTTCAAGACACTCAAAATTATCCTCTATGACGTTTAAATCTTCCTCCTCCCTCTATCTTTTGAGGGTATACCACTCTATCGTAGCCTTTTTTACCCTTTTGAAATTTTCAGCAAAGTGAACTGCAATAAGCACATCCCCATCAAGGTTGTAAGGAATCCAGTTTTCAGCGACCAAGCTGTGAAAAGATTCATCTTTTAACCATGATCCATTAAATTTTAAAGGTCTTCCAAATTTGTTAAAACCCTCTTTCATTTCAAGAAAAAATGGATGATGATAAGATTCACCCCCCCCCCCCCCCCCAACCCCAATCCACTGATGAAATAGAGGATTCCTTTGCAATAAATATTCTACCATAATAAACCAATTTATTTGCCTCAAACCCATCACATCCCCAGTTTCTCCTATTTCTCCATGTAAGCTTATACTGAATCATATTTGCATCACATAGTTTGTGTTCCTACAAAAGGTGACTAAAAATAGTCAAATTGAGAATCCACATGGGCGCGTGGACCCCAAATTTTAGAAGCTCCAGGATAAAAATTCACATACCCCCTACTACTAAATTTTCAGCTTTCATAAAAGATAGATACATCAACAAGTCCCAAAAATCAATCCTTGCTTGACAAGACTTGTAAATATTTACCACCTTTAGTTCCTTCCCCAATTCAAAAGAGAAAATATCAGCTACCCTCGAAAAGAAAGCTACCCTTATATAGTTTATTAAAGTAATAGAAAATACCTTTATATATTCTATTAAAGTAATAACAAAATATATTTGTTAAAGAGATTCTCAAAATTAATTTTATTTTTTTATGAAAAATTATAATTTTTTATTATGGAATATGTGTGTGTGTGTGTGTGTGCATTCAAAAGTTGGTTAAACAATTATCTAAGAAAAAAATAAAGTTGTAAAAAGTCATTATCATGTCCAAAAAATATGCCTATCAACAAAATATGCATGTAAAATAAGGAGATAACCAAATAAAAATTTGTAAAAATCCATTATCATGTCGAGAAAATATTCCTATCAACAAAATATGCATGGAAAATAAAATTTACATTAAGTACATGTCCTCTAAGTCACCTGGGAATTTTATTAGAGAGTTTAATTATAGGTAGAATTATATCCAATCTTGTTAAATTTCCATATGTGGCCCTCTATAAAAGGTGTGTGATTATATTTTGAAACATTATCATCTATCTGCTTAATGATCTTCTAGGTGCCCAAATCTTGTTGCTTCAAATAATGAGTTGGAGTTTATTTCCTTGTAAATACAACAACAAGATATCTGATCAAAAGCATGTTTTAAATTTAAAATCTCTTCAAAGATTGGGTACAGTGTGTGCATGTGGCATCCCAAAATCTCATTAAACCAATTTATAAAATTCATAGAGTGGCAAAAAATCTGCAACTGATGGCATCCCTTCTCAATACCAGAATAAAATATGAAGCTTGAGGTAGAGTAACTTAGAATAATTATTTGAGCCTATGCTCAGGCCAATGTGAAGCTTGAATAAATGATTTTCCTATAGGTATAAAATAGCCCGCCCAACACCCAACATTCAACCCCAACTAGAGAATCCCTATCAAAGAAAGCCTAGGTGTAAGAGCAGTCTACTACTTCAGCAATTATATTATGAGGACTATGTGCACACTCATCAGTAGATAGGAGAGAGAATGTGGCAATGACCTATGGTGCAACTTTGTCAAGAATAATAAACTTTTCTTAGAATATTTCATTGTTCCTTGATATCCAAATTCCCTAGCTAATAAGGGAACTTCATAAATTTTGGTGATTTTTTCGATTTGTTTGTTCCCACCACTACTTCAAGGCATCATTGAAAAATGCACCCTACCAATTTGAAGTGATTCCCATGTAGTTTCTTGCAGAGTTCCAAAATCGCAAAGTGAATGGGAAGGATAGAAAAATGTGATCCAAAGATTCCTCAACATTTTTACATAGACCACACCAGTTAGGCTGAGCCATACAACTTTTTTTTAAAGTATCCCCTTTGAGGACTTTATTTTCCATAATGCACCATTGAAACAAGCACACTTTAGTTGAGTAGCAATTTTCCCATAATTTCCTCCACCTCCAAGCCAACTACCCCAGGATCCTATCATAAACAATAAACATATAGCCCGATTTTGGAAAATATTTCCCAAATGGTGAATGCACCCATCATGAAGAATATTCCATGTCTCTGAGATGCACATGGGAGATGTTGAGAGAAGTTATGTAATATTTCCATTGTTCAAATTGGTTGATTTGTAGGTTGAGCTAGTTGGCATATACCCATCCCTAAGCCTAGATAAATGTACAAGTATTATGGGCGACCTAGTTAAAGTATTCCTTCCATTTGTATTTAGAAAATTTACTAGCTCATGAGGCTGCAAAATTTTTCTCCACATCCCACCCAAATTTCAATACCAATCCTCACCTTTTTTCCATTCCCAACTTTCAATGCCAAACCTTCTTCGACCACTAAAAAAAATTATAAGACAAATTTCTAGATAACTGAAAATTTTGGCCTCTTTTTGTTCGGAGAGAGAATCTATTCTTCAAGTTGTAGGGGTGGATATACTTCCTGTATACAACGAAAATCCACAGACTATTAATTGATATCAATCTACATCCAAATTTCGCAACCATCACCTTTGCAAAGAGGTGAAGGTTTTTATAGTCAATTGGCCTTTCCTAGTCAATGGGTTTCAAGTGGATCCCGAGAGACTTTAGACCTTCATCGAAATTATTACAATGAAAAGGAAAAATATTATGAACATTTGTGGACTCGTCTCTGGATGAGACGAGAGGGGAAAGAGTAGATTTATGAACATTTACCTGCATGCATGTAGTCTTATAAAAAAGTGATAGGGCCTCTTTGATGGATACTAGATCATGTTTGAATCCATCACAAAATAATAAAATATCAACCAAAAAAAATAAATGAGTGATGGTCCTAACATCAACTACAACAACATCCTTTAACTCACCCATCCCTTTTTCTTCAAATAAGAACCTACTAAGGCCCTTAGCCACAAACAAATATAATAGAGGGGGATAGTGGGAAAACCTATCATAGTCCTTGTTGGGCATGGAAAAAAGTCTAATATGACCCCCTGATTAGTACTACAAATGATGCCATAGTTATGAAAAACATAAACCAATTTATAAAATGTACTTAAAAGCCTAGATGGGTCGGTAAAAATCCAATATATCTCCAATTGATTCTATCATATGTTTTAAAGAGGTCAATTTTTATCACTAATCCTATGATTTTCTTGGATTTTAAACTGTGAATCCCTTCTTGATCCACCCTTATTTCCTCGCATATTTGCTGACCTTCAAGAAAGGAAATTTTTTCCTTAGATATATTTATAGATAGAATTCGTTTAGCCTATTAACTATGATTTTTTAAATGACTTTTTATATGTAGTTGCACAGGGATATATGTTTGAAGTCATAAACGAATTATGGAGTTTTTGATTTGGTAATTAGGGAAATCAAGGTAGAGTTAAAAGAATCAAGCATCCTACCAAATTTTTGAGAGTCCTCAACCATACTTAAGAGATCTCCCCCAGATATCATAAAGCCCCCCAAAAAAATCCATTGACAGGCCATCAAGACTAAGGATTTTTATCCTTCTAAAAATTGTGGAGGACCTTTTGTAATTTGACCTCAGTCACTAGTTCCGTTAAAAATTTGTTGTATTTAGCTCATGAGAACCTAGGAAAATATTGAGCCAATAATATTACATCTATAATGGTCACCTCGGCAGGGGCCTTATACAGGCTACTGAAGTTGTTTTTTCCTAGATTTGTGACATCGCCAAATGATAAATATTTTCCATTGTCTCGATCATCGAAATCCCAAATATTTTTGTGTGCTTGACGTCCCTGAGAAAACTATTGGAAACAAATTATTTTTGTCATCACCACTCTTCCACCATATGGATGTACTTTTTTGCCTCCAAGTCTCCTCCTCTTCCAAAATTATCCTTTTGGTAGCCTCTAAATGAATGATCCTCTGTTTAGATTCCTCAGCAAAATAAACCCCCCCATCAGAAGTTTCAAGACGCTCCAAATTCTCCTCTATGAATTTTAAATCTTCCTCCTTACTCTATCTTTTGAGGGTATACCACTCAATCGTATCCTTTTTTACCCTTTTGATATTTTCAGCAAAATAAACTACAAAAAGTAGATCCCCATCAAGGTTGTAAGGAATCCAGTTTTCACGACCAAATTGTGAAAAGATTCATCTTTTAATCATGATGCATTAAATTTGAAAGGGCTTCCAGATTTGTTAAAACCCTCCTTCATGATCCAGGTGGATATTGGTGGCCACCCGCCTATTCCACTTGGGCCCCCAGCATTGTCTCTTTCAGTTTTTCAGTTTCGGCATAACTTACTATTTTTAGCAGTTTTTCGGTCCTGAACTTCCGGAGCCGTTTTGAGGCCCTAAACGACGTTTTTTGGGTATCGTTTTACAAGCGAATTTGTTCATCAAATTCATCCAAAAGTTGTATTCCTCAGATAGAGTTTTCTAATGATGTATCATGTGCGTCAAACAGAGATAGTATGCCAAAGTTACGTCCCTGGGAAGTTGAAACACCAATTTACCCAAACGGGGCCCATAGTTTTGGCGCTTCATCTCCTAGGGTTAGGTTTTTGGATGTTTAGGGTTCTCCATTTTTTCTCAATAATAAATAGGCCCTCGAGCCTCATTGTAACTCAGTTCAGAGGCCTGTAGCCACCACATCTCTTCTCAGAGATAGCTACCAGCGCCCTAGCTAGTTTTATTTCCATTCTGTCTGTAAGCAAATTTCGGTTCTTTGATATTAATGAAATGAAGTGTTATTTCCGCTGCATCTCTGTATTTATGGTTATATGTTTATTCTGTTGCGTTCCTGCATAAATCTAGATTAGTAGTATCGGATCGATGCACTTTCTCGATCCTTCTTTGCATGTGTCCCCAACGGTCGGTATAAGAATAGGGCTTGATACGGTGGAACCTTTGAAGATCAGCCTGAAACTCGACGGACGCCCCGCAGGACGAAAGAAAGATGAGGAGCGGGGAGATCCTATCAAAAAATGTGCTCGAGGGAGGCCCTTGAAAAACAAAGGAGCGCGATGATGGATAGCTTTGCTCAGATCCTTCAACGGCTGCCCACCGGCGGCGCATCTGCATCCAGTAGCCACTCTGGAGTTGCGACTCCCTTTAAGGTACAAGTAAATTTTGACATTCCCATATTTGAGGGTCAAATAGATGCAGATGCCGTAGATAGATGGTTGAATCTATTAGAAGGATATTTCTTTGTTCATGACTTTTTAGACCGGGAGAAGATTATTTTTGCACTCCTCAAAGCTACCCCCCATGTTAAGGACTGGTGGGAAACCTACTGTGAGAACAAGGACCAAACAGAACCCTCTCTGTTCTCGGCCGCACCAACTTGGAATTCTTTTCGAGACGCCGTCAAGGAACAGTACTATCCCGTGGGGAGCTATGAGGACAAGTACATACAATGGACCACGCTGCGACAACAAAGGGATCAAGATGTGCACGAGCTGACGAATCTGTTCCATACCCTGCGCACAAAGTTGGGTATCAAAGATTCAGAGAAACATTTGGTGCTAAAGTATCGCAGCTGTCTGCACAGATACATTCAGGAGGAAATGGAGTTCCTCGACATCTCCTCGCTTGGTACGGCATACCGGTATGCTGCCAAGATTGAGCAGAAATTCAAACAGAAGAAGCGAGACTTTGGATCTGCGAATCAAAAGCAAGGAAAAGGTGCTTCCAAACCGCAGAAAAAAGGACAGAGCATGGCGGCTAAAGACAACCCGTCAAAGCCACAAGAAAAGAACAACATCGTAAAGCCAAAGAAGGACACGGGAAAGTGGTGTGAGTTCCATAAGAGCTCCACTCACAACACAAGTGAGTGTCGGGCCAAGCAGTCGCTAGTGGCCGAGATGAGTGCTTCTGAGTCAGATGCATGCTCCGACTCCGAATCAAAACCTAAAAAGGGGAATGAAAAGGGGAAACAGATTATTGATGCAGAGCCCAACGCCATTGTTGCCACTATAAAGGTCCAGAAGGAGGAACCGGAAGATCCAGAGGAGGAGGAACGTCTCTTCCACTCCCAGATGTGGGTAAAGGGCTCCCCTGTACAGTTCATTGTCGACAATGGGAGCCAAAAAACTGGCCGTTTGTACGCGGTGAAGCCGGTTGGGCTTGCGATCACAACTCACCCACACATACACTATCGTAATACCCAAGGACGATATCTCCACACAAACAAAGAGTGTCGCCGCCTTCCCCATAGCATCAAGCCCTTCATGAATGAGGTATTATGTGACGTTGCTCCTATTAATGTTTCTGATGTATTATTAGGACAACCATACTTGTGGAAGCGTCACGCTGTGTATGAGTCTCGGCCTCGCACTGTTATTGTTACTTTGGGAAATAAGTTGTACAGGATACTAGAGGTACCACCTCCTGCCGCTATCTCTTTGGTTACTGCAAAACAATGCAGTAAGCTCATTTCCCAAACCAGGAAATTCATTTTTCTGATGATCCGCCCCCAGGGAAAGAAGAAGACTGTGG
Organism: Pinus albicaulis; assembly: GCA_034641835.2. Classification (NCBI taxonomy): domain Eukaryota; kingdom Viridiplantae; phylum Streptophyta; class Pinopsida; order Pinales; family Pinaceae; genus Pinus; species Pinus albicaulis. The sequence goes on along the minus strand of CM076570.1, from coordinate 1,561,192,890 downwards.
CCACAACCTCAGATGTATTCTCCGCACGACAACAACAAATGGATATGTCATGGAGGCGTACGGCATACCACCACCTGGCTGTGGTTCTCTCAGACTGCTGTGTCAAGCACCCGATTGATCTCATCTCTTGTGCAATGCCACTTCCAATGGACTCAAGTCTATCGACGCTCTTCTCGGAAATGATGAAATCAAGAGGAAGATTCAAGAGTCACAGTGTCGTTGACGTACCAAGTTCATCGCTCAGGAGCCCGATCGTGTTGCTTAAGAAGAAGGGATCGGTTATACCAGACGATTATTCTGCGCTCAATTGAGATCACCGTCATCAATAGCACCAATCCCACACTCATGACCTTCCGGGACCATACCCTAAAACATTTCGTAAGATCGACCGAAGTCCGGGCATCACCAAAAATTAACGAGTCCCCTTCCATGTGGAAGATCGTTTGTGTTAAGGAAGGCCTTTTTGAATGGCCGGTCATGCCTTTCGGGTTGACGAATGCTCCCGCAACCTTCATGAGGATGATGGACGACATCTTGCGGCCATTCACCAACTCATTCGTAGTGGTGTACTTGGATGACATTCTGATCTTCAGGAAGACTTGGGAAGAGCACCTTCATCACATCCGACAAGTCCTCCAAACACTGCGGCAACACAAGTTGTGTGCCAATTTGGAGAAGTGCACGTTTGGCATGACCCAGGTTCAATATCTGGGATACATTATTGATGAAATGGGGGTGCATGTGGATCCAGCCAAGATCCAAGTCATTCGGGATTGGCCAGCCCCGACTACTATAACAGAGCTTCGCAGCTTTCTGGGTCTTGCTAATTTCTACCGTAGATTCGTGTTGGGATTCTCTCATATCACTTGGCCCTGGAGTCAAGTCACCAAAGGAGGAGCGAGAGCAAAATTATTTTGGTCGGAACCTCAACAGACATGCCTAAAGAATGAAAACGCTCGTTTTACCTCAGCGTTCACCTACTGTACTCGTGTTGTACTCATTTGAGACTGAGACAAAGATGCTCTACCATGCTACTACAGTTCATCAACAGCGGACATCCACAGATATCACGTTGAGACATTGTCTGACACATTGTCTCCAGGACAGTCGTATCCCTTAAACCTGCGTACAAAGAAATGGCATTCATGGTGCATTGCCTATCAACAATGGAACCATTACATTTTAAATAAAAATCATCCACACCGACCACCCACCCTCTCAGCTCATATGCAGATGATAGTGAAGTCGTTAGGAATGATCGCCACCAAGGCAAATCAAGACATTCAAAGGAAGCCATTTGAACATCAAGTACAAGAAGGAAAAATTAATAATGTTGTGATCGCTTCACCACCACCATCGTAGGGATCAACAATTGCTCAACTCTTGTGGGCACGATACTTCCATCAAGCCGCTTCTCTAAGAGAGTGACCTGGATCAGCTGACACCATACAAATTTTTTGGGGCATGTTCCAAATTTTCACCTCCAAGATGCACTTTTATGTCACCTGGGACACCTTTGTGTTCCTTCAAGCGAGCGTGCCAAGATGATATGGGAAGCACACTACAGTCGAGTGGCTGGGCATTTCGGGGTCGAGAAAATAGTAGCAATACTACAGAAGTATTTCTATTGGCCGAACCTTTGAAAGGATGTTGAGAAGCACATCAGATCCTGCACTGCTTGTGCCATTGCCAAATCGACCATCAAGAAGCAAGGCCTATATACTCCACTACCTGCCCCTAGTCGACCTTGGGAATTCATCTCCATGGATTACATGTCGGGCCTGCCCTCTACTAAGAATGGCGATGACTGTGTTTTCGTGGTCGTTGAGAGATTCTCGAAGATGGCCATTATGGAGGCCTGTAAGAAGAATATCACAGCAGAAGCTACTGCTAAACTCTTCTTTGAACGAGTATGGGTGCACTTTGGGATCCCACAGTCTATCATATCAGATCAAGATAGCAGGTTCCTCAGCACATTTTGGTCCAGCCTCTGGTCAATGTTGGACACAAATCTCACCAAGTCCACAGCTTTCCATCCCCAAACAGATGGCCAGACAGAGGTCGTCAACAGAATGATTGTACACATTCTGCGCATGTACAATTCAAAGCATCCACGCACATGGGACGAGAGCCTCCCTTATGCACAACATAGTTATAACCGGGCTCTCCACAGTTCAATTGGCCATAGCCCCTTTCAGGTGGGCTTGGGATTCCAGCCACTATGTCCCATTGACGTAGCCATGCCATTTGCAGCTGCTCAGGCCAATTCAGCGCACGTCCAGTCTGAAGTTGACAAAGCAAGTAGCTTCATCGAGTGCATTCAACACATCCGCCAACAGGTTCATGATATATTGGACAGAGCTAATGCAAAGTACAAGCAGCGCCATAATCAACACCGAGTGCCACACAACTTCCAGGTGGGCGACAAAGTATGGCTGCATTTGCAGAAGGAGCACCTCACTGGACCTCACCGCAAGCTTCGCCCGCTCCGATACGGGCCGTACACCATCACCAAGGCTGTAGGGAACAATGCTTTCGAGCTTAGCATTCCACCATTCCTTGGTCTGCACCCAGTCTTCAATGTGGATCGCCTTCGTCCTTACTTCCCACCTCTACTGGACACTTCGGACATTGCAGAACAACTCACACCAACAGAGTTAAACCCAGACTGCATGGAACAGGCCACCACAGATTGTATCATGGACATGCAAATTAAGAACACTCGCCAACAAAGGATCCAACTATATCGGGTTGTCAAAGCTGGCCAACTCCTGCACCAAGGAAAGCGGTTCACCAGGGACCAAGTTCAGCAGAAATTTCCTCATCTCATGGAGGAACTTAACGCAATGGGGACCATTGCTTCCTAAGGGGGGAGGAATGATCCAGGTGGATATTGGTGGCCACCCGCCTACTCCACTTGGGCCCCCACCATTGTCTTTTTCAGTTTTTCCGTTTTGGCATAACTTACTATTTTTAGCAGTTTTTCGGGTCCTGAACTTCCGGAGCCGTTTTGAGGCCCTAAACGACGTTTTTTGGGTATCAAAAGCACCAGCAAATTTGATCATCAAATTCGTCTCGAAAGCTGTAGTCCTCGGATAGAGCTTTCTAATGATGTATCATGTGCGTCAAACGGAGATAGTATGCCAAAGTTACGTCCCTGGGAAGTTGAAACACCAATTTACCCAAACGGGGCCCATAGTTTTGGCGCTTCATCTCCTAGGGTTAGGTTTTTGGGATGCTTAGGGTTCTCCATTTTTTCTCAATAATAAATAGGCCCTCGAGCCTCATTGTAACTCAGTTCAGAGGCCTGTAGCCGCCACATCTCTTCTTAGAGATAGCTACTAGTGCCCTAGCTAGTTTATTTCCATTTTGTCTGTAAGCAAATTTTAGTTCTTTGATATTAATGAAATGAAGCGTTATTTCTGCTGCATCTCTGTATTTATGGTTATGTGTTTATTCTATTGCATTCCTACATAAATCTAGATCACTTCATTTCAAGAAAAAATGGATGATGATCAGATTCACCCCCCACCCCAATCCACTAATGAAACAAAGGATTCCTTTGAAATATATATCCTACCATAATAAACCAGTTTATTTTTGTGACACCCATCACATCCCCAGTTTCTCCTATTTCTCCAGGTAGGCCTATACTGAATCAGGTTTGCATCACACAGTTTGTGTTCCTACAAAAGGTGACTGAAAATAGTTAGGTTGAGAATACACATGGGCATGTGGACCCCAAATTTTAGAAGCTCTAGGAGAAAAATTCACATCCCCTACTACTAAATTTTTAGCTTTCATAAAAGATAGAGACGTCAACAAATCCCAAAAAATCAATCCTTTCTTGACAAGACCCATAAATATTTACCACCTTTAGTTCCTTCCACAATTCAAAAGAGAAAATATAATCTCCCAAAACCATATCAGATCCCAAGGTTCCTATAGTATTAGTATATTTTTGGTTAAAACCAATAGTGAACCCCCATATCAACCTATTGCATCATATGCCACAAAATTCCATCCCTGGTGTAAATATTCCAAAGCCCTGACTAACAATTCCAAATTGCCTAGTGTTTCTTGTAAGAAAATAATTTCAATGTGTTTATAATATGAAAATATCCTCAAAGATATCTATTTGGAAGGGCTAGCCAGGCACATGTATTTGAAAGAGAGAAAAATCGTTTTGGAACTAGGTCAGGGGAACTTGTTTCTCTAAGAACCCCTACAATAGACCTTTTTCTACTAGTCACAACATCTATACCAGCCTTAATTTTTTCCCTCAATATATTTAACTTTCTTCCCTGCATGTACCCTCCGAGTTTGATAAGGGAAGAAGGGCCGAACCGCCCCACACCTGAGGTGGTATCCTTTTTCTTACAGTTGGATTGGAGGTTATATCAGGAATACAATTAAGAGGATGTCACGACAGCCCTAGGTGGGTAAGTGTTGGAGGCCCTCTCAGCTAGGAGGGCCAACAAAAATAAAATAAAACAAAAAAAACTCAACAAAACTGTAGAAACTTAACATAAGTGCATATCCTAACAACTGCAAAAAATATGCATATGAATGCACATAAACAACCTAATCTAAATATAAAAATAAACAAGCAAAAGGGCACATACAACTACATAAACCAAAATATTTCATTACATCACATTGATGCACCTAAGAGCATACTGTTGCAAGTAAAAACACAAAACTAGATAGCAAATTGCTGAAAATAAACAACTATTACATCATGGACACTACAAAAACATAGAAAACCTAAAAATATTGGAACAAGAATATAGATTCTTCATTACATTAACATAAACTTTACATAGTATGCAATCCTTCCTACCATGGAGGCAAGTAAGTTTTCCACTTCTCTAAAATTCCTCACCCACTCAAATACTCTATGAAACACTCTATCAAAAATACACCCTCAAATCTCCATTGAATGCCCATACATAATCCCTAACCTTAAAACCATGAGCTCGAGGGGAATATTTATTGTTTTCATGAAAATATCTCATAATTTTTCTTCTCTCCATTACAAATTTACATTTTAGTTCATTTTCATTTGATTACATATATATTTACATTCTATATTTAATTATGGTCATATTCAACCTCCAACAAGCCCCCGACACAAATCCTAGCTCGTCCTGATCCAAGTGCAGTCAGACGACCATGCTTGCTTGTGTTACTAATATGCATTCCCAATCCACCAATGAATGTTGAACTATATTTTGCGCACTATCATGTACTCTACTCCGCGACGCTAGTTCTTCACGCACTACTTCCTCTATCTTTGTGTGTCCCAACCAACTACTCGCAAAACACCATGTCTTCTCTACTCCTGTAGGTGTCCCAACCTATGCTCATAAGACCCCACTCTCTTATTATTTATTCGACTTTTTCTACTGCAACCTGCACTTATCTCTTTGTTTCTCTCCCTTCTTACACTATCAATTTTCATTGTACCAACTCGGATGCTCTGTCCTTTCTCACTTGTTGGTGTTGTTGGATTTTTCCATTGTTTTTGGGGATCTGATTTCCTATTCTCGGGTCTGCATGGGTCTTGGTTACAACAACCTATTTTTATTTAAAATTTTTGTTTTTTATTATTTTTAATTGTGGCTCCCGAGACACAATTTGTTGTACATTTCCTGAACGAGGATAGTTATCCTATGCCAGCTCTATGTATAGTGGTTGACACTCTTCCTTGCAGCCTTTCCTTCAATAACTTATTTGGAACTAGACATCGTCATCGTAGGTTCAATCAATTGAATTTCATATGCCATGGCCATGTGAAGTCGATCCTTACAATAAATTTATACTTGTGAACCTTTGTGGCCATCATAGACACCGAAGAAGTGATAAATCCCATCATTTCCATCCATGAAGGTGTTAGATAAATAGAAGAAATAAAAGATATTTTGTACACAACACAAAACCACACTTGTCGTCTATTGATCACATAAATCAATTACATATATAAGACTTAGATCACTGACTTCAACAAATTATGACTTAGACATGACATGACTCCAAAGCATAACTTAGGAATCAACAAATTGTAGACTGGTACTTAGGAACTCTCAATGAAAATGTAATATCCCAAAAGGGAGAATGCAGTAATACTTCACACAATATAAGAACTTATAGCAAGATAAAAAATAAATCTTAAGACAACATTAGAATTTACAGAGAATTTGAGCCAGTTTATTAGATTGGAGAAGAATCAGTTACACCGTGTACAAAATATGAGCAGATATAGCCAAAGAGATGGTCTAGAAGTACCCAGAAAACAAGCTACAACAGGTACAGTGTAACTGGAGAGGCACTGAAGCAAATACTACGCTATCCCTTCAGCAGAATATGAACATATAGTTGTAGGCTAAAAAGGAAAATGAAAATCTACTCAAATCTGAAGCTCAGATGATGCCAAGATTCAAGATCTGGCCAATGTGATGGATTCCCAAGATAACCCAGAAAGGATTTTCCAGTTCTACAACTTTGGAAAATCACCTCCCTAGGATTTGATCCTTGATCTACTGGGAAGTACAAATCTGAAGCTAGATTTTTCTAATAGATGGCCGAAATATGTTGCAAGATCATATCTAAGCTTGAAGGGCGGATCCCTTCTTCAGATCTACAAGCTAGAAGCTCTAGATCTAGCTTCTTAATCCTCCAATGATGATTGCAGCTGCTGCAACACAACTATCAATAGAAACTGCACTGTGAGGGAAAGAGAGGCCTTATGCCTGCTGAAAATTGCTGCGATAAACTCCAGGTTGATGGAAATACTGATGGAAATGTGAGGGGATGATCCCTCATAGGATTACTAGCTGAAATGCTAGTAAATTCCTTCCTCCTTTTGGATCTGCAAAATGGATAGCGTAATTCCTGAAGGAAATACTGCCGTTAGGAGGTCAATAACTTTTGGCCTGATTCTAAATCTGAAATGAAGCTCTGGGAAGCTGATCTATAAGCCCAAGGTGATAGGAATAAACCCTCACCAGTTCTCCAGCTAAAGTACTGAAGACAACTTCCTCCTTCCAAACTGATCTTCAGAAATCTGCAATTTCTTAATATGGATGTTCTGCAGAAAGTAGGAAAAGAGTTGTGGCACCAAATGTAGAATCAAGTACAATACTCTTTCTAGAGCTGCTCTAAGAAAGAGGTGGGATTCCTGACCAGGAACACCCTGTGCTAAACAACACTTGCAATCTCTGCTAAACAACCCGAGAAAGCAATGGAATGTCACATGACAATTCCAGATCTGAAAAGATATTTACATCAAGAATAATCAGCATGCCCTCGTCCTTGCCTTCATATTCCTTAAACAACATTTGATCCTTCCCAAGCCTTGGCCCTCATCTAGACTGCACAGTGTATATGGACAAGATCCTCCAAGTTGGACTGCACTGTTTGACCAAATCAACCATCATGTCTAGGTGCAATGTACACCTTCTCCATCAAGTGTGCTTTGTTTGCACATCATCCTCCATCACTTTATCATGAGTGTATCATGATATTTTTTTTGACATCTTCAAGATCTTACTTGACTAAATCAACCTTATGTTTGATCTCTTCAATATCTTAGTGACTGTGTCAACCTCCATGATCTATCTCATTAATGAGACAGTTTCTCCAATTTCATTCACATTAGTAGTTGCTCAACTACCTTTTTATGTATATCTAGGCTTAATTAATCCACATTCACACACGCAAAGTGGATATTTATTCATATTGAGGGTTGTGGGTCCCTCCACCCTTTTATTTACTTAATTCATTAACAAAATCAAGGACTCTAATATTCCAAATATGATGTGAAAATTTGGGAATATTACAGTCCCCCCAAGGAAAAATGTTGCTTGTCCTCAAGCAACTCCAAAAGTAGATGCAAAGCCATCTATTCCCCTCAAAATGGCATCCACATAAGGAAGGCTTCCTCTATTTTCTGCAATGTTTTATGCATGTTTGGTTCCAAATTTGTCTTTCAAAAACATATAGAATGACTTCTAACTGTATGGTTAGATGTCGTCCTTCTATCACGAAGTACCAAGTGACAACCATATGATGTCCAACATCATCATCAATACATGAGATACATAAAATAAAGTAGCTCTTTCCACAAAGGAAAAGCTCCATCACACAAGACATCTCTCCATCCCATGTTTCATGAACTTGCTTGAGCATTGATATGCTCTCATACTTAGCCCTGTTGGCCTTATTGGATCCAATCATCATTTCACTATTATGCAAAATAAAAAGGAAAGGAGCTATGTGGGTAGATAAATATGTCAAACCATATTCTCCTAAGAGTAACCACCAGAGTAAGGCCCTTTGCTGCCATCCTCCATCTCCTCCATGTAATATGGACAAGCCAAACTCCCCCAAAAGAAACCAAGGCAACAAGAGATCTTGTTGCTTCCTCTCCTCCTCATGTGCATCATGAAGCAAAAACATACTAATGGACATATGGAATGTCAGATCAGCCCAATACAAGGAAACGTCATCAATGGACATCATGAGAGCATCATGCCAAGATTTACCCAAGACAAAACACATAGACATAGGAGATGTCATGTGGTGGCCAATCTCTCTCAAGTGAAACCAAAATGAACATGCCTTCTTTTGCTGCATTCTATCATTGATACACAAGGCATGAATAAAAAAAACATGAGCTATTGGGTGGTAACCATACTCACCCAAGAGCAACCCGCATAGCCATGCCTCCTTTTTCATCTCAAGTGTTCCTCAAGGCATGGATCAAAGAAATAGGAGCCTTTGGGCAGTGACAAGATCCTCCCAAGGGAAACCAACGTAACCAAGCTTGTTGGCCCATGTTATACATCTGCAAGTGGTCATGCAACCCCTTGCTTATCATCCTCACCCACTCACCCCAATATGGAAGATGAGTGTTGTGCTGCATAATTATGGTATCTAATTCCCTTTGTAGAATACCATCTTCCTCAAATTGATTAAGAACTTTGCACTTCATGAAATGTTGAAGTGCACCTCCAATGAGATCTCTTAATGAGACCTTCTTCTCATCTATGGCCTTCCAAAACCAATGAGATTCTGGATCTACTGTAGGTAGAAGTCTCTCTTTGAGCTGTGAGATGCTCATTGAGAAAGGGTCATCAAGAAAGGAGAAAAGAATTCTCATATCTAGATGTCTACTATTCATCATCTTATCCTCCATTGCTTCATGAGTGAAGCTACCTTCAGAATGCTCCAAGAATGATGGGACCTCCTCATCTTCACAGCTACTAAGTGACAGTGCTGTAGATCTACAAGATAATATATGTGCTGTCTCAAAGCAAGGCACAACACTGGTCTCATAACCAATTATTGTACACAGGATTATGCTCATCCTATTTTCTAAAACTCTATACTTCAACTCAAAAGGTTGAATGTAGCTCAACAATGATGAACTGGGACAGTTCTTAACCTCCTCCTTGATTAGATCAAGGGTCCTTTGCATTGTGATATGATGCTGCTTCAAATCAGAACTATGTTCTAACCCTTGGTTATGCATTGGCCCTAATGGCATGTCCTCATAAGTTTCAATAAGATCTACTAAAACAATATGTGATAAATGTGTATGCATACCTTGGATCAACTGATATGTGGGAACCTCTTGACATAACACAAGAGTTCCTCCAACTGGGACAATAGTGCCCCCACCTGCTGGTATGAGTGATGGTTGCTCTTCTCCAAGTGTACCAGCACTGGAATCTTCCTCCTTTCCCTCATGTATCTCTTGAATCATGCATGGGACTCTATATGTCAAGAGCTCAAGACTATCTTGCAAATATGCAAGTGCCTCTTCTCTGGATGCAAGTACATCTGTAGCTGGTGGTGAATGTAGTGACTCCTTGTCCAGAGTGGCAAGATTAACATCATCCATTTCTTCCTTAGGAAATGTCACTTTGTGACACATCTCTAGTTTCCTCACATCAGTTTCCTTCCTCAACTTGTGAAATAAATCTGAATATTTAGTCACCTTTGCATGCTCCATGTGACCAAACCACCAATCATTGGCTTCATCTAAAAGATGAAGTGCTGCAATTTTAACAGCCTCTTCTTCAGCTACAGGATGTAGTCTGAAAAATGCATCTAACTCTCTCCTCCAAGCCTTAACATTTCTTGAGGAGGATCCATCAATTATAGGAAAATATAATCTATTGTGCCTCTTCCTTCTATTGTTGTTATCGAATCCTCTTTCTTCTTTGATCTTGAAGAATTTTTGGAGAGTTATATTCTCCTTGAATGATCTAGACTGTGCTTTGTACTCTTTGAGATATATACTGAAAGTCTCGTGAGTCTTAAGTTCATTCCTTCATTTCTACACCCTTAACCTTCTTCAAAGAAAGTGGGCATAGTGGATCTATGAGGAGATCTAGGATTCTCTGGTTTTCTTCTTTGTTGATAGGAAGTGTTGGGACCTTCCTCATCACATCTTCTTCTTGGAGCTTCTTTCTTCCTTTCCTCTTTCATTTGATAGACCTCCTTGGAGAGATCTTGCATAGATCTACAGAAATGAGTGGCAGAATTTTCTTTCTCCATGATAGATCTCATATATCTGCTTCTTCTTTAGATGCAAAAGATGAAGTGTCCACAAGCTGAGCCAAAGATCATGCTCTGATACCACTGTAATATCCCAAAAGGGAGAATGCAGTAATACTTCACACAATATAATAAATTACAGCAAGATAAACAATAAATATTAATACAACATCAGAATTTACAGAGAAGATGAGCCATTTTATTAGATTGGAGAAGAATCAGTTACACCATGTACAAAATATGAGAAGGTCTAGCCAAAGAGATGGTCTAGAAGTACCCAGAAAACAAGCTACAATAGGTACAGCATAACTGGAGAGGCACTGAAGCAAATACTGCACTGTCCCTTCAACAAAATATGAACATATAGTTGCAGGATGAAAAGGAAAATGTATATCTACTCAAATGTGAAGCTCAAATGATGCCAAGATTCAAGATCTGGCCAATGTGATGGATTCCCCAGATAGCCCGGAAAGGATTTTCCAAATCTACAACTTTGGAAAATCACCTCCCTAGGATTTGATCCCTGTTGGGAAGTATAGATATGAAGCTAGATCTATCTAATATATGGTTGAAATATGTTGCAAGATCATATCTAAGCTTGAAGGGTTGATCCCTTCTTCAAATCTACAAGCTAGAAGCTCTAGATCTAGCTTCTCAATCCTCCAATGATGATTGTAGCTATTGCAACACAACTGTCAATAGAAACTGCATTGTGAGGGAAAGATAGGCCTTATGCCTACTGAAAATTGCTGCAATAAACTCCCAACTGATGAGAATACTGATGGAAATGTGAGGGGATGATACCTCACAGGATTACTAGCTGAAATGCTAGTAACTTCCTTCCTCCTTTTGAATCTGCAAAATGGACAGCATAATTCCTGAAGGAAATACTGCTGCTAGGAGGTCAATAAATTTTGGTCTGATGCCTCTTTTAAAGTCGGAAGCTGGGGTAGCTGATTCACAAGCCTGCAGAGAGAATAACCTCGTCTCAGTTTCCTAAATTTTAAAGTATCGAAGAGAACTTCTCCTTCAAATCGATCTTTCGTAATTTTGGTGGTGCAATTTCTGAATATGGATGTTATGCAGAAAGTAGGAAAAGAGTTGTGGCACCAATGCCTAATGTAGAATCAAGTACAATACTCTTTCTAGAGCTGCTCTAAGAAAGAGGTGGGATTCCTTACCAGGAACACCCTGTGCTAAACAACACTTGCAATCTCTGCTAAACAACCCGAGAAAGCAATGGAATGTCACATGACAATTCCAGATCTGAAAAGATCTTTACATCAAGAATAATCAGCATGCCCTCATCCTTGTCTTCATATTCCTTAAAAAAAATTTGATCCTTCCCAAGCCTTGGCCCTCATCTAGACTGCACAGTGTATATGGACAAGATCCTCCAAGTTGGACTGCACTGTTTGACCAAATCAACCATCATGTCTAGGTGCAATGTACACCTTCTCCATCAAGTGTGCTTTGTTTGCACATCATCCTCCATCAATTTATCATGAGTGTCTCAAGATATTTTGTTTGACATCTTAAATATCTTAGTTTACTGAATCAACCTTTTGTTTGATCTCTTCAAGATCTTAGTTGACTGTGTCAACCTCCATGATCTATCTCATTAATGAGACAGTTTCTCCAATTTCATTCACATTAGTAGTTGCTCAACTACCTTGTTATGTAGATCTAGGCTTAATTAATCAACATTCAAACACACAAAGTGGATATTTATTCATATTGAGCATTGTGGGTCCCTCCACCCTTTTATTTACTTAATTCATTAAGAAAATCAAGGACTCTAATATTCCAAATATGATGTGAAAATTTGGGAATATTACAGAAAACTCACAACAACAAATGGAAGCATTACTTCCAACACCCTCCCTTAATGCTTACATGGAAAGCATTGAAAACACATATTACAACAACAATAATATTCTAGGGTTGTCTGGTCTTCATCAACACTCACATCCACTCTGGAATCTTGCAAACACTACTCTCTCACCACCACATCTTCGAGTTGTCACTTGACCTCCATTTAAAAAGTAACCGCCTTTCACCATCGTTAATGAACTTTACAATATCAACAATATTGACACCTCGGCTCATCGAGGCTTCCGCGATAAAATTCATCAAGTAATTAACCATCCTATGGACCAACCACCATCTGTCAGATATTTCACTTTCAATTATTCATCAGTTGCTAGGATGGAGGTCTGGATATGGAATGTGTTTAAAAGTTTATCAAACATCTTGACCTTACTAACACTTAATAATTGAATTTTTGGACACTGTGGTTTCTATTTAAAGAACCACCAACCCTTTTTATAACCAGAATAGAAAATAGAAAAAATTTTCAACTCATACTACAAACACACACAATAGAAGAAATTAAATCTATTTTACTTTTATAATAGTTTTAGAGGTGGTCCTGATATCCACTCATCGCTATTTGATTCTGACATGTCATCCAAGTTGGCTATATTTGTAGTTTCCTTTCCGTTTAGAAGATCCCTTGCACGAGTTTTGCAATTCTAGGTTGTATGTCCATATTTGTGAAAGTAGAGGAATTTTGTTGAACTCTTGGTTTTTTTCATATTGGAAAATAGTGCAATTTCATGTTGACCACCAACGTCTGAACCTTTTGAATTTGCAATTTTTTCCTCAAATAAAAGTGATGATACCATTCCTTCTAACGATTGAGAGGACATTTCACTTAATTTGAATACAATGTTGCTATACTTGGGAGATATGATCTTTAATAGAATTTCTTTAGCATCATCTATTTCTACCTTGGCACCAATTTTAGCTAATTTCTGAAAGAGAGACATTAACTCATTTATATGATTAGAGAGAGGTGCCTCTTCATGCTTTTGAGACTAAAGAGATGCAATTTTAAAGAGAAATTTGCATTCATAGCCTTTTCCCTAAATAGTTTACTCAAACCCAAATTTCATGAGTTTATTTTGCTAAATCAATAAAATGTACTTGATTTTCCGAAAGACCCAATCCAATTATAGCCTTGGCCTTGTCTTCTTTCTTTTCCCATTCAACTAAAAGATTGAAATTAGTAGGAGCCTTTTTGGTTCGTTTTACTATACTCCATAGACCTCTATTCATAAGATGCATTTGAATTTTAACTTTCTAGATATGGAAGTTGATGTCATTAAATTTCTCTAAAGGTACAAAATCCATGTTACTTATTTCAGATTTGAGATCAGTTCTTCTCCCACACGGATTTGAGATCAGTTTTCTCCCATGATTTTTGTCTTGCTTTGTTACGAAGGCATTCGTCTATGGATACTATCTCACTGAATTACTTCCATGACTTTTACACCACTCTCGGCTCAGTGGAATGAATCGCTCCACAGTTTTACACCGTAGGAAATCATCGATCTTTTGTAGGGACGTGTCTGATAAAAATTCATAAATGGATTTCAGATCTAGATCCACATATAAGACAACCATGAGAAATCACTGGAATGATCATCACTATGCAAGCACGTCCTGAGAGCACATAATTGCAAAGGGAAAAAAAATAAAACAAATCAATGGATAAATCCTCAACATAGATCTACTACTCCATAATCTTAAACTAAGACAGTGTTTCTTTACGCCACGTAGATCAGAATGAGACGACCAGTTACATCATTATTTTAACAGGGATGATGACACCTAAATAGTGAACTCTATAACATTGGACCAGAGTTAGACTATTCAAACTTTTAACAAAGAAAAATCTGCACCCTTGCGTCGACTCCTCACACATCTGAGATCTCTGCTCTCACTGGCTACTGAAAATTCACACTCTAATCTAATAGAAACTCTTGGGTGACCTCTATTCATTCAAATTTTGGGTGTGCGTATGTTGGACACTTAATCCTCTAAGGGTTGGTGTGGAATGTAAACAGTCAAAGGGAGTCAAATAGACCATTTGGTATGTGAAGACCAAGGGTCACAAGGAAGTGTATAAATGTGTATCATAACTAATAGTAAAATAATTCAATTTTTTATCCTATTTTGGTTGTCTTCTCCATGTGTGTGTTTAACATGGTATCATAGCCACGATGTGTGGCCTTCTCCCACCATTAGTTTTGTGGTCTTCTTCAAACTAGGTTCTCTTCCATTTGACAATTAAATATTCAACCCTTTGTGCACTATTTTAGATGTCGTCTCTGCCTTATGCAATATACTTCCTATAGAAACGTTACATTTACCATAGAGTGAATTCTGTCAGCTATATTATAGCTACATTATTTGTGTGCTAATGGTGTGTTAATGGATTTGTGTGTGAGTGGAATTCCAAGACTATGTATAATAAACCTTTCTTTATGTTAAATAGTGTAGAGCACCATACCACAACTCCCATACCACTCCTTCTTATAGAATCATTTATCACCTCTATATACTTTATTACTTATGCATTGGCCTTGGGCAACCCTTCCATTCAGACTTGGTCAAACTTCTTAAAAACCAGTATTTTTAATTCCATACGTGACTCTGCCCAGTTTTTTCCACGTGCAGATGTGGGTCCACTCATATCCAACCCGCGTATACTATGTAAAATATTAAAAAATATAAAAACTCCCTATTAATTAGGCGGGGTTTACGGGTTTTTCCTGTAACTTAACTACCCCAAGCCGTGGCCAAAATATTGCATAACTGAAAAAACTAATTTGAGGAAGTATAAATACACTTCAAGGGAATGGCCTAAGGGAAGAGAGAGAATGATATTGATATTATAGCCTGTTATAGCCCTTATCAAGTCTGATATTTCCTTGTGCCTCCTACACTTCCCAGATTCAGAAAACCCTTATTTCCTTATGATGTTCACCCCACTTTATGTGACATCCTTTTTGCACCCTTTATGGAAGAAGCTTTGTGATGCTAGGGCTGGACGGATTTGGAGGACAGTTTTGCTTGGAGCCGTGGCAGATCTCAGGTGATTTCTCCACTTTCTATTTACATGTTATTAATAAAAGAAGCTTTGTCTCATTCCTGATGTCTTTGTGTTATATGTCTCCTGTACATGTTGAATGATCTTGTAATGGTTTATTTCATGTTATTTTTATAAGATTATATATGCTAACATGCTGACATCTAGGACATCTATGTTGCGCAACTAGTTTGTGCGCGTTGTCTTGATTGATTTGCATGTTCTAAAGCAAGAGGAGTAGTAGAGGGTTTTCACCCTGCGGGATCGACCCCAAATGTAGGAAAAATAGGTAAGGTCTTCTATCCTCAATTTTCTAGCTCAAAGATTAAAACTCATAATTAGAGTGCTTCTTGTGATGATATTCCTTCCACTCTATTAGGTCCCTCAACCCAGAACTTAGGGTAGATTTTCCCGTAACATAACTAGCTACTCCGTTGGGGATTACATCCATGTAATTCCTAGTTTGGGTTATTTTTCTCTATAATTTGGGTTCCCTAACAGTTTGATCACTTTTTCAGTCTAGTAGGTTCTTTTCCCATCCAGGCAAAAGTCCTAATCTTCTGGATCAGGCCTAGGTCTTTTTCTTTTTCTTTATTACAATTGATATATGCTACTTGGTGTGTACACAATGACGTATACCTTATGTTTATTCCAAAGGGACCCGCGTATATGCGAGTTTCTTTTGTTACAGTCGTGTATACATGCATGTTTCACAATGGATCTATGTATGCCCAGTAAAATTTGAAAATTTTAATTTTGGACCATGTAAGTCTTTCCTGCCTGTTTTTGGTCATCCCTATGGATCCTCTTAGGTGTCTAGACTGTGATTCTTCTTGTTGTATGTTAGTTTCTCTCCTTTTCATGCAGAAACCTAGTCATTCTATGGTTTTACCTATTTGGTAAAGTTTCAGTTGCGGCTGTAGCACCAGGACTTATTTCTGAAGTTCTTGGTTGTTCTGACCTTTCATAAAATGAGCCTTTGTCAGTTTTCTCATGTTTTCCTTATTCATTGCTTCAATTTTTGGTTTTTTCCTTCTTCACTTTCTTGGTTTTCTTTTTTATTGGGATCAGCTTTCTAGTGAATCTTGAAGTTGCCTTTTATCAGTTTATTGAATTTTTTATTTGTTGGAAGTTTATACTACTATTTTGAATCAGTTTCTTGAGTCGGTTACTTCTTTTTGTCTGATTGAGTCCCACTACGAAACTAGCATAGTTGGCTTGTGAAATTTTAGGTTCCCTTGTTGGCTCAATTTCTTGATTTGGGACCTTTGGTAGTTTTGTGCTTGTCTCAATGAAATTTTCTTGTTTCCTTAAAAAGTGAAAAGCCAAAAAACATTCTTGTTTTCCGTTGCTTTTGCTTTGGTTTTATTTTCACGGTTTTCATCCATTTTGGAGAAATTTTCTAGTTTCTCGTTTTTTGTTCAATTGCTTGGTTCTAAGAGGAGTCCTTATTTGGATCTGTCTCTTTTTTATCAAGATTTTTTTGGTGTTGTTTTGTGCATAGAAGTTCCTTTTGGGGCTTGTCTTTGATTTTATGTTGAAGTGATCGGACCAATCTTATTGAAAAACTCTCTTTTGCTTCCCTTAGTGAGTAGTCTTGGGATTTGCATCTATCATTGGTAGTTTTTGCATTAGTTGCACCGTTAAGCATTCTAGTATTTTTGATATTTTTTGAAGTGTGTGAAGAGTGATATTGAAAAGGAAAAGAAGCCTTTTTTTTTATTAGTTGCTTCTTAGAACCCAAGTAGAAATCTCTTTTCATCGAAAGGAAAAAATTTCATATTCATGTAGTAGGTTTTCTATTGATTTCTATTTTGCATCAAAAACATCATAAGTTGCATTATCCATCTACCCATGACTTAAATAACAACCATTTAAAATCAAGCGATTAACTAAAATGAACTAGAATTTTTTGCGTTGTCATTAATTATACACCAACTAGTCTAGGTCATAGGGCCTTGGAATAGGTGAGTGGAGAGTTAACTCTCCAAGGCCACTCAAAACTGTCAAATGTATAAGGTGATTAATGAGTGAAATAAAACTTTATTAAGTGGACCAGAAAATCTCTACCTCCAGAGAGTTAAGCGTGAGGGATCGTTAAGGCAGATAAGAGAGATACTCCTCTCCTATTTGTTGAATCTTTACCTAAGACCATTCCGCCCGGCTGCCGAGACGAACTGGTGCCCTTAGTTTCCTTTCCTAGGTATCACAAAGGTGATTGCGAGGGGGAATACCCGTGGTACCTAAGGCATAAGTTGTATCACTTTCATTATTACTTCTGGAGGGGGCCCTTGCGAAGTTCAGGTACTTGAACCAACAAAGGCTTTTGTTAGGAGGTCAGTGTAACTGTTTATGTTACCTTCGTTAGTAGGCCTGGGGTGTAATTACCCCAGACTATTTTTGGAAGGTCATTTTATTCACTTTCTTGTATTTTGGTGTCCAGTCCTAATCACCCAGAGTAGAAATACCTGAAGGCTACTTGATTGTTGTATCTTAGGGACTTTTGATAAAGTGTGCTCTTTTCTCCTAGATTTCCATAGCTTCTTAATTTTTTGAGTCTAATTAATCTCATAATTATTAAAATTGGCTGATCAATCGCCTCGTTGATCGAGGAGGCTTCGTGGGCTTTCTCTTGCGAGTGTCGAGCCTTCTTCAAGAAGGCGTAGGAACAATTTTTCTAGTGATTTTCATCTAGTAGTTATGAAAGCATCGGAGAGTGATCATCCAAATAGGATTTTTGTTTCTACGGGTGGTCCTAGTACTTGTGGTATTATAGAGAGGAGTAATCCACTCATCTCTAGAGTCTTGCTTATGGCAGAAGAAGTTGAAGTTGAAGAGGTTCCTGAACCTCCAGGTACTCCTTCCTCTCCTCTGCCTGCCAGTTTTCTGGACATTCTTTTGTACGTTGCGCCTGCATCTTAGAGACCAGCTAGCCCCCATCCATATCCCTTTCTTTTGATGGCCACGGCTGGGAACATAGCTTCGGTTATGATCACTGCAAGTGTGAATACCCCTCTTTCAATTGAAGGAGGGGGTACTATTGCTATTTCAACTATCACTCCTAGTTCTTCTATGTTTGGCTCTACCTCTATTCCATCTACGAGTGGGGGCACCCAAGAATTTTCTTCCCATTCTAGTCCTTTTTCTTTTGGAATGCCCTCTAGTGCAATTCCTTCTGTTTCCTTCACTACTACTTCTATTTTCTCCACACCTATGATGGTTCAACTTCTTTTCAGGGTTTCTCCTTTGGAATTGGTCACATTCCTCATTCGAACCCTTCCTTAGGATCTTTGCCTTTCAGCTCTCAAATTCAAGGTTTTAATCCTTTCCTCGGAGATCAAAGCTCTAATGCTTTTCAAGGCTAGAACCTTGCTTTTACAGGGTTGGCAGTTGGGAATCAGTTTTTCTCTGGTCAACAAGGGAATGTACCTTTCTTTTTTGTAGGTGCTTCTCAAGGTTTCTCTCCATCGCCAACGCTTGGAACCCTTAAAAATGGGTTTCTTCTTCATTTAAAATTTCGATTGGAGGAAATATCCCCGTCTATAGTAATCCTACGATGGGAGGGGGTCCTTCTCTAAATTCTTTTGGGCCACAAGGTTTCTCTTATCGCACAACATTTTCTACGAACAATCTCTGGAAACCTGGTGCCTCAACAAATCCAAGGTATTCTTTTCAAAATGTTGGGAATCCTTCCTTTGGGGGATGGAATTATCAAGCTCCTCTACGCTTACCTTTCCTGACAACTTTAAACTTGACATATTCATCAAAATTGACGAATGATCCTATTCGATATAGCTCGGGTTGGCCTCCAGTCCCTACTAAACTTCCCTCAGATATTCCAAAATTTTAAGGGAAGACTGGTGAGGATCTAGCTGACCATGTTACCACTTTCCACTTATGGTGTTCATCTAACTCCCTTATTGATGATTCAATTAGGTTGAGGCTATTTCAATGCACCCTAACTGGAAACGTTGCAAAATGGTACATTGAGCTGACATGGGGAATTTTTACTACTTTTGGAAAGTTGGCTACTATGTTTCTGAACCATTTCCAGTTGTATGTTCGTTATGATGCCGGGACTGATCTCCTGGAAAATTTCTAGCAGGACAAGGCAACACACATTTCTAATCATATTCGAGAATGGAGGAGAAGGAAGAGGCTCATCAAAGCCTAGATTTTCAATGAGTTCCTTCTCAAATTGTTTCTTAATTCCTTATAGCCAAAAATATCGAAGGATGTATCCCTTTCTTGGGTATTCTCTAAGGAATGGGCTATCTTTAGGGCTCAACAATTAGAACTGATCTATTCTCAGTCTAGGGTCCTTAATAATATTTTTCTAGATGCTCCTCATTCCAAAGTGGATTTAGCCAAAAAAAAACTAGGTACTCATGCTTACGGGCTTATCGGTTCGATTGATAGTGGCACATCTAACCTGCTAAATCAATTGCAGTAGACAATATGCTCCTTTTGGTCAGGCTATGCCATCGGTCTCAAATCCTTCTCATTCCTTGAATATTAATGCTATTCAGGATTCTAACCCCAAAGGAAATCAACAATCCGATGGGAAGAATAAGGGACGGAATAATAAGAAGAAAGATAAGGATGGGAAGAGTAATTCAAACATATCCAACGATAATTTTGGAGAGGGTAAGAGGGACAATAAGAAGAAGGTTAAGTTTCCATGCAAGTTATACACCGGAGACCATCTTACTCACCTCTGCTCGAAAATTTAGGATGCTCAGCACTTATTAGCTCAGCAGGGTTCCTCTAGTTCCCAGGATGTACTAAAAAACCCTTTTCCCTAAGGGCAACAACTTCTTGCTGGCACGAATACTAATATTAGAGCTCCCGCAGGGGGCAACCACGAAGGGTAAAATTCCTCAAATGTATATATGATGAGTGCTCACACTGATATCGCTACGATATCTCATGATTATGGTGAAGTTGAGTCTTTGAAAGCTAAGGGTCCTCCTAGTAATTCTGAGCCACTCCATATAGAGAAGCCTGCAGTTTAGCCTATACCCCGGATGCCGAAAGGGTCTACGAAGCGTACGAAGATTAATCCTAATGCCAAGTCTGCCTAGAACTACTCCATTGTAGAAGATCTAGCCAAAATTCCTTGTGCCATGTTTGTGTTAGAGGTACTCAAGTCGTACCCAACAGAAAGAAGTGCATTGCTTGCTACGATTGGGGTTGTTGATCCAAAAAACTCTCTTATGATCACATTTTACATGTTGAACCTTAAGAAGAGACTTCCTCATCACATGGTTTTTTAGATTAAGTCTACATATTGGAAGATCAATATTTTTTGAACAGTAATCGATGAGGGTGCTTCCACGTGTGTCATGTCTATCTCATGTTGGAAAGCTATTGGATATCCTTCAGTTCATTCTCACATGCCACATGTCATTGTTCCAGCTTTACCCATCTGTTTTGGGGGAAAAACTGTCAATATTTAGGTAGAGATAGTTGATGCAAATTTAGACTACAACCTTCTGTTGGGGTGGAATTAGATTTATGAGATGGATGTTATTGCTTCATCATTATTTCGCATCTTATGTTTTCCCCACAACGGGAAGATTTTCATTTTTGACTAGATGGACTGTTCTCCTATAGATCCAAATGCATCAACTGACTCTATTGTACCCTTGTTTAATGATGCCAAGCAACTATTGATAATTTGGGGGTTGGAATGTATACATCGTTGATGGGTATTTTTGATCTTCCGCCTCCTTCGGTTCATATTAATGTTATTTCATCCTCCAGGGTTCCTACACGAAGAGATTTCATTCGAACTCATTATTTTTCGGATCCTTGGACCTTGCCTTCTCCTACCTCCACATTAGAGGAAGGTCAAGTGGGTGGAATGGCATTCCCTATGTCTGTAGCTGATATTTCCTATCAATCTATTGTTGACTCTGCAGACTATGTTCTAGTTTCTCTTTCACCAAAGGAGTTGGATGGAGATGTGGCTCTGGCTTGGACTCTTAGTTCATCTTCTGCTCAGGATTTCCTTGATACCACTCTTCCGTATGAAGAGGCTATCCTTGAAGCAATGACTGGCATAAAAATACCATGGGATGATTTGCATCATCGGTCCTATTTTCTACAAGACTTGCGAGAAGTTGAAACAAGATTGTCTAGCCCTCAATATTCTGGTCCTGTTCACTCAGTCTTGAACCCCTTAACCCCAACACAGGTTTTGTTGAAGGGAACATGGTTGTCATTTCTGCGACTACCCTGGTGAACATCTCCACAAATCCCAATGTTATTGAGAATGGCTTCATTGGAGCTTAATGTTCCCTTGACGAGATTTAGATTTCTGCTAATCTCTTTAGAGAATTTCGGGATGTGTTCGTTGGTCTTATGAGGAAATGCCTGGAATAGATCCATCTATTATCCAGCATGAGATCAAGACATATGAAAATTCTAAGCCTATACGACAGAAGATTCATCAGGTCAACCTAGGAAATTGGCAGCTATTAAGGCCGAGGTTAAGAAGCTTCTAAAGGCGAGTTTCATATACCCCATTCCATTAACTGAGTGGGTTTCGAATCCAGTGCCTGTGGACAAGCAACAAGGAATGATATAAGTTTGCATTGATTTCAGGGATTTGAATAAGGCATGTCCAAAGATAATTACCCCA
Organism: Pinus albicaulis; assembly: GCA_034641835.2. Lineage (NCBI taxonomy): Eukaryota > Viridiplantae > Streptophyta > Pinopsida > Pinales > Pinaceae > Pinus > Pinus albicaulis. Next base: position 1,561,170,742 of record CM076570.1, on the reverse strand, counting down.
CACCGTTTATTGATCAGATTATTGATGAGTGTGCGGGGAATGAGATTTTCTCCTTCATGGATGATTTCTCATGATACAATCAAATTATTATCCGTCCTGAAGATAAGCATAAGACTGCTTTTATTTTCCCCTACATTTTCATACAAAAAGATGCCTTTTGGCCTTAAAACTGCTGGAGCTACTTTCCAGCGGGCCATGTCCTATGCTTTCCATGACATCAAGCATATTATCGAAGCATATTTGGATTATTTAGCTACTCATTCCTGAAATAGAATTGATCATCCCTCACACTGATCAGAATTGGATCACGGACCAAAGTGATAGCTCAAAATTCAAAGTGTCTGAAAGTGTGTCGAACCTAAGCGACCAGATAGATCTCATCTTCCTAAATTCGATGCAATGAACGATTCAAAAAGCTGACACCATATGAAGAAGTTATCATAGTTTGAAAAGTCTAGTAAACTGCAAAAATTGGACTTTGACCAAGTTTTACTTGTAAGTTTGGAAGATTAAAAAGAGAATATTCTAGGGAATATTCCTTGAAATATTCCGTATGGACCAATCGGCGAATGCCAAGTGGCATCATATTACTGGGAAATTCATTGAATTTTGATTTTTTAGCCAATAAGAGGCTGCCATGTGGCCCAGGAATGGTCTACCAAAAGTTTTGGGTCTCCACAAGATCGAACCTGAGACCTGTCGTTACACACGCACTTGTCTAACCAACTGTGCCATAGGTGTTACTTAACAGTATAGGCAACACGGATTAAATTATTGTTTAATGGTATTTGGTATGGGGGTTTGGAGATCTAGCCCCGAGGGGCCAGCACCCCCCATGTGTCCTGGCGCGAGTGACTAAGCACCTAAAGCTCAGGGCTAAATGCTAAATATCAAGATTTACTCCCACTAGCAGCTTCGGAGTAGTAATATGGCAATAAAATCCTGACGGTTACAGTTTTGGTTAATACCACCACTAACGCAAGTTCAAAATAGTTAAACCCCAATTCTAGCGGAGTTCCGCTCACAGTTAATTCAAAATGCGTTTTTGGGAGTCATGTGCCCAACAACTAGCACTTTATGTGTAGTTAGATCCGGCGGTTAGGCTAGCGGGCGTGCCATTTTTGGAATAACCCCTATTTTAACTTTAGTTATGTGCAGTGCTCCAATATTAGTGGAGCTGCTTTAGGGGTCATTGAGCAAAAAACAGTTCAGGCTCTATCTTGAGCTAGATTCGACCAATTTTGGAGTGAAAAAAGTCAATTTCGACTATCTCCAACATTATAGACTCAATGGAGTAGGATTCAGATCCACCAGAGAAATTTTGAGCAGGTTTTTGCTTCAGTGAACTTCTAGGGGCCACTAGGGCCACCATGGGCCAGCAGTAGTTTAAGGCCTAACCAGGGGAGCTAGAGGCCTTTCTCAACAATCCAATAGTCAATTTTGGATATTTAAGATGTTCTGTAACTAATGGTGTGGTTTTCAGAGCCTGTAGAGGACTTTTTAAGGCTGATATATTTCATTGAAGTTCCAGGGGCCATCAGTGTCAGCTTTTTCCAGTAGCAGTTCAAGGCTTAGCCAAGGAAGCTAGAGACCTTATGCAGCGAACCAATAGTCATTTATGACCGTAATGATCATTATAAATCCATTTATGGAGGTTTCATAATATTTTGAGGACTTATAGAGGTCGATAACCCATCAGATAATTTTTCAGTGACCTTAGTGTCAAGGGGTGTCGATAGGTGTTGGAGGTGAAACCGGAGCATCCGAAGGCCAATTTCAGTGAAACAATAGTCTATCATAACTATTTTTGGAGTTTTGAATCCAATTAATGGATTTCAAGAGCCATTTGAAGACTTATAGAGCTTTAGAAGCTTCAGGGAAGTTTTGGGCAGCCCAAGGAAAACTGTGGAGGAAGGCCTAGTTTGGGGATGCAGTGCTCGTTTTGAGAAAAATATCAGTCGATATTTGGTGTCTAATGTGTTCTGGAGATAGTAAGTGTGGTTTTAGGGATAGTAAAATAATTCTGAAGGAGTTAGTGCCATGAGGAAGCTCAGTGTAGCTTAGTGCATTGATAGAAGGAGTCGAGTCTAAGGGAGCATAGATCTGTTTGTAGAGTGATGAAAACCATGACAGGGATATAGATGGTATCCTAAGCCCTTTGGTTCAGTTCAATAACCATTGGAGTTAATTTTGGAACTTGTAAAAGAAACTTTACCATAATCCCAAAGAGCCTAGTCAAGATGACAAAAGCTCAAGGAGACGTATCCCACGATATTCGGGTGAACTCCTAGATTCATTTTGCTGTTATGTGTGAATATTTATTTTCTGAATTATATTTTTGTTATACATGTTTAATTTCAGTAAGAAAAAATGGACTTAAGACACTTAAACAGTTAAAAATCATACACCTCTTTCAAGCATAAATTTTGAAATTGTCAAGTATAAGCTAGATCTTTTATTTGTTTAACTGAGTGGGAGGTTCTTGAAAAGAATAAAAATTTATCCAACTTATTTTTAGATCAGTTTGGTATCAGAGCACTTGGTTTCTTGATTGACATAGCAATAGCTTGCTTATTTGACTTGTAAGGTGTTTAAACAGTGCGAAAGATTGATTGTTTTACTGTTTGCAAACTGACTGTTGCTTGACTTTGCTAGAGGTGAAGGTATAGCTACTGATAGCTAAGTCCAGAAGAGTACAAGAAGGAAGAAAGGGCTGAAGGAATCTTCCTTACCCAAAGGACCTCAAGGAAACCCTTAAAGCAGAAAAGGGTTTGTTGTTTGGCTGCTTGAATAAGAGCTTGTCTCTACAGCATTTTTGTTCAAAAGCTTTGTCATTTGTTTTGAAAGCTTTGCGAAATTTTTTGAAGTTATTTTAGTTCATTTTCATGATGAAAACTTCTTCAAGTGAGGTTTCCAAATCCTTCTCCTTCACAAGATTCTTTGATGAAGACATGAAGCGTGACTTCTACATCTTGAAGGACATGGTGCAGATTCTATTTGAAGATAGAAGAGAAAACACTGAACTTCGTGAGCAATTATTTTATATGAAGAAAGAGAAAGAAGAAATTCTTCAAATATTTCATGATATGGAGATGCAGCTCCATCAAGCCCAAGAGGCTTTAACTAAGAACATGCGTGAAGAAGAGGTAATTCACTCAAATTTGTCTTCAGTTTCCTCTTCCAAAAGATGTGTTGGTTCATTTGAAAATCACACTAGAGGTATAGGGTCCAAGTTAATGTTTAAAATGGGCTATGAAGGAAAGGGTTTAGGAAAACATGCACAAGTCATGATTGATCCTATTTTGGTTGAGGAACGACCTAAGAAAATTGGTACTAGTTATGTGCAATCTCATGGCGAAGAATCCAAAGCCATGAAGGCATGTGAGACAACTTCAAAAAGAACTTTTGTTCCAAATTCTAAATCACAAACATGTTAATTTTTTTTTCAAGTTGATTTCCATTGTGTTAAGCCTTTGTTGCAGCAAGAAGATTGTAGACATGCAGCTTATGGAGAGCATGCGATTTTGGACATTTTTCAAGACAAGAACAATGATGTTAGTCTTCAAGAGAAAGCTGGAACCTCTACTAGTTCATCTCCTCAAGAAGGCAAAAAGGATGGACATACAAAGCAGCACATGAGGTATAATTATTCCCATAGTCAAGTTGATTATGTTTTTGCAAGGCATGACAACTTTTCATGCTTAAATGGAAGAAAGAGTTATTGTGCATATTTTGGTTGGTTTAACCATGATGTTTCGAGATGTCGGATGAGGAAGAAGGCATACAAAAAGCAGTTGAGGGAAAGGCAACTTGCAAAGAAGGTGTATAAAACTTGCACACATTGCTAGAGAAAGGGACATGTTGTTTCCCAATGTTGGACATTGCATCCAACTAATCATTCCAAGCACATGCGGCAAGAGGACAGAAAGACTGGCGAAAGTGGAACCAAGAATTACATCATTCATGTGAGAATAGATGTTTCACATGAAGAATATATTTAGCAACAAAAGTTGCCATGGAAGTGGCTTGGTAAGAAGTGGTTTGACTTCTTGACATAGTAAGACATACTCATTTGTACATATGCAAATTTTGGTTATGTATGCATGTATTTTATGCTGTAATCTCACGTTTGCTTGAGCCACCTTGGATTAATGATCAAGGCAGTGATGTTCAACTACCTTCTGTAAATTTCTCACCAGAAAATTCGGAGTGAGTGCAAGGAAGACAGTTCTTGACAGCAAGACAAGTGCATCCAGGAAGGGAAGTGTCAACTACCTTCAAGTTGTGGTTCAAAGGCACTAGCCATGCAAGGCAAGTGTGTGGAGGATGAAAATAAGAGGGTGTTATACTCTCATCTAATATACAGATCAGTATATCAGTATTTTTGGGTCCAAAAGATTCCTAATGGGGAGGTGTGATCAGAACTGGATCATGGACCAAAGTGATAGCTCAAAATATTCAAAGTGTTCAGAAGTGTGCCAAACCTAAGCGACTGGATAGATCTCGTCTTTCTGATTTTGGTGTCACAAACGGTTCAAAAAATCGACACCATATGAAAAAGTTATCACGGTTTGAAAAGTCTAGTAAACTGCAAAAATTGGACTTTGACCAAGTTTTACTTGGAATTTTGGAAGGTTAAAAAGAGAATATTCCAGGGAATATTTTTGGAATATTCCCCAAAATATTCTGTATGGACCAATCAGCAGATGCCAAGTGGCATCGTATTACAAGGAAATTGATTGACTTTTGATTTTTTAGCCAATAAGAGGTTGCCGCGTGGGAGGCCCGGAGGCCGACACATGGCCCAGGAACGGTCTACCACAAGTTTTAGGTTTCTGCGAGATTGAACCCGAGACCCGTTGTTACACACGTTCTCATCTTACCAACTGTGTCATATGTGTTACTTAACAGTATAGGCAGCGCGGATTAAATTATTATTTAACAGTATTCGGTATGGGGGTTTGGAGGGCCAGCCCACCCCCCCCCCCATGTGGCCTCATGTGGGTGACCAGGCACCCAAAGCTCAGGAATAAACACTAATCATCAAAATTTACTCCCTTCGGCAACTTTAGAGCATTCATATGGCAATAAAATCCTGACGATTATCATTTTGGTTAACACCACCACTAACGCAGGTTCAAAACTGTTGTACCCCTGTTCTAGCGAAGTTCCGCTCACAGTTAATTCAAACTGCATTTTTCGGAGTCATGTTAGCACTTTATGTGTAGTTAGATCCGGTGGTTAGGCTGGCAAGTGCACCATTTTTTGCATAACCCCTAGTTTAACTTCAGTTATGTGTAGTGCTCCAAAATTAGTGGAGCTTCTTTAGGGGTCATTGGGCAAAAAACAGTTCAAGCTCTATCTTGAGCTATATTTGACCAATTTTGGAGTGCCAATAGTTAATTTTGACTATCTCCAAAATTATAGACTCAATGGAGTAGGTTTTAGAGCCATAAGATAACTTTTGAGCAGGTTTTTTCTTCAGTGAAGTTCTAGGGGCCACTAGGGCCACCATGGGCTAGCAGCAGTTTGAGACTTAGCTAGGGGAGCTAGAGGCCTTTCTCAACAATCTAATAGTCAATTTTGGATGTTCTAGATGTTTTGGAACTAATGGTGTGGTTTTCGGAGCCTATAGAGGAATTTTGAAGGCCGCGATACTTCACTAACGTTCCAGGGGCCATCCGTGCCAGCTTTTGCCAGTAGCAGTTTAGGGCCTAGCCAGGGAAGATATAGACCTTATGCAGCGAACCAATAGTCATTTATGAATATAATGAGCATTATGAATCCATTGATGGAATTTTTAGAAGCTTTTGAGGAATTCTAGATGCCGAGAACCCATCAAATAATTTTTGTGACCCTAATTCCAGGGGGTACCGACAGGTGTTGGAGGTGAAACTGTAATATCCCCAAATTGGGATTGCTAGCAAGGCATGCCTAAAAAACACATTTTTCAGGAATGTATGCTATAGGATTGGAAACCAACACTTTTATCCCTTAGATCTGACAATCTAAGACCAAAATCCAAGAGGGATTCAAAAACAAATCCTTCTAGGTGGGTTAAACAGGTCTCCCCACACCTAGTGCAGTTGGAAAATGCCCAAAGAAGGGGTTGCAGCAATACAAAATAACTCTGCCCATAAAATAATGCAGATCAGCCCAATATATGTAGGAGAACAATATAATGGTTCATTAATCACTTATACATTAGCAAATCAGGTTTATAATAGGGCCCATACAATGTACAAGAGAAAAATGGAGAACTTAGATGAAGAAATCCTCAAGAGTGAGGTGTTGCAACAATGTATTTGCTATAAGAAGGCTTGAAAAAATTATATTATGAGTTGAAGCAGCTATAAATTATATATCACATCTAGAACAGATCTGTGTACAAAATATTAGATCTATATTAGATCTTTACACTAGAAGAGTTCCTCTACACATTCCCCTTGGGGTTTTGATCAAAACATGAGATACAAAGAGTAGATCTGCACTAAGCTTCAGAATTTCTAAATTAAATACAATACACAGCAGATTAGATCAGAATAGAACATCGATCAGAAATATAATCCATGGATCACCACAGTGAATTGAAGAATCCCAAACACCAGAGATCTCTCCTCCAAAAACATGCCAAAACTCCCTGCAACTTTGCTCTTGAAAATAACACAGTTATGGGAGAGAAACTACATTGTTGACTCTAGAAATGGTTTGGCCTGATGCCAATATCTGATTATGCAGCTCCAAGGATCTAATATTCTCTTATCAGGAGGATAGAGGGCTCTCCCACTTAAAAGAGGCACCATAATGGCCTAGATCTGAATAGATCTAGCCTCCACTTGCTGCAGCTTACAAGGACAACCAAAACCTCAACAGGATCTGTGTTGTAGTTGGAAGATGTAGCTTGGCCAAATGCCTGATAGTGGACAAGATCAGTAAGACTCCTCCAAGAGCTACTCATTGGAAGAGGTTGGATTCCCGATCGGGAACACCCTAGTGCTAAACAACACTATTCTCAGCTAAACAGCAAGAGAATAAGAAATTTCTAAACAGACAATATCTTCAGAAAATCATAATCATGAAAAACCTTCTCTTGATGTCCTCCTCTTCCTTTTATAAGTTAGAAATCCTGCCAAACCCTAAACCATCTCAATGATTTAGCTATGTTCACATGTGTAGCCTCCAACTAGAATTGAGCTATGCATCTAGGAGGTTCATTACATCTAGACAGCGCTGATGATTTGGACCTAGTTGACTTGGTCAACTGATCCAACCTCTTTCACATTAAGTGTGCTGATGAAAATAGCTCAGATTTAGCCTTGTTCACATTGAGCATTGATTTATTTGCCGATTTAGGAGTTTTATTGATCCTCCTTTACAAATTTATTCACAAAAACAGGAAGCAAAACAAAATTAAATATTCCTATTAGCTTGGGCTAATTAGGAATATTACAGTCCTCCCCCCCCAAATGTTGCTTGTCCTCAAGCAACTGCAAGGATAGAATTGAAGAGTTTCCTCCCAAGGCATGGAGGCTGATATGTGTTGGGAAACATCTTTCCCAAGTGGATCCTCCATCCCCAAGGAATCATCCATACAAAATGAGTCACCTCTGATCCGAATGGAAAATAGCATCAACCCATGGTATGGGAGGCCCCCAAGATCTAAAAAGTTGAAATGGATCTAATAAGATCTGCAAAATTAGAATGCGAGAAAAAAGAGAGAACACACTGCAAATAAAACTACAAAGAAGCTTGTTTTATTAAAAAATATAATAACTGTAGAAGCTACATTGTGGTGGACAATCTATCCTTTTACAAAGTGAGGCTTGTTATTTATAGCCTTTTTTTGAGGTACAATACCATAGGTGGATACCATGGGCTAGTACTATGGGTAGATACCACTTACAATACCATGGGTAAATCCCATAAGTGGATGAATACCATGGGTGTATACATACCATGGGTCACTTACAATACATTGGGTGAATAAATATCATGGGTGGATGAATACCATGGGTCGATGTCATTTACAATACCATGGGTTGATGCCATTTTCCATTCGGATCATTCCTCCCTCCTTAAGAAGCAATGGTCCCCATTGCATGAAGTTCCCTCTTGAGCATCCTTTATTGAATATGAAGAGCCACCGAAGAGAATGGTTTTGTGTAGTTAACCCATAACCATGATGAACGAAGATCCGAGGATAGAGATACCCTGTAATGCTTGTGACCAACTATGATATTGATAGTGTGTGGCCTAGAAAATGGAATTCGATGAAGTGTGGCTTTGTGGATGACCTAAAACCATGACAAACGAAGATTCGAGGATAGAGATACCTTGTAATTCTTGTGACCAACTGTGTTACTAATAGTGTGCAGCCTAGCAAATGGACTTCGATGAAAAGGATTTTGTGTGGTTGACCCATAATCGTGATGTTGATTATTGATGAAGTAGCAGGTGCCTACATAGCTTGGGGTGGGAGGGCACGTCTCCAAATAACCCAAGCCGATTGCTGCTATGCTGAAACTGATGAATGTGAAGCAGGTGCCTACTAAAGCGGGGTGGGAGGGCATGTCTCCAAAGGGAACTCGCTCCAATGCTGCTCCAGATTTAAAATGAGCATAACTCGATCAATATAACTCGGAATATTTATTATAACTTGTTTTTGGAAATGGAATAATCATTCCGCATCTTCTCATGTATTTGAAACCGCCATCTGGAGACTGTAGACTCTTAGATTTGCATTGGAACTGTCTCCTCGTCACAAAATTTATGAAAAAAATAGCTGATTTTAAATCAACAATAACTCCCACATCCGAACTCCGATTCGATCGATTTGTGTTTTTAAATTGGGTGATTTTTCAAGGGGAGCTTAGATCTATATCCATTTCTCTGAAATTTTGCAATGGAAACTGCGAAAAATGACAGGAGAGCTGCCATCCACGAATTGTCGTCAGAACATTTTATGCAACATTGTTGATTTAGATCAGTGATATCTCCCTCATCTGAACTCCAATTCAGCCGATTTTTTTTTGAATTTGGGTGTTTTTTTGCAAGGAATCCAGATATTGTATTAAATTTTGTAAAATTTTCACCAAAATTTTCAGATCTGATCTTCAAACTCGCCGCCCAAGAAATTCATGGAGTTTGCTGAAGATTGCTGCCAAAAATTGAAATTGAAATATGATTCAAACCCTCATTCTCATGGATTTGTAATCTAAATTTGATACCACTTATCCAGATCTTGGGGGGAGGCCCCCAAGATCTAAAAAGTTGAAATGGATCTAACAAGATCTGCAAAATTAGAATGCGAGAAAAAAGAGAGAACACACTACAAATAAAACCACAAAGAAACTTGTTTTATTGAAACAGACAATAACTGCAGAAGCTACATTGTGGTGGAAAATTTGTCCTTTTACAAAGTGAGGCTTGTTATTAAAATCCTTTTTTTTAGATACAATACCATAGGTGGATACCATGGGCCAATACCATGGGTAAATCCCATGTGTGGATGAATACCATGGGTGGATACATACCATGGGTCACTTACAATACCATGGGTGAATAAATATCATGGGTGGATGGATAACATGGGTAGATGAATACCATGGGTTGATGCCATTTTCCATTCGGATCAACCTCCCAACATGGCAACTCCAAAAAATTCTCCTCCACCTTGAGCTCATGCAATGTAGGTGCGATGAAAATCTGAACATGGTAGACATAGGAGCATACCCCACACTGTCTTCCTCTCCACTTATGATAATTCTAGAGTGACCTTTGATCTTGGCCTGCAATAATATTTCCCTCAAGTGGAAAAAAGAAGACTAGATCTCTAAATATCTCCTCTCCAATGCTGTGAATTAAGTTGGCCCAAACCATTCCATATGTGATGGATAGGGAATCATCACCATATGGAATCTCATCAAACTCATGGCCCACCTCATAAAGAAACAAGTATTTGGCTATGGTGGCCATATATCCTCTCATGCTCCCATTAAAACATGCAATGCAGAAAGTGTGGGAATCCTCTTCCCAAAAGAACACATCCAACCCATGTGTCTCTCTCCCAATAATTCTTCCAATACAAATGAGGTCAATATCAGCAAATAAAATCATGATCAACATCAAAATGGGGGGAATGCTGAAGGTTTCATGTGGTGCAGGAAAGTACCAACAATTTTCCCAATAGTCACAATGCAGTTTTCCAAATTGTTGCTTCAGAAAATTACATGGAAAGTTGTTTTTTGTTACATGGATAATTATGTATGTCATGAAATCTACTGATAAATATCAAATGGCTAGATACATCAACTAAACATACATGAAGTAATACAACACTTGCCCATGGCCACATAAGAGATGGTTGTCTCCATCATACATTCTGGCCCATTGTTGATCATGGAGCTCAATGAAAAGCTTGCCCTCTTGTGGAGCAATGCACTGCATAGAAATGGTAAGAGTGTGCAGATCACTAAATGCAACAACAAGAGCCTTACCATGTACTGGAAGTAAGATAATGATAGGATCTATGAACAAACTCTCCATAATGGTATGACCTACTCTCATGAAGAAAAATTAATCATGTGTTGCATGAGGATGCTTCCTCATATACTTGGAAATCCAAGCCAAGAAGAAAGTATCACAGTAATAGATGTCTCCACCCATTACTCCATCTTTCTCACCTCCTCCTTGTCCATCAAGTGCATCAAGAGTGAAATGATCCTGGGGACACTCCATCCATAAGTCCATGCTCCAAAGTGACAGCACTGTTGGCCTATGCAAATAAGCTCCTGCCAATACATAGCTCCATTCTTTGACATGTTCATTGTCAAAGACATCTTCCATAATGTTGCTACAAACAAGAAGCTCTTTCCAAAGTGGAAGTACTTCCAGATCATCCAAGGCTAAGGAGTAGCCCCTTTGCACCATGATAGTGCCATCTCCTACTTCTGCAACATCATGAAAAGTGTGAGAGAAAATATGCCCTTGCTCTCCCAAGAAATTCCAAAGAAACAAAGGATTTTGCTGCCTCCCCATACCTCCATCATATAAATCATGTGGTGAAAACATGGTGATTGATATGAAGAATTTCATATCAACACAATGTGTCCATACTCCTTGCTGCCCAATGATGCAAGCATCCTGCCACACATATTTCCCCCACATACCCTTAGAAAGATGATGATGGTCAAACTCTTTCAATAGTAGCCAATGCAGCCAAGCCTCCTGCTGCCCAATATCATAGATTTGCAAGTAGCTTTCCAGCTTCTTGCTCATCATCCACATCCACTCATCCACTGGTGGATCATGGACCTCATTCCACAAATACTTGGTATCCTCCCATTGTAGGACACCAACCTTCTCAAATCTTTGAAGAACTTTGCACTTCATGGGATGTTGAAGTGCACCTTCCATGGGATCTCTTGATGAGACCTCCTCCTCATGCATGGCCTTCCAAAACTAGTGGGGTCTTGGATCTGCTGCAAGTAGAAGTCTCTCTTTGAGTTGTGGCATTCTCATTGAGAAAGTGTCATCTAGAGAGGAGAAAAGGTTTCTCATCTCAAGATGTCTACCCTTTGTCATCTCTTCCTTCATTTATCCTTGAATGACACTGACATCTTATTTCTCCCATGAGGAATGGGTCCTCCTTTCTTCATTAATTCTCTTGGACAACGCAGTGAAACTTTTCTGCTCTTGATGGGCTTTGGGAACAGCTTGTATGGCTACAAGAGTTCCTTCTTCTAATATGTTGGCTCCCTCAATTGCTGATGTTGAAGGCTGCTCCTCCAAGGTTGTGACAGTGCTGATACAAGTCTCCTCAAGAGATGGTGAGGACTTCTCTTCCTCGGATTTCTCTTTATCAAATCTCTTAGTCATCCTTTGAGTGAAATCTGCAAAAGAAGATACTTTTGCATGTCTCACATGGCTGAACCACCAATTGCTTGCTTCACCCTTTAGGTGCAGCGCTGATATCTCCACTGCTTCTTTCTCTACCACTGGATGTAGTAGGAAGAATGCACTGAGTCTTCTTTCCCAAGCCTTCACTGTAGATGTCCCATCAAAAGTGGACAATAGAAACCTATTTCCCTTGATTTCTCCCTTGCTGCAGGGTCTCCTCTCTTCCTCCAGTTGAATGAACTGTGGGAAGGCTAGAGTCTCCTTGAAGGCTCTAGGTTGATACTGTACTCAACAAGGTACTCACTCAGAATATGATGATCCAAGTGTCCTACATGCTTCTTGTCTTCTTCTTTGTGAGAGTAGGAAGTGCATGGTCCTTCCTCTTCTCCTTCTTCTATCTGCTTAACCTCTTTGGAGAGGTTCTTTCTAGATCTAAACAATGATGAGAGTAAACTCATCCTCTCCATCATTTTGATCTCGCTCCTTCTGATAGATGGAACTCACAGTCTGAGCCAAAGATCATGCTTTGATACCACTGTAATATCCCCAAATTGGGATTGCTAGCAAGGCATGCCTAAAAAACACATTTTTCAAGAATGTATGCTACAGGATTGGAAGCCAGCACTTGGATCCCTTAGATCTGAAAATCTAAGACCAAAATCCAAGAGGGATTCAAAAAAAAATCCTTCTAGGTGGGTTAAACATGTCTCCCCACACCTAGTGCAATTGGAAAATGCCTAAAGAAGGGGCTGCAGCAATACAAAATAACTTTGCCCAGAAAATAACGCAGATCAGCCCAATATATGTAAGAGAATAATATAATGGTTCATTAATCACTTATACATCAGCAAATCAAGTTTATAATAGGGCCCATACAATGTACAAGAGAAAAATGGAGAACTTGGATGAAGAAATCCTCAAGAATGAGGTGCTACAACAATTTATTTGCTGTAAGCTTGACAACGTTATATTATGAGTTGAAGCAGTTGCACATTACATATCAGATCTAGAACAGATCTGTGTACAAAATATTAGATCTATATCAGATCTGTACACTAGAAGAGTTCCTCTACACATTCCCCTTGGGGTTTTGAGAAAAACATGAGATACAAAGAGTAGATCTGAGGTCTAAAGTTGTAGATCTGAAGTAAGCTTCAGAATTTTCGAAGTAAATACAATACACAAAAAATCAGATCAGAATAGAACATGGATCAAAAATCTAATCCATGGATCACCACAGTGAAGGGAAGAATCCCAAACACTAGAGATCTCTCCTCCAAAAACATTCCAAAACTCCTTGCAAATCTGCTCTTGAAAATAACGCAGTTATGGGAGAGAAACTATGTTGTTGACTCTAGCAATGGTTTGGCCTGATGCCAATATCTGATTATGCGGCTCCAAGGATCTAATACTCTCTTATTAGGAGGATAGAAGGCTCTCCCACTAAAAAGAGGCACCAAAATGGCCTAGATCTGAATAGATCTAGCCTCCACTTGCTGCAGCTTACAAGAACAACCAAATACTCAACAAGATCTGCGTTGTAGTTGGAAGATGTAGCTTGGCAAAATGCCTGATAGTGGACAAGATCAGCAAGACTCCTCCAAGAGCTACTCATTGGAAGAGGTGGGATTCCCAATCAGGAACACCCTAGTGCTAAACAACACTATTCTCAGCTAAACAGCAAGATAATAAGAAATGTCTAAATAGACAATAGCTTTAGAAAATCGTAATCATAAACAACCTTCTCTTGATATCCTCCTCTTGCTTTTATGAGTTAGAAATCTTGCCAAACCCTAAATCATCTCAATGATTTAGCTCTGTTCACATGTGTAGCCTCCAACTATAACTGCGATGTACATCTAGGAGGTTCATTACATCTAGACAGCGCTGATGATTTTGTCCTGGTTGACTTGGTCAACTGATCCAGCCTCTTTCACACTTAAGTGTGCTGAAGAAAATAGCTCAGATTTAGCCTTGTTCACATTGAGCATTGATTTATTTTCTGATTTAGGAGTTTTATTGATTCTCCTTTACAATTTTATTCACAAAAACAGGAAGCAAAACAAAATTGAACATTCCTATTAGCTTGGGCTAATTAGGAATATTACAGAAACCGTAGTAGCCAAAGGCCAATTTCAGTGAAACAATAGTCTTTTCTAACTATTTTTGACATTCTGAATCCAATGAAGGGATTTTCAAAGCCATTTGAAGACTTCTAGAGCTCGAGAAGCTTTAGGGAATTTTTGGGCAGCCTAGGGCAAACCGTGGAGGAAAGCCTAGTTTGGGGATGCAGTGCTCATTTTGAGCAAACGATTAGTCAATATTTGGTGTCTGATGTGTGCTGGAGACATTAAGTTTGGTTCTAGGGACAGTAAAGAATTCTGAAGGAGTTATTTCCATGGATAAGCTCAGTGTAGGTCAGTGCAGCGACAGAAGGAGTTGAGTCTAAGGGGGCCTAGATCTGTTTGCAGAGTGATGAAAGTCATGATAGGGATATAAATGGTATTCTAAGCCCTTTGTTTCAGTTCAGTAACCATTGGACTTAAGTGTGGAACTTTTAAAAGAAACTTTACCATCATCCCAAAGAGCCTAGTCAAGATGACAAAAGATCAAGGAGACGTAGCCCATGATATTCGGGTGAACTCCTAGATTAATTTTGTTGTTATGTGTGAATTTTTATTTGTTGCATTATATTTCTGTTATACATGTTTAATTTCAACGAGAACAAATGGACTTAAGACACTTAAATAGTTAAAAATCATACACCTCTTTCAAGCATAAATTCCACAAATTTTCAAGTATAAGCTAGATATTTTATTTATTTAACTGAGAGGGAGGTTCTTAAAAAGAATAACAAGTTATCCAACCCATTTTCAGATTACACACCTTCGACAAGTTTTTGAACGGTGTCGTTATTATAAATTTCGGTTGAACCCTAATAAGTGTGTTTTTGTCATCACATCCGGTCGGTTGTTGGGATTCATCATGTCTACGGAAGGGATTCAGGTATATCCCTTCAAGGTTGAGGCAATACTTCAGTTGTCTCCCCCGTCTTCTATTCTTCAACTTCAAAGTCTATAAGGTAAAGCCAATTTCTTAAGGATATTTATCGTTAATTATGCCGAGGTGACGAAAGTATTTATGGGGTTATTAAAGAAATGAGTTCCATTATTTTGGGATGAATTTTCTCAATGCTCATTCAATGCTTTGAAAAATACATTGACCTCTGATCCATTATTGAGTCCTCCTAATCATAGCAGAGACTTCATTTTGTCTCTCACTGCAACAAAATCTACTATCGATATGGTTGTGGTTTAGGAATATGATGCTCTTTGCAAGAATGTTGTTTATTGCCTTAGTCGAGGCTTGGTGGGTCTTGAACTCCGGTATTATTCCATTAAGAAATTAGCTTTGGAAATTGTCCATGTTGTCCAACGGCTCAGGTATTGTATCCTTCTTCTCAAAACTTATGTTTTGGCAGCAATTAATCCATTTCAATTTGTTCTCAGTAGGCGAGTGATTGGGGTCAAATAAAATCGATGGATTGTAATTTTGCAAGAGTTTGATCTCGAATTCCTATTTGACAAATCCAAGAAATATTTGGTATTTTCGGAGATGATATCTGAGTTGCCCTGTGGAGAAGTTATTTTTTATGAGAGTCCTTCCCTGATGAACATTTTTTCCTCATTTCTTCATAGGATTCTTGGTATGGATATTTCAGTTTTTATCTCCAAACTTCGAAGTTTCCCTTAGCTTTTCTGAAAGACGAGCATCGAAAGTTGTGTCACTTAGCAAAAATTTATCTTATTATCGGTGAAGCTCTATATCGTCTCAGGGTCAATTCTATCCTTAGACGTTGCTTGAATCTCAAATAAGTTGAGGTTGTGCTGAATGATTGCCACAGTGGAGCTTGTGGTGGTCATTTATATGGGCTTGCTACAGCCCAAAAAAAATTACGTGCAGGATATTTTTGGCCCTCAATTTTCAAATATTGTGTTGAGGCGGTCAAAAAATGTCATCCTTGTCAAGTCTATACTCAGAAGATGCGTGCTCATCTAGCTCTGCTCTTTCCTGTTGTCACTATCATTTCGTTCACAAATTGGGGTATTGATTATACTACTTGTAACCCACCTTCGGCAAAGGGTCATAAGTACATTATTGTAGCAATAGACTACTTTACGAAGTGGACTGAGGCTATGCCTAATTTTGTGAACGATGATGAAATAGAAACCTTGTTTATATTCAACCAAGTCATTTCTCGCATTGGTATCCCCAAAGAGATTGTCATTGACCATGGCAGTTATTTTCAGAACAATTTGATGGTTGAATTGGCTCTCAAATTGGGTTTTCGGCAAGAGCATTCATCTTCATATTATCCTCAGGCCAATGGGCAGGTTAAAGTCGTAAACAAGTCCTCAAAGGTTAGCCTTCAACGAAAAATTGATAAAGCTAGGTCCAATTGGCACGTCATGTTGTATCCTACACTTTGGGCATACTGGATGTCTGTGAAGAATGCAACTGGATTCACTCTGTTCCAACTAGTTTATGGGCTGGAATCAATATTTCCTGTTGAATGCAAAATTCCTTCCCTTAAGCTGGCAGTTGAGCTTCTTCTTGACACTTCAAGTCTCGAAGAACGCCTTGTCCATCTAGAACATCTTGATGAGCAGCGCCAAGATGCAGTTACGATGAATGAGGCTCATAAGAAACGAGTGAAGGTTCAATATAATAAGGCAGTCAAACCTAAGGTTTTCTCTGAAGGTGACCTTGTTTTGTTTTTGTAAACAATAAAATAATGATTAAATAGTTAATTAGTAATTAGGTTGAAAGGCCATGTCTGATGAGACATGACCTTTCGTGAAGAGGCACCTGCCTACGTATATAAGCAGGCCTCATTTGTAATTATCAATCATCTCATTCTCATCTCATATCTCATTCATACTATTTCATTTAATATTTGTATCCTCATGGATATCTTTGTATTCCAAGTCATCTGGAGTATTTTAACTTGAGAAGGAACTTTGTTCGCTTCATTTGGTATCAGAGCAGTTCGATCTTCTAGCCACTCACTACTGCACAGAGCCACGCTCCTTGACTTGGGTCTTTGGCCATTAAAACCGTCAACATTATTGTTGTTGAAGCATTTCGCTACTATAATTTGGAGTTTCTCTAGCTTGTCGTTGAAGTGTTTCACTACACTTTTAGTGTTTCTCCATTTTCTGATTTTGTCAAAGGCCTTTGTCCAAAATTAAAAATTTGAAGAAGAAATATTAAAAAGGAAGAAGAGAAAATTCAAATACCTATATATAATTAAAACAAGAAAAAGTAAAGGGATATAAAAAAAAAAAGAGAATACATATACGTACATACAAGACAAGTTTAAAAAAATTAAAAGGTTTTTTTATTAAAAAATTGTATTAATCTATATATATATATATATATATATATATATATATATATATATATATATATATATATATTGGATGCCAAGATACACCGTCGATTGGCCGCCGCCAAACAACACTGTTGCATATCGCCGAAACCACTGTGGGTATGCTGCAAACCCCAGCCACTTGCCACACGCAAAGTAACAAATGACACTGCAGCCATCGACACCAAATGAACCAGATTGCAGACGCTCTAAAGGAGGGTGACTTTAAAAAGTTAAAAACATAAGTTATCTTAACAAGTAAACAAAATGGATTCTAAGTCGAAAATGAAAGAGGGAATATTTCCTAAAAATTATAGTATGTGTGTCTATGCGCTAATTGAAATCAAAGGGTCACTTGCGAGAAAGGAGGTTCTCATATCTATCGATCTTACTCAAAAGAATAATTATGTTAGTACTAAATGTGCTAACCAATTAGTGGTCCCTGAATCAAATATAATTGAAACAAATTTATTTCACGAAAATGACAAAAAATACGACATAGAGAATTTACACCTAAGTATTGGGGAGTATTCCTTTGTCTCGTAATTTACCGTTAAAACCTTATTTTGCAACAATAGTGATATAGTTCTGGGTTCGCTCTGGATGGAATCACTGGGGTCATTCATCCTTAATACAAAAAAGAAGTTTTTGACATTCTCCTACAAAAAGAAGAAAATAACGTTGTAGGATGTTAACTTGAAGCCAAATTTAGTGACGCCTGAAGACATACAAGAAATTTCAAAGGTAATTTCTCAAGAAGGTAAAAAGGTGATACAAAATATGCAAAAGGAAGTTGACAAAATCACAACTAATAAGAATGAAGAAGTTTCTCGCCTCAAGAACCACAACGATAAATTACTAACGCAAATTAAGAAGCTGAAGAAAGACAAGAAATCGTTAGAAAACAAGATGCAACAACTTGTCGAAAATAAACAGCATCAAATGTAGAAGTCCAAATTGAAGAGAAAGAAATTGGCACTAATGCAGTGAATGTCATAACTCAAGAAGAAAACAAGAAAGTTGCAGAAAATACAAACTTAGATGTTACAGTTCAGACGAGGAACATTCTAAGTGAAGGTTTTGTAACCAACTTAATAACATCCTCGCCAGAAAAAAATCAAAGAAGTCAAATAAAAAAGGTTCCCTATCAAAATCCAAATCACGGGAGTAGACAACTTGACCAAGCTACATATTCAGAATAGAATCAACAAGCTGATATTCTAAAGAATACTTATGTCAGTACAATCCACTCATGTGATAACAATTCATCACAAGTTTCCAGTCATCGTAATATTCCACAGAATATTGATTTAGGATGGTCTGATCCATTCTCAGTGTGATAGTTTTGTTTGTCACCTCGAGGATCATATCAACTTGTATCGACAAGGATGACTGCCTCGAGACAAGAAGATTTTTGTAGCAGGAAAATAAATCAAGGCCTTTCATTAACAAGCTTTGAGGACAAAGATTTTTGAGGAGGAAGGCAATGTAATGAATAAGATAATGTCAATAATGATTAAATAGTTAATTAGTAATTAGGTTGAAAGGCCATGTCCAATGAGACATGACCTTTCGTGAAGAGGCACCTTTCTAGGTATATAAGCAAGCCTCATTTGTAATTACCAATCATCTCATTCTCATCTTATATGTCATTCATACTATTTAATATAATATTTGTATCCTTGTGGATATCTTTGTATTCCAAGTCTTATGGAGTATTTTAACTTGAGAAGGAACTTTGTTCTCTTCAGATTTATGCTCAAGACAAGGATACCTTGGGGGAAAGAAAGTTTAAATACATGTAGTATGGCCCTTTTATTGTTAAAAAGGTCCTAAAAAAGGGAGCTTATGCCTTGGTTTATTTCAACGGAAACGAGCTTGTGGAGCCCAAAAATGGGCTCTATCTGAAGAAGTATTATGCCTATGCTTTCGCCTAGCATTTTCTTTGTTTGTATATATTTTATTTTTGTACATGTCTGTCTATCAATTTTGATGTGACTTTGATGATTTTGATATGCTTTGGCAAGTGTTTTTGGATGAGATGAGTCATTTTGGCTTTGCCGATGGTGCTAGTAGACATACCCAGATTCTTGCTTCCACAGCTTGGGTAATTCACTATCCATCCAGTTAGTTGCTAGTCTCAAGGGGTGTATGCATTGGTCCTTCTTCGAACAATGTGGCAAAGTACACTGTAGTGGTCAACCTAATCTTGGGGGCAATATCTCTTGGTGTTGATTCGTTAGTAGTATACTTGCATTCACAACTATTGGTTTCACAATTAAATAACACCAATCGTGTCAGAGACCCATTTTTACATTGATTATTTCTGAGAGTGCATTTGTTACGACGTTCATTTCAATATGTTACAGTCATTCACATTCCTCGTTCATAAAATTGGTTTGCAGACTCATTAGCTAATCAAGCAATCAATTGGAATATTAATCATTCAATACATTAAATATCAATAACATCATTCATCATTGTACATTTGCGCCAATAACATCATATAAAATTGTTGTATATATATATATATATATGTTCAAAATATACAAAATTCATACAATCATGTCCTAAAAAATTAGGGCTTATAACTGACCATGTTCATCATCAAAATATATTACAGTCATCCGATCAAATAAAATCTATCCCTATGGGCCCTGCCCAGGATAGGTGTTCTGGAAGAACACTATAGCTGTCGCCACACAGCGGAACAACCGCACCCAGTCACGTGGCACTCCAGCCACACGTCTCTGTATGGCCTCCGAGAGATCCTCTATGGAATCCATAGGGACTTGGCGAGTAAAAATATCAAAGTTTCTCTATATAACATGGAGGGTTCTCCCTAGGTATTCTACGGCATCCTTAGCTTCTCCTCCGCGGTGCCTGTGCCTTGGGAAGCTCTTTGGTCTCACTAGTCCCATTTCTACATCATGATCCATAAAATTTATAATTCATATTGTCCCAAAAAAAATATTTTTCATTTTCATATAATTTGAAAATTTTAAAAAAATCATATAATAAAAAATCAATGAGCGATCTTACCAATCACCCCCCATGTTGCACCAAGTGGAAGGGTCAAATCTGGATCTCCTCTGAAATCCATGCCAGCATAGGGATAGTCCTCTACTATGATGAATTGTTCTCCCCACCAAAGGAGAATTCATCATCCCAAGTAGTCTGGGGGACCTCACTACCCTGCAGTCTCTTCATCAAATCTTCCCACCTAGCTATTTGCGGATCATGAGGGTTGCTGATGGTAGAGATGATCTTGGGGCAAAGCCCTGGAATCCTCTCAAAGAATAATTTTCATAGAATGGTACCATAACCAAAATTATTTGTCTTATTTTTCCAGATTGAAGTGAGTTGTTTCTTCAAATTTGTTAATAAGGATGTGCACCAATCATACAATGTAGTCAAGAAATCCACTTCTAGACTCATGCTTCCTCGTGAAGCTTGGTGTAAGGAATTTGATCCGTCTAGCCTCACAATGGTGAAAAGTATCTTCATGTGCAGACCTTGCACATCTCTAATTGGGATTTGTGTCCTGACCTTTTGCGTACCCTCAGCACAGTGAACACGAATACAATCCTTGACATTTAACCATCCTGTGAGCTTGCCCTATAAATTTACTAGTTCCCCTCTCTAAGAGAGTCCATTTATGAAGTAAATGTCTTCTATTTCAATCCTTAGTGGCATTTTATCTATCATGAAACAATCTTCTTCCATATCCCAGCAACTTACAAGCATCTCGAGCAATCTTGTGTTCGTTTTCATGTTTGGCATTTTCAAAAATTTCAATAATCCACATCCCCTGAGTATATCCAAGGATAAATGGTCCTGCATAACCTCATTATCAATTGTGCTATGCTCTCTTTCCCTCCAGCTGATGGTCATCCTGCATCATTTCATCCAATAACCATTTAGAAATTCATTTTAAAATTCTACTCTGTGCATACGCGAGTCCATTCAGACACAGTCGTGTCTATATGCGCGTTCCTCATTATGAACCCACGTATACAAAAGGTTACAGAAAAAAAAAAAAAAAAAAAAAAAAAAAAAAAAAAAAAAAAAAACATATATTTCTATGGTGAAAATCCCAAAAATTTACTTGAGATGATAAATAAATTAATGAATAAGTTGAGTATGAGGCTTATCTGAAATATTTGGATCGATTCGGTGGGTAATTGCTCCATTTCCAAGAAGGGGATTTTTTTCTCCAAAGCACTTTCACAATTTCTTCACAGCACAAATGACCAAATGTGAGTCCAAAAGGCCTATTTATGCCATAATTTAAAAAAAAAATTGCAAATTTCGTTTTTGGTCATTTTTTGAATTTTTTCACAATTGCTTAACCTTTTGTCTTGTAAGTGTTGGGATAGGTTATTTTCAGGTCCATTCTGGTGATTTCGAGATGATTCCATTTTTCTTTTGCTTTGGATCCATGATCGTTGACCTGTCATGGTAGATATTCTATTCTGAACTAGCATATAGGTTATGGAATTCACTTTCCATTGCACTTATGCATACTAGCCTCATATTATGACTATTGAACCAATTTCACTCGCCGACTTATAAATCATGATATGATGGTAGATCCATCCTTTACATGGGCTTCTCATTTAGTTCCTCGCTAGAATTTTTCGCCCATGCTGCAATTTGTGTAGGCTCGGGAGTCCTCTTTAGTCCCACCATGACTTATGCATTGAAGCTTCATTCTTTGTCTTCTTCTCTATTCTTATTCTGCCCATCTACCTTAGAGGCTCCCATTTTGTTGTTGAGTTGTATTGCTGCATTGCATATTGACCATTTTTATATCTTGGCCTTTAGCTGGCTTCATTTGGACTCATGTTTAAGCCATCTTTTGAACATTTCTTTATGTAAAGTCAATCATGCAATCACTTAGCCTTTGCAACTTGACACCTTTTCCCATGGATGGAACATTCCTCTGAGTGTCACTTACCAGTTTTTGCCACCTTGCATTGAGCATAGGATTGTTCCTAACCCAGGAACTAGAGCATCTGTTTATTGACACTCGTTCTAACCATTGTACTATAGGCATTCTTTTATTCTGTTTCAGGATTTGAAATATGAAAAAGAAAAAGAAATTATTCCAAAAATAGCGAGAACAAAACATTACCTCCATATTTGATGGCAGCTAACAAGTCAATTGTGTCGCCCTTGAACAAAGCACAAAAAAACTAAGTCTTTTCTCCATTTGGGATGGGTTTGTTTTTGACTTAGGAGAAGCCATAACCTTTTTATCGAGTCAGTACTCCCCCATTTGGTTATCTCTTCCAATAATATGGAGGGTTTTTTAATTCCTCCTGCATGACAAACTTATACAAAGTTACCATATGTTGCCATAGTCAAAATGAGTCATGCTTTTGTTCAAGCGAAGTAAACTTGAGTCAGCCTTTATACGGTGTCTCTTGACTCATTTCTTAGTCGACCATCCTGGACTGTTAGAGTCTTGTTCTATCACATCAGCTATTTGGACCTTTGCTTGTGTTGGTTTGAGAAGGTCTCCATTGACTTATTTCCGGCGGGTTTGTCTCTTATCGACTTTGACAAATTTCTCTGAGATTAAACCTAGAGCCACACCCCGGCCCTATTTACATCATTGATAGGTGACCTTGTGCTTAGCATTTAATCAACATCATGGGTCTTTGACTGAGTGGTTTCCCTTGTGTTCGACATAGCTTACATTATCACACTTGGGATTCATGCAGTGCCATGGTTTCCATTTGACCCTATCGGTGGATTCCTCTCCTCTTTGTCAGCTTTTATTATTGGTTGGTTGAGAGGGTTTCTGTCGTGCGCTAGCTACATTTTGTGCATGCCTGAAATGTACTTCGCTTCGGTTACTTCACTTTTATTCATCTGATTCCTTCTAAATTTTGGCCTGCGGGTTACACTCGCACTGGATTGATGTGGGATGCCTTAATTCCTTCCTTCTAGCAGATGTTTTCCCATCGAATCTAACTCATTTCTCTGGGAATAAGGTCTAGAGTACTTTT
Source organism: Pinus albicaulis (assembly GCA_034641835.2). Lineage (NCBI taxonomy): Eukaryota > Viridiplantae > Streptophyta > Pinopsida > Pinales > Pinaceae > Pinus > Pinus albicaulis. The sequence continues at coordinate 1,561,147,396 of CM076570.1, read as the reverse complement.
GTTAGTACCTTAGGGTTTGCAGTCATCAGTGGTAGACTCATTCTCTATCGACAGTGAGAATACATCAATGTCTCCTGATTGGTAGCTTCTCTCAAGTGTTCAACTTCAGCTCATTTATTTGCACTTGTTAGATTGTACTAGGGCACCTTGACTCTCATCATCATTATTGGTGAGTTGTCTCGTGTTTGTTAACGGTATACATCAATGATCGGTAATCAAATGATTTCTCACATGGTTGACCTTAGCACATTTATTCCCATTGTGTAGAATTGTGCCATGGTGATCAATGAAGACCTCGGTTTTGCATCGACATGATTTGGTTCACTTTGACAACTCCTTCAGTTTTCTGCCAATGACACCATCCACCCTTATATGTTGCATTTCATTACAACAACATCTTATATGTTGGCACCTGAGTTACGTGTAGTACCATTTGTTCCACCACTTATGATTTGGTACTTGGAGATTCAGTTGTGACTTCAATGATCATATATCTTTGCAGCATCATTTGATAGGTCTTTTATATGTGATACTTGGACATGATTTTGACATCTACTTCCGAGAAGTGATCAGATAATTCACTATGTACTTTATAGTTCAGTTATACTTGTATACATATTGGATCAGCGCCATACTTGATATGCGGACATGACTTTCTTTCACTAAGCATGGGTATGCCTGCCTCAGAAATGAGATTTCTTTCTTATTTCTATCACTGTTTTTTGGCAGGCTGAAATGCAGTGAAGTCCTCTCTAGTCCCCACAGTATTATTTCTTATGCACATAATAGATTTTGGCCATCATGTACCCCTTATGACCTCATATATTAGGGGGCATCTGTTATAGAATCATTTATCACCTCTATATACTTGATGACTTATGCATTGGCCTTGGGCATCCCTTCCATTCAGACTTGGTCAAACTTCTTAAAAAATAGTATTTTGAATTCCATACACAACTTTGCCCAGTTTTTTCCATGTGCAGACGTGGTTCCACTCATATCTAACCTGCGTATACTATGTAAAATATTAAAAAATATTGAATCTCCCTGTTAATTGGGCGGGGTTTACAGGTTTTTCCTGTAACTTAACTACCCCATCTCATGGCCAAACTGTTTCCCAACTGAAAAAACTAATTTTAGGAAGTATAAATCCACCTCAAAGGAATGGCCTAAGGGAGGAGTGAGAATTCTATTGATATTATAGCATGTTATAGCCCTGATCAAGTCTGATATTTCCCTGTGCCTTCTGCACTTCCCAGGTTTAGGAAATCCTTGTTTCCTTATGATGTTCACCCCCACTTTATGTGACATCAGAGATGCATCTCAACAATGTCATGGATATGAGTATACACAATTCAATTTTATTTCTGACTAACTGGTGCTTGAGTGGCGACTGTTGCTGGTAACCTGTTCGACTTTTGTCATACGATCTTTGGCATTTGTTTCTCCTTTCGACAATGCTCCCCATTTTCTCAGTGTGAAGCGCAATTGGTGCACCAAGACAAAAGATATCAGCAGGGAACAAAGACCATTGGCATGAACACCACCATCTAATGTATGCTCAGTGCAATAGTTCCTTTTCAATGTGTTATGACCCATGTCAAAATCCCATGTTCTGTGAGACAACTCCTCACTACGAGGAGTAAATTTTGTTTCTAAACTTTCTAAATCAACATTATATTTTGTCTTAGACAAGAAGTAATAACTCTGTACAATATTCCATCTCTTCATTGTGCTTACTTTATCAACTCGTACATCACTCTTCAATTTACTGCCAATATTTTTTTTAAAGGTACTATTGTACTTGATTTTTGTGAACATGTTGCTTGAGTGGTAATATCTGATTCATATTTGGCTAAAATATCAAATGCTTCAAAATATTTCCTCTCGATACTTCCATCTTGTCCTGAGATCCCTCCATGCTCACGTGCATTTATGCCATCCCTACTTTCCTTACTATCCTTTTCAAGGTAACCAAATTTTTTTTTTCCTAAATGCATCAGATGTGCAGTCCAACAACCCTGACACAAATTCCTCTAATTGGTGAAGTATTAGATTCCTCAAAACATTGATACAATGTTTTTTTGAAGACATAGTAAAAATAAACATGGCCAATCTTGTTGATATTCAAATATGTCTACAAGATGCACACAAAAAGATCGATTTTCTACAACTCGAATCTCAATTCCAAGAAGAATAATTACAACAATGGAGTCATCATTCTGAACCTATTTATATTCATAACATTGAGACAGACCACCATCAACAACAAGACTATGAAGTTGAGGTTGATTTAGATATAGTGCCCAATGAAGGAGAAAATTTTCATGAAGATATTGAAGTTCAGTTTGCACTTCCTAAGCCCATCATTAGACCTTGGGAAGAGCTTGTCATTAACAAGCACAAAATTGGTATTTGATATGACTAGGATGTGTTCTTTCATATTCCAGATTACTCAAGGCCCATCCAGTTTTAGAGTGTTGGATTCCTTCATGACAGCTCACCTTTAGATGTTCCAGATTCTTTTCCTCTTCCATTACCAAAATAACATATTGTTAAATGCCAACATTATGAAAAAATTGGCCATGTGAAAGATAATTATTTTTATCTTCACCCATGCAGGCATTGTGGTCAACACACTCATTCTTCACATAGATGCTTCAGAAACAAGCCTCCTTAAAGAAAAAATATTCATCTTGGATAGATCGCTTCTTGGTAATGGGCTTCAATAGCTAAGAAGATATTTCAGTCATATGTCAGAATCTCTTATAGAATATTAGAAGGTCTCGTAGTTGAGTTTTCTCCATCTTGTCACCTTGTATTTGACAGGGGGGAAGTGATGGTCATATACAAGCTTCAAAGCCACATCAAGCGAGTCTGAGCCACAACCTTCCATACCAGATTCAGAGTTGTAGCCAAACACACAAAATTTCAAGTGAGCCTGAGCCACAACCTACCATACCAGATTCAGAGTTGTAACCTGAGCATGCCTTTGGTTGGTGGTTAGCCTTAAACAATCTATGCGAGGTTGAGACCTTTTCTTTTAGGTTGAACTTCTCCCTCTTCAAATAATTGGGGACACTTCCTCTAGCAGAAGACTCTAGCTTCTTGCCATTTTTGGAAGAGTTCCAGGAATCACATTAAGCATTCCAGAGTTGGTGGTCATCCTTAAACCACCGTAGGGTGAGACCTCCCTTTTCAGGTTGAGGTTCTCCTTTTTTATTCAAGTTGCAAACCTCCCTTTTCCAGGTTGAAGGTCTCCCTCTTCAAAGCATTATGAGCACTTCCTCTAGCATAATACTTCAGCTTCTTGCCGGATTTGGAAGAGTTTTGGAACTGCACTAAGTGTTGCAGTGTTGGTGGTCATCCTTAAACCACCTCCTTATGCCAACATTTCAAAGAGCACATTCAACCTTGTGCTTCCATGCATATTTTTCATGTCTTATATTACAGTTCTCTTCTTGGACTCATATATTTCCCTTCGGATTAAGGGGGGAATGTTGGACACCTAATCCTCCAAGGTTGGTGTGGAATGTAAGCAGTTAAAGGGAGTCCAAGAGACCACTTATTATGTGAAGAACCAGGGTCACAAGGAAGTGTATAAATGTGTATCATAACTAATAGTAAAATCATTCAATGTTTTATCCTATTTTGGTTGGCTTCTTCATGTGTGTGTTTAACAACATACTCCTCTACGTAGATTCAACGCTACCTGTTGTTGGGCCTTGGAATTGGTATAATTCTCAACCTTATTTCCTTAGTTGATAGTTATTTTTTCAAGCTGAGATTACGATAATTTGAATGCTAAAGAGTTCTAGAAAGGAGTTAATAATTGTTTTGATATTTTACCATATTAACGAATCAATTTGAACATTGAAGATGTTATTAAATCACGATTTTGGTTAACATTTTGGCCAAAGATAATTGATGTTGATTGTTGTTCCCTGAATCACTGAGAAAACCCAAGCCATAAGGAAACCGTTTGGGATATTTTCGATGTGATGACCAAGGATTCACACCTCATATGCACAAGACAATTGGAGAAGGGAAATAATCTATTATTTTGGAAGGGATGTTGAAGATTTTATAGCTTGAATCAAGCATCCTGCGAATCTTTCGATTCTCGGGATAGCTTTACTATTTTAAATTTAGAATTACGTTGTAATATAAAAGCACGATTAAACTCCAGTAAAATGAGTTAATTATTCTTTTCAATTGTGAAAGGTGACTCGAGAAATATACCGTCTTAAGTTTTCACAGACTTTCTTGTAACTTACTGTTGCATATTAATGCAGATTTTGGCGATTTGGTTTTAATCTAGTGTATTGAGTCAACGTTAAAGATGGCTAGATTCCAGAGACCGTGGGGCCAATCCTGGAACAATTACTATCTTTTCAGTATCATTATTTCTTCTTACTCTCAGTTTTTGAATGATTTACTATTCCTTTGTGTGAATTACTATTTGTTAGATTTACTCTTAGTATTTTCAAGTAATTGTAGTGAATAACAATTAGACAAAATTTCCTTTACAACATTATATTTTGTTATTGTTTTCATTAGCTTTAAAAAATTTAATGCTTTTCTCATAGATGCATTACAATTCGTTTAGCTTTAAAAAATTTAATGCTTTTCTCATATATGCATTACAATTCGTTTATCATAGTTATTGTTTCCTACGAAACAAATTGAATATCTTTATGATTTTTTCATAAGAGAACAACGATTTATTTACATTATCAGTTTGGTTATGATTTAAAGATAGAATGGAGTATTCATTCAGTAAAGTTTTTTTTGTTCCCTTTATCTTTCAGTCTTTGCTTCCTATTATTTTTACTTAGATCCAAAGTAATTTTAACAATATCCTTGCACCAACTGTACCGACAACCTTGCAATAAAAAGACGAAATCCCAGGTTGAAAATTTAATGTATAGAGGTTTGAGTTGATTCTTTAAGAACAAATTAACACCCAACAACTGTGTACCACTAGATTTAACCTTTGATTGGTCAGTGTCACCCTTGCTATTGCAGAGTTGTGTGTTAATGAGAAATTATGCTTAGGCATCACAAACCAGATAATACAATATTTAACAATCCATATCTGACAACAGGCCTCTCAAACCTTGGCTTTCAGATTTGGCTTTGATACCATGTTAGATAAATATAGGAAAGTATAGAGATTGTGTACACAACACAGAACCACACTTTCCATCTATTGATCACATGAATAAATTACATATATAAGAATTAGATCACTGAATCTAACTCATAACTTAGGAATCAACAATTTCTAAACTGACACTTAGGAACTCACAATGACAACTCATAACAACACATGGAAGTATTACTTACAAAAAAAGAAAGGAATCATCACCACAACATCTTCCATTCCCTATCGCCTACAATAGATTGACACTACGTCGTGCTATGGCCATGGCTCTTCATCTCCTCTAACAATGAAAACCAAAGACAACAACAAACTGACAACAACACATTCACGACACTTTGTTGCTTCTTCATGGCCATGGTCTGCAATAACAATTTCGTTTCCCACCTTAAGCCTGTTAAGATTGATAACCCCAAATGATATATTGGAAATTAGTTATTACCTCAGAGTGTTGAATCCATTTCTACATTTCAAAAAATGACAATCTCGTTAGAAATTTGCAATACTAAATTACTAAAAAAGATTTATCTATAAATTAAATTGCCCAAATTTAATTTAATTAATTAAAACATGATATTAAAAAAAACCAAATCACAACTTAAAAAAGACATTCATAGTATTAAAAAAATCAATAAAAACAAAATAAACTAATATAAATTAATACTTAAAGTTGTGAATAATTAGCATCTAAACCTTTAAAGGATTGAGAAATCCATGTCCATATCTTTTTCAAGTCTAAAAATATAGCCAAATAAGCTATTGATAACACAAGATATTTTAATAATTTTAAATTTCTCATTGTGTAATAATGATATTTCATATATATATATATATACCTTAATTTTGTCTTTTTAAAAACCTCTAAGTTTATATAGAAATTTCTGGAAAGTAAGAAGCCTTACGAAAAAAAGAAAAGGATGGTTGTAAGCCAATCGAATATATAAACGATTTCTAAAGAAGTAGAGAGTCAATATTCTTTTGATGTTTGAAAAGACACATATGCAGTGTTATATAAAGTGGAGCGAGCCAATGGCAAGCATCCATCTATATTGTTTTGCTTTTACGTATGCGGTACGCGGTAGAGCATATTGTAGAAACATGCCTATGTGCACTGGAGCCTACAGTTCAATCCGTGTGGAGCAATGGGTGTAGAGTCCACGCACGGAAATAGAGTATAGTGTAAGCAATGGGTGTGGAGTCCACCCACGGAAATAGAGTATAGTGCAATGCGTGTGGGGCCCATGCAGAATGCAATCTTTGCAATGCGTGTGGGGCCCACACACCGAAATATAGTATAAGTGCAATGCGTGTGGAGCCCACATATACTCATGCTCAAAAGGCCTCATGATATGCTCCAAGTTTCTAGAGTACTCCTATAACCTCTTCAAGTTTTTTTAGTAGCGTGCTTTCGTTTCTTCCAAAGGACAAAATTTTTCATGGAGATGGAGGTTGGGACTTTGGTCATGAGTTTCATTTCTTTGTGTCCCTTTGGAGCTGAATTGACTAGAGGGATTCCACCACCATTAAGGACTCTTTCACAAGTATTTTACTAGGCACTCAAAAAACCTCTCACCAAGAAGTTAATGATTTCTTGAAGCTACAGGATGGCCATGCCCATAGATTCTGTCTGACGATAAGTTCAACCACATGGGCTTCTCTCCATTGTTGTTCCACCCAGCGGAGCATGGGAACCAAGATTATCTTTGTTGGTGCAATTTGTTGGAGGCCCTCTTGGCTAGGAGGGCCACCAAAAAGAAAGAAAAATAAAAACAACTCAAAAGAACTGCAGAAATTGAACATAAATGCATCTATTGAAAATTGAAGAAATTATACATAAAGACACAATAGTAACCTAGTCTAAACAACAAAATAGACAACAAAAAGGTACATACAACTACATAAACGATCACATTACATTAAATCAAATTAATGTACCTAAGAACATACTACTGCAATAAAAACATAGAACTAGACAAAAAAAAATGTTGAAAATAAACACCTATTACATAACAAACACTCTAAAAACTTAAAAAAGCTACAAATATTGGAACAAGAATTTGGATTCTTCATTAAATTAACACAAACTTTAAATAGCATGCAACCCTCCCTTCCGTTGTTTTTCCAAAATTTGCCACCCACTCAAAGACCATGCGTAACACTTCAGCAAAAAGACACCCTTAAATCTCCATTGAATTCCCACACATAATCCCTAACCTGAAAATCATGACCTCGAGGAGAATACTTTATTGTTTTCATGAAAACATCTCATAATTGTTTTTCCCTCTGTTACGAATTTACATTTCATGTCATTTTTATTTCATTACATTCTATATTTAATTATGCTCACATTCAACCTCTAATAGGAAGATATTGAAGATGGGAAACAAGTAGGGGAGGGAGGAACATGAGATAGGATCCAATTTAAGCAGTGAAGGGGCAGCAAAAGTTAAATATGGAGACTATTATAGATGGTCCGACCCCATAGCAAGTGAACATAAGGAGATTATTAGATTTGAAATAAAGAGAGGAATTTACATTTTATATTTAATTATGCTCACATTCAACCTCTAATATGAAGATATTGAAGATGGGAAACAAGTATGGGAGGGAGGAACATGATAAGAGATAGGATCCAATTTAAGCAGTGAAGGGGCAACAAAAATTAAAGATGGAGACTTTTATAGATGGTTCGACCCCATAGCAAGTGAACATAAGGAGATTATTAGATTTGAAATAAGGAGAGGAGAGAAATTTCCTCGAGACGATATTCATGAAGAGGATGGACTTCGCTCATGTGTGTCAATCCATGTAGATTTTACCAACACGTCCCCCATAGTATTTAGGCCCCTATCCATCATCATAAGCTCTGGAGCATCCTACTATTGTACCTGGGGAGTGGCATTTGTCGGAAAACATCCAAAATATTCCCCTTCCCCCTCTTGTTATCTCCTTCATCTGAATCCTTCAAACCTTTCTTTCCCAAGAAAGGTAGAGGGAAATCCTCAAGATGTTACCATGTTTATGACATCTACAACACCTAAAGGGAATTCCTTCATAGTCCAAAGCCTGCCGATGAGTAAACCCTTGATAGTTAATATTTAGTTATGCATACAAACCTTCAAGCCAATCCAAATTTACTAGTGTCCTTGCCATAACCATCTTCCCAATAGTTGCATAATACATGTCAACCTCCAAAAAAATCCCTAATTTATTCCCAATAATCCTGAAAACATCCATGGACAGGCTAGGGAGTCTTACCCACACATGTGCATAGAAAAATTTCTCACGTTTGACCTCAAATAATGGGATTAGTCATTTCATCAACACTTGCGAAGAATAAAAGCTCCATGTTTTACTAAGGACTCTGTTGGCCACTTCTGCCAAATTGAATTTGAACATGAACCAACCCCAAGTAACGGTGCTTACCTTAAGGGTTTCATTCAAGTATTTCCCTGATTCCTTTTATGTCTACTCACATAAGAGCTCAATCAAGAATAGTCTTCCTCTTTCACACCACCACCTTTTCTGATATCTCCATAACTTCACCTAACTATACATATTCCCCAAGCACCAAATTCTAGTCATCAGTGGTGATTTTTGCACGATTTCCCTTTTCCATTTTTTCCCTGAACGAGGTTGGACGTTTGGACTCGCCTGAGCTTTTAGGATTTCCACCTGTTGCTTAAGCCCACCATCTCTCCCTGAAGGCCTACTATTATCCCTAACCCAAGAAGTCGATCAATTATTAGGCTCCCTGGGAAAAACCCTTCAAACACTATGGGGAAGTTGCAAATAGATCAGTCCCATCTCTTTGATGTCGTCTATAACCAAACCCTTCTCCATAATCCCTTTCAAAAGATCCTTCTCCCTAAGAAAACTCTATGTCGTTGAGAACCGTCTCATTTTTTTATTACTCAAACCAAGGAAATCCCTTGAGAAAATACCCATAAAATGGTCGTCCTAAGGAGCATCAATGTATTATTCACTACATACTTCTGGGGCTAAAGCGTTAAACCCCAACAAATTCTGCGACTCTAACACCATTGGTGAACCTAAAACCTATTCAAAAGAGCAGACAAGAGAGGAGACAAAAGGGACATTTGAAAATACTGTCTCCCAAAGTTGAAGTGTAACATTAACTCATAGATCCATAGAGCAAGTTGTCCCCCAAACCTGCACCTCATTCATCTAAGGTGGCATCACTATACGAATAGGGCCATAATAATTGGGACCGAACGAATAGTCCAGTTCTTCCTCCATTTTTTCAACATCCTCAACCATTGACTTATTCATTTAACTGCTATCATGAAAGAATATGAAACGCAATGAAGATGTAAACTATCCCTTGCCTACAAACTGTCGGCCAACCAAGGGTTATGGAAATATTCTATATTCCGCTAACTGAGAGTAAAATCCCTCAGTGTAAACTTTCAACCTTGAGACTATCAAAATTGTATTCACGTGATATTATAATTTTGGAATAAATTATATTAAAAATAAATAAAATATGATAAAATATCTTCGTTAAATGTTAATAAAAAACTATATAAAAAAACAATAGGAAAAAATAAATAAAATTAAAATTTATTAAAAATATATAATAATAAATTAATCTTCTTAAATAGAGTGTCAAATATGTTACCTATATTAAATTATACATTTGGATTAAATTTTTGGTGAAAATAAATAAGGAATATTAAAGTATATTATAAATTTGGATTAAAGTTTAGTTGAAAATCAATAAGGAATTTTAAAGTGTATATGTTAGATGTTTTATAAAATTTTAATAATGTTTTGTTGGACTAATTGGTGCATTTCTTGGAATTGATTATTTATTTGAATAGCCACCCTAAGAACCTGGGACTATTAAAAAAATGTAATGGAAAGGGTTTGGAAGATTATTAATTTTTGTGAGTTGTGGTTTAATGAGAAACACGAATATAAAAATAAATTCTCCAAGTTATATATATATATATATATATATAACTTTCTTTTGTTTAAACTATATGAAAACTATGTGAATAGGTGAAATTATATGAAAACTATGTGAATAGGTGAAATTATTTTTTAGGAGAATTATAAAATTGTTTAGAAATTAGGAATACATACCAATAATATTAATTTTATGTTTTAAAAAAAAATAATAAATATGTTTTTAATATTTTTGAGTTCAGGTATTTTGATTCATAATGTTTTGATGTATATCTTCCAAAATAATTACAATGAACAATTTTGGGTCGATGTTTTGAACCATTTAATGTGATTTATTATCAAGAAAAAAATATATATATAAATATAAATTTTAAATATTGAATATTTTTTTATTAAAACTATATGGACAGGTGATTTTTTCTCTTGGAAATTTTTAAATTACATTACATGGAATTAGTGATACATATGAATTTTTTTAGGTTGACTTGGTCTGATATATATTGGAAAGAATTGGAATGAAAAGGTCTATTGAATAGATAAACGAATTGAATTCCAAAGGGGGTAGGTCAATTGGTGATTGAAGTAATGTAAGTCCTGAGGAAACTGAGAAATCCAAGGTTCAAATATCCTCGGTTTTGACCCACTTTACAAAGAGGAGGACATGATATAGATCCCCACAATTTTACTGCTAGCTATGTGTCAGGCGGGTTGTTGGGTTCCTCTGGGTTACAAAAAAAGGGATAAATGAATTGCAATGTGTCTTCAATATTAACATTAAAAAATGAATTTATTAGCTTCTTTTATTTTTTGTTAGGTAATGTGAGTCTTGATATCATTGGCACACCTAACTTGTGGCATGAGTAACCACGACCCAAGGGAATCTAAGCCATCAAAATCACGCAAGGATTGCACTTGGCCTAGGCCACACCAACCCTTACCATGGTTGGATTTTTGTTCATGGGTTTAGAACCAGTGAAATTTTTACCATGGAGTACCTTAATATAACACCTTGTTCCCATTTTATGTCTTGTGTGGTAATTTATTAGTTTAATGATCATAAAATATAAATAATTTTTAATAATATAAAATTATTTTATAATTAAATCCTTGTATTCAATATTAGGAGAGACTTTACCATTATTTTAGTACTAAAATCAATTTTCATGTGAGAACTTACTGTTCCACACATATACAATTTCAAACCTAGATTTTTAGGATATGATTTTCAAGTATTGAAAGACTATTATATATAAATACACAACATGATACAAATCCCAAACTGATGACAATATATCTTGATGGCATTACCAATTCATCATAACTATAATCATTTATTTCATAAGCCTTTTTTGCATTTCATTAATACATCATAGTTAGAAAATCCCATATAATCTACTATATGGGAGTGTAATCCATTTCAAGGATTACAATCCTACGGATAAGGGTTTTATGTCTTCAAAATCATGCATTTGACAACATATGCATTGAAATAAGGTTCAAAATTCATCAAGGTGCTTATAATCCTAAGATATCAAGTCATTACTCAACATCCCTCTTGAATCCTCATACAAATATGCATATATATTCAAAATACCATAATATCATCATAGGGTAAGCATGTAGTGACTCTTTACATTATGGAAATGAAGCCAATACAAATAGCCAAGACTATATATCACTCCTAATGACTTTTCATTATAATTCCTTACAAACTCATTCATATTAATATTCATTCCCTTCAAGTTTTTCTTAATTATAATAACCAAGGACCTCTTCTTGTTTTTAACCTTTGTTATACAAATAACCAACATATGATTTCAAGGGAATATGTCTGAAATCTTATAGGGCATGCACTCCCTTATAGGGCTTATGGCCTAAATCTTTAATAACACAAGAATACTTATTTAACTTAATGAGGATCATATTGAAATTTTCTATTTACTTTATATTTAAAAATGTTATCGCATAAAGATATCCAAGAATAAGATAGAACATTCCCTTTACTTGATTATATAAATATATCCTTAAAGTAAGGAAATAACTTACAATGATCCTTTTATTTGAGGAATCTACTCCTTCCTATTCACTAGCCTCTTAAGGTTATACAACCTCCTAATGATCATACAATAAATTTTTACATATCATAAAGAGAAATCCATCCTTTATTTACAACTAACAAAAGAAACCTAGTCATATAACCTCCTAGCGATGTATTAGGGGCATGAATGATTCATTAGAGTAATAATAATGAAGCCCATTCAATGTAAGGGGGACTAGGCCCACCATATTTGTTATTATTAAAGAACACACACTATCATAGTTAGTATTAAATAAATTTAATGGGGCCTCACTAAAGACGATCCACTAAGTAGTTAGGAGCTAGTTATGATTAGGGTTATTTTATTAGCTATAAATGAATATGGATGTTGAACTCTGAGAGTGGGTCTGAATCGATATTCTTGTTACACAATATAAAAAATTCTTAGGTTATTATTTCTTATTTATCTATGGAATTAATTGAAAACCATCATATAATTAAATGAACACAAATGACGCAAGAGAGTTGATTTGGAAATGTGTAAATGGAGAAAACCACAAATATTCCTTCTCTTTAAATGATTGGTGCAAGCATTGTTGAGAAATCAAGGGCAAATAGATTAGGGTGATTTATCTTACTTTTATAACTGCTTGTGATTCTCTTTTACTTAACTTGATGTACTTGTAATTATCTTCTTGTTTCACTTGATTATTATTGTGTTCTATTCATAAAATAACTACCAAAATATGAAGATCAAAAGAACAAGAGGATAAAAAATATACATTTCTAGCCAGGGGCAAAACCGCTCCTCTTGAGAGGAAAACCCACAAGAATTATTCTCTTCTTATATAATCTTCAAATGAAAAATATCAAGACCTAAGTCCCTTTACAAAGACCCTCCAAGACCAAGTCAACTTCTCCTTTGATGAGTTTGGTTCTCATAAAGTCAATCCAAGTCAAACTTCATTAGAGAAATTTTGAGGTCTAAAATGGGCATCCTAGGGAATATTGTAAAATAATAGTTGAAATAATAAAATAATATTATATTACATCTACAATTTTAGATGGATAAAAAGAAAAAAAACCACTTGTTGAACTCACATTTACAACTTATCTCCCTAAAATTTTACTCAAATTTCTACCAATAACAATCGTTGGATGCATAATTTAATTCTTCATCCAACAAGTACCCATGTACTTTCAAAGGACCCTACTATACGAAAAATGAGAAATACTTGAAAAAATGTGATTACAATCACATTTTTTCATGTATTTCTCATTTTTCGTGTAGAAGGGTCCATCAAAAGTATGAAATATGGGTACTCCTTGGATGAGGAATTAAATTCCGCATCCAATGAGTGCTCCCATTGAAATTTGTATAAAAATGCAGTGATATAAGTTGAAAATATGAGTTGAAAAAAGTAATTTTTTTTTTTAATATTTTTACTTTTTTATTCCATAAACAGTGAATCACCCCCCATGGTTGACATCCTCATCTTGAATCCTATTCATTCTTATAAATTTTATTTTGGTTGTACATTTGGGTTTTGAAGCTCATTTTTGACCTCAAAATTTCTCTAATGGCTTCATAACTGTTGCAACTTCTTTGACTCAATTTTAGAACTACAACTTGTGACTGCAATTTTCCACCTAACTACAGAAAACCTAACTTGCACGTGTGGTTGGAATATGGTAGAATATGAATCGTTTCTCCTTTGCTCGAGGACCTTCTTTCTCCTCAGCAACTCAACTTTCAAACTTGATCTTTATGAAACCAAACTTTTGCTTCTCTTAGCAGGTTTGCGATTCGGCGTTGCTACAATAAGATGATTCCCTAACTCTTTCGCACATGTGGAGGATTGTAACCCAAAATCAATTCTCTCAACTTTATTTTGTATTCCTTTTATTCCCCTCTTCTTTGATGGTTACCTAACTCTTTCACACATGTGGAGGATTGTAGCCCAAAATCGGTTCTCTCAAATTCGATTTGTCTTCCTTTTATTCCCCTATTCTTCGATGGTTATTTTTGTGCTTCTTGTGCTTCAACAAGCTTGTGTTGAAAACGGTAACAAGAAGAAGCTTCTAATTTAATATCCCTTCATTAAATTAGAAAGAAATTGTAATTTAACATCACATGACATCTTGTACGAGTTAACTAAGTTAGGATACTTAGTTAGCTTAGTCAATTTAAGTTGAGGGTCAAACTAGAGGCATCTATAGTGCTCACTACGTTCTAAGAGATCAGTTGCATTTAATTTTCAGTTGTAATTATTTAATTGAATTATTTGAGTTAAAATCAGTTTAACTAGTTCTAACTTATGGACAAACTAGTGAGAGATTGAGTGAATTAAATATGTTTTATTTCACATGCATTGGTCAATCAAATAACTAATAATTCACTAAAATTAGCTCATGCATGTGAATTCCGAGGAAGACCCAATTGAGATTGGAGTTAAAGGGAAGTGTACTATCAGTTGTATAATTAGAAAATTGTACAGTTGGTACATGGAGTCAATAGAAGGACATAAATGTATCGTGTAATCATTATTAGGTAATTTCTTAATTAATAGGGGCTCAATTTCCCTAGGGATTGTGTAAGCAAGGAACGACATCCAGATCCAAGAAATTGGTTAAGTATTGAACCAAAGCTAGCCTAGGATAGAGTGAGATAGACAGAGAAAGTGCAGAGAGCTCTCAAGCCTGAGAGAAGCATTATAGTGTTTCATATTCTTTGACTTATGAAATATATAGATAGTGGGGTTTTTAGTTGAGACTTTCCCCAAATAAATCTTTGTGTTGTGTGTTTGAAATTATTTAGGCTTTCTTGTTCATGTTATTGTGCAATCGTAATTGGTTTCCATAATTTGTAGAATAGATTCAAGTATTTTGTTTAAGAATATTACAATATCAGTTGAATATATGTGGATTTTGTACGTGGTATCAGAGAAGGAATCACTATAGAAGAGAAGAATATGAGTTTGTTTTGAACAGGTGTGTTATCAGTAAGATGGCACCAATTGGATTGTTCAATGGTCAACCTAATGAAACTATTTCAAACTACTTTAGACTAAAATTTAGCCCTTCCATTTAGAGAGGGCTCTCTCAAAGAAAGAAAATGAATACTCAAGATAATATCTCTATTACATATGGCTAAATATATTTGTATTTTAGTGATTTTGCAGGTGGAAGATGTATGAAAGTCTACCATTGGGAATGGACTCATCTATGGGACTTTAATCACAAGCAAATGTAGTTCATGGAAGCTGAGGAAATTAAGTTTAAAAATAAATTTTTATAGAAAAAACACAATACATGAATGAAATTGGACCATAATACTATAAATTCCAAGTAATCGTGATATTATGAAGCTGATGATAATATGAGAAGTGGAAAAAACACAAACACATAAGATCAAAATAAATCTCAAGTGTGAAATACAATTGCTACAGTTGTATATTAGCTTGAAAAAACAAAATTAAATAATAGCCCTTTCATTTAAATTCATCAACCAACCCCTAAAATTCAATAAACCTCTCATTTATAGAGTGAGATCTCTGTTACAAAGTTCTTCCACCTAGGCTAGACTTCGATACTGACCTAGAGACCTAATTCAACTAGGATTACATCATATTGAGGAATAATAGGGATATTTTATGTTTTACCGGAGTTCGTAATAAAAAAGGACTATATGACCATTAATTACTTCAAAAAATATCTAACCACCCATGCTTATCATCCCTATTGAACCAAACTGCCATGTTGAGGTGGCCAAATGATACACTGGATTTAAGATCTTTATAAAACTTAGTTGATAGTGAGTTGTCCATTTTGTGAGGTGGCATCATGATAAGTTGTTGGTCATGTCAGCCATGTGGAGTGGATTGGTGAGATAACCCCTTAAACAAATGGCCTAATGATATTTGTTAACACTTGAAAATTGTACAGCAGAAGATGACATTGATTAATGTCAGGCCAAAGTTTACAGGGCTGGAAGACATTACAGAATCTAGAAATTATTTAAAAAATCTCAAAGGTTTGAGGAAAATAAAATTTGAACTAGTCTTAAACATTGTTTGCGCACATTATCCTTCGAGAAGAGCACCTTCTGCACACCTTTTTGCCTGATATGCGCGCATTCCTGAAAGCAGAAAAATGTCGTTATTCGGGACCACATAAAGCAAAGGACAAGTTACTCCTTACTTGAAGCCGCCTAAGGACAGCCACCAACGTCTCCTTAGACACTATGTCAGCACACAATGGAATATTTGGAGCACACAAAGGAATCATACCCCTCCCTTGGGTCACCATCCACAATTTACCAAGGGAGGGAAGGAGGATTTGAAAAACCCTATATAAAGCCACCATGAGATGAAGAATGGGTGATCACATGTTATGATGGCTAGAATTTCCCAAGCAATACCAACAGTGTGTGACCCGGAGCTAGAGATAGAGGGGACTTGATTGATGACCACCGAAAAATTTCAGTCCAACACAACAGAGAGAGAGGGAGATTGCACCGAGGCAATCTTGGGATAAAAACATCCTTGCATCAGGACCTAGAACCATTGTCTAGGAGCCCTTTGGCAAGAGGGTAAAATTTCTTCTTCATACCAAACGCTTAATAAGAGGGGCCTAGAGCCACCATTTGCATTATTATCGTTTGACTCTTTTCAATAGCTTATGTATATTTCTTTTTAGTTTTAGTTTAATTTGAGTATACATTTGCATGCTTTTTCCTCTAGATAGTATGCTTATGAACTCCACTTCTTTCTGCCTATTACCAGTAGTTTAACGGGGTAAACCACACCCCTTAAGTTGGTGTGATTTCGTACATACGTGCACCAAACACACTACAACAGGATTGGCGACTCCACTAACGTTTTATTACCAAGTTTATGTGTTTGTGCCTTCTTTTGCAAGAGACCTTTGTCTATCCTATGGAGTGGAGCTGAATCTCCCCTAATTTCTCTTGCAGTCCTAGATTCACCCTGAGTGACAGATTGAAGAAGAGCAGCTCCTAATTTTATTTTATTTTTACTTGCAGAAATTTGCGCGCATTTTTTCCTCACAGATGCGCAAGGCACGCATTCAGTGCTGACCCGCGCGCAGAAAGTGCACCTATCTCAGCCTTTTGCGTGCAATTTACAGAATAAGAAATTTCTCTCCAACTTCTGTCTTTTTCTGCTTGTAAGGTGCTTGGCAGCCCCTAATACATCTGCCAGCACTGGTTGTGGTACCCCACAGCTTGTTAAATC
Organism: Pinus albicaulis; assembly: GCA_034641835.2. Taxonomy (NCBI): domain Eukaryota; kingdom Viridiplantae; phylum Streptophyta; class Pinopsida; order Pinales; family Pinaceae; genus Pinus; species Pinus albicaulis. Next base: position 1,561,130,007 of record CM076570.1, on the reverse strand, counting down.
TCGCTCTTAGCTTCTTTTTGTAGGCTTCATGTCAGTTTTACTTCAAGTTGATTTTTGCAAAGATCACACATAGTTTAAGGATGAGAAAAATAACTTTCATTCCGAAAAAAAATTATGTTTTGCAAATTTTGGTACTTATACACCTAGATAACTAGCCCCAGTAAGTGGCCCAAGACCATGCATGCATAGCTAGTTTTCTTTTTCTAGTGTAAAAGTTTTTTAGTTTAGTTCAATTTTTGCACTAGGAATTTCGAGACTAGGAATGAATTGTTTATAGAATAGCAAGTAATCTATGCTACCTTTGCACCCTCCGGTGATCCTAGGTAAGCATATGAACGCTCCCTATCCAAAATTCGCCATCTCCCTATAGTTGGTCACATAGATTAATTAGGAAAACTTGAAAGCAACCCATTATCCACACATGTTTTTCATTTGAGCCAGGAACAACACAACATAGTTTAACTAGGGGACTTCGTAACAGATAACCGATATCCACACGTTCAAAGTATGTGCTTTTCCACTTTGCGCTCACACACACACACCCACTAAGCGAAGCAAATACACCTAAAACTAACTTAACCAAACTCACTAAATCATCCCCACAGGGGCCACAAAAGAATCTATAGCTTAACTTAGGATCAAGGGGGTAGGCATCCAATAAACTACCTTGATCATACTTCATATTGAAACATAGAAGTTGTGTATTTAGGGAGCTTCAAATCCACCTATCAGCCCAGGGCAAAGAAAACCCGAGCACGGAAGAGATCCATTTTAGAGGGGGTTAGGCTTAGGCGCAGTGCGTGCAGTATCAGTTGGGGCTACCTGACCCAATTGATACTCAGTACTATTAGCTGACTATCAAGAAGCCCAAGACTCAAACTCTCACGTGGGATGGTGGTTCTTAGTGGCAAAAAACTAAGGCATATTTTTCCCTATAGGTGACGGTGTAGGCAAGCGCCATACCCTCTATCCTTACCTTGGTGGATTCTCTTCGGCTGACTGGGGGCGTCGCCAGCTCTTACGGGACGTTGTGCCAACACTCACAAGAAATATTCTCAAGGCCCAGTTAATTTTGATTGCATGAGGACGCATAAGTCTTCTAGGATTTTGAGTATCATACGCAAACAAACAAAAATCACTTTTTGCTTTGTTGATCACATAGATTAATTTAAAGGGAAAAATTATTTTATTTTCGCTTTTTTTTATGTAGGTGACCATAATTTTTCTTTGATCATAGACTCTATCCTCTCAAAGTTTTCCAAAATCTGGGTGATCTGAAAATGGTCTGGATAACTTGTTATACATTTCAAGAACCTCCCACTCAGTTTAAGAATTAAATGATCTAGCTTGTACTTGACAATTTGCAAAATTTATGCCATAAAGTGGTGTATGAATTTAAATTGTTTATGTATCTTAAGTTCATTTTTTCTTGCTTAAATTTACACTTATAACAGCAACATAATGCAGCAATAAAACATTCAAACACAACATCAAAATTAATCTAGGAGTTCACCCGAAATCTTGTGGGCTATGTCTCCTTTGAGCTTTGTCATCTTGACTTGGCTCTTTGGGATTATGGTAAGGTTTATTTTACAAGTTCCACACTTAAATCAAATGGATATTTAACTGATTCAAAGGGCTGATTATACCATCTATATCCCTCTCATGGATGTCCAAACTCTGCAAACAACTTTAGCCTTCCTTAGACACGATTCCTTCTGTCGGTGCATGGAGCTACATTGAGCTGATTCTTGGCACTAACTCCTTCAGAATTATGTTTTTGTCACTGAAACAACTCCTAATGTATCCAACACACATCAGACACCAAATATAAACTGATAAATTGCTCAAAACGAGCACTACATCCCCAAACTAGGTTATCCTCCACGGTTTGCCCAGGGCTGCCCAAAACATCACATCAGCTTCTCGAGCTATAGAAGTTTTCAAAATGTTCTATAAACACATTCATTGGTTCCAAAATGTCTGAAATAGTCAATATATACTATTCATTCATCAAAAATGGCCTCCGACTACTCCAGTTTCACCTACAACACCTGTCGGCACCCCTGGCACTAGGGTTACTGAAAAACTTCTCTACTGGGTTTTCGACCTCTATAATTCCTCAACACTTTATGAAACCTATGAAATTAGATTCATAATTTTTTTAAAATTCAATAATTACTACTGGTTTGTTGCATATGGTCTCTAGCTGCTCTGGCTAGGCCCTGCACTGCTGCTGGAAAAAGCTGGCACTGATGGCCCTTGGAACTTTACTGAAGCTTTTCGACCTTCAAAATTTCTCTACAAGTTCTGAAAACCATCTCATCAGATTCAGAACATCTTAAATACCCAATTTTAAATATTGGATCTGTGGATAAGGCCTCTAGCTCCCCTAGCTAGGCCTCAAACGGATTCTGCCTCTTGGTGGCCCTAGTGGCTCCTTGAACTTCACGGATGTAAAAACCTACTTAGAAGCTCTCTGATGGCTCTGAAACATAATCCTTTGAGTTCATAAGGTCTAAGATAGTTGAAATTTACTACTGGCACTCTCACAATGGTCAAAAATTAAGTGGGTTATGACCAAAAAAACTTTGCCCCAATTTCCTTCACTAAATGTGGGACAACTACCAGTTAACTCCACTAAAAGTGGAAGTCCGCCTAAATTTAGGAGCGTCTCTAGAATCTCCGCCATATTAAACTCAACTTAACTGAAGGTTAATTAAAAATTAAACCTAGGATTAGTATCCTTAATCTCACTTAACATTAAGCTCCCTCACTGGTCACGTGATGAGGTTCCATAGGAGGAGGGTTGGCCCCTCCGTGCTCCGTCGGACCCACTCGGCATTCAAAGTGCAATAACTTCTTCATACGGTGTCTGTTTTTCGAACCATTTGCAATGCTAGAATCAGGAAGACGAGGCCCACGCAAAAATTTTAGTTTTAATCAAATCCTATAAATTTAAATTTTGAGCTAATCCTTAGGTCCTTGATCCAGTTTTGATCACTGGGCGACACCTGACAGGTCCCAACGGAACCTCGTCGATCCAAGCGTATTTTGGACCTCCCCCCATTACTGGGATGGGTTCCAGGTATTTTTCCATTCAAGCGTCAAAGATGGAACACTGCCACCGTCATTGGTTCATCCTTTATTGGGGCAGTCGTAGTTGGGAACCTTAGTCGGTCTCCCAACACCACACCACACACGACTCCTCCCTCGACCCCTAGGGGCAGAGGAGCACATCCCATTCAGGAAGCCAACTGAATACACATCAAGGTACGTCACAGACTAACCCTCGTTCTAACCAGAACTTTGTGCCTTCACACATCACAATGGCGTCAACCTCCCAGTCACCTTTCTTAGCTTCGTTGAATCTACCCAATTTAACCAAGCTGACGAATGACCCCATCGTGCACAATCCAACATGGCCTCCCATGCCCACGAAGCTCCCTTCGGATATACCAAAATTTGACGGCAAGCAAGCGGAAGACCTAGGTAATCATGTAATGACCTTTCACCTGTGGTGCTCATCAAACAGTATCATTGACAACACTATTCGATTTAGACTATTTCAATGCACTCTGACAGGAGTATCCACGAAGTGGTACGTGAAGCAACCTCCTGCTTCACATGGAACCTTTAGTGCCCTCGCCACCGCGTTCGTAACATATTTTCAGTTACCCATTCACCATGATTCTGAAATGGAATTACTGACGCATTTTAGACAAACCCCCGTTGTCCATATCTCGAAACATCTCCATGAGTGGAGGCAGTGTCGCAGTTCATGTAAAGCTAAACTCGACGACTGGGTCCTCTTAGATTTATTCTTGAAAACTATTACGGTGGATATTTCAAAGGATGTGGCACAACAAACCCCACAACTGAAGAGGACGTAATCAATAAAGCCCAGAAAGTCAATGACCCAAGGATACCTAAGCAGCAGCAGTCAAAACCCTAGCTACACATACAGTTCTACCCAAAACGTGCCTCAACCCAGTTTTCAAAGTCATCATATGCCTCATCAAAATTTGACTAATAGGGCACAATAATGTCACCAGGGAGGACCTTATCCTCTGGCTCAGGGACCCAGTACACAGAAAGAAACACTGACAGAAGAGCTCCCCCCAACAACCAGGTGCAAACTAGGGACCACTTTATGCTCAGTCCCCAACACATGACTCACCTATGCAAAACAATGCACAGGTGAACTTTGTGCAGCCGTCCAAAAACTAACCACACCAATATAATTAGGAGAACTACCCTCCTAACATGTTGAAGAAAAAATCAAAAAACAAGCCAAAAGGGAATCCTGGACAGGGGGGAAACAACCAACAGCGCCCACCGCGATCCTAGGCTAGAGGAAACTCTAACCAGAATCAGAACCAGAAGCCAAGAAATGCCCAACGACAGAGAAAAAGGCCACCTCTTCAAACAAACCATTCCTGTTTGATATCTGGTGAGTATGGTCACTATAATCACCACTGTCCTGATCTCCCTGAGCTGAAGGAGCTACAGAGTAACCGAGGACAAGGAGGATCTTCCTAGCAAACAGTTGTGATGTAAGAACCTTTCCCCAATCAAGGGATGGTAAGCACTCAACAAAAAAACCCAGAAGACTCCAGGAAAAGTAGCCATGAGATCTACATGACTAGGGAAGAGATGTTTTTCCAAACTCGGAATCGCTATTACGACACCCCACCACACACCAATACGTCAGGGGCAAGTACCAGTGCACCGATTGCGCCTTTGACCATTTCAAAGATGCCTATAGAACCATTGCCCAAAATGGCAAAAGGACCTAATAGGTGAGCCGAAAAATACTCCAAAGTGGCCCATAATTATAGCATCGTGGATGATTTAGCATGATCCCCTGATGCTATGTCATCTTTGGAAGTACTGCAGTCATGCCCGAAACAATGAAAAGCCCTACTTTCCGTGTTAGGCACTATCAATCCTAACGATATGCGCCTAATGGCTTTTGACCTACAAAAAACCACCCCTAGGCTTTCTTCCATGGTTGCCTTCCAGATACCAGTGTAGGTAAAAAATATCACTATTCACCAATGTGTCATAGAAAAGGGTGCATCCACATGCATCATGTCAAAAAAATTTTGGCAGAAGTTAGGGTCTCCCGAACTAAAATCCTCAATCATCACACTTAGAGCATATGACGGTCTTCCTTCGACTCTCGTCGGCCTCTACCAAAAAGTCCTGGTCTGTTTAGCAGGAAAGATGGTCCACATAGAATTTGAAGTCTTGGACACTCACTTGGATTACAATATACTCCTTGGCCAGAGTTATATGTACGCCATGTCCACATAGCCTCCTCTGTCTTCCGCACTATGATGTTCCCCCATGAGGGCCACATCATTACTGTAGACCAACTGACGCACAAAAAGAAGCGTCCCCTAACAAACACCGATTTAATTCGACCCTATGTAGATACAGTCTCGGATGGTCTTTCACGGTACCAAGAATATGGCCCTGGCCAATTCAAACCATTGTCCGTCCTAGGGTCATTCCTAGGAGATCCTCCCATTATCCCTGAGTCATCACCCGATGCCACAGGGGCTCCGGTGTGCATGATTTCCACAGCAAGCGTCGAAGCTAGTCAAGACATGTACAGAAGTAGTAATGACACTGAATCATCAGTCACGACAGCCTCCCTAGCCTACGCCGCTTCCCAAACCCCTTTCCTCTTTCCCCTAGCTGGCTTCGTCTCCCAGCAGGTTTTGGCAATAGTGGTGTTACCAAACATATCGTTTGTTATATCCGTCTAGTATCTCATTGCCCCTACAGGGAAAGGATCCACACACATAAATTCTACATGGATGAAGCCCCTCAGCCCTGAGGAGCCCTCACACACCCAAGAAATGGTCGAAACCCTCCCTGAAAAGGAAATCCCCCTTGCAACATCGGTGATCACAGTAAAGAAAACCGAAAAAAAGAGGAAAGAGGATGGTGAATCCCGCCCTACAACGGGAATCACCAGTCTGTGCCATATGAAATGTCATAGGTCAGCCCACCCATATTTGTCTAGATCTAGATGAATTAAAACCACTCCTTGGATCTGAGACAAACATTGCGACACCACGTTCCCATAAAAAGGAACCTACCACCAAAGGTAAAGGCAAAGTGCTACGTACCAATCATGCACGCGCTCTCTGCAGAAAATATGGGCATTATACCCACCATTTCCCAGAGATCCCACGATATAGGGATGCCTTACATGCCATCGAGCGATCCTATAAGGAGGATCCCTCTCCCCAGGCATCCAGTAATGAACCTCGTACTATCATGTACCTATAGGAAGAAAGGAGGTCACCTGAAAGGATCCCCGCCAGAGCCCCTCCCATAATCAAAAGATGCGTACTTTGCGATGAACTTGATCATTTCATCATTGACCGTCCAACTTTGGAGATGTTCCAACAATGATACCCAATCCATATAGTATACCGCGCCAAGATTGACGTCCCATATTCATGCCAGATATGCCGTGACAACCACCGGATACGCCGTTGTCACTACATACCAAGATTCCGCACAGCTCTAGCCTATATGTGATCAACCATAGTCCGCTTATTTTGAGAAGATGGTATGGACTCGGAATCCATGAAAAATTTGACAACTCAAGATGATGTGATAGACAGATCCATCCCGTTGTGGCCAACTGAAAGATGACTAATTAGGGAGATTCATCCCCCACCAAACGCCGACGACATGACACACCATATACGATTCATGTCAACATGCATCAGAACGATGACTCGAGCTGTTTGCTCATCTACCATAGGTGTCAAGTCAACTGCAACTACGAAATTAGCTGTCCCTATGATAGTGCATACCCAATCTATCTGCACTCTATCGACCGCGTTTGGTTTCACCACATCCACGATGGAATCCTTCTCATGTCTCTCAACTAGCTCCACATGGATTACGCCTATTCAGCACAACCCCACACAAGAACAATCCCCCTTCGGATCCTTCTTTCATTCGGATGAGGATATCCTAGAAGCCATCACGGAGCCAAATTACCCATGGGATGCAATGCATCACCATTCACTTTTTCTCCCCAAGAAAACGTTTAGTCCTAACAAGACAAATGAACAAGAGATCTACGCGATCGAATCAAAATATTTCCAGCCATTAGGGAAGGTCAATTGGTTCAAAAACCCCATCCTAGTGCCAGACACATTTGAGGAAGGAAATATGTTGAATATCTCACCTACCATCAAGGTGAACATATCCCAAAATCTGGCAAAGGTCGAAGAAATCTCACTGGGGGCAGCATGCTCTCCAGAAGAAATAACCTCTTACACCAAATTGTTGCAAGAGTATAGAGATAGCTTCGCGTGGGACTACTTAGAAATTCCTAGGCTCAGTCCTACGATCGTAGAGCACCATATTGACACTTGGCCTAACGTACCTTCGGTGCACCAGAAACAATGTCAACTGCACCCCTCTAAGGCAGAAGAAATAAAGCGAGAAATCGACAAGCTTCAAAAAGTCGAGTTTATCTACCTCATCGCCTACACATCTTGGGTTTCCAGCCATGTTCCCATCATGAAAAAATAGGGCACTATACGTGATTGCACCGATTTTCGGGATTTGAACAAAGCTTGTCCTAAAGACAATTATCCCACTCCATTCATCGACCAAGTCATCGATTCTTGTGCAAGCCACAAAGCTCTATCCTTCATGGATGGGTTCTCCGGATATAATCAAATCCAAATCTGCCATACAAATCAGTACAAAATTGTGTTTACAACTCCCTCGGGCACATTCGCATATAAGGTAAAGCCATTTGGCCTAAAAAACGTTGGAGCCACCTTCCAAAGGGCCATGAATTATATATTTCATGACTTGGCACACCTTATCCTCACCTACTTGTACGACCTGATGGTCCACTCCAAGAAGCGCTGAGACCATCTTGAGGATCTGTGATTGGTATTCCAATGATGTCGTCAGTACAACGATGTCATCAATACAACCTATGCTTGAACCCCCTTAAGTGCATCTTATGCGTCAGCGCAGGAATACTATTAGGTTTTATTATGTCCCAGCAAGGGATTTGTGTGGACCCCCTCAAGATCCAAGCCATTAAAGAGCTGCCTCCACCTCAAACCCTCAGGAAACTTCAAAGCCTACAGGGGAAGGCCAATTTTCAGAGACGCTTCGTCCCAGATTATGCCACCTATGCTCAAGGGTTCTTGTGCCTCCTCTACCAAGACATCCCATTTAAATGGGATTATCACACCCAAAAAGTATTTGATGCGCTGAAAGAAACATTATATTCAGCACCACTCATCAGTCCCCCAGACTATGACAAAGTTTATATCCTGTATCTATCAGCTTATGAATCCACATTGGCCAGAGTATTGATTCAGGAAGGCCCAGATGGGAGGGATCACGTAATATATTACGTCAGCAAAACCTTATCAGGCCCAACATTGAGATATGAGCCCAAAGAGAAGACTACCTAGCATTAATCCACATAGTCCAGAAATTTCACCACTACATCATCTTAAAAACCACTATAGTCATCACAGATATTAATCCCATCAAATACCTACTCACGTGTCGTCTAATGAACCACAAGTACGCCCACTGGATAGTCATTCTCCAAGAATATGACTTATAATTTCGCTCCCCCAAAAGCAAAAAGGTGCTTGCATTAGCAAAGTTCATTACAGACCTCCCAGGAGATTCCAAGGGAACACCAATAAATGATTCACTACTAGATGAACATCTTTTATTCGTAGCAACCGACTACCCTTGTTACGGGGACATTCTCCTATTCCTGTGAACCCAAAAGTTCAGAGCTCATCTCACACAAGACAACCGTCGGCGCATACGCCAGTAGGCCCCTCGATATCTCCTCATGGGAGATGTCTTATACGGACGAGGCATAAATACCATTTTGCATCAATGCCTCATTCATGACCAAGCGGAACAAGCCCTGAATGACTGCCATGGAGGTGCTTGCAGCGACCACCTATCCGGAATGGCTACCGCCCAAAAAGTCCTACGGGAAGGATATTTTGGGCCCTCCCTGTTTTGTGACTGTATCACAGTAGTCAAAATATGTGAACGATGCTAGCGCTTTGCTCAGAAATCAAGAGCATCGACCGCTCACCAAGTGGGCTGAGGCCATGCCTACATATGATAACATAACAGAAAATGTTGCTCGATTTTTGTTCAACCACGTAATCACCCAGTTCTTCGTCCCCAAAGAGTTCGTCTCCAACCATGGGAAACACTTTGAAAAAGAAGTTTTTGAGCACTCTCACCACCTCGGATTCACCCACGAATTTTCTTCACCATACTACCCCCAGTCCAACGGACAGGTAGAAGCTATTAACAAAGTACTCAAAACTATGTTGCAACGCATTGTGAATAACCACAAAACCAACTGACACCACATGTTCTTTTCCACCCTATGGGCATACCACACGGCTATCAAGAGGTCCACTGGTTTCACTCCCTTCCACTTGGTATATGGGTCGAAGTCGTGATTCCCATAGATTGCGAGATCCCAAACTTTCATGCCATCATTGAACTCCTCAATGACACCCAGCCTCTATGTAATGTTCCCAAATTTTAGCCTCAAGCTAAATGGAACATTATAGTTAACAGTGACTTTAGCCGGTGAATAAATGGGTAGGACCATAAGTCTCCTAAGAAGGAATAAAAAAACTTCAAGTGTGAAAGGAGACCCTCTTTACAGCTCAATAAAACACCTCCATATGTGAACAGGGCTACTATCATGTTGATACAATCTACTTTGACCAAGTCAACAGCGCAGATGTGGAGGAGTAGGGATCAAGGAAGGAATAGATTAGTTTTAGAGGGAGATGAATCTCTTGATGGAAATGACCTAATTGGGTGGGGCCAAGGACAAGAAAACTCACATTCTATTTAAGGAAGAGGATGGCAACCATTGTTGCTTATGTCTTAGATTATTATTTTGGATTGGTCTGCTTAGACTATTGCTTCCTCTTACTGTTTAGAAGGGTAGTTGTGCTATTTAGCATCAGGTGTTCCCGAGTGGGAATCACACCTCTTTCTTTGAGGAGCCTCTTGGAAGAGTATTGTATTCATTTCCACATCAGGTTTTTAGGCCAAGCTTCAGCTTACTTCATCAGCGCATTTTTTTCAAGTTATTGTGCTGTGTTGCAAGTTGCAGCAGTGGAGGGGATTGGAATCCCACTTTCTGAGCCAGTTTCTCATAGGAGGGAGGTTTGCTTCCCTTGGGAGATATGTTTGGAGAGATCTTGAGCTCATTTCATATCTGTGGCATTAGTCCACACATTTCCCAACATTCCCAGCATTGTTCCAGCTAGGGAATGTGTTATTTTTAAAGGCAGCTTCAACAAGAGGTCTTGGGGTTTCTTTGCAGTGTTTCCTTGTGATTGAGGGGTTCATCCTTTCATGGGAGGAGACCTTTGAAGGGATATATATCAGATCTATTATTATTCAGCCTTCTACACTCTTGTATCTCATGTTGCAATGATTATTCAGTTTATTTCTGAAGATCACCATTCTATTTTGAGTGTATGACAAGAAACACTTGCTGGGTTCTCTTGTATTTTGTATAAGGAGACTAGATCTCATCTATTAAGCATTATTGATTAATATATGAGTATATATACTCATTCTCCTAATTTCTAAGTTGAAACCCTCATAATACTGCGCAGTCTCTCTCATGTAATATTTCTATGTAGCAGTGTATTGGGGTTTTAGTGATTTTAGCTGCACTAGGTGTGGGAGGTCTGTTTACCTCACCTAGTTTCTTTTTTTTATTATATCCTCTTGGATTTAGATGATAGATTGATATATCTAATGTATCCAAGTGATGGTTTACATTTTTATGGCATACATTTCTGGAAATTCGTTTTTTAGTGCATGCATTGTTGATCAGTCCATTTTTGGAATATTATAAGATATTCCCAATACTGCTCATTTTCCTTATTTTTGGATATTACAGTGATATCACAGCTTCAATATTGGCTCAGCCTGTGGATCTCAAGCCATTATAATATAAGGAGAAGGAGATATGGATAGAAAAGAGAAGGCTCCATTATGTGGAGGAAGAAAGGAAGACAGGCTTACAAAGATTCTTCCAAGATCTATACAGAGCATTCAAGGAGATCTGAAGAAAATAAGGATGGAGATGGAATCTCCAGAGGAGTTTGGATCTAGAGATAGATCTATATTTTCACATGGTAAGTGTGATCATGCAGCTACACACCATGATGCACAGTGCGGTCAAATGCCCAAATCTATCGTGAGATGGATGAAAGGAGGGAGAATGCCTAAGAGGGAAACTCTTAGTGATTTGTTGCAGGAGTATGAATCTCAAACTGAGAGGTTTAGAGATCATACCACGTTCCAAGAGTTTTGCAGGATCCAAGTGAAGAGAAGCAAGCAGCAGAATATGGATATATTTTTTCTATCTACTTTTGATGGTTCACCTACATGTTCAGCTAGAGCTTGGGTGAAGGAGCTAGACTCCTATTTGCAGCAACACCATATTTCTGAAGATGAAGCCATCAGAATTGTAGCACTGATTTTTGGAGGTAAGGCCTATGCATGGTGGATTTTTTAATCTTGTTCTTTGAAAAATGCAAATACTTCCTCTTATGCAAGATTCATTAAAACATTGGTGTGAAGGTTTGATGGGAAACTTCCTAAGGCACATGTATTGGAGCAAGAAAAACCTAAGAAAACAAAAACCTTGCATGTGATGGAGGAAACTATAAAATTAAATCCACTTCAGAAACCAATGGGAGAAGCTGACATCTTGCATCACACCTTTTTAGAGGCAAGACTTATATCTCATATTCCTAAACAAGAGGGCATGAAGGTCTCTTTTTCACAAGAGGATCCAATTATTGGAGGGTTTCCCATACACATTGATGAAGATGAGGGCAACAACGTTGTCACATCTAGAGCACATCTAGTACCTCATGCAGAGGGAGGAGGGGCACATGCCCCAACAAGAGGAATTCTTGTATCCTTGCAAGAAGTTCCCCAGGATCTCATACATGGAGGTCAAAGCACAATCAATGAGCAGCATGATTGTGAAGCATTGCAGATGGAAGGAGGAGGTAAGAAGGAAGGGCAACATCACTTGATGAGGAGCACACACAATTATCTATTTCAAAGAGCTAATTCAAAAGGGAGGCAGAGTGATCTGCACTATGAGGGCAAGGGCAAGATTTCCCACCTATATGTACAGTCTACTCTTGGTACTGATGTCTCACTACATGGGGGAATTCCACCTGGGAGGCCACTAGATCTAGAGTTTATGAGAGACATCTTACCTCTTGGTTCACCACTCTTAGATTCTGAAGGGGTGAAGATTATGGAGGATGAATTTGGCATGAGGGATGTCAAAGTAGCAGGAAACAGCATGAGGAGAGCTTCACATGCTAGATCACCAGTGCTGTCTCTTAGAAGGATTGATCCATATTGGAGGTCTCAACTCTTGGTAGAGTACTCCAAGGATCTTGGTGCTTGCATGATTCTTGATGACCCTGATGGAGATGATAGATACATGGTGGATGATATGGTCATCTATTCTTATGGAAGAAGCTTCTAGTCTTAAGGAGAAGTTGCTACATGCAACACGTGAGGACTTCTTTTCTGTGCACTTTGATGCATATTTTTCTTTGATGAAGGAGTTCACTTGGGAGGCCATCCAACATGATATATTTCAGCATATAGAGAGATGCATAGCCTAGATGGTGATGGAGAGGATGTCACAGCCAATACCCTACTCATTGGGAGCAAGGGAGGATATCCAGTTGAGCCATTTCAGCTCAAGGACCGAAGTACATGGTAGAGGAGGTATACATTGGCATTATGATTTTCCTTTCTTTACTTTATTTGAGAAACATGTTGTATTATGGAGGATCATCCCTTCTTATGATTTGTATCCTGATGTACTTGAGGCCAATTGTAGCATTGAGGTTGGCTATTCTTTTGGTGGTTTGTGGGGGAGGCCACATGATTCTTGGTGTGCACCATTGACACCAAATTGTATATTCCTGATTCCATCTTATGGGATGACTGTGGCAGCAAAAAAGTGGCTGGGAAATCACTTGTTATTTTTTGTTTTGATGCAGGAAAAGGATGCACTGCGCTAGTTCCATTTGTGGAACTATGAACCACTCTCCGGTTGTCATATGGCAGCTTGTTCTTATTGCATTTTGCTTCCATTTACTGCTGATATTTTTATATTCATGGGAAGCATTGTTTGGAGAGTGCTGGAGGTGTTAGAGATGCCCATTGGGAGCATGATTCTCCCCACTTTACATGTTGTACATTTCAGGAGGAACCATGGGCAAACCATGATTGCCACATCACAATTTTTCCCTTCTTGTATGAGGGACCACTTGAAGAACTTCAGGAGGCACTTCATGGCTGAGTTGTTTGATGGGGGAACTTGGGCCATTCTTGGAGGCCATGTTATTTCAGCCCAAGGACAGAAACAACCCCATGTTTACCATAAATGGAGAGAGAAACCATTTGGATGGAAGAATCCAATCTCTCCATGCAACCCCAATACATTGTATAAAACCGGGGTTGATGATTACTTTGATGAGCTACCTAGGATGGCTCATTTCATTTGGATGATAGCATGGGTGAGGGACTCACTCATTGGAAATGAGATTCCCCATGTTTTTCATCACTCCTACATTGAGGAGGCCATGGGATAGCAAGCAGGTTTCCATTCACACATTCCGCCTTTGATTGATGTGAGCCATTTGGTTTTGCATCCTTGGGAGGAACCATTGGAGGGAAGTTTTATTGCAGATTATTGTGATGAAGTGATGGAGGCTGTTGGGGTCTTGTGATTTAGCATACTGGCATACTAAATGACAAGGAAACATCAGAACCACTTTGGAATCCTAGGATCTAACCCTCCTAGATTCAGAGAGGGATCTCTCTATATGTGTTTTTAAAGGATATGTCTTTAAGGCTTATGATATGATATTAGGCTAGTTATGCAGCACAAGGGTTTTTTTTGTTTGTTGGTTTGGGATCATTAAATGAGAAGGTCATGTGAAGTGAAGGAGGAAATAAGTGGAAGGATGTTTCAACATGGGAAGATAGGTAAAAAAAAAGTGCTAAAACATTGGGCTATGGAGTCATAAAAGGTTTTACTTGCACAAAAACTATTCAAGGGTTTTCAAAGGGCAAGTCATCTATATCAGAAGATCTTTTAAGTTGAGTTGGTGGTATGGAACATTAAGGAGTGAGGTGAAAGAAGCAACATGTAAGAAAAAAAAGGGCAGCCTAAGATCATGTAAGGACTTTTAACCTATCCTGCTTTTGACATACTCTTAAGAATAAGACATTTAAGATAAACATAAAAAGTCACCTAAGATCAGGTAAGGCCTTTTAACCTATCGTGCTTTTGGCACACTCTTAAGGGAAATATTCAAAACAGTTGTTTAAGACTAAACAAGGGACAGGGCTAACCATAAACTTCCTTGATTAATACTCTACTTAGCATGCAGTGAAGAAATAATTCAAGAACAACATATCAAGTTCTACTCAGCAAGATATGGGCTCACCAACATTCATTGACTAGTTATACTCTATTGAAATAATTCCCAAACACACATTTAGTAGAAAACATAAAGATAAATATTTTCAGTGAGAGATAGGGTACTTTGCAGTATATCCTACTCTCTATTTGTTGTTCTTTATCAGAGAATATGAACACATTGGAAACATAAGGAAAATAGCAGTTAGAGTGAGAATAACATCACCAATGATTTAGATCGGGATCTAATGAATCTGCTTGTCTATTGATGTGCAAAACCAGTTACATACTTTGAGTCCAATAGCTTTTACAGTCCAATTATTCTCTTCCTAGCCTACTATATTACAAATACTCAGACGCTCTTACTCAATAATAGTTCAAACTATTAACAATTTCCCAACCCTTTACAATGAATTTCTGTGAATACATATAGGTGCCAAGAGGAAGAGTGCTGTAGAAATGGTAGTAAATATCAGTTAAGACAGAGTGGGAGAAGTATTTGAATGCCCATCTTGCTTAATATCATAGCAATAACTTCTTGTATCAATTTGGTAGTTTTTCCTGTTTTGATGCATATTTGGTAGGCATGGTAATAACTCCGAAGTATTTCTTTGAAGATATCTTGGTCTGAAGTACCCTGTTTGACCTCTATGACAAGAAAACTGTCATTTTTTGGGTTTTGTAGCCCCATGCTTGCTTAATAACAGTTCTGACAGTTTTAAAGAGGGTTTTTCGGTAGGACAACTATCAATTACTTTCTGAGGCCAAATATCTCTGACTGTGCATTTACTATGAGTGCTTTTGAAGTAAAATAGGACTGTAGGTGTCATTCGAGACTCTTCTTCTGCTGATCTATCTTGTTTAGCACTTTAAACATTGATTTGACTTTAATTTGTGCTTTAAGGCTTCTTCTGATCATCTTTCGAGCTTCCTGTCCTTTGATGATTGTATTAACCTTTAATCCTCTGACTGTGGGATGGCTTTACCAACAACTGCCATTAAACCTGCACAAAACAGTAAACCATTATAAAATCCTGCGTTTCTTGGGTTTAATTGCGAACAGAGGGCTCAGCAAGGTTGTGGAGCTATGAGGAGGCAAGATGAATGCAGCGGGAAGGATTTCCTGGCGCAAAACCATGAAAACCAGGGTCAAAACTGAGTTTGGCACAAAGAATAGGAAGAGCGGTTTTGGGGAATACCAGAGGTGGTATTCGCGCGGGGTAAAGGTGGTAAGTGGTAATGGGAAAGGGGAACACAATACATGCCAATGGCTGACACGTATTCTCCTGAAAACAACCCATTTTGTGTGTAAATAGCTCGGTCAATTTTATTCATGAAATGAGTGCGAAATGGATTTGGGGCCATTAGATCTTCAGGGCGAAGATCTACGGTTGTAGATGAGCACGAGGGGGGGCACAAGATGCATGGCAGAAGAATGAGGTGGGGCCGGGGTGACATAAGCCAATTTGTCGTGTAGCGGGAAGGCCAGAGGCTAGGTAAATGATGAGTGCCGTGGGTTTATAGTGTTAAAGGGCTATAATCCATGTATGGGCGAATATATAAAAAGGTGGAAGTGGGATGGAGTGAAGGTGCTTTTAAGCCATTGGATCTGGGGAGAAGATAGATCAACGGTGGAGATCACCTGGAAACACAAAGAAAGGCCCCAATGTGTTCGGGTGGGACTAGCGAGGTTATAAAGGAAATTGAAAGAAAAATGCGTATTTGTGGGGGCACTTGAGGTACGGACAAATTTGTGGACCCGGTGCCTCCGCAGTAAATCTTGGCCATTGGATGAAGATTTCACTTATCCCAAGGAGTCAAATGTGGGGGCACTATTATGTTTGACCTGTGCGTGGAAGGTGCCAGTGGGTGGAGGAAAATGGAAATCAGCGTGGGCCATCAGATCCTTGAGATGGACGACGAAGATAAACTACGACGGATCGACGATTTGATGAGAAGAGGTTCCTAGAACGAAAGATTTTGGATTTGTGATGGCCGATGGGGGCTAAGCGTTGGTCACAGGACCGGGTCACATGAGAAACAGGGGTGGAGGATTTAAGCCCTTGGGAGATCGCATCAGCGAGGAAAAAACTGGGAACGGGGAAATTTGCGAAATGTCGATGCGATGAGCGTTGACCGTCAATCTCGGGGAGAAATGGACGACTGAGATGGAGTGGGGACTTTGCATCGGCAGAGAAACAAGGGAAAGGGACGCGGGATCGATGGAAGGTTGATTTGCGATGGGGCGATCCGCCGATGGTGTTGGATCTGCGATATCAACGATGGAGATTGATTCAGAGGTGAAACCATCGTGCGGAAGGAAAAATGGTAATACAAAGGAAAAAATGGGGCGGAGCGACCTCCGATAGCGAGAAAGGGGCTAAAGAACAAAGCCCGACAGTCACGGGTCCCGATCACATGGAAAAAGGGGCTAGGAACTAAGCCTGCAGGGACTTAAATTTGTTTACATGAAAATGATCAGATTTAAAGTCCAAAAAGGGGTTTTTTGAGGTGTTTTCAGGTTCTGATAGAGTAAATAGAGGGGTTTTTAAACCAGTAAAAAGGGATTTTTATGGTTTAACAAGGGATTTTTTAGGAATTTGAGGGATAATGAAGGGAAAGGGGGATTTTTAGGAGGGAAATAATGGGGAAGAGGCTTTTGAATGTAGGGATCAAATATTTGGGCTTTTGAAGGATAAGGAACATAGTAGAGGCTTCAAGAAATCCCAGATTTTGCATGAAATTTGTTTCTTGAAGACTAAAGATCTGTTTTTTAGTCATATTTGCATATGTCAAAATTATGGATGGCTAACAGCGGCTCCAACTTGGGGATGGCAGCTCCCTGGAGGTGTCAAGAACCTCAGGAATGCATCTCTAGAATGTAGATCAATGTCATGCACTTTGACAACCTTTTATTCTTTGATCATGCTACTTGAAAAGATGATTAGTATTGCATTATAACCAATCAATTTTCCCCAAACAAATACCTACACAGCCTATTTTCCTCACAATTTTTTCTTCATAGGTGCACTTGGACTTGAAAACCTTTGACATCAACATTTTTATTCTTTTGAAAGCATGAAAACTAATCTAAATCTACCCTTATTTCTCCGTGAGTTCAGATTAAACAGTTGAACTCATAGCTTCTTTACCTAATCTACTATCTGTCAGGATTATACCGTCTGACAGATCTGCATTCTCTACATTCTAAAATAGAAATTGAAAACACATTCAAACTAGGATTAAGTTGTCTGATTTGCTATGAGACTATGGCATAAAAACAAGCTGCTCATAGACCTTTATTTGCAGAAAAGTAAAACAAAACTTGGAAGGCTTAAGATATGAAAATTACAAGCATCCTTCATTCTTTCTTTCAACTCTGATTTTTATCTCTTTTGAGTTGTTTTCTTCTTCTTTACCTGGTTCAAGTTTTTAGCATGTTAGAACCAGTCTTTTTCCTTTCTTTGGCTCACGTTTTGAGCTTGTTTGAGCCATCTTTCTTTTGATTCTTTGGTTCGGATTTTGAGCATATTAGAACCAATTCTATTTCTATCCTAATCTAATATACTGATAAGCCAAGATTAAACAATTTGGAAAATCTTCTTCACTACTCTATCAGTAGTAAATTGAAATTTATCTAGTCATGATTAGGCTGTATGACTAAATAGTAGTGCTTTCATTTAAGTAGTAGCATTTTGGCTTGCACACTTTCTGACTTTCTTTATTTTTTGGTATGGGGCTGTACCTTTCCTCTTTCATATATGCCCTCTTTTCTCTTTTCTATTGTTTTTGTATTTTTTCCTTTTTCTAAAACAAAATAAAGTAATGATATTTACAATGAAGAAAGAAAGCTATAAACTAAGAATTTAGCAGAAATAATGCTTGAGCATCCTGCCATTGAGAGGACCCCCGAACAGGTTTGTACCATCCATATTTTGTAGAAAAAATGAATTATGACCAATGGCAGATTGAATGATGTAAGGGCCTTGCCATAAATTGTCAAAATTTCCATGTTTTCCCTTATCTTCTCTCCTGGAATCCCATTTGAGTACTTTGTCACCAATCTTGAGATCACTGGCCTTTGTCCTCTTATCAAACAACTTTTTGATATTCTCTTGTACTTTTTATGCTCTATTATAAACTTCTTCCCTAGTTTGCTGAAGATGTATGGTCTGATTTATCCTTCTCATCATGTTATCTTCCTCTGATTGTATTTCTTGGACCAACCTCATCACTAGCACTCCTAAACTAGTAGGAAAAATTTCATCTGCTCCATAAACCAACTGATAGGGAGAAATCCCAATGGACTTCTTTATTGTCAATCTATCTACTCATAAAGCATGTACCAGCTTGTTGTGCCATGATCTCTAATTTTCTTCCAGCAGCTTCTTTATTATGTTTATCAGGCTCTTATTTGAAGACTCTGCCAGTCCATTACCTTGAGGGTAATAAGCCGTGCAATAACCAAGCACAATCCGATATCTATGACAGAAATCAACCATATTTTTAGAACCAAATGCAGTAGCATTGTCAGTGATAATTTTCCTAGGACAACCAAATCTAGACAGAATATGGTCTTCAAGGAATTTTATGATAACTGAGTCTGTGCCATTCCTAGAAGGGATGGCTTCTATCCATTTGGTGAAATAGTCAGTGGCTGTGAGTATCCATTTATGTTGGGCAGATGAGGTAGGATGGATTTCCCCAATGAAGTCTAGGCCCCACTGTTGAAAAGGAGCTTCAACAGTGATTGGTTGCAATGGTAAGGGAAGCAGTTTTCTCTTGCCTTCAAAGATTTGGCATTTGTGGCAAGAAACTATAATTTTGTGGACATCTTGAAAGAGGGTGGGCCAGTAGTAGCCAGCTCTAAGGATTTTATTAGCAGTGGTTTTCCAACTTAGGTGGCCTCCACATTCTCCTTCATTAAACTCATGCTTGATCCAATTTGCATCAACCTCAGGCAAACATTTGAGCAATAAACCACTGGTATTATTCCAATATAAACAATTATCTAAAATGTAGTAATTGACAGCCTTTAACTTTAAGAATATTGCCTTTTTTTTAGACAAAATAGGAGGGGCATTGAGATTAGTAAGCACATACAAAATATCAGCATACCAGGATGAATTTAGGAAGTGATCTTCAATAAGTGGGGTTGGTAATTCTTCCTGCTCATCTAATGCGTCTATCATGTTTATGTCAAGTGCTTGCAAGTTGGATTTAGTCGTTAATTGTCACTAGGCCTTGACCCTTGATGAGTTTAGTGGGTTTAATTTCTACATCATATTCCAATATCACAACAATCCACTTTCCTCTTTTGCCATCAGGGTCTTGTGACAAAATGTCTTTTACCACTACATGAGGCACAAATGCAACAATGTGGAAGTGCAAGATATAAACTCTGAAATCCTTCAAGGCTTTGACCAATGCATAAGCCTATTTTTCCATGATATTATATTTTAGAGGTGCATCCCTAAGTGCCTTGCTGAAAAATGCAATTGGCTGCTCCTGTCCTTCTGGATTTTTCTGTAATAGGACAGTGGCCACAATATTTTCTGATGCAAATGAAAATATGAGGAAGTCCTTAGTGAAATCAGGATTGATAAGAACCGATGCTTGGGTGAGTGCATGCTTAATGAGTTCAAAGGATTTCTTCACTTCCAAGGTCCATTTAACTCCTATCTCTTTCTTTAGAATGTTTGTCATGTTCCTAAGGAGTTCTGCTAGGTTGGGTATGAACCTTCTCAGGAAATTTATATTTCCAATGAAAGATTGAAGTTCTTTGATGTTTCTAGGGTGACTGATTTGCAATACACCCTCAACCCTTTTTGGGTCTATTTTAATCCCTTTTTCAGATATGACATGACCCAGAAGTTTACCCTTTTGGAGACCAAAAAATGTCTTCTTGGGATTTAAAGATAGCCCAAACTTTCTACATTTCTCAAAGACTTTCTTGAGGTGCGCTAGGTGTTCTTCATCTGTTTTGGAACATACTGTAATTTCATCTAAATAAATCACAATGAAGTTTCCTATTTCCTCTGAGAAGGCAATATCCATGGCTCTTTGAAAGGTGGCACCTACATTCATTAATCCAAAGGGCATTTTCACATACATGAAAGTGCCCTAAGGAGTAGTGAAGGTTGTTTTCAGTTGGTCTTCAGGGAGTACCAATATTTGATTATATCCTGAAAAGCCATCTAGCAAAGAGATCCTCTTGGAACCCACTACCCTTTGTAATATGTGCTCCATTTTAGGCAAGGGATTGTTGTCCTTTAATGAGGCTCTGTTCAAGTTCTTGAAGTCAATATAGAGCCTTATTTCCCCTGTTTTCTTTCTTACAGCTACAAGATTAGATACCCACTCTGAGCATCTCACAAGGACAATAATTCCAGCATCATACATTTTCCTAATTTCCTTCTCAACCAGAGGTAACTGCACAGGGTTTATTCTGCGTAATTTTTTCCTAAATGGTTTCTGGTTTTTCTTCAGGGGTATCTTGTGCTGAATGATCTTTGTGTCATATGCCTTTAAATCCTCATAGCTCCAAGAAAATACATCAGAAAACTCTTTAAACAACTCAATGTATTTCAGCTTTATGTGAGTTGGCAGTGTCTTACACAGTTTGATCATTTTAGGCTTGTCCTTACTGCCTATCTTGCATTCCTCAATATCAGATTCAGTGGGTTCTATTTTTGGTTTCTTGGCAACGTCATTGAAATCAAAAAAGTCTTCTAGAGGTGCTAGTCCTTTGGGTAAGCCTTTGTCTTTAGATTGTAGTACCTCGATGTCTTCTTTTCCTGAGTTTATGTACTCTTCTGTTTGATTTTCAAATTATCTGGTTAGCAGATTAATTTCTGCAATGGGAAAGGTTCTTTTTCAACAAGTTGTTCCTCATTAAGATAGCCTTTATCATACTTTGAGTCTAAATTTGGCAACTCAAACTCATTTCTGAACTGCAGAAAGTCTTCTATCTGTTTATCTCCCTCAAATACATACCAATATTTTTCGTTGTCTCGGACAGCTGGCCTATACTTTACTTGGACTGTGAATTGTTGGTTGTCATAGGGCCTTTGGCAGGAACTAGCAGCACAAGCCAAACCATTGGCAAGAATGTTTTGGTCTCTAGGGACAAAAACAAGTTCATATTCCTCAAAAGTTTTCAAAAGGTCCATGGCATCATTTCTATAGGCTCTTAGTTCTGGATGTTTGGTAGTGTACTCTCCATTTATTTGCCTAATGATCAGTTCAGAATCTCCATGAACAACTATCCCCCTGGCTCCTAATTTCTTCAGTAAATATAGTCCTAAGAGGAGTGCTTCATACTCTGCTATGTTATTTGTGCATTGAAAGTTTAACTTTTATGAATGTCTTTCAGCGTGATTATTCTCTGTGTTGTGAAGCCACACACCTGACCCTGCACCATTTCTATTACAAGACCCATAAAAACTCATACTCCAAAGAGGGCTAGTTTTAGACTTGTTATTGTTTTCATTCCTGTCCCCTTTGTCCTGTGTGTTTTGACTGTCGTTATGTAGTTTTATGGGTTCTGCAACATGTTTATGTTGGTCTTGTTCCTTGACGCTTTCATGGAGTTGAGGCCTTTCTTCTTGACTTTCGTGGTTTGCAATAAGATGATGGATAGTGGGTGATTCATACTCTCTGTTTTGTTTTCTGCAATTTTCAAATTCATCAGACTGTTTGAGAGCCTCTCCCTCTCTATTCTCTCCTTCCATGATTTTGGTTATGTTGGGTGATTTCTCACTATCCAACTCTACTTCACCAAAGCTCTCATCATTGCAAAAAATGAATGAGTCTGGGTCTGTATGGACAGAATAAAGAGGTGAATTTTTTTATTTTTCTTGACTACTCACCATAAATTTCATGTGTGATTCCCTATAAAGTCTTCTAAGTTGACTGAAGACAGGGATGCTTGCATAAGTCATGTCCATTTGCATGGTACCTTGAAGCTTAGCACCCCATGATCTTGAAAGAAGCATGCCATATTTGGGGGGCACATCAGCCACTAGTACATCCATCACCATGCATTTGGCTAGGATTTGGGTCAAGTTTACACAAATATCCTTAATCAAGCCTAAGCATTTTAATCTACTGGAGTCAAAATAATACAAATCTTTATATGGTCTGATTATCTCAAGGCCTAATCTCTCCATTATTACTTTGGGCATGAGGTTATGTGAATCCCCTGAATCATGCATAGCATTGTGTAAAATTTTATCATGGATATTCAAACTGACATAGAAAGGAGGGACCACTCCTTCTTGGAACTTTCCTTCAATTTTAGGACCAAATAAAAGGGCTGGCTTATCATCATTCAGGTTGACAGAGTCATTATTTTCCTCTATGTTTAAAGATTTTAAAACCTGACATTTATATACATCGTGAGTGACTAACTCAGTGAGGGGGACAAAGATTTTGATTTTGGAAATTTCACTTTCCAAATTGAAAGGGAACTAGTTCTTTGAAAGGCTCAAATCTGTCTTATTAGTCACTAATTTATCAGCAAAATCAATTTGCTGGTTTTTACTATGTACATCAGTCAAAACTGTTTCTACAGGGGTACTAGCTGAAGTGCTAGTGCTGTTAGGGTCCACACTCTGTTTATCAGTGGCTTGAGTGCCTTTCCCCTTGTTTTTACCAAAACTTACAGTTGTTGTTTTGTTGCTTTCAGCAACCTTTCTAATCAGTTTTTCAGATCTGTTTTTAGCAGTAGATTCAAAGGTCTTTGTTTGGGGGGTTTCTTGGTTCTTTTTTCTTCTAAGGTCATATTGTTTATGGACCTCCATGATAGCATTCTCAAAGCCTTGCCTATAGTCTTCGGATTCTAAGCCTTCATTATCATAGTATGTATATGTGGCCTAGTCATCCTCTATGAAAAAGGAAGGGTCTTCATTGCTTCCTCCCAACATGTTTATAACAATCCCCTCTGGCTCTTCTATCATTCCCTCATCTTCATCAACATAATTTTCTTGGAATGGAGGTCTGATATGTTGATCAGAATCTCTTTGTCCCATCTGAGGAAGGTTTTTCCTAAAGTTCTGGTTCTGATTTTGAGTCTAATTCCTATTCTAAGCATTTGTTTGGACAACCAACCTCTCCATCATTTTTTCTAATCTGGTCATGTTCTTGGCTAGATGGTCTAATTTTGAATCAGACGTGGAAGGTGCAGTGTCTTCCCTATATGTCACTTTCTTTTCAGACCTCATTCTAGCTCTCTTCTCAATCAGATTTGATTCCACACTAAGGGCTCCCTTCTGCATGTCTTATAAAGTCAAGGGGTCCCTTTCTCTTAGCTGATAGGCCATTTCGGGATCAAATCCTTCAGGGAATTTGGCCAAAGCTGAGCCTTGTGGAGGTTTCAAATCTGGGGGTAGTGCGTTATAAACACTATTGAATCTAGTGCAATAACTTTGAATACTCTCCCCAGCATTTCTCTTGAGGTTGTTGTAATCTAAAAGTATTTGGAGAGGGTTCTTCCTCATTTCCCATTTGTTTATGAATGTTTGATGTAAAGAAGGGAGATCATTTATACTATTAGGAGTTAAACCCTTAAACCATTTCTTGGCTTCTCCTCCTAAACTTTGGGCAAAGATTCTCATCTTAATGGTCTCATATTCTATTTCCATATAGTCAAAGGCATCATTCATCTTGTCTACATGTTGTTGAGTAGTAGTGAATTCATTTCCTGTGAAATGAGGAATTCTAGACTGATATTCATTGGGTAAAGGAACCAGAGGTTGTGGTAACACTAGTGGAGCATACCATGCTGCCATGATGGGATTTTGTGGGAGGGATGGGCTCTCGTATGAATTCTTCTTGAAGCCAGAATGTTAAGATTCAAACCCAAAGAGAAGACAGTTAGTTAGATAGGACAATTCTTTAGAGGAAAACTAGTATTTTAACAAAGAAAACTTAATCCTCAAAGTTTCTTGATCATGGGTGAGCACGATGTTTTAATGGTAGTGTGGGTTGCCCCAGTGGAGTCTTTGTGAAACCAGGAGTAATCAACAGACCTACCGATCACCAGTGGAGTCTTTTGGTCTTTTAGGAGTTGTGGAGTCGCCAAGTGGATGATTTCAAAGGTTTTAAAATGTGTTGTTGTCCACCATCAGTAATTAACTACCAATTTTAAGGCTGTTGCAGGTCTTCTGGGTTCTAAAGGATGTCTAAGATTGCAATTTTCTTAGAAGGTCCCCAATGGAGTCGCCATTATGTTGGGGTCCTGTGATTTAGCAAATTGGCATACTAAATGACAAGGTAACATCAGAACCACTTTGGAATCATAGGATCTATCCCTCCTGGATTCAGAGAGGGATCTCTCTATATGTGTTTTTAAAGGATATGTCTTTAAGGCTTATGATATGATATTAGGCTAGTTATGTAGCACAAGGGTTTTGTTTGTTTGTTGGTTGGGGATCATTAAATGAGAAGGTCATGTGAAGTGAAGGAGGAAATAAGTGGAAGGATGTTACATCATGGGAAGATAGGTCAAAAAACAGTGCTAAACCATTGGGCTATGGAGTCATAAAAGGGTTTAATTGCACAAAAAATATTCAAGGGTTTTCAAAGGGAAAGTCATCTATATCAGAAGATATTTTAAGTTGAGTTGGTGGCATGGAACATTAAGGAGTGAGGTGAAAGAAGCAACATGTAAGAAAACAAAGGGCAGCCTAAGATCAGGTAAGGACTTTTAACCTATCCTGCTTTTAACATACTCTTAAGAATAAGACATTTAAGATAAACATAAAAAGTCACCTAAGATCAGGTAAGGACTTTTAACCTATCCTACTTTTGGCACACTCTTAAGGGAAATCTTCAAAACAGTTGTTTAAGACTAAACAAGGGACAAGGCTAACCATAAACTTCCTTGATTAAGACTCTACTTAGCATGCAGTGAAGAAATCATTCAAGAACAACATCTCAAGTTCTACTTAGCAAGATATGGGCTCACCAACATTCATTGACTGGTTATACTCTATTGAAATCATTCCCAAACACACATTTAGTAGAAAACATAAAGATAAAAATTTTTAGTGAGAGCTAGGGTACTTTGCGGTATATCCTACTCTATATTTGTTGTTATTTATAAGAGAATATGAACACAGTGGAAACATAAGGAAAATAACAGTTACAGTGAGAATAACATCACCAATGATTTAGATCAGGATCCAATGAATCTGCTTGTCTATTGATGTGAAAAACTAGTTACATACTTTGAGTCCAATAGCTTTTATAATCCAATTCTTCTCTTCCCAGCCTACTATATTACAACTACTCAGAAGCTCTTACTCAATAACAGTTCAAACTATTAACAATTTCCCAACCCTTTATAATGAATTTTCTGTGAATACATATACGTGCCAAGAGGAAGAGTGTTGTAGAAATGGTAGTAAATATCAATTAAGACAGAGTGGGAGAAGTATTTGAATGCCCATCTTGCTTAATATCATAGCAATAAATTCTTGTACCACTTTGGTAGTTTTTCCCGTTTTGATGCATATTTGGTAGGCATGGTAATAACTTCGAAGTATTTCTTTGAAGATATCTTGGTCTGAAGTACCCTGTTTGACCTCTATGACAAGCAAACTGTCATTTTTTGGGTTTTGTAGCCCCATGCCTGCTTAATAACTGTTCTGATAGTTTTAAAGAGGGTATGTCAGTAGGATGGCTGCCAATTACTTTTTCAGGCCAAATATCTCTAACTGTGCATTTAATATGTGTGCTTTTGAAGTAAAATAGGACTGTAGGTGTCATTCAAGACTCTTCTTCTGTTGATCTGTCTTGTTTAGCACTTTAAACACTGATTTGCCTTTAATTTGTGCTTTAAGGCTTCTTCTGATCATCTTCTGGGCTTTTTGTCCTTTGCTGCTTGTATTAACCTTTAATCCTTTGACTGTGGGATGGCTTTACGAACAACTGCCATTAAAACTGCACAAAATAGTAAACCATTATAAAATCCTGCGTTTCTTGGGTGTAACTGCCAAAAGAGGGCTTAGCAAGGTTGTGGAGTTGTGAGGAGGCAAGATGAATGTAGCGGGAAGGATTTTCTGGCACAAAACCATGACAACCAAGGTCAAAACTGAGTTTGGTGCAAGGAACAGGAAGAGAAGTTTTAGGGAATACTAGAGGTGGTATTCGCACGTGGTAAAGGCGGTAAGTGGTAATGGGCAAGGGGAACGCGATACATGCCAATGGATGACACATATGCTCCTGAAAACCACCCATTTCGCGTGCAAATATCTCGATCAATTTTATTTATGAAATGAGCGCGAAATGGATTTGGGGCTGTTAGATCTTCATGCAAAAGATCTACGGTTGTAGATGAGTGCGAGGGGGGGGGGAAGATGCATGGTAGAAGAATGAGGTGGGGATGGGGTGACGTAAGCCAAATTTTCGCGTAGCGGAAAGGCCTGAGACGGGGTAAACGATGAGTGCCGTGGGTTTATAGTGTTAAAGGGCTATAATCCATGTATGGCGAATATATAAAATGGTGGAAGTGGGATGGAGTGAAGGTGATTATGGGCCGTTGGATCTGGGGAGAATATATATAAACGATGGAGATCACCCGAAAACACAAAGAAAGGCCCAAGCGTGGTCGGGTGGGACCAGCGGGGTTATAAAGGAAATTGAAAGAAAACTGCATATTTGTGGGGGCACTTGAGGTATGGAAAAATTTGTGGACCCGATGCCTCCGCAGTAAATCTTAGCCATTAGATGAATATTTCACGCATCCCAAGGAGTCAACTACGAGGGCACTATTATTTTTGACCTGTGCGTGGAAGGTGCCCGCAGGTGGAGGAAAATGGAAATCAGCGTGGGCCGTCGGATCCTTGAGATGGACAATGGAGATGAATTTCGGCGGATCGGAAATTTGATGAGAAGAGGGTCCTGGAATGAAAGATTTTGGATTTGCGATGGCTAATGGGGACTAAGAGTTGGTCACAGGACCGTGTCACATGAGAAACAGGGGCGAAGGATTTAAGCCCTCGAGAGATCGCATTGGCGGGGAAAAACCTGAGAATGGAGAAATTTGTGAAATGTTAATGCGATGGAAAATGCCGATGCGATGAGTGCTGAATGTTAATCTCGGGGAGAAATGGATGGCTGAGATGGAGTCAGGACTTCGCATCGGTGGAGAAACAAGGGAAATGGATGCGGGACAGATGGAAGGCCGATTTGCGATGGGGTGATCCACCGATGGTTGTTGGATCTGCGAGATCAACGATGGAGATTGATTCGAAGGTGAAACCATCGCGCGGAAGGAAAAATGGGTATACAAAGGAAAAAAGGGGGCGGAGCGACCTCTGATAGCGAGAAATGGGCTAAAGAACTAAGCTTGACGGTCACGGGTCCCGATCACATGGCGAAAGGGGCTAAGAACTAAGCCTGCAGGGGCTTAAATCTGTTTACATGAAAATGATCGGATTTAAAGGCCGAAAAGGGGTTTTTTGAGGTTTTTTCAAGTTCCAATAGAGTAAACGGAGGGGTTTTTAAACCAATAAAAAAGGGATTTTTATGGTTTAACAAGGGATTTTTTAGGAATTGGAGGGATAATGAAGGGAAAGGGGGGTTTTTAGGAGGGAAATAATGGGGAAGAGGCTTTTGAATGTATGGATCAAATAGCTGGGTTTTGGAAGGATAAGGAACACAGTAGAGGCTTCAAGAAATTCTAGATTTTGCATGAAATTTGTTTCTTGAAGACTAAAGATCTATTTTTTAGCCATCTTTGCATATGTCAAAATTATGGATGGCTAACAGAGGCCACTAATGGGAGGCCACAAGAGGAGGAGGGGGGGAATTTTTCTCTCCCTATACAGTTGCTTGAGGACAAGCAACGTTTTTGGAGGGGAGGACTATAATGTTCCCAAATTTTAGCCTCAAGCTAAATGGAACATTATAGTTAACAGTGTCTTTAGCTAGTGAATAAATGGGTAGGAAGGCCCATAAGTCTCCTAAGAAGGAATAAAAACACTTCAAGTGTGAAAGGAGACCCTCTTTATAGCTCAATAAAACACCTACATATGTGAACAAGGCTAATATCATGTTGATATAGTCTACTTTGACCAAGTCAACAACGCATATGTGGAGGACTAGGGATCAAGGAAAGAATAACACAGTTTTGGAGGGAGATGAATCTCTTGATGGAAATGAGGGAGATGAATCTCTTGATGGAAATGACCTAATTGGGTGGGGCCAAGGGAAAGAAAACTCACATTCTATTTAAGAAAGAGGATGGCAGCCATTGTTGCTTATGTCTTAGATTATTATTTTGCATTGGTCTGCTTAGAATATTGCTTCCTCTTGTTGTTTAGTAGGGTATGTTGACCGGATAAATCAATCTTGCGGACAAGATCGATCTCCCTAGTGTCAGAAGAAAATCTAGCAACAAACAAACAACTAAGTTTGTCTTTCTCTAAATATATTCGTTTTACAAGTAAATGCTATGAAGGTGTCGATCCTACCTTAGATCCAAATTATTATTTGTAACCGTAGTTCTTCCGTCGCAACAAGAGTTCTTTCGTTGCAAGAAAGTGTCGTCTTTCGTCGCAACAAAGTGTCGTCTTTTGTCGACCTGCAATCACAAAAAAGAAAATATTAAATAGCACCTGTATAAAAAATAACTATAAAAAATACCTATCATAGTGATCAAGGAATCTATGAAATAAACGATCAAATGACAGCTAATTGAAATAAACAATCGAACGACAATTTATTGAGAAAAACAAAACTTGATTGTATTAATCTTGAATAACAGAAGAACCTTACAACATTAGCCTTGATGTTGAACAGGCCTTCCCGGGGTCCGAAGCAGGTGTCTCCTCTACTTTGATAAGTCTTGCACTCTTCCTCCAGGAGCACATAGAGGTATGTGATATTTCCTCTCAAAAGCTCAGCAGAAAGAAGTCTAAATCTCAACAACACTTCAACTCAATCACACATAAAGCTTGAACTCCCCTTGAGGCTACCCAATGCCTCTTTTTATAGAGCAGATGAGGAGGTTAGAGTTCCACCTATGAAGGGATATAATCCTCCTTCAAAGGGATAGGCTCCTCACATCAAGGGATTAGTTCCTTAAGGTATGGGATGCATGAACCTTATAAGAGCGTACTCATCCCCAAAAAATCTCATCTAGAACCTTCTAGAATTGACCAAAATTCAGCTTTTTAACTTTACTTTCTCACTTTTTTGACTTTGGAGGGGGTACACAGACATTACACTGGAAAACTGAGTTCTAGAACGCAGTTTCTCTTCACATTACCAGCGTACCCTAGCCAGGAACGCAGGTAAGCCTCACATTACCTGCGTACCCAGGGTTTTTGAGGTTTTTAGGGTTTTTTCTCCTGTTTTAGGACTTGACATGAGGAGTAAAGGTTGTAAGACTTGCAGAGGAGGTAAGTATGAGTGTCAATGAACTCGTACAATCAGAAAAATGTTAGGGTGACAATTTTTAAGTGCAACAAGGTAGCTGTGATGTTTAGCACCAGGTGTTCCCGAGTAGGAATCCCACCTCTTTCCTTGAGGAGCCTCTTGGAAGAGTATTGTATTCATTTCCACATCAGGTTTTTAGGCCAAGCTTCAACTTACTTCATCAACACAATTTTTGCAGGTTATTGTGCTGTGTTGCAGGGTGTAGCAGTGGAGGGGATTGGAATCCCACTTTCTGAGCTAGTTTCTCATAGGAGGGAGGTTTCCTTCCATTGGGAGATCTGTTTGGAGAGATCTTGAGCTCATTTCAGATCTGTGGAATTATGCCACACTTTTGCCAACATTCCCAGTGCTGTTCCAGCTAGGGAATGCATTATTTTTTAAGGCAGCTTCAGCAGGAGGTCTTGGGGTTTCTTTGCATTGTTTCCTTGTGATTGAGGGGTTCATCCTTTCATGGGAGGAGACCTTTGAGGGGATCTATATAAGATCTATTATTCTTCAGCCTTCTACACTCTTGTATCTCATGTTGTAGTGATTATTTAGTTTATTTCTGAAGATCACCATTCTATTTTGAGTGTATGACAAGAAACCCTTGTCGAGTTCTCTTGTATTTTGTATAAGGAGACTAGATCTCAACTCTTAAGCATTATTTATTAATATATGAGTAGATCTACTTGTTCTCCTAATTTCTGAGTTGAAACCCTCATAAGACTATGCATTCTCTCTCATGTAATATTTCTATGTAGCAATGTATTGGGGTTTTGGTGATTTTCAACTGCACTAGGTGTGGGAGGTCTGTTTACCTCACCTAGTTTCTTTTATTTCTGATCTCCTCTTGGATTTAGATGCTAGATGGATATATCTAATGGATCCAAGTGATGGTTTAAATTTTTATGGCATAAATTTTTGGAAATTCATTTTTTAGTGCATGCATTGCTGAGCAGTCCATTTTTGGAATATTATAAGATATTCCCAATACTGATCATTTTCCCTATTTTTGGATATTACACTCTAGAACAATGCCTAGTACAACTAGAGCTTGTCAACGAAAGTCGACGACAGTCACTGCAACACATTGAGGCGCATAAGAAAAGGGTAAAATCATCATTCGACCACCACATCACCCCTCTCTCATTCACCGAGGGAGAATTAGTCCTCCGCTATGATGTCGCAAAAGAAGCCTTAGGGCCAAAAAAATTTGAAACCTTGTGGAAATGACCCTACATAATCAAACATTGCCTCCAATGGGGGGCATACATCTTGACGAAACCTGATGGGACATGTCTCCTCAACCCCGTCAACGGCCTGTACCTTAAGAAGTTTCACCCATAAGGGCCAAGGCGACCTTTCCCCTAGAGTGAAAGTACACAAAACACAACCACTGGAAATTTTTGACCAAAGAATGATTAAACACGCTCAAAGTGCCACCACGGATCACCAACTTGAACCCTATTTCGGATTTGCTGATGGAGCATCACGATGGTCTCAAAAATTAGTTGTAATTGCCTGGGTCATCTACCACCCTGATCGATCACCATTGTGTTCAAACGGTGTGTGCATCGGTTCAGCAGCAAACAATCAGGCAGAATATGACACCGTCATCGAACTTATGTGCGATGCCCTCCATCAGGGCATTCACCATATGCATATCTACCTCGATTCCCAGTTATTAGTGTCGCAGTTAAACCAAACATTTGAAACAAGAGATACACATCTGTTTAGAAAATATTTGTGTGCAAAAAGATTAAGGAGACAATTTGACTATATTACATTTACACATGTACCAAGGAGTCAAAACTAAATAGTTGATCACATAGCTAACAATATCCTAGATTGGAATGCATCTTGAATAAACCATCATACATAAAAACCAAAAATATAGATATCCATCAGCATAACATCATACATAAACCGAAATAAGTGACACACCATGTAGAGCCGCAAAAATATCTCTCATATATATATATATCACAATGTGTAAATATGAGTACAAAAATAGTGTCGCCAGCCCAAAGACACATAAGTCATCAAAAATAAGGGAAGCATCCTCATAATGGGGGCCTTCCCTGTGTACAAGTCAACTCTAGGGTGGTGCTCCCTCAAGAGGGGCACCGAGACCCACCACTGCTCCTGTTGCCACCAACGGAGCAATAGTAGCAACTGCGATTTCCACTCGACGTAAAATAGGCTAATGGTCCCTCTTGTGGGCCATCACAGTCTCCAACCACACCTCCTCGAAGCCATCCATGAAACCTCAAGCAGGAATCCCTTTGGTCAAGCGATCCACCCGACCCTGGAAGTCCTCAAGAACTGACACCTAAGCTGTCAATTCTGCAATGCTTTCCTCTGCTGCATCAGCACGAGCTCGCTCAGTCGCGACCTCCGCAGTAGCCAAGATGCCACCCTCACCTGAGGGGCCAGCACCATCACCACCAGGTCCACCTGCAGCACCCCCTCCCTAACCACCCCTCGGACATCGGAGAGGGTCGTGGCCCACCAACTGAGCCATGGGATGACCCACCTCACCAACATCTGCACAAGTAACAAAAATAATGTCAGTGTCACTAGCAAAACACATAAGTACATAAATACTAAAAATAAATGTAGAGAACATGTAAAACATACCTGTTGGCCCCCAAACATAACCAAAAGGGAGACCCATGTCTAGATCACCCTCGAAGTCCATCCTCGCATATGGGAATGGCAAGAACATCTATGGGGTGGCCTCAAACCAGGCCTCGGGCATGGCATTCCAATAACACCACACCATGCCACCACCACCTCATGGCATCACCAGAGCCCACCTCCTCATACGTGGCTTTCGTGGCCCCCCAATAGGCACCACCACCACTGGCCTCAGCAGCACCACCCTCTCGTACATGATGCTGCACAAAATACTGGCGTATGCAAATGATTTCGATCCATGTTGGACCTTGTTCAATTGCGACACCATACCATCAAAGAAAAAGTGGGAAAAGTTGAAGAAATTCCCGAACCTCAGCCGACACAAAACTCCAACTTGTGGGCCAGAGGCTCGATGTGGAGCAAATGACCCCGCCAATCACACAATAACTGCTAGAGCACACTGCTCTGCCACATCTATAACTGATGCAATGTTGATGCATCCCTCGGTAAGAGGTGCCCCACCGCAATGACGCCTCTGAAATCTATCCAGATTCATTCTTCATGATGGGAGTGGATACCTCAGTGCCTCACCTTGAGGCAGTAACCCGATCACAAAATAGATATTTGTCTTAGGACGGAATGCCAGTTTTTTCCCCCGCAACACAAACATGTTGCGCCTCCTGCACCAGTGTTGTATAATGTAGCGAAGTAATCGGTCATACAACTGAAGCAACTCATTCTCAGCAAACTTCAGAAGGCCCCATAGTGCCAACTAACGTTGTGCCCTAGCATCAGCAACTAAAGTGGTCTAGATCTCAGGCCAGTCCTGCTCTCTCCACAACAACCTTTCATCAACACAGGTACCCATCAGTACATACAAAAAGCCCAAAAATAGACAAAAACCAAAGAATTTTGTCACCTCGGCCTTTGCTCACCTGTCCCTAAAATAGGCACGCTTAGCACACACCTGTATTTCACACAGGCATGCCTAAGGCACGCTAAAATTGAGGAACATAGCGCCCTCACATGCCTGTCCCTCAAGTTTGCACACAAAGAAGGTGTGCTTTTGCCCAGATCGCCCACGCAATCTAGGGAAAAACTCACCCAGAATCCGTACAAAACCTTTCTGTACGGACCCCGGCACCATCAAAATATAAAAATTAACTGCAGGATGTCATGGAAGTTACCTAAGCATATATCGCTAGTCCCTAGTGCACGGGCTGACCGTAATGACAAGAAATGCCACGCAAACACCTCTGACCTCTCAAAACTCAGCAAGTACAAATGAATTGGATTAGGGCCATAATCACTTATTTATTGCCCTTTTCACAAACTTTGGAGGACCATAACAGGAGATCAGAAGGTCCATTCTGCAAACCATAAGTTGCACCACAGTCAATGCTCCATGATGATCAGAGGTGATGCCACACAATCGCACTCCCAAAAAATTAAATTTTCAGCGTCAACAAGTATGCCCTCTCTCATCTTCTTTTTAAAAGCTCATGAGTTTCAATAATATTTTGATAATGAAGATGATTTCACTTGTGGTAGTTGTTTTTGTAGGAAAATCTCGCAAAACCATTCGCAGCACCACCCACTAAAAGTCCCAAAGCAGATATCATTCTACCCCCAACATGATAGAGTCCAAGTCAACTCTGCATATCCTGACATCATTTATCCATCAAAAATCAATCATAGGTTCCTCATATCTGACCATGTTTATCATCACCTCATCCTGCACATGATAAGAATCATCATTGGTCGATAGAGCCTCCCCTCCATGGCACTCGTCACCCAAAGTAGACCATAAACCATAGAAAAAGTGACACCATGGCCATACCACTTTAGTCCGGGAAGCACCTCATGCCCATACATTCATCAAGCATAAGGTCAAGTTTACCATATAAGCTCAAACCCTCTTCCCGGGAAACCAGGTTGTAAAAGCATATCAAAAGCGCACCACTGCGCCTTACATTGGTGCGCCTTACATTTGGCACATGATACCTTCATCAGCATAATCCCATCTGTGATACTTTTTCATCTGCTTCATCAACCCCACACATGAGACCAACCAATGGGACCCCTACCCCTAGCAAAACACCCTCCTCACTGTTATCACTCAAATTTTCCTTGAAGTTGTGGAAGAGGAAAGGGATCCGAGGTAACCACAAACCAATCTTTTAGGTACAGAATCTAGCCAATCTGTACCCAGAGAGGGCTCTCTCTGTAAAATTTAGCTTTGTTTTAGAAGGTATTAGGCTAGTTATAAAGTCCAGGGGTTTTGTTTGAATTTAGGTGGTGGAATTCGATAACTAAGGGCAAGATTGAGTAGTTCAGGCCATTGGGCTATGGAGTCAAAAGATGACTTCACCGGATTAAGTTTATCAACAAAAGATGGCTTTACAGGGCAAGATAATCAAACCAAAGAACAATTTTAGATCTAAAGTGAATGAAATGGATTTAAAATGGATGAAAGGAAATTAAGAATCTTTCAACACATTCAAAGAGGGAAAATGAGTGATTACCAATAAAGAGCAATTAAGTATTCTTTACTAAATAATCAAATGCATAAACTAGTGAAACAAGAGCAATTAAGAATTTGTTGTTTATAACCAGTTTAGAAGAAAACATTTAGAATAAAAATGATTGAAATCAGATTACACTTAAGTACTTTTTGATTTATTATTTTTCATTAATTATTCAGAAATGAAACACACAGTGATATAATAAACAGATATAAAGACTTTAAACACAAGGGAAAAGATGACTTATTGATCCGTAGTTTGACACATGAATCCTGTAAAAAGTCTTTCGTATCAATTCATCATTGTTACACAGCAATTTGTCACCATCCCTGCAATCCCCGTCCCGCACATTGGAGGGCTCATTTTGTGACCTGTGAGCAGTGACATACCTTGAAACCACTTTCATGACATCCCTCTGAACAAGAGCTTTCAATGCCTTGAAGACATATCCTTGTGAAAAACCCTAAAAATGGCCCTTTTAGCATTGGTACGAGCAGGCAGTTCAGTACCCGCGCCAATGGGGAAAATACTTCAAAGAGGCTGCGCCAGTTGGCGCTCTGTCCCAGAGTAACACTCATGCCAACCAATTTAAGAGGTGTTTTTAAAAAATAAATGGCGGAAGATTCGTCCTAACTGATCCAGGAACTGATACCTATCTTGAGTTGGGAAGTTTGGCTACGGATTTCCATAGAGAGGAAGTGGTTTTCCACCTCTCATGGAAGCCTCCTTGATGATAGGGCCAATCCCATGATTATAGGGATCCCAACTCCTCTTCCTCCATCTATAAAAGTTTTCCCATCTCCATTGCAAGCTAGTCTTCAAGTTCCAAAATTTCCAAGAGCCTTATGCTGCAAGAGCCTCCATAATTCCCTTAAGGCCAATTTCAAGCAAGGAGACTATTGTTAAGAGCTGAAGAGAGAGAGTTTGTCCCATCCTTGACAGGCTTTTTGAGACGTGTTTTGCTGGCGACCCTCCGAAGGAGAATTGAACGTCAGAACTATGGTTGTAATTTTCCTTTGATTGATTATTAATGAACGACTATTGGTTATGGTTCCACTCTTGTTGTTATTTACGATGATGAGTTATGTCCTTTCTGACTGACATATAGTTGCATCTACTGGGTTTTACGCTTGCGTTTTTTTTGTTTCTCGCATGTGCAGGTGTCCTATCATGGAGATCATGGGGATCATGATCTGCCAGAGCTAAGGAACGGGAGCGCCACCTCTTCTACAAGCAACAACGTTGGATTCCAGGTAAGCCTTCATCGCTAGTCAGTTTATTGCAATTAGGAACCTGCACTATAGCATGATTGATTTTTGCTAGACCCGTTCTGGGCTAGTAGGGATCGCATCTATCCGCAGAGGGGATTTACCTCCACAACAAATTGGCGACTCCGCTGGGGATCGTTGGCTTGTTGTCGTTCGTTTTATAAGCTATAGACGGAGCCTGAAGTTGGCCAGATAGCCTTCGAAACGCTTTTTCTCTGCAATTGCGAAGTAGATCAAAGCTGCTTCAGTCAATCTCCGGTTTAGTTTGTAAACTGAACCCTTTGAGCATTGTCTTGTCTTTTCGGTTGATTCTTGATCCTCCTTGCTTGATCAGCTCTTTTGGGCTGGTTCTTTCTGTGAATTTGGGTCTTTGATAGCTTGATCATTCATTGGTCTGCTTGTTGGATTGCTTCTTTTTTATTTTTTACTAGGAAAATTGATTGGCGCGCTTTTTAGCTTGACAGTCGCGCCCATTTGCGCATGTTGCTTGTGTATCACTTGCGCCAATTCCTTTCTGGCGCTAGTTACAGCCTCACAGTCGCGCAAATCCTGTGAGCTGCTAGGGTTTGCTCAATTTGGAGCTTCCTAAGCCTGATCTGTGTGTTTGGTCTTGATTTTTCCACTGTTTGAGTGTTTTGGAGCCTTGATTGACTGACTGTTACCTTCGTCCTTTGGTTGTTTTCCCATTTCCATCGATTTTGCATTCTAACCCTAGGTCATCTAGGTGCTTTCGTTTTCGAGCCTTCCTTGGGAGTTTTCGATTCCTATTGGTTCAATCAACCTTGTGATTGCTTCTTTGCATTCGTTTGGTGTTTTTCTATTGCCTCATCATGTTGTTTGAGTGATCTTTCTCTTTTCCATTCAAATTCCGCCTTGTCTCGTTTGGGCCTATATTACACGACTCATTTGGAGTCTTTGGGATCTTTTTCATTTTGAGGGACTTTTGGTCGATTTGAGGTCTCATTGTGATTGCTATTGAGTGAAATTTGTTGGTTTTTCTCTCTTGTAATCATTTCTCGAATTTCCCTTGCATTAGTTTTCATTTTCTTTTTTAGTGCATTTTGATCTGAAATATTGAAAATAAAAAAAATCTCTTTTGCTTTTCATTAGTTAATGAGAATTAGATCTTTTTAGTGTTATTAGTGATTAGTGACTTTGAACGAAAAGCTTTTAGTTTCCATTAGCTGCATTAGAGGTATCATTGGTTGTTTTCTGTTCATTTCATTGTTGTGTGAAAAGCTCTCAACTCTCTTATAAGTAGCTTCCATCGAATGAAATGATATACTGTGGCATATAGATTGCATTTAGGAGATTTTGAGACATTACATTCGCTAGGGCCTGAAAACTGAAACGTAATTGAAGATAAAATTTAAAATTTACTCAATTTACACTCAGGCATCATTGAAATCTAATGAAACACATTTAGAGGTCTAGGCTAGAGACGTGTTTCGGCGTCTTAAAACCTGGTAGCTGTCGTTCGCCTCTTGGCTTTAGACAGCGCTAGTATGGACTTGTGCTCCCCGTACCATCGCGTATATAAAGGGAGACCCCACTAGGTTTCAATCCTTTATCCATAGGAAGCCGAGTCTGCCGCCCTATACCCGTGATACACCGAACACAGCATTCGGGGAGATTGCCTGCACGTATGGAAAGTCCTTGGTTGATTTCTCTTTCATTATTGAAACCAAGGTGTATATTGCAGTTCACGGTTATTTGGTACACCCTTTTGCCTAGTATTCCTGAGTAGTCATTTTGATCCTATCTGACTCCCTAAATTTGAAAGGATCACCAAGCGCTTGTCCTTTCACGCTTGTGTCAAATCTAAAAGAGATAGAGTCACCTTTTCAACCGTTTCTCGACTCTTAAAACATGAAACGATGAAGTTTCTTATTTTTCAATGTGGTAAAAAATTAATCACCCGCGATCACACGCCCTGTTAGATTTTGCTTGTTGGCCATTTGATTGTGTGTCTTGACTCTCTTTCAGCCCGTGTGTGTATTTGATCTTTTTCTCTTGTCATTTCTACCACAGTGGTGGAACCCTGGGTTTCATCTACTGGTAGTCCATATACGGACGATTCATCAGAGGTTTCCCAATCCTCTGCTGAACCACAGCAGCCCATTGTTTCCGAGTTTCCTAACGGGGGACCGGTTCTTGCTGAGCAACCCTTTGGGGGACCAGTTGAGTTCAACTGGCCCTTTTCTGACCCTTGGTCTGAATTGAGATTAGGATCTGATTTCCTTTCTCTTACATCGGGTTCGCCTTTTATAGTTGTTGTTTTTCCTCCTAGTCCTCGCCGTCTATTGCAAGATCTAGCGGCAGGCTCAAACATGAGTGATTCCGGTGAGGAAATCCCAACGTCTGGTGAAGACTATCAGCTCTTCCCACGAAGATTATTTCCAGGAGACAACTCTGAACTAGCTGTTATGTCATCGTCCAGTCCCTCATTACCAGCAGGGTATAGATCCTTGGGTCAGATCATTTCCGCTGCAGCCTCTATGGGAGTGTCAGCTCCTTCTCCGAGGCCGGCTGCTCCTTCATTAGGGGTGTCTCCTCAGACACCCGTCACTTCTGTACCCGCTCGACCCACTGTCTGTGTGGCCGCATCTGCACCCGCTGTCACGGCACCCTCCGCGAGGGCTATGCCGCCTCCTGAAGACGTTTATATAGCAACTGCTGTTTCGGAGAACATTTCTCTGGAGGAGTATCGGTTGTCCCTACAACAACCGAACCCCGAAGTTGGACCATCCTCCCAAGATCCCAACCGCTCTTATTTTTCGCACTATGCACAGGATGGTACTCCCGTGTATGCTTTTCCAGGTCAGTATGACGAGCACGGGGACATTTTACGTTTACCCGCTCCTGAGGCTCACCTCCATGCTCAAGGTTTACCTTATAACCAGGCTTATAACCTGCAAGGGCAACCTTTCCAAGGCCAACCTCCGGGCCAACCTGGCTATCCTTATGACCCACAGGGACAGCCCGTGCAAGGCTATCCTGCGGGCCAGCAAGGGCCATCGTACGGTCCGCAAGGACAGTATTACAGCCCTTTCGGTCAACTTGTGCAGCTTCAGCCGAGGTGCCAACCAGGGCCGGTATATGGTCCTGGGGGGCAAGTCCAACCTTCCCAACCCATGCAACCTCAGTATCCTGTTAATCCAAACGTTGCACACCAGCCAGGGCCATCTTATGGTCCTGCTCCAGGTCAAACCGGTTACCAGCCACCACCTGGCTCCATTCCTCCACCAGGCCAACCGATCTATCTGGCACAACCTGGTGTTCTGCCTCCAGGCCAACCGGTTCATCCGGTACAACCTGGTGCTTCTCAACAGCCAAGTCAACCTGCGCAACCGACTCAACCTGTTTACCCAGGTCAACCTGTTAACCCAGGGCAACCCCCTCACCCAGGTCAGCCTACTCAACCAGGCCAGCCTGTCCATCCTATTTACACTGCACAATAGCCGACAGCCAAATCAACCGCTGCACCCTAATTATCAGGCTCCACAGGGTTCCACCTATCAGCAGCCCACTCAACCTCAGGGTGGCTACTATTCTCATGGTCAATACCGACCGAATTATAGCCAGCCCCAAGGGTCTAACTATCGTCCTCAACAACCCGATTATACCTATACTCAGCAGCCGAATCCAAATGCTGCTTACACGGGGCCGACTCCTAATCAGGGTCCATACTATGGTTATCAACCCCCGTACGCTGGTTACCAGCAACCCAATCAGGCTGGTTATAACGCCTATACCCCCTACGGTCATAATCCTGCTGGACAGAACCCATGGGGGCAAGGATATTCCCAACCAGCATGGAGTACAGGTACTGGTCCTTACCCAGGGCCAGGTATGTCGTCTAATCCGCCATTGCCATTCCTGGCTACCTTGGAGTTACGGGATGTTTCAAAATTAACGAATGATCCAATACTGCATAATCCTTATTGGCCTCCGGTTCCTACCAAGGTGCCCGGCGATTGCCCCAAGTTTGAGGGAAAACCTGGGGAGGACCCCCAAGCTCATGTAATGACCTACCATCTTTGGTGTTCGTCCAATTCTTGGGTTGATGATTCAGTTCGTCTACGCCTCTTCCAGCGCACTTTGACTAGCGCTGCAGCTAAGTGGTATATCGAGTTGTCCCGTGGCATCTTTCAGGGTTTCAATACCTTAGCCATGGCTTTTCTGACTCATTTTCAGTTACCGGTTCGCTATGAAGCCGGGACGCACCTCCTGACT
This sequence comes from Pinus albicaulis, assembly GCA_034641835.2. Classification (NCBI taxonomy): domain Eukaryota; kingdom Viridiplantae; phylum Streptophyta; class Pinopsida; order Pinales; family Pinaceae; genus Pinus; species Pinus albicaulis. The sequence goes on along the minus strand of CM076570.1, from coordinate 1,561,089,355 downwards.
TCTTTGAAGCAGGACAAAGCCACCCACATTTCTGATCACATTCATGAGTGGCGACGTCGTCGTAGGCTGATCAAGTTTCATATACCTGATCAGATACTAACTCATTGGTTCACCACCTCCTTTGTTAACAAAATCGCCCAAGATATTGCTATGGGAGCGTGTGTGACTGAAGAACAAGCCATAGCGCGTGCCCAATATCTGGATCTTGTATACTCACAATCCAGCACGCTGTATGATATCTTTCCTGATGCTCCACGGTCTGGAACCTATAAAGCCCCACCTACCCCAGCGGTGGATGGCGTTATTGGTTCCGTGTCTCAGAATTCGAAGAAATCCTCGAATGGGAAGCATAAGTCCAACTCATCCAATAATTCTGCTCCTCCCGCCCTTACTGACTCTGGCAAGACTACAGAGGTTAACGCCGTTCAGGCCAATCCTACGGAGAAAGCCTCCAAGGGGAAAAAGAAGGGCAAAGGTAAATCCAAATCCGACGCCCCAAAGCCAGAATCCAAACCTCATACTGAGGATGGTTCTCAACGTAAACCGAAGTACCCCTGCCTCATTTGTGAAGAAGACCATTACACCAAGGATTTTCCACGACGATATGAAGTTAGTCAACTTCTCAAAGGCTCTAAAGGGACTCCGGCAGTTCTTAAAGAACCATTCCCATCTCAGCAGACCCAGATGGTTGAACAACCTTCACCATTTGCACCATTTGGGTCCCAAGTTTTTATGATGAATGGTGCTGCACCTATCTCTATTGCCACACGTTTGAAGGATTACAACGAATCGCGGCAGGCACCTGGGAAGGCAGTTGCGGATGGACCACCTCCCCCACCTGTCTCCGGTTCGTTGGAAATTGAGAAGCCTACCCCTGAACCTGTTGTGAAACCACCTTCTAAAGGTGTTTTACGAAGATCTTCTTACAATTCGAATGCCCGTGCCACTCAACACTACAGTATTGTTTAGGATTTGGCACAGGCGCCTTCTACTATGTCTGCACTAGAAGTTCTTTAAAGTTGTCCTTTGCAACGGAAGGCTTTGCTGTCTGCAATTGGTGGCATTGATCCCGCCGATTCAAGTCTTCTCACCTTCGACTTAGAGAATTTCACCCCCCGACTTCCACATCAGATCGCTCTTGTTATTCAAGTCGGGATCAACGGTCTTAACATCCATAGGGCCGTTGTGGATGAAGGTGCCTCTACCTGTGTCATGTCGTCCGCTTGCTGGAAGGCCATTGGCTCTCCGGCCCTTTCATCATCTCCCAATGCCCTAGAGGCATTCGATGGTCGGGAATCCAAACCCCTGGGTGTTCTCGAGAGTCTAGCAATTACTTTACAGGGGAAGACAGTCAACGTAGAAGTAGAAGTGGTTGACGCCAAGCTTAACTACAATATACTTCTCGGCCGCAGCTGGACTCATGCCATGCTATGCGTGCCATCCACCGTTTTTCGACTTCTTAAGTTCCCTCACGAGGGCAAAATCGTTACGGTGGATCAGTTGTCCTTCTTCACCTCCACCTCCGAGAACAACGTTCCATACGTGGATCAGATCCCGAATCCCCCTGACAGTGTAGGACTCGGTCTCTTCAAAGACCTCGTCCTCATGGGTATTTTTCCCACACCACCACTGCACACCACTCAAGTTAACATGATTTCCAGATCTGATGATCCCTGGCTCATCCCTACGCCTGAGCATGTGTTTGAGTTTGGAGAATCAATGCCCTTGACTCCAATAGAGATTAGCTACTGTGAAATTGTTGCCGCATCTGATCCTCCACCTCCTCAGCATGCTCCTTTGAGCATGGCTCTAGATGTCTAATCTCAATCCCCCTGGCTTGGTCAGGCCGATTCGCCTGATCCTCTCAAAGAGACTTTTCCTTCCGATGAAGCCATTGTTGAAACAATGTCTCTTGAGGAGCTGCCTTGGAGCGATGGACATCATCGTTCCTCTTTCATGCCTAGCTTGGGGGCAATGTCAGATTGTCTAGAGCGTTATGCATCTCAGGTTCCTACTCCTCCTCTCCAAACGCCCATCTTGACGCATGAGGTTTTTTCGGAGGGAAACCTGAGTAATATCACTCAAACCATCCCGATTAACATCTCCGTTAAACCGGGGATCGTTGAGAATATACACGTGGGAGTGACTTGTTCTCCTGATGAGATACAAGTCTATACTGATCTTTTTAAAGAATTCAGAGATGTGTTCGCCTGGTCTTACGAGGAAATACCTGGGATTGATCCCAGTATCGTAGTGCATGAGATTCCAACCTACCTTGGTGCGAAGCCCGTGCGCCAACGCTTACGCCCAATGCATCCTCGTAAAGCTGCTGCAATTAAGGCAGAAGTTGAAAAACTTCTGAACGCGGGCTTTATTTATCCCATCCCCCTCACAGAATGGGTTTCCAACATTGTCCCTGTCGATAAAAAGCAGGGTACTATTAGGGTCTGTGTTGATTACCGCGACATCAATCGCGCCTGTCCAAAAGATAACTATCCCACTCCGTTCATCGACCAGATTATCGACGAATGTGCCGGAAGTGAGATTTATTCCTTGATGGACGGTTTCTCAGGGTATAATCAAATCAATATTGCACCTGAGGATCAACACAAGACTACGTTCATCTGTCCGTGGGGTACCTTCGCGTATAAAAAGCTCCCGTTCGGCTTGAAGAACGCTGGAGCCACTTTTCAGCGTGCGATGTCTTATGCTTTCCATGACATTCGCCATATCGTTCAGCCTTATCTGGACGACTTGCTAGCTCATTCAGCTAGGCGAGAGGATCACCCTGAACACCTCCGCCAGATTTTCCTTCGCTATAGGCGCTACAATATTAGGCTCAATCCTCATAAGTGTGTCTTCGACGTGGATTCTGGCCGTCTTTTGGGATTCATAGTCTCCAAAGACGGAATTCGCCTTGACCCTTTAAAAGTCGAGGCTATCATCAACCTCCCATCACCCTCCTCGTTATATCAGTTGCAGAGTCTGCAGGGAAAAGCGAACTTCCTTCGACGCTTTATCCCGAACTACGCCGAGGTGGCCAAAGGATTCACGCGCCTATTAAAGCAGAATGTTCCCTTCCATTGGGATGAAATTGCTCAACAATCCTTTGAGAAGCTGAAGACGTTACTCGTTAATTCTCCTTTGCTTTGCCCTCCGGACTATCGTCATGATTTCACTTTGTACCTCGCCGCCACGTTTAGCACCATAGCTATGATTCTGGTGCAGGATGATGATGATGGTAATGAACATGTCATTTATTATCTATCACGAAACCTTCTCGATACAGAAACGCGTTATGCTCATGTCGAGAAGTTGGCGTTAGCAGCAGTACACGCTGTGCAGCGTTTTCACCATTACATCCTGTTGCATACGATAACAGTGGTTTCGGATTGCAACCCCATGACGTATATTCTCTCTAGACAATTACTGGGGGGAAAATACTCCAAATGGATCGTGATCCTGCAGGAGTTTGACTTAGAGTTCACCACTGCTAAGTCAACCAAATCACTTGTTTTCGCGGATCTTATATGCTCACTCCCGACAGACTCCACTCCTTCACACTCCGAGGATCATATCCCGGACGAAACTCTTTTCCTTATCAGTACTCGCGACCCTTGGTACGACGACATAATTGTGTATCTTCAGACCTCCACATTTCGGTCTGAGTTGACTAAAGATGCCCGACGTCGAGTTCGGCATCAGTCTCAACCCTACCGCATCGTAGGAGATACCTTATACCGCATTGGAGTAGATTCGGTGCTCCGTCGGTGCCTAACCTTGGAAGAGGCTGAAAGGGTCCTAAATGACTGCCACAGTGGCGCCTGTGGTGGACATATGTCCGGATATGCCACTGCCCAGAAAATTCTGCGAGTAGGTTACTTCTGGCCGTCCATATTCAAAGACTGTATCATTGCAGTCCGTAAATGCCATGCGTGCCAGGTGTTTCAGCGCAAGATGCGCGCGCCGCCTCTCCCTTTGCATCCTGTTATTACCGTCGGCCCTTTTGCGAAATGGGGCGTAGATTTTATTACGTGTAACCCTCATTCGACCGGGGGGCATGCGTATATAATCGTCGCTGTCGACTACTTCACCAAGTGGGCCGAAGCGATGCCTACACTAGCTGCCGACGGTAAGACAGCTACCCAATTCATATTCAACCACATCATTGCACGTTTTTGGGTCCCTCAGGCCATCGTCACCGACCATGGTACTCATTTTTGAGATTATATGATGGCCGAGCTGACTTCAAGATTGGGCTTATGCCACGATAGCTCAACGCCATATTACCCTCAGGAAAATGGCCGGGTTGAAGCAGTGAACAAGGTTCTGGTCACTATGCTTCAACGAACAGTTGGTATTCACAAATCCAATTGGCACCTCCAACTGTTCTCAGCTCTATGGGCATACCGGACGTCTACAAAGAGTGCAACTGGATTCACACCATTTCAATTGGTGTATGGTCTGGAAGCAACTCTTCCAGTTGAATGCGAGATTCCTTCTTTGAAATTAGCTATGGAAATTCTACCCAATACTTATGCTGAGGAAGAGCGTCTTTTGTATCTGGAACGGTTAGATGAAACCCGCTGTTTAGCTTCTTTAGTCATTGAAGCACAAAAGAAGTGGGTCAAAGCTCACTTTGATCAATCAGTTTCTCCACGTTCCTTTATCGAAGGGGACCTCGTCCTCCTATACGATCAAGCGCATGACAAGCTTGGGGCCGGTAAGTTCCAACCTATGTGGCATGGGCCCTACATAGTAAAACGCGTTTTGAAAAATGGGGCTTATGAGCTTATAGATTATGAAGGAGTTCCGCTGGCGCAGCCCAGAAATGGGCTGTACCTCAAAAAATACTACGCCTGAAGTGATTTTTGGTGTGGTGTGTGTACATAGGTGTGTATTTTTCATTTGTGTGCATGTGTGGTGTGGTGTGCGATGTAAACATATTTCTGCTGATCGGGTCTTCCTGATTGTGCAGATGTCCATTCATCCGTTTGTTGGTTTCGCGGATGGTGCCTCCCGCAGTACCAGGAATCTGTCTTCGGCAGCCTGGGTAATCTACGATCCTGCTGGTGAGTTGGTCAACCTGCAAGGTGTGTGTCTGGGACGTACTACAAATAACATCGCGGAATATAGTGTTGTATTAGAATTATTAACTGAGGCTGTAAACCTTGGTATCCGTGAATTACTTGTGTATCTAGACTCGCAACTTGTAGTATTACAGCTTAATGGTCATTATTCGGTCAGAAACCCATCCATTTTACATCTGCATCTGCGTATTCGTTTACTGGAAAGAAATTTTGACTATACTACATATCAACATATACCCAGGCATATGAATGCATTAACAGATGCAGTAGGTAATTTGGTGCTAGATAGACATTTGCGCAATTTGTAAAACAACATCACATGTAAAAAGAAAGATCCATCCAGAAATAGATATGTATATATATAGATATCGAAATTTTTACATAGTGTGCGTCGCATAAAATCAAAAAATATACATGTTCGTCTTAATACATCCGAAGACGACATGTGTCTCAAAAAATATGCATGAAATAAACCCTAGGTGTCTAATATGCGTGGTGCTCATGATAACAAGTCACTGCACGCACTAGCCGTCTCAGGATACGGTGGAGGTGATTAGGCACTCCCACCGTGTGTCTCTGGTATGCTAGTGGGACATCCGCCAGTCAGGCGTAATCTGGAATCCCCCGGGCAATTCCCTCGAGGTTTTGGATCAACTCTTCCCCCCCGGCACCCTCCGCCTGAGGGTCAGCTGCGGGCTGAGTTCTCCGTGAGATAGGAGACATACTGGCTAGTCGCTCTGGGCCAACATCTGCATACACAGATAATAACTGTCTTTAGAACGAACATGTATTACCAAAAAAATCATAAATGCATAAAATTAAAAAGATGGTCTTACCCAACTCCTCATCCCAATCATCTCCCTCCGGGAGTGGAAGATCTGGATCACCAGTGAAATCGGTTCCTGCATATGGCCAGTCTTCGACTACGATCAACTGACGCTGTAGCCACCTAAAAAACTCTGACCTCCAAGACATCTGTTGGCCTCCTCCCGCTCTAGGCATCAGTGCTGCCCAACGAGCCATTCTTGGCTCTCGTGGTATTGGCTCAGCTACTATGGCCCCTTGGCCCTGGAAGATTGGTAATCATTCCAAGATGAACAATACCAAGATAGAACCGTAGCCAAACTGTTTCAGCTTGGCTTTCTTGCATTTCGTCAGCTGCCTCTTCATGTTGACGGTCACTGCTGTGGCCCAATCAAATAGTGTAGGACTCATACACTCAGAGGCGAGTATGATTTGGGATTTGGTCGCTTCATGCGGAGCCTGCGCTCTTGCAGCACGCTTAATGGTGTGAAGCACCACTCTGAGTGCTAGATCCTTGATAGTGTGAATGTCTACCTTTCTACTTCCAGATCCGGTTTGTGCCCCTGGGCACACCCTCGCCATTACCTGCTCCATCTTTTCACCAGATGGTCTACTCCCTGTCAATATAGGCACTGGACCTCTGCGCGATAATCTGGTTATGAAGTATACGTCAGAAACCTCCAGTTCCAATACTTGATCCCACAACTTGAACACTTGTTCATCTACATCCCAAATACTGATCAGGTATTGTAGAAGCTCAGGTTGAGCTCCTAAGCAAGGCGTCAGGAAGAATTTCTTAAGCCCACAGTTTCTAAGGGCATTCATACAAGTTTCATTCTCTATGGCTAATTCATCCTCTTCCCCATGCTCTCGCTCTCTCCATTCAATCACCATTTTGCTTGGTTGCCTGCATCAACATGATCAAAAACCTTGATTAGATCTCTGACATGCTTAAAAATTCACTTAAGTTACCCATAATTCAGAAATTTTGGGCGAAAAATTCGGTTCTGCCGTTGGTGCGAGCCCTGTGTATATAAAAACCCATTGGCGCAGGTCCGTGCCCGATACCCGCGCCAATGGGCGGAGCCCTAATTTTTTAAAATCCTTCCACAGAGACCCAATGAGCAATAGAAACTATGAAAAAATGGATTAAAATGGAGTACAGGGAAGCACCTCTTACCTGGAACAGACGGGAATCTGAATGATAGTTCGGATCGGTCGCAATCGCCGTCAGAAGTTTGCACACAAAATGGACCACTATTGCTCTCCAATGAGGTAAATAGTAAAAGTAATTTTATTTTTACCATTTGAGACTTATTTATAACTTTTTGAACTCTAATTAGGTTTAAAAAGTCATTTTTATTATTGTTTTAATATATTTTGTCGAAAATGGATTTTACACTTGCCTCGATGTGCAGTAACAGGTTTTTACGTGACTAAACGGTGAAACGAGTTGTATTTTATACTTTTTCGGACTCAGTAAAAACAAGAAAAAGTCACTTTGGAGTTATATTTCAGCTCTTTTCTGACTCTCTAAACATGAAAAGATTGCCGAGGCCCTTGTCGTTTCGATCTCGTTAAAGTGGCTACGAATCGACATCTACCCAGTATACGTTTACCCCTTTTTCAGGTTGGGATGGATTATTTACGAAAAAAGAATACCCTAGCCTATCACGACTAGGAGGTTTTCTCATATATTGTTTTCTACCTTTTCAGATCTGAGGAAATATTTACGAAAAGGAACCTCTGGAGTTTACTTTTCAGCTGTCTTTTCAAACTCTCTAAACATGAAAAGACGTCGAGTTCTTCCTTTGTCAGACTCGTTAAACCCTGATGACATCGGATTCAGTCAAAATGACGCTACTCGAGTCATCCCTTCCTAGGGCTCGTTAAATGTACTAGGATGGACTTACATCACAAGCATATGCTATCCCCTTCAAGCTTGTTATCAAAAATAATTGGGGTACTTGCCAGAAATGGCGGGGAAAAATGGAACCAGCATCATTGTCGTGTCGACAGTATGTCGCTCTTGAACATGGCACTTTTCTGCATTCGTGTCGGGTTGGGGAAATCTCATCTCGTTTCTCACTTGCCTCCATGGGTTTGGGTAATCCCTTTTGACCTCTCATCTGTTATTTTCCTCGTCACCATGACCTCTGATCCGTTGATGTCAAATACTGCCAAATCCACTGTCGTGCCGTTTATATGTTCAAGAGAACTTGACCTCTGCAGATATCAACCTCCCTCTGATTCTCATCTGATCGTGATTCACAAAAAATTATGTTCCCCTGTCTCGTGTTGATGATGTGGGAAACACTATGGCCCACCTTCGATCAAGATCACTTTTTGTCAACTTCAACTCATTATCCAGAAAGCTGATCTAGAGACTCCCTTTTGGTGCCTTGGAGCCTGCATGCCTCAATGGCAGGTTCTTCGCATTCGACGTGAGGTTTTTATCATTGGCCTCCGATCGAGTGATTATGCGGGTGCTCGATGCCAACTCATCGATTCACATGCCGTAGATTGTACCTGTAGTACCTTGAGGGCTATTGTCATTATTGGTGGTACCTCTCGCGTCTGTTAACATCTTTCATCATTGGCTAGTAATCAGACGATGTTCTTGCATGTTCGACTTCAGTTCATTTATTCGCATTCTTGAACTTGTACTCTGTTCGGGTCGAGATGGAGTGCAATACCCTAGATTGTGTCTGTTGTAATCCAGGCTGCAATTTTGTGGATTATTATGATTGGTTACATGACTCACTTACTATATGGCTGCGACCATACCTGAGTCTATTTATCGATCCTCACTGGATGGCTACGTTCATGCCTTGGATATAGATTATTACTCTGTTATGGATGGCTGCGCCCATACCACATATATATCATGTATCTGAGATATTAGTTGTATTTCTTCACGCAGGTTTTCCGACGACAGAGTTTTCAGTTGGACACGTTCTCGTAAAGCATTTCACCCCTCTCTCTCTCTTGGGCCTCATGCTTTAGGGGGCATCTGTTACACAGTAATTTGTCACCATCCCTACAATCCCCATCCCGCACATTGGAGGGCTCATTTTGTGACCTGTGAGCAGTGACATACCTTAAAACCACTTTCATGAAATCCCTCTGAACAAGAGCTTTCAATGCCTTGAAGACATCTCCTTGTGAAAAACCCTAAAAATTTCCCTTTTAGCATTGGCGTGAGCAGGCAGTTCAGTACCCGCACCAATGGGGAAAATACTTCAAAGAGGCCGCGCCAGTTGGCGCTCTGTCCCAGAGTCGTACTTGTGCCAGCCAATTTAAGAGGTGTTTTTTAAAAATAAATGGCGGAAGATTCGTCCTAACTGATCCAGGAACTGATACCTATCTTGAGTTGGGAAGTTTGGCTATGGATTTCCATAGAGAGGAAGTGATTTTCCACCTCTCATGGAAGCCTCCTTGATGATAGGGCCAATCCCATGATTATAGGGATCCCAACTCCTCTTCATCCGTCAATAAAAGCTTGCCCATCTCCATTGCAAGCTAGTCCTCAAGTTCCCAAATTTCCAAGAGCCTTATGCTGCAAGAGCCTCCATAATTCCCTTAAGGCCAATTTCAAGCAAGGAGAGTATCGTCAAGAGCTGAAGAGAGAGATTTTGTCCCATCCTTGACAGGATTTTCGAGACGTGTTCTGTTGGCGACCCTCCGAAGGAGAAATCAGCGTCAGAACTATGGTTGTAATTTTCCTTTGATTGATTACTAATGAATGACTATTGGTTATGGTTCCAGTCTTGTTGTTATTTACGATGATGAGTTATGTCCTTTCTGACTGACATATAGTTGCATCTACTGGGTTTTACACTTGCGTTTGTTTTGTTTCTCGCATGTGCAGGTGTCCTATCACGGAGATCGTGGGGATCGTGATCTGCCAGAGCTAAGGAACGGGAGCACCACCTCTTCTACAAGTAACAGCGTTGGATTCCAGGTAAGCCTTCATCGCTAGTCAGTTTATTGCAATTAGGAACCTGCACTATAGCGTGATTGATTGTTTCTAGACCCGTTCTGGGCTAGTAGGGATTGCCTCTGTCCGCAGAGGGGATTTACCTCCACAACAATAAAGATCTCCAACAAAAATTTATTCCAAAAAGTCAATATTACAGCAAAGTATATGAATCCACCCCAAAATACTTCCAAGAGTGAAGTATTTATACAAATTCTAAACTAAAATATCTTGAAAAAATATCAAGATTAGTTCACAAATTTCTCCAACTCTTTTACATAAATAGAACTTAAGTAAAGGACACTCAAACTAGTGCATATATTTGGCACTATTTTTATGGATAGGTGATGAAAAAGAGGAGAATTCGAATTTGATCCAACTCCTAGTTGATGATGAGGCATCCAAGTCACTAACTGTTTCCTTTCTTTGTGCATTCTACTCCAACAATTCTGTTAACTTGGGGTCCAATTATATATTTTTATTTCTCAATCCGTAATAGATATGTAAAAATTTAAAGATATTATTGTGGATTAATATGTTGGTGAGATAAACCTCTTTCATTTTCCTAAAATTCCTCTCCAGCTGTGCACAATAGTCTCTGTAAAAATATGTGTAAAACAAAGTTTTACAGAGTCTAAACAATAGCCTGTAAAGATGTGCATGTATCTCTAATTCTGAACTCGCTGTGAAAAAAGTGAGATAGGTTTTTGTATATGGATCTTTTAGCAACAAAAACCTCCTTCATTTTTGTATGATGTATTTTTGATTTACCACAATATTCTCTGCAAAATGATGACTTAACTGGTATTTTCTGCAAAAAGTGATTTCCAACATTGTTTAATATTTCAAAACCATAATAACTATTAGAAAAGTGAGAGAGGTTTTTGTAGATGGTCCTCTTAAGAACATAAAACTCCTTTATTTTTTCAAAATTCATCTTGGATTGATCACAATAATTTCTGCAAAACAATGACTAAAGCATGAAATTTCTGCAAAAATGTTCCTTCTTATTGTGTTTTTCATCTTTTCACTTTTTTATTCTTTTGACTATGTTAATTTCACTTTAAACAAAATCCAATGTTGGTGAAAATATTTTCATTTCTTTTTACCATTTTACTGCCTCTGTATTTACTTTCACTGTTTACCTTTGACTGCTCTGTAACTTCATTTTAACTTTCACTCTGACTTTTACCTGATACACTTTAACCACTGATACTCTTTAACTGTTATGCTCTCTAACCTCTGTTTATCCTTTTATCATCCTTTATCATGACTTACTATAGTAAATAATCAAAAATTCATGTAAGGATAATTTTACAAAATTTCAAACATTTCTTTCCACCAGTTAGCTTCCAGTACTCTGGTTCTTTGCAGCGGGAAAAAGTTCGAAGAGGATTTTCACTGAGAACAAGGTTTTTAATTTGGAAATCCCTATCTACTAGAGGCAGATAGTCTAAATCTCTGTGAGGGGCATTCAGGGGTGCAACATTCAAAGCCACGGGAATTTCCATTTTTGGTTCTTGTGGATTCAAAAATGAATTGCGGGTTTTGACGAAAAACGAGCACAGTCACAAGTTGGGGAAGGTAATTGCAATTGAGGAATGAACTAAAGACCAGTCTTAAACTTTGCTTCAGTTTTTCGTGTAGAATTTAAAACAAAAGCCAAGTTTTTACAGAGTTTAATAGGAATTTGGGTAAATGCCTATTTTCCGGGAAATGAACAGTGATGAAACAGGTGCTGGTAATGGCGGACAAATTCTGAATGCTTGAATGCAAATTTCTTCAGCACGGGAGTAGTTGGCACATTTTGACAGTTGATTTCGAAAATTGTTGTATGGGACAGTGAAAATGACGTGGGTATGTTTGTTTTATTCACAAAGTCAAAGGTTGGTGGGTTTTTGATTTTTTAATGGATGACGTCAGCAAGTACGGAGGTTTCGTCAGAGGAGACAGGCAGTAAGCGGTTTCCATCGCACCGCTTTTGGGGAAGAGTGGTTTTGAGCGGATGAGCAGCGATTCCATATGATGAATAACGTGTGGCGCGAAAATGTTCAGAAAACCGCTTGGCCATCGTGCATTATCGTTCGGACGAGGATGGCTAGCGATATAAATAATAACCGTTGATCTCAGACAAGTCGATCGGACGGTCGTCGGGCGAGGAAGATGGCGAAGAGATAACGAGCGGGCCCAATGTAATTTATTATGAATTAATCACTTCAGGGATGATTCGATTGGCGGATACATGTTATTAATTAATCATGAGGATTAATTAACTCTTATTGATATGGCAGGGAGGTCGGGTTGGTTTATTAATTGGAAATTTAACCAATTAATTAAATTTATATGGTTATTTTTCAACCAACGGGGCGGGATTTTATATTATTGGAGTTTTTATTAAAATAATACGAGAAAAGGGCGAATTTTTTATGGGGATTTAAATAATAAAATTAGAAATTAATATGAAAAATGAACTAAAGCGCTAAGTATAAAACATTAAAGTAATGTATTTAACTTATTCTTGCATGAATAGGTTTTTGCGAAATATTGCATGATTTTCCTAAGTAAAATAGGATTTTACTTTAGGAAAAGATTTTTTAGAGGTGAATGAATGTCATGATGAATTATTTTAAGTACTTAGGTTTTTCCAATTATTGGGCCGAGGGTCCGGTCCCTCCAAAAGTCAAGGAAATGCCTTGAGCCCCTCTAATCTTTAAATACCTTAGTACTTAGGGGAAATTAGTGAAATTTTTAGGGAAAAATGAAAGGGGAAGTTAATAATCTGACTTTGCCTTCCTTGTAATTCTTCCAGTGTATTTTCTGCCTTTGCACTTGTGATGAAAGTAAAATATTTAACACATCTAAAGCCATTATCCATCACATGTAATTCTGCAACAACATCTACCTACCCTACCTACTTTACCCTACCATTTTCTCTTATTTATTAGGGTGCACTTAGACTGGCAAACCCTTATCACACTTTTTCTTTTACATATGGAAATCTATCTAATTCCAACCTTATTACATCCAAGGGCTCAGATTAAACTATTGAGCTCCTTTTATTTACTCTACCTATCTACTTATCTGCCAAGATTAAACAGTTTGGTCAGATTTTATTCTCTATCTCTAAAACATAAAATTGAAAGATGAACTAGCCAAGCTTAAGTTGCTTGACTGTTCATAAATTGTGGCATAAGATACAAGTTGCACACAATTTGTTTATTACAAAAGAGAAAAAAAGTAGTGGCTTTTAGACTTGCACACTTTCCTTAGCCTTTCTTTTGGTGGGGTTCATTTTCTTTTACTTTTTTGGCCATTTTTATTCTTTTCACCCTTTGATTTTTCTTTTAGGGTATACCCTCTTTACATTTTTTAAATTTTTTGATTTTTGATAATATGGAAAACCTTTGCAACAAGTAAAAGGTATGAACACATTACATAGCCCATCAAGTCAATCATGAAACATGACACCTATTGGTATAGGAGTCTAACACTCACAACATCAGTGAGTGAACACTTTCATGTTTTGGGGTACCTGTCTCTATGTTTTGTACAAACCAAACCCCATTATTTTATTCTTTTGGTAAGTGTACAAAGGCCACAAACGATGCACTACATCCCTTTACCCTCTCATTTCATCTTTCCTCCCATGGTAGCAGTCCTTGAACACCCTTGGTTGGAGTATTTTCACCCCGATGCACAAGCCATCACGACATTCATAACCAATTCATAGCCACCCTGGAAGTCCTACCGACCCCAGGGATTTCCCCATCAGAAATCAATATGACTGTCGCCAAGCTTCTTAGTATACTCTGAACTTGGGCCATTGAATCCCCATCATCATTTTTCAGTCACCCCTCGCCAACATGCCTATGTTAAACCCATCACATCCAAGTCCCCGACCCCTCAGGTCGGCAACCGATCGTTCGATTGAGGCTTCCTTTTTGTCGACCTCAACACCTCTTTTCTAAAGAGGAAGTGGTACCTTGGATCACCCCTCTCCTTACAAGGGGCATCCTCAGGTGGCACTGTGGGAGACATTATTGTCCACATATGTCATCGATCCTCCTGACATTCGACTACAACAAAAGCTTTCATGTCAAGATGGTATCGTACCTTACAACCATTGCACTCTGATCAAATTCATCGAAGACACATGCCTCCATAAGCATCTCTATCAACAATTCTTACACGGGAAGGTCTCATCCAACACCTATGCATATAATGCGTAGCTATATGCCATACTAGGTTTATGCATATGGGTACCACATTCCACCTATTTTCAACAGTCATCGTCAACAACCGCCAGTATCACTACCATAATAGTGGCACGATAGAACATATATCTGTCAATTTTGTTTAACTAAGCCACAACATCACGAGCATGGGACATGTCCGTCTCATTGAAAAGTTGTATATGAATTGTAAATTGTATTTTCTTGGAGAGATCACTTAGACGTGGTCATTCTTGGAACTGGTGCAGAGTGTTTTCAATTCCAAGGCTTCACGCAGGTCTCTCTCTCTCTCTCTACGCACGATACAGAAAAGAAACTATAATGTATTTCGGCTATACATTCCTTCCTCGACCTCACACATTAGGGGGAAACTATTAACATTGGAAAATCGTACAGTAGAAGATGACATTAATTAATGTCAGGCCAAAGGTTTATAGGGCTAGAAGACATTACAGAATCTGGAAAGTATTTAAAAATATCAAAGGTTTGAGGAAAATCAAATTTGAACTAGTCTTAAATGTTGTTTGCGCACATTATCCTCCGAGAAGAGCACTTTCTACGTGCCTTTTTGCCTGATATGCATGCGTTCCTGAAAGTGGAAAAATGTCGCTATCTGGGACCACACAAAGCAAAGGACAAGTTAATCCTTACTTGAGCCACCTAAGGACAACCACCAACGCCTCCTTAGACACTATGTGAGCACACAATGGAATATTTGGAGCACACAAAAGAATCATACCCCTCCCTTGGGTCACCATCCACAATGAACCAAGGGAGGGAAGGAGGATTTTAAATCCCATATATAAAGCCACCATGAGATGAAGAATGGGTGATCACATTGTTATGTTGGCCAGAATTGCCCAAGCAATACCAGCAGTGTGTGACCCGGAGCTAGAGATATAGGGGACTCGATTGTTGGCCACCCAAAAATTTCAGTCCAACACAACAGAGAGAGAGGGCGACTGCATCGAGGCAAGCTTGGGATAAAAACATCCTTGCATTGGGACCTAGAACCATTGCCTAGGAGCCCTTTGGCAAGAGGGTAAAATTTCTTCTTCATACCAAATGCCTAATAAGAGGGGACTAGAGCCACCGTTTGCATATTATCGTTTGACTCTTTTCAATAGCTTCTGTATATTTATTTTTAGTTTTAGTTTAATTCGAGTATACATTTTCATGCTTTTTCCTCTAGATATTATGCTTATGAACTCCACTTCTTTCTGCCTGTTACCAATAGTTTACCAAAGT
Source organism: Pinus albicaulis (assembly GCA_034641835.2). Lineage (NCBI taxonomy): Eukaryota > Viridiplantae > Streptophyta > Pinopsida > Pinales > Pinaceae > Pinus > Pinus albicaulis. Next base: position 1,561,074,002 of record CM076570.1, on the reverse strand, counting down.
AAACCACACCACTTAAGCTGGTGTGATTTCATACATACATGCACCAAACACACAAAAAATATTCCTGATCTCATTTGATGACTCAACCACCTCTTTACTTCATTAACTTCCCAAAAAGGTTAAAAATGCATAATGATGTAATAAAAATAGAGTATTGAGAACTTTCGTAGCACACTTTCGTAGCAACTTTAAAAAATCCACCTTATGCACAATTTTTTACTTTACTGACTGCTACAGGATCTTCCTTCGGACTAATGAAGTAAACACATGCTCCAGGTCACCCCTGTTCTGATATTTTTGAAATTTCCCTCAAAGAGACCTAAAACACTTTCGTAGTGAAAAATCACCTTTAAGCCTGGAATGCATTATGAAAGTAACTAGTTCACTGTCTTAAGACCCTTTTTCTTCAATTCTTCATATACCATCTCCATATTTGATTCCGAGATTTTGACTTGATCTTGCAGCTTCCTTCTTCCTACCTGTAGCCACCTATTTCTCCTACAAATATGTTGTCATTCTATGCAGGGGCAATGTCCTATTCAGCATCTTCCCTGAATTATATGCCATCTCATTGAAGAAATCTAGTTTCTTTCTCACTTCCCTTTTAAAATTTTCCATCTCCAACTTTTCTTATTTAAAATATTCCAACTCCAACTTGGCTTACAAAACCTCTTCTCTAGCTTCCCTCAGTTGCTCTTGTAAGAGCTCAAACTCAGTCTTTTCCTAAACCTACTCCTTACCGTTTCTCCCCCTGATTAATTCTGACTCTGCTAAAGATAATTTTGTTATTTCCTCCCCTGATGGCAGCTTCTTCTTCTCTGGTTTCTTAGGCAACTCCTCTGACATTTTTCCCTTAGACAATTGTGACCTAGTGAATGGCTTCCTATTTTTAAAGATGAACTTTGTATATTCTTTTGAAAAATCTAATTTCTTGGCCTTAAGGCTCTTCTTTTTAGTATTTTCTCCCTTATTTTCCACGGGATTTACAACAGGAGACTCTTCAATCTCAATTGCCTCCAGGATCTCTGCCAACTTACCTCTTCCCTCAGTCTGACTTCTAGTAAGCCTCATGTGGGTCCTTGTGTATTTTTTTACCTGACTGCTAGTAGAAGTATGTTTTGGTAACACAAACTCCTGCACTTTCTCAATCTGCAGCTCCATAGGTTCTCCCATAGGTTGTATTTCGTTCACATGATCAACTGACGGTTCGGCTCCAGAATCCTTTTCTCCCTTGGTGTATTTGGCTTGGATTTCAGTGTCTTGTTAGGAGTGAGGACATAAACTTCACATCCACTCAAAAACAGGAAGGTAGCCCAATCCCTTCTTAGTTTTTTCAATTCTTCCACTACCAGCAATTTGATCAAAACATTATGAAAGACAGAGGTGTCATTGATTTTAGGTTTATCCTGAACCTTATCTGTCATTTTTCCCAAGCTCCTAAACAAGTCCAGTGGTTGTTTACCTATGAAGTGTAGAAGTAGTTTGAAGTGATACTGATAGATCATATGGAATCTACCTTCACAATTGAAATACTTATGTATCACCATTAAGAATTTTGAATAATTCTCCTTGAGGCATGTTCTGGGGATGCCTGAACATATCCATGCCTCTGTGCTCCTCTTTCAAAAATTGATCACAGTTTTACAACTTGAATTTCATCACCTTAAACCATTACTATCCTGATCTTGGCATCTCAGTGGCCTGTTCAATTGTGTGAAGAGACGCAACAAAATTTAAAATACCTACTTTCGACCGTGTACCAATGAAATTAACATCAAAATCCTTTGAAACCTCTGCATGGTATCCTTGTATCTTTTGGCAGAATCAAAGGGAGCCTACATCAGAAAATGCCTATGAGAAGTTGGGGTCTTCCTCGAGCAACCTCATATCCATGGGCTCATATCTAACAACAGTTCCACCTTTATGCAATTTCTTCTATGATGCCATTTCTCTAAAGAATTTTTGATCAGCTCCTTCCTTGACACCTACAAAAGCCTTTGAGACAACACAAAAATCCTTTGACACAGGTAAAACTAAGCCTAAGACAGCTATTGATCAGAACCTAGACCTCTAGACTGCTGGCAAGACAATTGAAGCAACTTACAAGGACGAGGGTAAAGTGTCTTGTTTTTTTTTTTTAATTGCAAACTAGAATGAACAGGTGGGATGAATGGGTGGGAAAAGGAAATGATGACCGAGCATGTGTATGAAATGTGATGACACATAATGGAATGGAGCAATTATGGGCTAATATGCTCTGACAAGTAATCGAGTCGACCTTTATGAAAAAACAACAGCCTTTTCCCACCCTTAGAAAATAAGACAAGTTTCGTAGTGCATGCAGTGTTCAAGAGGTTGAATTCACTACAGAAGTGTCAGGAACTTCCATAGAAAACCCTGAATGTTTTACAATGATTTCGCTTTAGATTTTGGGGAAAGTGCCAAATGTACAAAAATGACCAGATTTACTCATGCATGAGATTTTTTTTAGATTTTTCTTTCACATGACCCCTATCACATGAAAAATGGCCTTCAAGACCCCTCACATATATGCATTTTTTTAAAATTTGAATTCGAAAGACCTTATTCAAACCTAATTGACTCAACCTAATTAACTTAAGACCAACCTAGACTAACCTAATTGTTATCATGGATAATAGTGGCTCTAATGGGGATGTTTCACCCCTGTGGTGCAACAAAGAACGAGAAAATCCAGTGCCTTATTGAAAACTAAAAAGTACAAATTTGATGATGTCCTCTCCAAGTATTTATGGCCTTCACCTCAGGCTCAAACTTGTTGAAGAGATCATCCACACCTGTTACTTTGAACTGTTTGCAACCAAAGAAAACTGCAATCCAAGATGAAAACTAAATCTATATATGCTGAAAAGATGCTCGTAATACTTGATCGTAAGCACACACACACACACACACACACACACCTACATACCTTATATTTCTGAGAAGCTACTGAATCAAATGACACAAAAATGCCAGTGAAGCCAGTCAAGTAGCTGCTGAAATAAAAGGACTGCTTGACTATGCACCAACAAAATCGAAGTTGGAAAATATATTGGCAACTGAAAAGGGATCTATTTTTCACTGTGAAGACATGGCTGAAAAATCAGAATGAAAAATGTCTCCATATAGTCTACTACAAGATCAATAAAGATATGAACTTTTTTATGAATATTTTCAAAATATTCAGAAAAGCAATCCTCATAGTTGAACACTTCACACTTATTTTCCACATCATCATATATTTTCAGTTGTGTGTCATGTTAGTCATCAGTAATTTTTTCTATCTGAATATGACTAAATGTAAATCCTATATTTCTAAAAACCAAATTCATGAATATTGTGAGTTTTAGAAATCTCACTGCCTTCATTATCCTTAAACCAAATTTTCCACTATTCTACTATTTTTCCATTTCATGATTAAAACTTTCACTCCTAGAATACCCCTCATGGGCTTATGCCACTCATCTGAATCCTATTTTCCTACTTATAACCTCAACACTCTATTTTTCTTCTGCTTCATCCCTCCACTTTCCATCTAGGGTCACCAGGTAGCCTATCTTTCCTATTTCCACTAGGTTCCTCAAGCATTGATGGTCTCAAGATATCTCTGTAGGCTCTTTAGATAAATCAAATTTACTGGTTTTTGGATCTTCAACACATCAATGTGTCAAAACTCTGCTTTTTCACTTGAAAACCCCACACCAAGTTCTGGTCAAAGACCAATTCAAATAGTTCTCCACCAGGTCGTTAGGGTCTCATAGGTTGTAGGGTTATCCTTGGTGTCTAAGAACTTATTTTCATGTACAATAAGCTGAATCAAATGTCAAAGAAGGTCAACACCTATTTGTCCAAGTTAGATCAGAAAAATCTTCAAGAAGGACTGCTTTACCAAGGATAAAATTCTGCAAAGGGCAACTACACATCTTGACATTTCCACAAGAATGATTTAGATGGCTATCAAAAAAGAATAGGTAAGGTAAGAGGCCTGCTCCTCATGAAAAGACATTCACAGCAAAGAAGGAGAGAGCATGCCTATGTTCAAGAAGAATCAGGGTCCCTAAAACTGATTGGGCCAGTAGTGTGCCAAGCAAGGATCAATGCAGCAAATCGCAAGAATGGAGGCACACCAATAGAACCAAGCATGGACTGAAGACTTTTTAGAATTCATAGATGAAAATGGGAAAAAGGTGAGTTGAACTGAAAAGAGAAGAATGAACTTGAAAGGGCTATAGAGAACTTATAAGACAACACTGATAGTTGTTCTCTAACATCCCAGAAACCTAGGGTTTTGAAGGACAGTCAAAAGAGGTAAAATGAATATGATAGACCTCCATGATGACAGCAGGAAGAAGGTGTGAAGAGGCTGTTGTAGGTGACTTCCAAAGTTTTCCAAGGTAAAGTGTCTCACTGCCTCATGGGAAAGAATGCAAAGAGTATCAGTGTAAGGAAGGTCAAGCTTTCATATTCAGTCATTTTCACTTAATGATCAAAAGAATTAAAGCATAGGGTTGATGCTCTGGGATGGAAAATCAAGCTAATCATGAGGTTATTGTTATGTAACTAAACATGTCAAACTCCAAGAACATCAAAAAGGATTAAAATTAGTATGGCATGGCACCTGCAAATCAGAAGTGGCCAAAAGAGGAGGTAGCATGCATGAGTGTGAAGACCATTGTGTTTGTCAAAAATGGATGTATCATGCCTAAAGATCAATGAGAAGGATGAAAACAGGTTTCTTAGTCACCCGTCAAGAAAAGGGAAATTTGATCTCCAAGGTAAAAACAAAGAATTTTTAAGGATGCTGCCATCATGCAAGTGCCTAAAAGTTGTGAAAATGATTAAAAGACAGAAACAAGCCAAAACAAAGCAGAACATGTGACTCAAACACAACATCTACAAAACAGAGTGATAAAGGCATCAATAGGTCAAAGGAGGTCAAAATTCACTGTGTTAGCAACCTGAAGAGCAACAAAGAAAAAGGTTAGGAAAGAAAAAATACCATTTGAATGTGTTTAAGCCACCTACTGTAAAACGTCAAAAAGAATATCATTGAAAGCGACAAAGGCATTAAAAAAATTAGAAAGTGGGTCTAATAAGTTTAATTTTATTTTCATAAGACTATAAAGAGTCACTGTGTTTGTCACTTGGCTCATTATTCACTTGCAAAGGAGAAAAAATCCTTCAGGGAGAAAATTCTGAGCTTCAGTGAACAATTTGAGTAAAGTTGCCCGCGTTGCGCGTTCCTGCAGGTGCTACGCGTTCAACACCTGATGCTACACGTTCAGGAGTTTGGGCAGTGTAAAATTACACTGTATTGCACGTTCATATGAACGCGTTGTGCATTTAGACGATCGTTACCCGTTTTCCCAGAACTTCCCAAAAAACATAGGAAGGTGTTTGGGTGTTGCGCCTTGGAAGCTTGACAAGTAGAAACGTGCCCAATGTTGCGCGTTGTGAGAGCCTGATAGGCCTGAATGCATTCAGGCGATGTGCCTTGGGCAGAGGTGACCTGACAGCGCATTCAAGCGCTACGCCTTCACCAGAAACCCTCCTCAAGCTGAAAATTTCCCAAAAATAATGCAAGGACACCTCAAAACTACCTCCGAGGACCTGCAAGGACGTTGAAACTTGGTAGGTGGATGTTTTCCTTGCCCTCCAATAAATTTTTTAATTTAATGGTTAAATAAATTTGATCAAACCCTAGTGAATAAAACCCTAAGTCCTCATGACAAAAGCCCTATTTTGACCTCCAAGCAAGAAATTACCATTTTTCACTCCTCCTATCAAGTTTCACAAGAATTCCTAGGGTTGTTTAAAGGCGGCACTAATCACCATGTCAGTGGAAGGAGGGAATGTCAGTAGTGATGAAAGCCAAGTACCTATGAGGTAGAAGCACAAGGGTGGGAAAGTCAATAGGTTTGATCCCCAAGACACTTTGGAGCTTAAATCCTCTCCCATGATCATCACCTGCTTCCAAAATGTAGGGTGTTTCCAATTCTGTGAAAGGGTCCAATAAGTCCAAAGCCACCCTGAGCTCACTAGGTTTTTCATCCTCAAACTGCACAATAAGCAAGTAAATCTTGCAGGGGTAGACTTTGAACTATTAGCAGATGCCATCTATAATGCCACTGGAATACCCAAAGTTGGTGAAAAATGGTTCAAGAGAGCAAAGTTGGACATGAGCTGCTATGAGCCATTTCTTAAACCTAGGTACAAAGAAGGCTGTAAATCCATTTTCCCTTTCTCACACTTGCAGGAGAGGTATGCACCCTTGATGAGGGTCATCATTAAGTATTTTACCTGTGAGGGGAGATACTATAGAATTTAATCCTACCACATCAGATTGCTCATGCACTTTACTAGGGTTAAGATGCTTCATTTACCCTACTACCTATATAGGAGTCTTGACAAGGTTTCTTATGTTGTCTGAAAGAGGAACTATTCCCAGAAAATGCAAAGTTTATTTCATCACTCCTTGATCAAAATGGTTGTGCTACATTAGTTGGAACAAAAGGGCATACCATGGGAGGTGTTCATGGCCCATGAAGCATTCACAAACCCACAGCCCCATCATCAGCAAAACTTGCCTTCATCATGCCATCCCCCTCCCTCTACTCCTCCATCTCCTCCTACTAATAATACCTCCTTATCTACACATATATCCTCCCCTCAAGAAAACCTCCCTTCCTCATCCTCTCCCAATGCATCAAATCAAGAAGGAAGTGGTAGTGAGAAAGAAAGTGACTATGAAGAAGAGGGTGATGATGAGGCAAGCCAAAATGAAGCAAAAAACATGGAGATTGAAGGCAATGAGGGTGATGATGGTGAAAATGAGCCTAGGAGCCATGAGAATAGTGAGGCTCTTAGTGATGAAGAAGAAGAGGTCAGCCATGAAACAGAGGACATGGAGATAGATGGAAATGAAAATCAGGACAATGACCAAGGTGACCGTGCAGGCAGTCAAAACAATGATACTCATGATGAAGCAAAGGAAAACATGGACACAAATGAAGCAAGTGACAAAAAGGTAGAGGATGATCCTAAGGATAGCAGTGAGACTAGGAGCCCTAAAGACAGTCAAAACAGTGAGGCTCATATTCATAGTGAAGATGAGGCAAAGAATGTTGATGAAGAGGAAGCCACTGAATCTAAGGGCAGTGAAGCTAACATTGGGAATAATGAAGTCAACTTCAATGAAGGAGAAGAAAATCATGACAGTCATGAAAATAGTGAAGATAGTAAGCCTCACAGTAATGATGATGATGCTAGGGACAACAGTGAAACTCAAAGCCACAATAACAGTAAAAACAATGATGTTCCTAGTGGTAATAAGAGCAATGATGATGAACAAAATGAAGACAGTACAAAGGACAGTGCAGAAATCAGTGAGGAAACAAACAGTAAGGCCGATGTTAAAGGTAATGAGGTAAGTAGCAATCGAGGCCATGAATAGGAAGACATGGAGACAAATGATGACAGCCATGAGGAAGACACCACAATGATCACAAGCAAACCTCCTCCATTGACCTATCACAGAGGGGAAAGTCATGTGTTTGCTGCCTCTAAAAGGCAAGGGGCCATGCCTTCCACATCTCCTAAACCACTAGATAAAGGAAAAAATAGGGTAAAAGAAGAATATCAACATGAGATTGAGCAAGAGTTTGATATCATTAACCTTGATAGTGAGAAATAAGATAAAGGGAGGGCCACTAGCATACTACTCCAAAGCAAAGATGCAGAAATTAGGGATCTAGAAAGGTGCCTTGGCATGGAAATGCATAACATAGAGTATTATAAGAATCAACACAAGCATATGAAGAAGACAAAGAGGGACCTTGACCTCCAAAAGAAGATGACCAAACACTATGCATTGCAAAATCATATTGCAAGGGCCAAGCTCAAAGGAGCCCTTGCCGAGATAAAATCCCTTAAGGAAGAAAAAGGCAAAGTAAACATTGGAATCTTGGTTGAAGCGTCTCTACAGGCCTCCCAAACCCCCGAAGGAATATATCCACCAATTTTGGGAACTTTTTGACAAATTTTGGTTTTTTGCAAATTTTGAGGCCTGAAGGCGCAACACCCTTGGCACTATGCTTTCATCTTAGGCATCCTCAGGAGGAAAAATTTGAATTTTTGGAATCATCAGCTTAAGTACAGCAGTCTCCCCAAATTTAAGAGCATTTGGAGCATTTTTGGTCCCTCAAAAGGCTAAAACGCACCTCATTTTTCACCTTTCTGCCTAGTTTTTAGGGCTGGCATTGCGCCTTGAGTAGTCTTGGGAGATTCACTTTTTGGATAGGCACATGGATCCCAATCATAAAACCAAGGGCTTTTTTGGATATTAGACTCAACAGGCTTTCCAACGGGCCATCACAGAGCCAATTCTGACATCGGGAAGGGCGTCAAAACCTGGCTGCAAGTGGACCCATTTTTCAGTGCAGACGCTACACCTTCCGACCACAAAAGCTACCCACTTGCAAAAAAAGTCAACAAAACACACTGAAGGATATTTTCGATATTTTTTGTGAAAACAATTTCAGAGTTGATTTAGGAATTATATTTAAGTTATATTTCATTTATTGCAATAATTATTATGTTCCTTGGGCCTTGCATGGCCTCTTTGGACATAAATGACATTTATGGTGTATTTATGGTTTCTAGAAGCCTCTTAGGGTTTCCACCTCCTCATTTTTTGGTTAAATAGGGAATTGAGGCCTCATTGTAATTTTTGGATGTTATTGAGAGTAATATTCAGACTTTGAGATTGAAGAGAAATTGGCTTTGGTGCTTGACATGGCTTTAGACTGTGCATCTGTGTATTGAGCTCACGCTTAGGATTCATTAAGCTTAGTTATATGGTGATGTATTCCATATTTGTGTTTGTTTTCTTCAGGTATTCATTATTTTTATGGTTCATTTAGTCATAGGATAGAAATAGAGAATAATATTTTCCTTCTTGGCACCCTACTTCTGCCTGCTTCCTAGACTTCTATGTTTTCTTCCTCATAGTTTTGCTAAAGAATACTTGAATGCTCTTTAGTGTTGCTAAGATGTTATGTTAAATTTATATTTGTTTGCAAGAAAGTTTCATAGAATACTTCATTTCTCTCTTAACTTACTTATCTATTGTTTTTAAGAGTTGTTTAGCCTAGTTGGTATTGAATAATCCTTCACTGCTCTTCAAGTTTATTATGTTATCATCTTAGAAGCTTTTCCTTGTTTATTAGTTTGTTAAAGGATCCTTTTTTCCCCTTAACTCACTATTTACACAACTCCATGTTTATTTCATTCTCCCTAGACCTACTTAGATCCATTTGGCCTTGTCAACTTGCCCTTTGAACTATCCTTGACTCATTTTTATACTTTTCAAAACCCTTGCAGACTCCATAGCCCAATGGATTGATCCTCTCTTACTCTACCTATTTCTCTTGAAAACCTACCCAACCAAAACAACAAACAAACCCTAATCCGTACAACTAACCTAAAATGAAAACCTAAAAGCTATTCAGTTAAAACCTTTACAAGAAAACATAGAGAGAGCCCTCTCTGAGTCCAAGAAGGCTAGTTCCTAGGACTCCAAATATTGGTTTGATGTTAACCCTATTCATTTGTTCTTGCCAATCTGCAAATTACGGGGACCTAACATAATGGAGATCACGGTGGGACATTCTGAGTAAGTAACAAGCTTAGACATCCTTAAATAATTCAGAAGCCCTTGTCAAATAGTATCCAGTGATTCATCCCCACCTCATCTCCCTAACATAAATGGCGATCTCGGTGGGAATTTTGAGTCAGTAACATTCTAAGTATCCCTAAAGACCTCAGAAAACCCACAAACATCCTTATATTGGTATTCAGTTGTTGATTGTGGACAAAAAGTACATCATTAAAACAGTGAGTATCCTCCACCTGGCGACTCCACTAGTCTTCAGTAGCCCTGCTGACCCCACTAGTTCTCATAGACTCCCCTGGGAATGAATTGAGCACTCCCAATCATGCTGATGGTGGACAGCAAAGTCGAAATCGTCCACCTGGCGACTCCACAAATCTCAATATACCTAAAGACTCCACTGGTAGAGAACTCTATACTAGTTTAAAAGATGCACAGACCCTTTCTGATTTACAAACATGGATCCAAGAATACAAAGGAGATATGCTCCAATGAGTAGAGATCGTATCCCTGGATTCCCACACAAAATGCCTCAGATATATTGGAGCAGAAACCTACCTATTTTTCAAGATGAAAAGTTTGATGACCATTTGTTACATCTCATCAAGTTTCATAAACATGTATGGAGGTTAAAGGTTGAATGGCATGAATATTGCCTCATGAAAATGTTCATGGGGAAATTAGAGGGTAAGGTAAGGGAATGGTATGAAGCTCTGAAACCAGGTAGTTTGTTTTCCTTAAAAGATATCCACAAGGTGTTTTATGAGCATTATAAAGAAAACTGTCCATCCCTGTCATTAGCTGAAAATTGTTGTGATCAATCTAAAGGTCTCCTACAATACCTTGTAAACATTGATGAAGATTTGGGAAATTGGCATCCTGAAAATCTATTAGAGGAGGTTCAGGAATTTCATACTCAAGTTAACTATGATAAAAACCAAGAGGAGTTATTTGAGGAAGAAATCAATAAAAAAATAGAAGAAAACCCTCAAGATCTCTCTGAAAGCACAAGTGATGATTTATCATCCCTTCTAGGTGAGGCTCAAGAAGAAATTCAGCCTCAAAATCAGCCTTCACAAGAGAAAGAGAGTTGTTGTAGTTCTATCCAAAGAAAGAGAAAAATGCCTCCTCTTTTAACTGAAGAGGAAATAAATCAGATTCTAAACATGTAGCCAACCTCTAAACCTTCATGTGAACAAAAAAATTCTATTTGTCTTCCTGCTAGTCCCAACTACCATAGATCAGAAAATGGATTTGTAGATCAATTCAAAGAAAAAAAAAATCTGATAATCCAATATGCTTGATTGGTAACACTACTTATTTTGTTGATTTTCCAAAGTTTGATCAGTATGATGATAGTCATGTTCTCCAAACATAATCTAATATTGTAGATCAATTAGTAGTTGGTTTGTGGGAAGAGGTTCTGTTTCATTCACTTGAAAACAGTGATCAACCAATACATATCAGCTTTGAAACTGATGAGGAAAGTCTAGAAAATTTGGAAGTAAGTGAAGCATCTCTGCCTCTTTGTTCTAATTCATTTCATTCCATCAAGAATAATTTTCATGTGATTGGAAATCAGTAGTCTTTCAGTTTTGATGTTGAGATTGGGGAAGATAATGAACTTCTTGAGCAATTTGTTGATGAGGAGCCTTTTCCTGAGATGGTTGAGGAAATCATTGGTGACATAGAATCTTCCTTAGCTGTAGATTTTCAACCACCAAGTCCCATTGAATTTCAAATTGAAAATGAAGGCTTGGAAGTTGATAATCACACAAGATTTTTTTTGCTGCCTCCTCAAGAAGATTTATTACCAAACATTGCTCTTTCTCATCAACATGTTGACTTTCACACAGAATTCAGCCCACTCAAGCAGGACACATAAGCTTTGCTAGAGGACAACCTTGCAATATATGATGAGTCTGACAGTGCAGGTGATCATGAGGAAGAGGTGGAGTTTCATTCCCAAAACAATCCCAAGCCTAGCCAAGTGGAGGAAAGAGTTGTCCCGGATCAAGCTTATTCTCCAAATCCTCACATTCAGGTATTATTTCAAGATCCCTCTGTTGATTCCTTAGAGACATTTGAAGAGGGAGCAGACTATGTTAGGAGCAGTTTGATGCAAAGTTTAAAGAAAAATTTAGGCACTATTGTTCAAAAACAAGTGAGGTGGGAGTGGCCTTTTGATTTTTTCAACACACTCAAAAGGATGAAACAAGATCACTCATGGAATCATCTACTTGACTGGTTATATTGGAAAAGGGAGTTCACCAGTTGAATGTATGCCTCCAAGTTAGATTAGGATAGATAGGAATGTAAATAAGCTCAACATTATGAGCATCTTTCTAGTTTTTAGTCTTAGAATTCTGATCCAAAATGAAAAAACAAAAAACAAAGAAAATAAGAAAAAGAGGGAAGATTTAAAAAAGAAGTACAACCCCATACCCAAAAAGAGTATTGCTGAAAGTGTGCAAGCCTAAATAACACTACTTATTAAGAAAGAAGAGTCTTGTTCAGTCATATAGCCTAATCATGACTGAAAATGTTTTAAATTTCTGTTGATAGGTGAGTGAATGAAGGCTTGCCAAACCATGTAAACTTGGCTTTTTAGTAGATTAGATTAGGAAAATATGTTGGTTATCAATGCTCAAATATGAATCAAAGAGAAAGAGAGGGATGCCCAACAAATTCCAAATCATAGCCCTCATGTTTTCTAGTTTTGATTGTACAAAAATAAATGTCTGTGTGCAACTTGTCCTATGCCACAGCCCATGGAAAATCAGATTGCTTAATCTTGGTTTGATCATGTTTTGAATTTCATGTTAGTAGGATAGAGAATAAAATATTTCAAACAACTTAATCTTGACAGATAAGTAGATTAGGTAGAGAATAAAAATTTCATCAGCCTAATCTGAACTTTGGAAGTAATAAGGGTACAAGTAGATAGTTTGTCTTATGCTTTCCAAAGAAAACAATGTCAAGGGTTTGCCATTTCAACTGCACCCAAGGAAGAAAAAAAATTTAGGCAAAGTAGGATGGGTAGGTAGAAATGAGGTTGAAGCAATCACGTTCTTTCAGATTCTTAAGATCATAGCTTCAAGAGAAACATCAGCAAATGAAAGAAGAAGAGATATGCCCAATGGATAAGGCACTGGTCTTCAAACTTAGAGATTTGATATCTGAAATTATGGACACGTCCTGAAAAGGATTTGCCCTCCCAAAGTGGAGCCACTGTTAGTCATCTGTAATTTTTTCTATATGAATATGAATAAATGTAAATCCTATATTTCTAAAAACAAAATTCACGAATATTGTGATTTTTAGAAATCTCACTGCCTTCATTATCCTTAAACCAAAATTTCCACTATTCTACTATTTTTCCATTTCATGATTAAAACTGTCACTCCTAGAGTACCCCTCATGGGCTTATGCCACTCATCTGAATCCTATTTTCCTACTTATAACCTCAACATTATGTTTTTCTTCTGCTTCATCCCTTCACTCTCCATCTAGGGTCACTAGGTAGCCTGTCTTTCCTATTTCCACCAGGTTCCTCAAGCATTTATGGTCTCAAGCTATCTCTGTAGGCTCTTTAGATAAATCAAATTTACTGTTTTTTGGATCTTCAACACATCAATGTGTCAAAACTCTGCTTTTTCACTTGAAAACCCCACACCAATTTCCAGTCAAAGACCAACTCAAATAGTTTTCCACTAGGTCATTAGGGTCTCATAGGTTGTAGGGTTATCCTTGGTATCTAAGCACTAATTTTCATGTACTAGAAGCTGAATCAAATGTGAAAGAAGTTCAACACCTGTTTGTCCAAGTTAGATCAGAAAAATCTTCAAGAAGGACTGCTTTACCAAGGATAAAATTCTGCAAAGGGCAACTACGCATATTGAAATTTCTGCAGGAATGATTGAGATGGCTATAAAAAAAGAATAGGTAAGGTAAGAGGCTTTCTCCTCATGAAAATACATTCACAGCAAAGAAGGAGAGAGCTTGCCTATGTTCAAGAAGAATCAGGGTCCCTAAAACTAATTGGGCCAACAGTGTGCCAAGCAAGGATCAATGCAGCGAATCACAAGAATGGAGGCACACCATTAGAGCCAAGCATGGAATGAAGACCTTTTAGAAATCATAGATGAAAATGGGAAAAAGGTGAGGTGAATTGAAAAGAGAAGAATGAACTTGGAAGGGCTATAGAGAACTTAGAAGACAACACTAATATTTTTTCTCTAACATCCCAGAAACCTAGGGTTTTGAAGGACAGTCAAAAGAGGTAAAATGAATATGATAGACCTCCATGATGACAGCAGGAAGAAGGTGTGAAGAGGCTATTGTAGGTGACTTCCATAGTTTTCCAAGGTAAATTTTCTCACTGCTTCAAAGGGAAAGAATGCAAAGAGTATCAGTGTAAGGAAGGTCTTGCTTTCATATTCAATCATTTGCACTAAATGATCAAAAGAACTAAAGCATAGCGTTGATGCTCTGGGATGGAAAACCAAGCTAATCATAAGTTTTCTATTATGTAAATGAACATGTTAAACTCCAACAACATCAGAAAGGATTAAAATCAATATGTCATGGCACCTGCAAATCAGAAGTGGCCAAAAGAGGAGGTAGCATGCATGAGTGTGAAGACCATTGTGTTTGTCAAAAATGGATGTATCATGCCTAAAGATCAATGAGAAGGATGAAAATAGGTTTCTCAGTCACCCATCAAGCAAAGGTAAATTTGATCTTCAAGGTAAAAATATAGTTTTTTTAAGGATGCTGCCATCATGCAAGTGCCTAAAAGTTGTGAAAATGATTAAAAGACAGAAACGGGCCAAAACACAGCAAAACATGTGACTCAAACACAACATCTGTAAAACAGAGTGATAAAGGCATCAATAGGTCAAAGGAGGTCAAAATTCACCGTGTCAGCAACCTAAAGAGCAACAAGAAAAAGGTTAGGAAAGAAAAAATACCATTTGAATGTTTTTAAACCACCTACTACAAAAGGCCAAAAATAATATCATTGAAAGTGACAAAGGCATTAAAAAAATTAGAAAGTGGGTCTACTAAGTTTAATTTTATTTTCCTAAGACTATAAAGAGTCACTGTGTTTGTCACTTGGCTCATTAGTCACTTGCAAAGGAGCAAAAAGCCTTGAGGGAGAAAATTCCGAGTTTCAGTGAAAAATTTGAGTAAAGTTGCCCGGTGCTACGCGTTCGTGCAAGCGCTACGTGTTCAACACCCGGCGCCACGCGTTCAAGAGTTTGGGCAGTGTAAAATTACACTGCAATGCACGTTCAGGTGAATGTGCTACGCGTTCAGACAGACACTACTCGTTCGCCCATAACTGCCCGACAGACACAGGAAGGCGTTCGGGCGTTGCGCCTTGGGAGCCCGACAGGCAGAAATGTGCCTGGAACTGCGCGTTGGGAGAGCCCGACAGGCCTGAACGTGTTCAGGTGCTACGCCTTGAGCAGAGGTGACTCGACAGTGCATTCAGGCGCTATGCCTTCACCGGAAACCCTCCTCAAGCTGCAAATTTCCCAAAAATAATGCAAGGACACCTCCAAACTGCCTCCAAGGACCTGCAAGGACATTGAAACTTGGTAGGTGGATGTTTTCCTTGCCCTCCAATAAATGTTTTGATTTAATGGTTAAGGAAATTTGATCAAACCCTAGTGACTAAAAACCCTAAATCCTCATGACAAAAGCCCTGTTTTGACCTCCAAGCAAGAAATTATCAGTTTTCACTCCTCCTATCAAGTTTCACAAGCAGGCCTAGGGTTGTCTAAAGGAAACACTAATCACCATGTCAAGGGAAGGAGGGAATGTCAGTAGTGATGAAAGCCAAGTACCTATGAGGCAGAAGCACAAGGGTGGGAAAGTTAATAGGTTTGAGACCTGAGACACTTTGGAGCTTAAATCCTCTCCCATGATCATCACATGCTTCCAAAACGTAGGGTGTTTCTAGTTCTGTGAAAGGTTCCAACAAGTCCAAAGCCACCCTAAGCTCACTAGGTTGTTCATCCTCAACCTACACAGTAAACAAGTAAATCTTGCAGGGGTATACTTTGAACTATCAACAGATGCCATCTCTAATGCCACTGGAATACCCAATGTTGGTGAAAAATGGTTCAAGAGAGCAAAGTTGGACATGAGCTTCTATGAGCCATTTGTTAAACCTAGGTACAAAGAAGGCTGCAAATCCATTTCCCCTTTCTCACACTTGCGGGAGAGGTATGCACCCTTAATAAGGGTCATCATGAAGTATTTTACCCGTGAGGGGAGATAATCTAGACTCTACCCCTACCACATCAAATTGCTCATGCACTTTACTAGGGTTAAGATGCTTCATTTACCCTACTACCTATACAGGAGTCTTGACAAGATGTCTTCTGTTTTCCAAAAGAGGAACTATGCCCAGCAAATGAAAAGTTTTTTTCATCACTCCTTGATCAAAATTGTTGTGCTACATCAGTTTGAACAAAAGGGCATGCCATGGGAGGTGTTCATGGCCCATGAATCATTCACAAACCCACAACCCCATCATCAGCAAAAATTGCCTTCATCATCCCATCCCCCTCCCTCTACTCCTCCATCTCCTCCCACTGATAATGCCTGCTTATCTACACACATATCCTCCCCTCAAGAAAACCTCCCTTCCTCATCCTCTACCAATGCTTCAAATCAAGAAGGAACTGGCAGTGAGTAAGAAAGTGACTATGAAGAAGAGGGTGATGATGAGGCAAGCCAAAATGAAGCAGAAAACATGGAGATTGAAGGAAGTGAGGGTGATGATGGTGAAAATGAGCCTAGGAGCCATGAGAACAGTGAGGCTCTTAGTGATGAAGAGGAAGAGGTCAGCCATGAAACAGAGGACATGGATATATATGGAAATGGAAATCAGGATAGCAGCCAAGGTGACCATGCAGGCAGTCAAAACAATGATACTCGTGATGAAGCAAAGGACAGCATGTACACAAATGAAGCAAGTGACAAAAAGGTAGAGGATGATCCTAAGGATAGCAGTGAGACTAGGAGCCCTAAAGACAGTTAAAACAATGAGGCTCATAGTCATAGTGAAGATGAGGTAGAGAATGTTAATGAAGAGGAATACACTGAATCTAAGGGCAGTGAAACTGACATTGGGAATAATGAAGCTAACATCAGTGAAGGAGAAGACAGTCATGACAGTGATGAAAACAGTGAAGATAGTAAGCCTCACAGTAATGATTATGATGCTAGGGACAACAGTGAAACTCAAAGCCATAATAATAGTAAAAATAATGAGGTTCCTAGTGGTAATAAGAGAAATGATGATGAAAAAAATGAAGACAGTACAAAGGATAGTATAGAAATCAGTGAGGAAGAAAAAAGTAAGGTTGATGTTGAAGGTAATGAGGTAAGCAACAATCAAGGCAATGAAGAGGAAGACATGGAGACAAATGATGACAGCCATGACGAAGACACCACAATGATCACAAGCAAACCTCCTCCATTGACCTATCACAGAGGGGAAAGGCATGTGTTTTCTGCCTCTAAAAGGAAAGGGGCATGCCTTCCACATCTCCTAAACCACTAGATAAAGGAAAAAAGAGGGTAAAAGAAGAAGATCACCATGATATTAAGCAAGAGTTTGATATTATTAACCTTGATAGTGAGAAAGAAAATAAAGGGAGGGCCACTAGCATTCTGCTCCAAAAAAAAGATGCAGAAATTAGTCATCTAGAAAGGTGCCTTGGCATGGCAATGCATAACATAGAGCATTATAAGAATGAACACAAGAAGATGAAGAAGACAAAGAGGGACCTTGACCTCCAAAAGAAGATGACCAAACATTATGATTTGCAAAATCAAATTGCAAGGGCCAAGCTCAAAGGAGCCCTTGCCGAGATAAAATCACCCAAGGAGGAAAAAGACCAAGTAAAACTTGGAATATTGGTTGAAGTTTCTCTATAGGCCTCCCAAACCTCCTAAGGATGATATCCACCAATTTTGGGAACTTTTTGACAAATTTTGGTTTTTTGCAAATTTTGAGGCCTAAAGGCGCAACACCCTTTGCACTACGCTTTCATCTCAGGCATCCTCAGGAGGAAAAATTTGCATTTTTGGAATCCTTAGCTCAAGTATAGCATGCTCACCAAATTTCAAAGTATTTGGAGCATTTTTGGTCCCTCAAAAGGCTAAAAAACACCTCTTTTTCCACCTTTCTGCCAAGGGCAGTTTTGGAAAGTAGACTCAACAGGCTTTCCAACGGGCCATCATGGAGCCAATTCCGACATTGAGAAGTGCATCAAAACCTGGCTACAAGTGGACCCATTTTTTCAGCGCAGGCACTACGCCTTCAGACCACAGAAGTTGCCCTCTTGCAAAAAAAGACAACAAAACACACTTAAGGATATTTTCGAGATTTTTTGGGCAAATCATTTTAGAGTTGATTTAGGAATTATGTTTAAGTTATCTTTCATTTATTGCAATAGCTATTATGTGCCTTGGGCCTTGCATGGCCTCTTTGGACATAAATGATATTTATGGTGTATTTATGGTTTCTGGAAGCCTCTTAGGGTTTCCACCTCCTCATTTGATGGTTAAACAGGGCATTGAGGCCTCATTGTAATTGTTGGATGTTATTGAGAGTAATATACAGACTTTGAGGTTGAAGAGAAATTGGCTTTGGTGCTTGATGATGGCTTTGGACTGTGCATCTGTGGATTGAGCTCTCTTAGGATTCATTAAGCTTGGTTATATGGTGACGTATTCCATATTTGTTTTTGTTTTCTTTAGGTATTCATTATGTTTATGATTCATTTAGTCATAGGACAGAAATAGAGAATAGGATTTGCCTTCTTGGCACCCTACTTATGCCTACTTCCTGGACTTCTATGTTTTCTTCCTCATATTTTTGCGAAATAATCCTTGAATGCTCTTTAGTGTTGCTAATATTTTATGTTAAATTGCTATTTTTTTGCAAGAAAGTTTCAGAGAATCCTTCGTTGCTCTCTTAACTTACTTATCTATTGTTTTTAAGAGTTGTTTAGCCTAGTTGATATTGAAGAATCCTTCACTGCTCTTCAAGTTTATTATGTTTTCATCTTAGAAGCCTTTCCTTGTTTACTAGTTTTCTAAAGGATCCTTGTTTGCCCCTTAACTCACTATTTACACAAATACATGTTTATTTCATTCTCCCTAGACCTACTTAGATCCATTTGGCCTTTTCTACTAGCCCTTTGAACTATCCTTGACTCATTTTTATACTTTTCAAAACCCTTGAAGACTCCATAGCCCAATGGATTGATCCTCTCTTACTCTACCTATTTCTCTTGACAACCTACCCAACCAAAACAAAAAACAAACCCTAATCCCTACAACTAGCCTAAAATCAAAATATAGTAGCTATCAAGTTAAAACCTTTACAAGAAAACATAGAGAGAGCCCTCTCTGAGTCCTGGAAGGCTAGGTCCTAGGACTCCAAATATTGGTTTGATGTTACCCCTGTTCATTTGTTCTTGCCAATCTGCAAATTACAGGGACCTAACATGTCATCAGATCTATTTTTTAAAATAAAAAATCTCTCCATCTTGATGTCAAAAGACAATACCTCCTCTGCTTGCTTTGGCTGGAAAAAAAATTCAACTACCTGCATATGATCTTGAAAATTATAAGACTGAATTTGAGCTTCAACATATTCAATATCGTTTTCAAGCTTATGAGCCAATCATCTAAAAATATGATCTTATTTTCAGGATTTTCTTTATATGGATTTAAATAAAAATACAGCGATGAAGAAAATATCTCACCAAATTCTACACCAGAGCACATATCATTCCATCCTATGAACTCCTGAATGGAAAAAGAGCCTGCCACAAATTCTGTCTTCTCCATCCATGTTTCCAAGAAAATAAGCCAGAAAGTTGAAAATGATTTAATAGATCTAACAGGTAACCTTTCCACCCAACTTCTATACTTTCCTTGAAATGAATCATATAAAATCCTAATGAATACATCTTGTTTGACTCTAAGGAGCTCAGTAAAGTCACGAAAATTTGATACATGCTCTAAAGTCAAGCTTAAATCTTCTCTATCAAAATTAGGGCCAACACTTAAAAGATATGCATCCCTAGGCAAAAGATTTGGAAACCCATAAATTTTTTAAAAGTCCACACATGCATACCTTTAAGAAGTTGTAACTACATCTAAGTCTCTCATTTCCCAGTAGTGTTATCATGAAGCTATCAATTTTTGAATTGTTCAAGAATGGAGTCACCAAGGTAAAAGTACAACCTTCGAATTGTCTGATCTCCTACATCCATCAAAATCTCGGTTACTTTTACAAGAATCACCCACGATGATATGAAATTCAAACTCCCGACAGACATGCCAACATTTTATTTCTAAGCTGGCACCAATTCGGTTGTTTAATGGTAAACCTAATGCAACTATTTCAAACCACTTTGGACTGAAAGTTAGCCCTTCCAGTCAGAGAGGGATCCCTCAAAGAAAACAAATGAATACTCAAGGTAAGATATCTATTACAGATGGCTAAAAATATTTGTATTTTAAGTGATTTTGTAGGTGGAAGATGTATGAAAGGATACCATTGGGCATGGAGTCATCTATGGGACTTTAATCACAATAAAATGTAGTTCATGGAAGTTGAGGAAATTAAGCTTAAAAATAACGTTTTACAGCAAAAACATAATATATGAAGGACATTGGAGCATAATAATATGAATTCCAATTAATCATGATATTATGAAGCTGATGATAATATGAGAAGTGGAGAAAACACAAACACATAAGCTCAAAAGAAATATGAGGTCTAAAATACAATTGTTGCAACTATATATTAGCTTGAAAAAACAAAATTACATGATAGCCCTTTCATTTAAATTCATCAACCAACCCCCTAAAATTAAATAAACCTCTCATTTATAGAGTGAGATCTCTGTTACAAAGGTCTTCCACCTGGGCTAGAATTCAATACTGACCTAGAGACCTAATTCACTAGGATTACATCATATTGAGGAATAATAGGGATATTTTCTGTTTTACTAGAGTTGGTAATAAAAAAGGATTCTATGACCATTAATTACTTCACAAAATCTCTAACCACCCATGTTTGTCATTCCTATCGAACCAAACTGCCATGTTGAGGTGGCCAAATGATACACTAGATTTAAAGTCTTTATAAAACGGAATTGATAGTGAGTTGCCCATTTTGTGAGGTGGCATCATGATGAGTTGTTGGCCATGTCGGCCATGTGGAGTGGATTGCTAAGTTGCCCCCTTAAAAAAATGGCCCAATGATATTCTTGATCTCATTTGATGACTCAACCACCTCTTTATTGTGTTGACTACCCAAAAAGGTAAAAAATGCATAACGTTGTAATAAAAATAGAGTATTAGGAGCTTTCATAGTGCACTTTTGTAGAAAATTTTAAAAATCCACCTTTTGCACAATTTTTTACTTTGCTTACTGTCGAAGGATCTTCCTTGGTACTGATGAAGTAAACAAATTATCTAGGTCACCTATGTTCTGAGATTTTTTAAGAATATTTCCCTCAAAGAAACCTACAACACTTTTGTAGCGAAAACTCACCTTTAACCATGGAATGCGCTACAAAAGTATCCAGTTCATTGTCATTTGCTCATTTCTTCTTCTTTTTTTACCTCAAACACATTTCTAAAGCCTGTATATGCCTGGTTATGATAGCTTAAGACAAAATGTGATTCAAAAATGTGTGGATTACCATGTTTCATGGAGTAACATCATCATCTTCAATTCTTCTTTTACCATATCCATCTGTGATTCCAAGATTTTTACTTGATATTGCAACTTCCTTCTTTCTGATTGTAGCAACCTATTTCTCCTACAAGGATGCTTCATCATTCTATGCATGGAAAATTTCCTATTCAACATCTTCCCTAACTTATCTATCATCTCATTAAACAAATATAGTTTCTTTCTCACTTCCCTTTTGAAATTTCCCATATCCATCCTTTCTTATTTAAAATATGCCAACTCCAACTTGGCTTCCAGAACCTCTTCTCTAGCTTCCCTTGGCTACTCTTCTAAGAGCTCTAACTTATTCTTTTCTTAAACCTACGCTTTAATCTTTCTCCCCTTGATTAACTCTGCCTCTGCTGGAGATAATTCTGTTATTTCCTCCCCTGATGGAAACTTCTTCTTCTCTGGTTTCTTAGGCAACTCCTCTGTCATTTTTCCCTTAGACAATTGTGACCTAATGAATGGCTTCCTAAGTTTAAAGATAAAATTTGAATCTTCTTTTGAAAATTCTTATTTCTTTGCCTTAAGGCTCTTATTTTTAGTTTCTTATCCCTTAGTTTCCACAAGATTTACAACAAGAGACTCTTCAATCTCAATTGCCTCCAGGATGTCAACTGAAGGTTCAGCTCCAGAAGCCTTGTTTTTCCTTGTTGTATTTGGCTTGGATTTCGGTGTCTTGTTAAGAGTGAGGACATCAACTTCATATCCACTCAAAAATAGGAATGTAGACCAATCCCTTCTTAGTTTATTCAATTATTCCACTACCAAAAATTTGATCAAAGCATGATGAAAGACAGAGGTGTCACTGGTTTCAGGTTTAGCCTAAACCTTATCTGCCATTTTTCCCAAGCTCCTAAACAAATAAAAAGGCAAGTCTAGTGGTTTTTTACCTATGAATTGTAGCAGTATTTTGAAGTGATACTAATAGATTATATGGAATCTACCTTCACAAATGAAATAATTCTAAATCACCATTAATAATTTTGAATAATTCTCCCTAAGTCATGTTCTTGGGATGCCTGAACTCATATCCATGCCTCTGTGCTCCTCTTTCCAAAATTCATCGCAATTCTTCAAATTGAATTTCATCACCTTAAACCATGACTCTCCTGATCTTGGGATCTCAATAGCCCGTGCAATTGCGCTAGTAGACACAACAAAGTTTAAAATACCTACTTTCAACCTTGTACCAATGAAATTAACAACAAAATCCTTCGAAACTTGTGCATGGTATCCTTGTAAATTTTGGAAGAACCTTCCTCAAGCATCATCATATCCATAGGCTCATATCTAACAATGGTTTCACCTTTATGCAATTTATTATGTGATGACATATCTCTAGAGAATTGTTGATCATCTCCTTCATTGATACTTGCAAAAGCCTTTGAGACAACACACAAATCCTTTGACACAGGTAAAACTAAGCCTAAGACAACTGTTGATCTGAACCTATACCTATATATTGTTGGAAAGACAACTGAAGAAACTTACAAGGATGAGGGTAAAGTGTTTTTTTTTTTTTTTAAAATTGAAAATTGAAATGAACAGGTGGAATGAATGGGTGGGAAAAGGAAATAATGAAAGGGAAATTGTGACCAAGAATGTGTATGAAATGTGATGACATATAATGGAATGGAGCAATAATGGGCTAATATTCTCTGACAACTAATTGATTTGACCTTTATGACAAAACCACAACCTTTTCCCACCATTAGAAAATAATACAAGTATCGTAGCGCATGCAATGTTTGGAAGGTTGAATTTGCTACGGAAGTATCAGGAACTTCCGTAGCAAACCCTGAATATTTTACACTGATTTCATTGCGGATTTTGGTGAAAGTGTTAAATGTAAAAAAATGACTAGATTTACTCATGCATGAGATGTTTTTTATATTTTTCTTTGACATGACCCCTATCACATGAAAAATGACCTTCAAGACCCCTCACATATATGCATTTTTTGGAAATTTTAATTCAAAATACCTTATTCAAACCTAATTGACTCAACCTAGTTAAATTAAGACCAACCTATACTAACCTAATTGTCATCATGGATAGCAAGGTGAATAAAATTTGCAGATCTACTCTTCAGGACCAACAGCAGGATCACGATGTCTTTCTGTGGATTGAGACTTGAATATGCCCTTGAGGGTAGTTCGAATTTCATATATTGGAAGGACATGATGGAAGAATTGTTGGAAGATAACGGGCTGAAGGATTTCATAGAGAGTGATATTCCCAAGCTCGCAGCAACAGATGCTCAAAATCTGGATGCATGGAAGAATAATGTAGCAAAGGCAAGTAGGATTCTGTTAGAAGGAGTTCAAGATCATATTGTCTCTAACCTCCATGCAAAGGAAACTCCATATGCTATGTGGAAAGCCTTAACAGATTTGTTTCAGAACAACAATGACAGCAAGAAGCTGGCATTGAAGGACAAGCTCATAAAATTCAAGATGGAGAAGGGTGACACAATACCAAAATACTTGACGAAGTTCACTCAATGCTGAGATGAGCTTAGAAGTGTTGATGTTATAGTTTTCTAGGATGATCTGGTTGGCCTAGAACTTCCCTTCCCAAGAGCTGGCACAACTACCAGGATTTCATGAATGGGCGGGAGAAGCTACCAAAGTGGGAGTGATTGTGGTCCGACTTGATACAAGAATATATTCAGTGGAATACCAAAGATGTATCCTCACCAAAGACTAATGATGAGGATAATTGTGCCTTGGCTGGAAAGGAAATGAAATGGAAGGGGAAGGAATCCCATTCCATATCATATTATGGTCAGGTAGGAAATAAGAAGAACTTGTCGAAGATTAAATGTTTTCACTATCATGAGTTGGGACACTATGCCACAAAGTGTCTGCACAAGAAGGCCGACAATATTACCTAAGTAGTAGTAGGTGAAGCTCTTATTTCATAATTTGAGTTGGACTTCACTCTCATCACATGCATGGCGTCATCAGTGATGGGTTATGTGTGGTACCTGGATAGTGGAGATTCATTCCATATTACCGGAAACAAATAATTCTTCAGCAAATTGGAGGATAAGGATCTCTAGATACACATCGAGATGGGAGATGATGTGAGGTATAGCGCAACTAGAATAGGTACTGTTACATTTAAAATGGAGTTCGGTACTCCTCTCACATTAAAATGTTTCATGTATGTTCCCGGTTTAAAGAATAATTTAGTTTCAGTTGCTATGTTAGAAGATCGTGGCTATGATGTGATATTTAGCAAAGGAAAAGTGTTCCTTCGTCACAAAGCCAAGAGAGAGGTGAATAATATTAGCATTCAGGTAAATAACCTCTAAAAATTGAATGTAGAATATTGTGTGCCTTGCGCAGGAAAAGAGAGATGGTGCAAGACTGAGACATCAGTGAGTTATGGCACAAAATATTGGGCCATTTACACCATGGAATTTTGAAGATCATGCAGAAGATTTATACATGACTTCCCAAGGGTGTACTTGAGCAATGAGATACATGTAAAGGGTGTAGATTGGGTAAGTACACCAAAGACACCTTTCATGAGAAGGACAGTCAAGTGAAGGCGATCCTTGAAAGAGTTCACTCAAATGTGTGTGGATCGTTCTCGACAACATCCACAACAAAACACAAGTATTATGTGAATTTTGTAGATGATGTTTCATGAAAGTCTTGGATATTCTTCATGCAGAAGAAAGATTAGACGTTCTCAAAATTTTGTGAGTTCAAAGAACTTGTCGATAAAGATATAGGGAAGAAGGTGAAGGCTCTAAGGAGCGAAAACGGTGGAGAATATGTGTCGAATGAATTCAAAAACTTATGTGCTTCAGAAGGAATTCGATGGGAATTGATATCACCTCATAAACCACAAAAGAATGGGGTTGTAGAAAGGAAGAACATAATGATTATGGGAGAAGTACAAGTTATGTTGCATGAGCAGGGCCTATCGTTGCACTTGTGGGCTGAAGCATGCAACACACCAATATTTGTGCAGAACAAAATTACTCATCGGATCCTCAGGATGAGTATACCAGAGGAAATTTTTTTAGGTAAGAAACCAGATGTGTCGCTCTTTAAAATTTTTGGTTCATCATTTTATTTTCATGTAACCAAATATGCCAGGAAAAATATATAACCAACAACTGAGTTAGGAATATTTGTGGGGTACATCGATACACTCGATAGCTGGGTATCTCACAAGATGACAATGGTCACAAGAGATGTGAAGTTCGATGAAGAGAAGACCATGTTAATTTCCCTTGAGAGGGACCTTCAATTCCATGCAGTTGAGGAGATCTTAGTTCCAAAAGAAAAACCTTAGGATGTGGAGCAGCCACAAGCATAGGAACAGAGAGTGCAAGCACCCACTCATGCAGAGACATCTAAAGATGGAAGGAAGCGCACCAGAGAGGCTAACAGGTTGGTGCTTGATGCTAAAGAGAATGTGGGAGCACCCACATCACAACACAAGTAGATAAGGTCTCAAGAAAGGTACATTGGCTACATGGCTCTTATCATCGAGAGTGTAGAGGTTGAGCCATCCTCATTCTAGGAAGCAGTGTAGCAACCAGTATGAGTTGATGCCTTGGTAGAGAAGTATGACTCCATCATCATAAAAAGTGCATGGGAAGTTGTCCCAAGACCAAAGGGAAAGTCATTTGTAGGTTCCAGGTGGATATACAAGGTAAAGCAGGAAGCAAACAGGAGTGTTGATAAACACAAGGCCAGATTTGTGGCCATAGGTTTCTCTCAAGTGGAGGAAATTGATTACGGGGAGACCTTTTCTCTAGTTCTAAGGTACTCACCAATCATATATATCCTTTCACTTTCAGTGCATGTGGCATTATAGAACTTTTGAGGTATAAAATGGGCCTCCTACAAAAAATGTACAACAAAAATAAACTTATAGGAACCAATAGGATTCAACATGACGATTTCAACCATGGGGGATGATTCACCATTTTTGGGGTAAAAAATTAAAAACAATAAAAAATAATAAAATTACTTTTCCAAATTGTATTTTAAACTTATCTCCAAAAGTTTTACTAAAAAATTGAGTGAGAGTACTCGTTATATGCAAAATTTAATTCCTCATTCAAGGAGTACCCATGTTGCATACTTTCAATGGACCCTGCTACATGAAAAATGAGAAATACATGAAAAATTTTGATTGTAACCACGTTTTTCATGTATTTCTCATTTTTCATGTAGTAGGGTCCATAAAAAATATGCAACATGGGTGCTCCTTGGACGAGGAATCAAATTATGCATCCAATGAGTGTTCCCATTCGAAATTTCAGTAAACCCATAGGGAGATATGTTGAAAATGCGAGTTGAAAAATTAGTTTTCTCTTTTTTTCCTCTAAAATTTGATGATGCAATCTATTCTTATTTTATTATTTCCACTATTATTTTATAATTTCCTTAGGGGGGCCATTTTAGACCTAAAAATTCCCCTAATGGATGGAAGATACACTATATGGATGTAAAGACAACCTTACTCAATGGAGTGATTGAGGAAGAGGTGTACATAGGGCAGGCGGAATGATTTGAGACCTTCTACAGAGGGTCACATTTGTGCATACTCAAGTGAGTGTTGTATGTACTAAAACATGCACCCCATGCTTGCTACACCAGGATCATAAACTACTTCACTGGGTTGGGCTTCACCAAAAGTGAAGCAGATGTGAACCTTTACCATATTGTGGTAGAAGGTAAATTATTATTCATTATACTTTATGTTGATGATTTTATTCTAACATGTGATGAGCAGCTAATCAAATCTTACAAGAGAATTTGAGATGAAGGATATGGGGCTCTTGCATTATTTCTTAGGATTGGAAATTTGGAAAATAGATGGGGAACTATTTGTATTTGAGGACAAGTGTGCCAATAAGATTCTGAAGAAGTTTCACATGGAGAGTAGTAAACCCATGGAGACTCCTCTAGTAGGGAATTGGAGGAAGGGAGATGTTATTGCAAGAAAAGTGGTAGAAGCTACCATCTACAGGAAGCTTGTGGGTTCACTCATGTACTTAGTGAATACACGACCAGACATATGTTATACAGTTAACCAACTTATTCGAGCTATGGTTAAGCCTACCATGGTTTATTGGAAGGCATACAAACATGTGTTGAGATACCTCAGAGGCACCACTTAATTTGGGCTATGGTACAGGCGAACAGAGGGAGTGAAGCTTCAAGGCTTCACAGATGAATATTGGGCAGGGAGTCCATCCAACAAGAAGAGCACATCAGGGGGCATCTTTAGTATTGGGTCAGCAAAAATTTCTTGGTATAGCAAGAAGCATAGATCAGTTGCACTCAGTTCAGTAGAGGCATATTACATGGTTGCTAGTCAAGCAACTTATGAGGCCATCTGGATGAGGAAGATACTTGTTGCATTGTTTTTTTAGTAGATGGAACAAAAGGTGATTTATTGTGATAACCAAAGTTGCATAACACTCTCGGTTAATCCAAAGTTTTCATGATAGGTCCAAGCATATTGATATTTGGTATCATCGTCTTAGAGATTGTGTGCATAGGAGGATTACGTCATGTCATTAGAGTACATTCCTACAGGGGAGAAATATGCACACATCTTGACAAAGGCACTATCAAGAGGAAAATTTGATTTCCACGGAGGCAGGATTGAGGTAGCATACAATCCTTTCTTGTTCAGAGGGGGTGTTGAAAATGGAAACACGAAGAGGCTTCTAATTTAATTTTCCCTTAATTAAATTAGAAGGAATTTGTAATTCGACATCACATGACAACCTGTACAAGTTAACTGAGCTAGGAATACTTAATTATCTCAGTAAATTCAAGTTGAGGGTCAAACCAGATGAATGTAGAGTGCTCACGAAGTTTTAGGGGGTCTAGTTGCAGTTTAGTTTGATTTGTAATTATTTAAGATAATTAATCATTTTAACTAGTTCTAATTGATGGATGAACTAGTGAGAGGTCCAGTGAATTAAATCTAATTTAATTCACATGCAGTGATCAATCAGAATTACTGATAATTTTCTAATAATAGCTCATGCTTTTCAGTTCTGAGGAACACCCAATTGAGATTAGAGTTAAAGGGAATTGTACTATTTGTTGTATAATTAGAAAATTGTACAGGTGGTGCATGGAGTCAATAGAGGCCTTATGTGTATTGCAAAATCATTATTGGGTAATTTCCTAATTAATAGGGGATCAATCTCCCTAGGGATTGCGCAAGAATTTCAAAAAATTGGTTAAGTATTGAACCAAAGCTAGCCTAGGATAGAGTGAGAGAGACAAAGATAGTGTAGAGATCTCTCAAGCTTGAGATAAAAATTTTATTATTTCATATTCTTTTATTTATGCAATATAAAAATAGAATGGTTTTTAGCTGAGGCTTTCCTGAGATAAATATTTTTGTTGTGCAATTGAAATTATTTCTCTTTCTTGTTCATGTGATTGTGCGATTGTGATTGGTTTCCGCAATTTGTAGAACAGATTAAGGTATTTTGTTTTAGCATATTACAAGATTAGTTGAATCTATGTGGATTTTCTTCAACTTGTTGTATGTATCATAAATGAGGTTGAATACCATCTTATATATAGGCTTATATGAGGCTTGAACAAACCTAATGTGGACGACTTAGCTGCTTGTAGGTCGACTTGTTTTCTAAAGGAAGACTTGGTCTTCGAGGGACTTTATGACACAATTTTGATTTACATAAAATCTTCTTACATGATACTAGATGCCCAATTGGGTCTCTTACATATGACAATGCCTCTTTGAATCCTAGAATTTATGAAAAATACCTAGAAGCAATCAATGGGTGCCTGACCTATAAATAAAATTACCTTGAGCATGAAAGCGATGCTACGAAACAAAAATAATAAATTTTATTTTTATTTTTACATCAAGTACATAAAATCATGATTACATGAGACATAATGAAGACCGAACTTATTTACATATTTCAAAACTCCTTCTTAACTAGGGAGGTATTCATAATACATACACAGTACATGGGCATTCTCATACTTAAGAATTCTCATAAGAATAATCAAATTGGTAATCCATCTCATAAGCCATCTTCTCAGCTTATATCAGTGCATATCATCATATCAACCAACATTATCATATAGCAATGTATTTACTAACAACTCTATATCTCCACAAGTTTAGAGCACAATGTTGGGGAGACAAATTATTTAGACACCTTCATCATTATCTCTAAAGGAACATATCCCATCCATATGTTCACAAGGTATTTCCCTCTAGGACCTTTCCCATCTTAGATTTACATATCCTCATTGAATTTCCTCTTTGACTAATATTACCTATTGGATGCCTTCCCTCATCCTTAATGAGTATCAAAATTCAGATGCTTACCCATTGATCATCCATTCTTTTTTCATAGCATGAAGACAATAATGATTTATGTATCTCTCCCTCTCAACTAGGGTGGATCTACTCATTCCTATAAAAGGAATATACCCAAGTTCCCTCTTAACTAGGGATTTGTTACCAACAACAACTATATTCTCTTTGGTGGAGATCATGGTACTATCATATGCTTGTAGCGCTCCTCCTTTCTGCATCATGTCATGAATGAACTTCAAATTCTTCATCATGCATCCATATTCTTCTAGAATTTCTTCATAGGGGATCGACCATCTTCTACATCTCTTCCCTTTAGTGAAACATAGTGTTGAACCAATAGTAATATCATCATTCTCTTCATCGGAAATTGACCTTCCAGGCATCTTCTAGTTATCCTTTATACTGCTACATTTTCCAAGTCATGTTTCTTTCAGGATCCTCCATCCAATTTTAGTTGTAGATGAACTTATAAGACCCTATTTCAATACCCCAGTTACAAACCAACCATATGCTTTCTTTCAAAATAAAAAATTAACATCAAATCAACATTACCTCTTTATGATGGCCCTTTTCATGACATTTGCTTCTTGAAACATCAACATCCTTTCACATATTGTATGAATCCATCTCCAAGACATACATTGTCAAGGTCTTCATACCTTATCCAAGGAGATGTCATAGCTAATCCTTCTTGTTAGTAGGTGTTGATAACTTATCTTATCTTACATGACTATAGATACATATTTCATGAACTCTTCTTTCACTTCTCCTATTGCTTCCTCTGGATATTCTATACATATTTCCTTGATCATAGGAACCATAGTTTCCAGCAAACTCGTATTCTTCATGAGGCCATAAGAGCTCAAGGTACATTTTATTCAAGCCTTCATGTATCATACAAAAGGAATAGTTCATTTTTCTTTCATCATTCTTATTAGATAGAACATTCTAACCATTCTATCTACAACTATGCAATGACATGACTTTATCTATCTATCTATCTATCTATCTATCTATATATATATATATACACACACATACTTCTTCCTTCATGTGGTCATTTAGACTTTCTTCTAGAAACATCTACTCCTTTCTTGAAGATGAAAATACTTCAAGCAACTTGACATGTTGCACCACATATTTTTCATCATACCATCATCCTTCTAAACTGTGGATTCCACACAAGGTGGAATGTATATCACTTGTGTAACACTTGCTTCTTCTAAGTAGAGGTGAATATTTTCAACAAAGATTCTATGGAGGATCTTGATGATCTCCATTCTACAAATGCTTCCTTCTAATTAATATGAGGTGTGACAAACTTTTATCTTCCTATCTTGCTAGAATACTTGCTTCAATCATTCAAACAATCACTTCAATTATCCTTCTATGCTCCCGATGAAGATGCCATGAGCTACTTTATTTTTTTCATGTACTATGACTGATTCAACTATCTAAACTTTTTCTTCGCTATCCTTCAATGTCTCTACGATGATTTCATCTTAATCTATACTATAATGCATCTTATCATGATTATGATGCTTCTTACTTTTACTTTTTAAATCACTTAGATACCTAAGGGGTATTTTAAGGTGAATGGTATCTGTTTTTTTGCAATTTTTGGATTGACAATAATTTGATAGGGTGAATGGTATGCAAATTTTAATTGATTTTATTTTTTCCAAAAAAATAATGCATAATTTTCTATTTCATGGTTTAGAAAAGGAAAATAAATAGAAAGGTTCTTATATCATGGCATATCACCTCCAAAAATGAAAAGAAGGCCACCTTTTGGCCACTTTTCCTTCGATCTCTCCTAGGAACACAACTAGAAGCAAAAATTATACCTTAATGAGTGAGGTAGGTTGTCAATGGGAGAAGAATATGAGGAAAAACCAAAGAATAGAAAGTACTTCTAATTTAGTGTTGTCACATTTTCCTTGGAGCATAATTATGTATTATTTTATGTGGATAGATTGTTGACATCCTTTGGAATGGGGGGCATATCTTTCACAGTAAGTCTCCCACTCCTTCACATGCCATTCCTCCTCCAAAACCTTTGTTAAGGTATCTACTGCAGTAATGTTGTCGAGCCTCTGATGTTATTAATGTGTTGTGGTAAATCAAGGTACCAATATATATATATAGTTGAGATAGATTTGAAGCACTTGAGGGGAGCTCTTGGTAATGTAAATCATGTGAGTTTCGTATTATTAAATTCTTATGTTTTTCACATTGGGAATATAGTTTCATCATGGTTTATTAAGCATCCATATTTTCATGGATGTAAGTGACTTCTAAGACCCTAGAAATCTTAATTGTACCTAACCAAAGTCTCTTTTATGTGGAACAAATTTCAATCACTATTGGCATAATGCTCGAATATTTATTTCTTTCCAAAATTGGGACAGGCTAGCCTTACAGCTCCTCCAAGGGATAAATTTCTCATTCTTGGAGATGGAAATGTTAAAGATTTATCCATTTCCACCTCCAAGATTAAATATTTATATGTTAAAGATTCCTGGAGATGGAAATTATCTGTAAATATTTATCCATTTCCATTTCATGATTTATCCAAGAGACTTTTTCTCCAAGCTGAAATGAGAGGCCTAAAATCTTAACTTTCTGTAATATTATAGCCATGATAAGGGGGTAAATATGCTTTTGGGGGATCAGAAATTTTCCAATGATGGTTAAGATTGATTTTTTGTGAATTTTTTTGTGAGTAATTGGCTTACAACTTTCAAAATTGGTTCGTGGGTTATGTAGAGACACCATTTCCATCTAATATTGGCATAGAAATTGGCCATTCTATATTTTTCAAAGGAAATCAAAAAAAAATTGAAATTGGACCTAATGCTGTGGAGGCTAGTCAGTTATACCCATATGTGAAATATATTATTGTCGATGAGTACCTCAAAAAATTTGTGTGAATTATGTGAGATTGTTTTCTATATGCTTCACATATACAAAACAGTTTCCATCAATGTTTTTTCAAGGCATTTGAAAATTTATGGGTTATAAATTATAATCCTTAGTAGGTATTTAGCAAAGCAGAACCTCTTGTTTAGTATAGAATGACGAGCTAGGAACTACATATCCTTCACACGTTTCTCTTCCATAAGAAACAAATACCCACTTGTGGTTTGTTTTCTTTATTTCTAGAAATTTCGTATGGAAATAATGTCTTTGGAAACCGCTTACTATGGAATGCTAAATACAAGTGTCCAGAGTTATAAGGGAGTTCCAAAATCATGGATGAAATGAACTGGTTGTTCCAGCAGGTGTTTACAACCAATGGTTGTTCAGTGAATAATTTTCTGAGTGTGTTTAGATCCATCTTTACAAGGATATTGAGTACTCTTTCCATATTCTGCATTCACTACCTACATGAGTACTCTTCTTCGTCATGCCCTTTTCATATTTGGCCATTCAACGTCTAAATGCCACCATTATTGGTGAATCCATATCACTCTTCAACACACTGCCTTTTTTAGGCTCTATTGATGCCCTCGCCTCTACCAATGCATTACTATGTGCCACTTGGTGCCTTTGCATAAACCTTAGGTTCACGATCGACATCGAGTAGTAGATCCATCTCTTCTAAAATTGATTGGTTCATCACTTTGCCAAGGTATTTCTTCAACTACCCTAGATTTTTTTTTTTTTCCTTTTTTATCTTGGAGCACTTTTGTGCGAACCCACGTCCAGCAACACATGGAGTTCATGAGGCAACTGGAAGACGAGATTCGCGTTAATACTTTTATAGAATTGGATACAAAATAATTCCAACACATGGATAGATTTGGCGCCAGAGGGAATCCCTTTTGTGCAGTTGGGCCGAAATTTGATATTTCTAGGAATAACGAAATACAAAGGCCTCAAAACTTCGAGATCGTGGAGTGGTTAGACTAAAAAATGCCACGATATATTGGCTACTTTTATTTAGATGAGATTCGTATATTTCTCATATGCATGTGATAGAGTTGGCACTGGGCCTGGAGGCAACCAAGTAGCCCTTCCTATGGGTGTTGTGCTTGTTGGGCTCAGAACACATGGTGTAATTCACTTCAATGGTGGAGAATTGGAGAGAGGAAGTGTTTTTGAATGGTTATGAAAGGATGCTTGAGTGCGAGAGGCCTCTGTATTTCGTTATTCCCTTCGGCGTTCCTTCGCACCTATTGGTGCAATTTTTAGTAGTACTACTATTAATGAATGTGATAAGTATGATAGAGCATTCTGCCGAATGCCTTCATCAAAAAATTGTGATAGATGAGCACAAAGAGAAACACTTAATTAAATTCATGATGGCAAGATCAGTTCCTTTTGAGCACCAGCAAGATTTTGACAAGAATGTCAAATCTAGGATAATTGAGAATGTTCAATCAAAGACAGGAGCAACAACCTAAGGTGGCCTAACTTGCATGTAAACTATATACTTGAGAGTGTATGTACTATTCCTTCCTTTTGAAGGAATGACATTGTTTTCTACTCTAGCACGAAAGTGTTTAAGAGAAATCTTGAGGTACTCTTGGCTCTATGAGCTTGACATGTTGTGATATTGTTAGAGTGCTTGTGGCATCTGTATGCTATGTTTTGTTATACAATGTCTTCCCTAAGAATTTAGGTTTATAAGTTTGCCCTCATGGTTATTCTTAGTTAAGTCTTGTGAAGATTTTTTCCATATATATATATATATATATATTACAAAGTAATCTACATTTTCTATAGGTTGGGACACACCAACCCCACTTTAATAGTTGACCATTTTTCATTTCGCAGATTATTTTCTTTGGATGATAAAATTCAGATGGATTAATTTATAACGTGATAAATCATATTATTTTCAAAGGCTACTGAAGGAGAGAATTTTTATATTAGCTTCTCATACAATGTCTCCCACAAAAATACTTATCTATTCTATATGATGAACAATATTTCTCCTTAACTATTCCAAATTTACAAAATATATCCATGCGGGGTTCAAGACTTGTATCGTAATCCACATGCAAAGGATCATTGGATAAAAATATGAGAGAAATCCTTTTCATATTTAAATATGTCAAACAATTAAATTTACAAAAGGGTGATATAACCTAATGTATGAATGGGTGATATTCTAGAAACTATTTTCTAATACTTGTGCCTTTTGTTTTGTCTTCATATTGCTAAATGTCCGTTGCTAAGGAAAGAGAGAGGCTCCATTAGTTGATTGTACAAAACTATAAGTTTTCTGATCTTTGATATTTTCTGTAGAATTTATCCATTTGGAGGTTGATTGAAGTCTTGTGGATGCTTTTTAGTTTGAATTTTTTAACATGATCCAACTTTGTTCTTGTGTAGGTTGCACATGACATCTCAGTTGTAAAATTTCTTGAAATTTAATGATGTACGTCTACAATATTCTCCTTATTAATAATTAGAGTGTATTGCATGTGTGATACTCTTTGAATTAGGACTATATCTTGCTGCAAAACGAGCATCAACTTTTTCCTATATCAAATTTGTTGTTTATTATATATATATATATATATATATATATATATATATATATATATATATATATATATATATATATATATATATTCTATTATTTAGTGATTTTTAGTTGACATAATGACCTTGATATAAATGATATTATTCCTTGACTATGTTATCTGTTCTATTTTCTTTCCACATTCCTTACTGAAGTTTTCATTCTCAAGCCTTCAAGGTAAATGAGAGTTGAGAAATTCCATCTTACCTGCTAGATAGGGCGGTTTCATCTACCAAATCAGCAAGTGGATGTTTTCAGCCATTGCTACAAGTTGAATTTCAAGGAATTGTATCAGTGGGACATGGTAGAAGTCCAGGCCCCTCTGATGGATGATGGGTCCTTTTACCTCATTATAGATACTCAATTATCTCTATTAGAGGTTTTCCTAAAACTAAATTGGCCTATTATGAATGTTTCTATCCCTTTTTCTCTTAATGCATATATTTTTGGCATAAATTTGTTTATTTTGTTACTACAAGGAAGTCCCATTTCCTTTCAAAAGTAAAAATGATGCAGGAGCATCAAGGTAGAGCCATCAATGTGACAAGTTGGTTATGTGTTGTGGCTTGGGAAGAGGACTAGCAGTCCTAATAATTTGAAGACTTTACTTTTAAATTATTTTGTTTAAATT
The DNA here is from genome assembly GCA_034641835.2 of Pinus albicaulis. Classification (NCBI taxonomy): domain Eukaryota; kingdom Viridiplantae; phylum Streptophyta; class Pinopsida; order Pinales; family Pinaceae; genus Pinus; species Pinus albicaulis. Next base: position 1,561,037,998 of record CM076570.1, on the reverse strand, counting down.
TAATCTAGGCTAACACAGCCATTGTAATCCGTAGGTTAAAAAAATAGTTAAGTTAGGATTAGTTAAGAATTTAGTTGAATAAACTGTTATGAAACTGAAAGACAGGTTCTCAACCATATGGGTATTTTTGGGAATGGCATAAAACAAAACTAAATTCACCATTGTGGGGTGCTGCCATCCATAGAGAGAAAGAGAGAACGAGAGGGAAATAGGTGTGAGAGAGGGTTGAACAGAAAGTAGAAATAAATGTAAAAACCAGCCATTTCAGGGCTTGGTTCTGTGTATTTTCATTTACGAATTAATTTCAAGTGTTTTGGATTTTGGATCGGGCTCTCTATTTCAACCTGTTTATTTTATTTCCCTGTCGAAATCAAGTATTATATATGTATGTTTTATATATGCATGTTTCTTTATGTTAATGAATAGAAAGATTGAGGAAGAGAGGATGAAGTTTTTATGAACTTCGCACAGGAAAAGCTAGGGCAGAGACCGAGAGATGACAAACGAAGAACAAACCCAGGAGGGATCCGTGCATTTTACATATTGAACAAAGCTCAGGAGAGATAAGGTTGAATAATCCTGAAGGATTTCAGGAGGAGTGGTGTGGAGGAAAAAGTATCGCAGAGTGGCGATAGTGGAAAGAAGAGCAATCGAATAAATACAGAAATACTTAGAAGAATTCCTAAGGAGGAATCGACAGCGAGGATTGAATAGCAGAGTCAAAGTTTTAAGATTGGACGGATACAATTAGATTGCATATTTGAAAAGGAAATGGATCAACGATGGACGGTGAGACGCTATTTCGCACTTCGCAAATTATAGCGGATATCGTTAAATAGTTCGCAAGGTAAGTTTTTCGCGACACGATGCGGTAAGATTTGAAATGTGTAATGCGATGAGGGAAGTCCACGTGTCGGCATGGAGCACGAGTGCACATCGCATGTTTTAAGGGTTAAATCTTATCAGTATAGCCTTAAAATTGCGGGCAAGTGTTTTGCAATGAGATGAAGACCGTCGGATCCGGTGAAGATCGACGGTACGGATTGCATCACAACTTCACATCGGCGGAATCACGAGGTTGTTGTCAAGGTTATTTGGTAAACTTGTGAAAATGCAAAGAGTTGTAATTGGCTGATATATTGTGGGTCCCTGAGAGCTCCGGTTCCATGTAAATGTAAAGTGATATGGGTAAGTGTGACCTGCTTAAGGTGATCATTGTTTGATTGTGCATGTATGTATGTTAAACCAACTCTGATATATTTAAATCCGATGTGTATAAAGGGGTTTATGTGGGTCCTAACCCACAGCCCGCAAATTATTTGTAAACTACAGTTACGGCTGCATCAATTCGTATTAGAGCGGTAAGGTCTAAGAGGCAGTGTGATCAAAGTGGATATCGATGGCCACCCACCTATTCCATTTGGACCCGCAACATCAATTCTTTCAGTTTTTTAGCTTCAACACAACCTACTATTTTTAGCAGGTTTTCGAGTCCTACACTCCCAGAGCCGTTTTGGGGCCCTAATGATCTAGGTGGATATTGGTAGCCACCCACCTATTCCATTTGAACCCCCACCATAATTTCTTTTAGTTTGTCATTTTCAGCACAACTTAGTATTTTTAGCAGTTTTTCGGGTCCTGAACTTCCGGAGCTATTTTGACGCCCTAAACGATGCTTTTTGGGGAAACCGGGAGCAACATGGGTCTATAGACTAATGTTTATCACTCAAAAGTTGCAGTCCTCGGATAGATATTCTAACGACATATTGAGCACGTCAAACAGAGATCGTATGCAAAAGTTACGTCCTTGGGAAGTTGAAACACCAATATACCCAAACGGGACCCACAGTTTCAGCGCTTCATCTCCTAGGGTTAGGTTTTTGGATGTTTAGGGTTTTACATTGTTTCTCAACAATAAATAGGCCTTCGAGTCTCATTGTAATATAGTTCAGGGGCTGGTAGCCGACACAACTCTTCTCAGAGATACGCTACCAGTGCCCTAGCTCATTTTTTCCCATTTTGTCTCATTGTTAAACAGTGGAGGGGCCTGTAGCGATCACATCTCTTCTTAGAGATACGCTGCCAGTGCCCTTGCCCTCTCATTTCCATGATGTCTATAATAGACCTCCGAGCCTCAATGTAACACAGTTTAGCAACCTGTAGCTGCCACATCTCTTCTCAAAGATAAGCCTAACAACACCCTAGTTGTTTATTTACATTATGTCTGTAAGCACATTTCAGTTTTGTAACACATTCAGAGGCCTTTAGCCGCCACATATCTTCTCAGAGATACGTTGCCAATGCCCTAGCTAGTTTATTTCCGTCATTTGGTTTTAATAAAATGAAGCATTATTTCCACCGCATCTTTGTATCTATGGTTATATGTGTATTTTGTTGCATTCCTGCATAAATCCAGATCAATGGTATCATTGCGCTCTGCTCTTTCTCTGTTTTTGTTTTCATTTCCCCAACGCGGCCAGGGTATAAGGAGTTCAACCTCGCAAATCCCGACGACCCCCCATGGCGGAAGGAAATAAAGACGAGGGAGCAAGAGATCCTATCAAATCTTGCTCGAGGAGGCCCTCGAGAAACAGAGGAACGCGATGATGGATAAATTTTCCCAGATCCTTCAACAGTTTCCCACCAGCAGCACATCTACATCTAGCATGTCCGCCAACAGGTTCGTGACATCCTAGACAAATCCAATACCAAGTTTAGCAGAATTTGCCCCTCATGGAGGAACTTAACGCAATGGGGACCATTGCTTCCTCAGGAGGGAGGAATGATCTAGGTGGATATCGGTGGTCACCCACCTATTCCATTTAGACCCACAGCATCAATTCTTTCAGTTTTTCAGCTTCAGCACAACTTACTATTTTTAGCAGGTTTTCGGGTCCTGCACTCTCAGAGCAGTTTTGGGGCCCTAATGATCTAGGTGGACATTGGTGGCCACCCACCTATTCCATTTAAACCCCCACCATCATTTCTTTCAATTTTTAAGTTTCAGCACAGCTTATTATTTTTAGTAGTTTTTCGGGTCCTGAACTTCCAGAGCCGTTTTGAGGTCCTAAACGACACTTTTTAGGGAAACCGGGAGCAACATGGGTCTATAGACCGATGTTTCTCACTCAAAATTTGCAGGTCTCAGATAGATATTTCTAACGAGATATTTAGTGTATCAAACGGAGATCGTGTGCCAAAGTTATGTCCTCGGGAAGTTGAAACACCAACTTACCCAAGCAAGACCCACAGTTTCGATGCTTCATCTCCTAGGGTTAGGTTTTTGGATGTTTAGGGTTTTACATTATTTCTCAACAATAAATAGGCCTTCGAGCCTCATTTTAATATAGTTCAGGGGCTGGTAGCCAACACATCTCTTCTCATAGATACGCTACCAGTGCCCTAGCTCGTTTGTTCCCATTTTGTCTCAATGTAACACAGTAGAGGGGCTTGTAGCCGTCACGTCTCTTCTCAGAGATATGCTGCCAGTGCCCTCACTCGCTCATTTCCATGATGTCTGTAATAGGCCTCCAAGCCTCAATGTAACACAGTTCAGTGGCCTGTAGCTGCCACATCTCTTCTCAGAGATAAGCCTACCAGCACCCTAGTTGTTTATTTACATTATGTCTGTAAGCACATTTCAGTTCTGTAACACAGTTCAGAGGCCTGTAGCCGCCACATCTATTCTCATAGATATGCTACTAGTGCCCTAGCTATTTTATTTCTGTCATTTGATTTTAATAAAATGAAGCATTATTTCTGTTGCATCTCCGTATCTATGGTTATATGTGTATTATGTTGTGTTCCTACATAAATCCAGATCACGGTGTGAAGGAATTTGAACTAAGCAAAGTTGATAAATATTGCTCAGTGATTATAATCGAGTGAAGCTTAAGAGGTAAGACTATGGATTGAAGGCTTATGAAAAAGCATAAGAGCTACAGCAACATGGACGAAGTAGTAGCATAGAAAATAAGGTAAGAATGTTTTGTTTCAATTTTATTTTGGATTATAGAACTGACAAGTAAATGCTCACACTCAGAAGAAGAGCATAAAATTTTAATAGAGGTAGTAGCAGGAGTGAAAACATCTCAGCAAGAAGATCACGGCCTTTAAGGGAAGTGATTAAGGAAGCTAGCAATGGTTTTCTAGGAGGAACAAAAAGTGTGGTCAAAACCTATTATTTCAACTGAGGTTGAAATATAAGAGGAAATTAGTGTTCTCAAGTGCAGATGAGTTGTGAGGGTAATCCTAGAAGGAGCATAGAGGACTACTCAAGGATGGTTCTAGATTGAGGACCTGTACTTGCCAAAATACCAAGCACAGAGGAATTTTGGTGAGGTAAGTTGTAGCAGGAGGAACTGTTACTGGAGGGCTAGTGCAGCTCATAGAGGGTGAAAGAACTCAAGAAGATGAAGATTGAAAGTCATAGCATAGGTTCATGAGGCAACCACAAAGTGAAGAAGGAAGATGCCAATACAAATGGCATATGGAAGCAGATGACTGATGAAGAATATGAGAGATAAATAGCTGAGATGAGAACCCATCTTGATCTATTGGTGGAGTTGCTATAGAGGAGTGATGAAGACCAGAGGTGTGGATGGATTATGAGGAAGAAATTGAAGTGGCATGGGTTGCAGATGAAGAGGTAGCATAGGTTGAATGCTCAAAAATAAGAAGAAGAGTTACCAAGAGATGAATTGGGACTGGACAAGTACAATACTTGTTTCAAAGATGAAAGAGGTTTGTTCCAGCTCACAAAGTGGATCAGGATGATTCTACAGAGGGAAGAAGAAGAGATGACCACTGATGGTTATCTAAAAGGTTCAAAGAGGAGTCACAATTAGGAGAAAGAAATCAATAGAGATGCCAATAGAAGACTAAGCATGGAAAAGCTTGGTGTGGCATCTATAGACAGGTTGATACAGTCAGCTTGTAGGGATGAACTATTTGTAGTCCATGATGAACAAAGAGGAGTTCATAAAGGAAAAAAGACTATGGCTACTGATAGTCATAGTAAAGGTTCTAAGGGAGATTATGAAAGATCAAGTAAGAATAAACTTAATAGAGAATTAGCTGACATAAAAGTGCAGCTATAAGTGTTGAGAGAATTCATACAAGGGAATATGGAACACCAAAGGTATGATTGGATTCTTCGAAAGAAAAGAGTCAAGTGGAGTCAGTTGCAGAGCAAGCTGAGATCTGATACAAGAATTCAGCTAGAAGAAGAACTCAGAGGAGCTGAGTTGTAGCACAGGATGTGCACTAAGAAAGAGGTTTACTTATGTGAACCTAAGCAAGGGTCCATTCTTGGTGATAGTAATAATGAGGATGAAGGTATGAGACCAGCTGATGGTTTCATGGATCCTTGGAAGGATGAGAACCAGTGGAAAGAGCTGATGTTTGAGACAACAAGATAGGTTATGGATACTTATGGTTTTGAAACAAATGATTATTTTATGTTTGTAGGTGAAATAGGTAAAGAAAGACAATTTGTTGATGTTTCCATAAAGGATGAAGGGAGAGGACAAAATCTGAATTCTGTTTAAGAAGAAAATGAGACAGTTGAGTCTCATATACATGCACATGCATAGCTAAGTGAAAGCAATGATTTCCAGCCTACTGTGAAAGCTAAAAACAAGGAGGACTTGGATTATGATGATGGCCACGAACATAAGGAGGAAAAAGATGATATCAAGAATTCATATGTTATGCTTGAGAAAGTTGAAAAGAATACCAGTGAAGACTTTCAGAGCCCTGTAAAAGACTTGGAACAAAAAGAAGATTTGATGGTTGAATCATCAAATGAGACCATCAAGTCTTGTGGGTTTGAAACTAACAGGTTATGTGTGATTGCAGGTGTTGCAGGAGACAAACCATGATGAGGCTGAAAGTTGCAAAGCAAGATATGATGCGGAATGTCTTTCAGATGAAGACAAGGATGAATTATTGCAGCTGAAGGTGTTCATAGTTTCCTTACTTAATGAAGGACGAGCTCAGAATGGAGGGTGTGTCCATAGCAAGGATGAGACAATTTTGTCTTATGTTGAGTAACCTACTATTGGTGAGAACAGGGAGAAGTTGGTTTTCATAAATGACAAGAAGGAGGCTCTAGGACAGTCACTTGAAGCTATCATAGAGATGGAAAATCGGAATTATATTATGATAAAGAATGAAGAAACAGTATCACAGAGAAATTGGACTTGTGACAAAGAGGAAGATAATAATGAGGATAAAGGTGAGACGGATATGTCACTTGTTGAAGAAAAATCAGTCCTAGAACTGAATGAAGTAGAATTGACTGCCAGAGTTAGTCAAGGAGCTGAAGGAAAGCTATAGAATGTTGTCAAGGAAGAGGAAGAAGTTTATGTTGGAATTGATGAACAACAAAGTGATGATGTTCTTGAGAGGGATCAATTAGAAAGTGCATTGTTGAAGTGGTTCCTGGAAAAGATTGAGTATGAGGAAGGGATTGCAATCATTGATAGAAGAATGTCTCAAGTTTGTTGAGACAAAATCAAATACTAGTTTACTAAACTATGTTATGTTTGCTAGTATATAGAGAAGTATGAGTGAATATGTTACTACAGTCAGGGAATTGTAAAATAAGGAGAACAATTGGATATCACAGAGGGAGATATCTTCATAGATATTCAAGAAGTGTAGGTTTTAACCATGAACAGAAATTATCTACACATGAATCTTATAACAGAAAATAAACAATTGCGAGAACATAAAACATAAAATAGATAAACACAGAGATTTTCCCCTAGATCCCAAATTGGGACGACCAGCTTGATTTTTCATTATATTCCTTTCTTTCAAGCAGCACAACACATTAGGAGAGCACATGTCAAAGCATATATAAACCCTAACTCATTAACCCCCGGATTAGAACATAACCGTAGTTCCCTTGACCGGATCTACAGAAATACCTAAAATTAAAACCATCATACCCCAAAACCATGTGCAAACTCATGCACAAACATGGGTGGGTCCGCATATGAGTGGGACCGCATACTGCACGCCAAGGGCCGCTTAACCCCCCGTACCCCCGTCGTCTCGTGCAACGTACAATGTGGAGCTAGTCGTGGAAAGAACATAACACATACCCAACATTCTCCTCACTTGTTGTTTTCTTTCCACATGGGGCCACAGGAGAGCTTAGTCATTTGGCCAATTCTTCAACACCCATTGTTTCTCTACACCAAGAGAACTTCTGAGTGCTTACAGACTTCGTCAATGCATCTGCAACATTCTTCAAAGTGTCCACCTTTACCAGCAACACCCTTTTAGCCTCAACCATATCTCCAACAAAGTGATATTGAATATCAATGCTTTGTCTTCGAATGATAGGTGTCTTAGCCAAGAAAATTGCACTTTGGCTATCATAGTCTATCTCATATCTTGTTGTACCAACCCCATACTGGAACACAATCTTCGCAACCAATCGGCTTCCTTGCTTGCATGAGTGGTCGCTATGTATTCTCGCCTCTCGTAGCTGGAAAAAGCGCCTACCAAGGCATTGTCTTTTACCTATCCAACCGACCGCACCTCCAAATAGGCTAAACACAGGCCCACTTGTAGATCTTTCTTGGTCCATATCTCAGTCTACCACATCAACAAAACCACGAATGTCCAACATTCTTTCCAATCCTGGTCTTCCCTGGTAGCACAAGCCATAATCACTAGTGCCACGTAAATATCTGAAAACCCGCTTCACTGCTGTCCAATGCTCCTTCCCTGGGTTTGACATAAACCTGCTCAATACTCCCACTACATGTGCAATGTCCGGTCTAGTACGTACTCATCGCATTACATCAGGTTACCCACCGCACTTGCATATGGAACACGGGACATATCCTCCTCTTCTTCTTGTGTCTTGGGACACTGTTCAACAGATAGCTTTACACCTACAGGAATAGGAACTTTCACCGGTTTACTATCCTGCATATTGAACCTCTGCAATATAGTCTCAACATACTTCTTCTGGTTTAACCAGAGCTTCCTCTTTGCCCAATCTCTCTTAATTTCCATGCCCAAAGTATAGTTTGCAGCACCAATATCCTTCATGTCGAATTTGGAGAATAGTTGGGTCTTCAAATCTTGGATAATTTCTTTGTCATTTCCAATTAACAACATATCATCCACATACAATACCAAATACATAACACGATCACCAATTAATTTAAAATAAACACAGTGATCCTCCTTGCTTCTAGTGAAGCCAAGTCCCCGTATATAGGTATCAAATTTCTGATACCACATCCTTGGTGACTGTTTTAACCCATACAGAGACTTCTTCAACCTGCATACCAGTTCTTTCTTACCCTTCACCATGAAGCCTTGAGGTTGCTTCATGTAGATCTCCTCTTCTAGATCCCCGTGAAGAAATGTTGTCTTCACATCCATCTGTTCTATCTCAAAATCAAATGCAGCAGCAACAGATAAAAGTAATCTAATAGAAGTAACTTTGGAAACACGAGAAAAAAGATCACCAAAATCAATTCCTAGCACTTGGGAATAACCTTTTTCTACCAACCGGGCTTTCTATTTCTCCACCTTTCCTTCTACATTCATCTTATTTTTAAACACCCATTTGCTCCCGATGGGCTTCCTTCCAGCCGGCAAATCCACCAAATCCCATGCCTCATTTTTGTGCAAGGATGCCATTTCATCAACCATGGCCTCCTTCCAGAGTTTTCCATCCTCTGAATCTACTACCTCCCTGACAGTTCTGGGATCATCATCAGTTATAGTTAAGGAAAAACCTGAACAAAAAACAGATGGACTATACCTTTCTGGTTGCCTTCTTTCCTGAACTGATCTTCTCAAAGCTAGGGTTTGTGGCTCTTCCTCTTTTGAATCTTCTTCTGTTGTAGAGTCTGATTCATCCTCCTTTATCTCAAACTCTATCTTCTCAAGTTCCTTTGGTAGGACTTCATGTTTAACAACATCTTTCACCTCTCTAAACACCACATCTCGGTTGTACACAACCTTCTTTGTTTCTGGGTTCCAAATCTTGTAACCCTTTAAACCATCCTTATACCCAATAAAGATGCACCTTTCAGATTTATTATCCAACTTGGTCCTTTTCTCCTTTGGAACATGTACATATGCATCACATCCAAATACCCTTAGATGTGAAAGAGAGGGTTTCTTATCAGTCCATACCTCATGTGGGGTCTTATCCTCCAACGCTGATGAAGGTGATATGTTAACTAAGTAACATGCAGTCTCCACTGCCTCTGCCCAGAATTCTTGTCCTAACCCGGTACCACTGAGCATGCTTCTTGCCTTTTCCATCAGTGTTCTATTCATTCTTTCTGCAACTCCATTTTCCTGAGGTGTGTATGGAGTAGTCTTCTGCCGTGCTATACCACACTTCTTACAGAACTCTTCAAATTCCTTCTTGCAGAACTCCCCACCATTATCTGTCCTCAACGCCTTTATCTTCTTCTCTGTCTGGTTTTCCACCAGAGCCTTAAATTCTTTAAATTTGTTAAAGACTTCAGATTTCTTCCTCAAGAAATATATCCATGTATTCCTTGAGAAGTCATCTATGAATGAAACATAGTACACAGAATTTCCCAGTGATGGAACTGACACAGGTCCAAACACATCACCGTGCACAAGTTCTAATATCTTGTTCGCCCTCTTAGCACCAGAAGAAAAACTCACCTGATTCTGCTTCCCATATACACAATTTTCATAGAACTAGAAATCTAGAGAGAAATTATACATACCTTCTACCATACCATTTCTGTGCAAGATCTCAAGGCCCTTCTTCCAATATGTCCGTTTTTGATGCGAGCAAGATGTTCTTTTCTCCAGGACAAACAGGCTTTCCGCTCCAATTTCAGAAACCAAACTCATATACCCATCAATAAAAGTGCTACCTCGTAGCTTGTACAAAGTTCCCACCCTAACTCCTCGTATTAATAAGGCTCCTCGAACCATCTTGGTGCATCTTTCGAACACCGTTTTTTGCACTCGATCATCCATCTTCGCTTATAGAAACTCGTATTTCGTCAATGCAAGAATATGCGTAACACCAAGAAGTGTTCTTAACTTTTTCACACCTTTGCAACAAATTTTTTGAACTTTTCAGCGTCCATGATTCCCGCCCATCATCCCCTAGGAAGACATCATCACCATCATATTTCTCATACTCGCAGAACCACTCCCTATGGGGAGTGAAGTGAAAGGATGCACCTGAGTCAATCAACCATGACTCATGATCTACATGTGTATTTGAAGAAGAAGCCAAATACACATCCCCACCTTCATCTGAGGTGGTTTTTGCCTCTGCAGAAGGAGCTTCATCAGATCCCTCTCCTTTCTTAGGAGCTTTAGATCTGCATTCCTTTTTGCAGTGTCCTTCCTTTCCACATTTCCAACACACCTTTACAAACTTTCCAGGAGATTTAGATCTCCCTCTAGATTTAGATCTCCCACTCGAAACCTTATTCTTGTTTCTGTTCTGGGACCTTCCTCGTACAGATAAGGCATCTCCATTCTGACCCTCCATATTTCTCCGTCTAATTTCCTCCGACAGCAAGGCTGAGACAATGTCATCAAAATTCAAGGTAGTTGTATTGCTACCTATTGCAATAACCAGACTATCCCACGAGTCTGGTAGAGAACACAACAAACTGATGCACTTATCTTCATCCGAGATTTTAATATCAACAGATGACAGCTGACTTACCACAGTATTGAAGGCGTTCAGATGCTCTGTCACCGAGTCTCCATCCTTCATCCTCAGGTTATACAGCTTTTTCTGCAGGAACAACTTATTCACCAAAGACTTAGATTGGTACAAAGTCCCAAGTTTTTCCCACAAATTCTTCGCCGTAGCTTCCCCAGATACATTCAACAATACTGAATCTGACACACACAACCGTATTGTGCTCTTAGCCTTCCGATCCAGTTTCTTCCAGTCTTCATCTGACATTTCCGTTGGTTTAGTACCTGGATCTACCGCAATCCACTGATCTTTATCCACCAGCAGATCCTCCATCTTGAGCTTCCACAACTCAAAACTCTGACCATTAAATTTCTCGATCTCTATCTTTCCACCGCTCGCCATCTTCTTTCACCGCAAGAATCGATCCTGCAGATCTCCCACTGAACAGGGTCTACCTCAGGCCCGAGCAAAAAACCCTCAGCAGCAAAGGCGTCCCCTTGAAGCCGAAACAAATCTGATACCAAATGTAGGTTTTAACCCTGAACATAAATTATCTACACACGAATCTTATAACAGAAAATAAACAATAGCGAGAGCATAAAACATAAAACAGATAAACACAGAGATTTTCCCCTGGATCCCAAATTGGGACGACCAGCTTGATTTTTCATTATATTCCTTTTAGTGTTACAATACATATATATACATGCCGAAGCATACATAAACCCCAATCCATTAACCCTGGATTAGAACATAACCGTAGTTCCCTTGACCGGATCTACAAAATACCAGGGGTCGAAAACCATCGTACCCCAAAACCATGTGCAAACTCATGCACAAAACATGGGTGGGTCTGCATACCAAAAAAAATTTTGTCGGGGCGTTGCCGCCCCCCCTGTGACCCCCCTGCTGCGCCCGGCGCAACGTACAACGCGTGAAACTAGTCGTGGAAAGAATATAACACATACCCAACAAGAATTTTGGGTGGCAGCAATGTTCGAAGTAATATTTGCAGCAATATCTGGGACAAAGTGTAGTAGAATGTGTTGGTAGAAGACAAGACATAAGATTAGATTACAAAAATTGCAAGAAACCATAGATGAACTATGGGAATTTATGAGTCTACCTAAGAAGAGTTACAGCAAAATGAAGAAATCATTCCACTTTGGAATTGTTTGGAAAGTGAAGAACAGTGAAGATAGAGGCAGTGGAGCACTACAGTATAAAGTATGGAAGCCTGGAAGATTGCAGCTAAAGAATGGTGAAGACAATGCAACTTATGGATAGTAGCTAAACAAAGTTTGGGATCCTGGAAGATTCAAGCATTGAAGACACATGACCAGGAGGTCATGAATTATTTTACCTCAGGAGTCTGATGCAGGAGCATCAAGGTAGAGCCAGCAATGTGACAAGCTGGTCACATGTTGTGGCTTGGGAAGAGAACTAGCAGTCCTAATAATTTGAAGACTTTACTTTTAAAGTATTTTGTTTAAAGTTAATTTGGGTAACACAACCATTGTAATCTGTAGGTTAAAATAATAGTTAAATTAGGATTAGTTAAGAATTTAGTTGAATAAATTGTTCTGAAACTGAAAGACAATTTATCAACCCTATGGGGATTTTTGGGAATGGCATAAAACAAAACCAAATCCACCATTGTGGGGTGCTGCCATCCATAGAGAGAAAGAGACAATGAGAGGGAAATAGGTGTGAGAGAGGGTTGAACATATAGTAGAAATAAATGTAAAAACTAACCATTCCAGGGCTTGGTTCTATGTATTTTCATTTACGAATTAATTCCAAGTGTTTTGGATTTTGGATCGAGCTCTCTGTTTCAACCTGTTTATTTTATTTCCCTGTCGAAATCAAGTATTGCATCTGTATGTTTTATATATGCGTGTTTATTTATGTTAGTGAATAGACAGATTGAGGAAGAGAGGATGAAGTTCCTGTGAACTTCGCATAGGCAAAGCTGGGGCAGAGACTGAGATGATAGATGAAGAACAAACCCAGGAGGGATTTACGCATTTTACAGATTGAACAAAGCTCAGGAGAGAAAGGGTTGAAGAATCCCGAAGGAGTTCAGGAGGCATGGCATGGAGGAAACAGTATCGCAGAGTGGCGATAGCAGAAATAAGAGCAATTGAATAAATACAACAATACTTAGAAGAATTCCTAAGGAGGAATCGACGGCGAGGATTGAATCGTAGAGTCTAAGCTTTAAGATTGGATGGATGCGATTAGATCACAGATTTGAAAAGGAAATAGATCAACGGTGGATGACAGGATGTTATTTCGCACTTCGCAAATTATAGCAGATATCGTTAAAGAGTTCGCAAGGTAAGTTGTTCGCAACGTGATGCGGTAAGATTTGAAATGTACGATGTGATGAGGGAAGGCCATGTGTCGGCATGGCGCATGAGCACACATCGCATGTTTTAAGAGTTAACTCTTATCGGTATAGCCTTAAAATTGCGGGCAAGTGTTTTGTGATGAGATGAAGACTGTCAAATCCGGCGAAGATCGACGGTAGGGATTGCATCACAACTTCGCATCGACGGAATCACAAGGTTGTTGTCAAGGTTGTTTGGTAAACTTGCGAAAATGCGAAGAGTTGTGATTGGCTGATATATTATTGGTCCCTGAGAGATCTAGTTCCATGTAAATGTAAAGTGATATGGGTAAGTGTGAGCTATTTAAGGTAATCGTTATCTGATTACGCATGTATGTATGTTAAACCAACTCTGATATATTTAAATCCACTGTGTATAAAGGGTTTTATGTGGGTCCTAACCCACAGGCCATAGATTATTTGTAAACTGCAGTTACGGCTGCATCAAAAAAACTTACATCAGTGAATAGTTGGGGCCTTTCATCTCTTACTGGAGCTTGTTGTGCTTTCTATTACCATTTTCCTATACATAAATAGCTATCAATAATTGGCCTATTGTGAATGTTCTATTTTGTATTTACCAATACATAGATTTTTGGCATATTTTTTTTTTCTTCAGCACTACATGAGAGTCCCTTTTCCTTTCATCTCCTCAATGTTAGAATTAAAGGTGAAAATTTCTGATTAGTCTTCAATTTACAAAATGTAAAACCCCAACATCCTCGACAGTGGTGAACATTGCATGTAGGTTGTTATATTTTAAGTTTCTCAAGATCAGTTGATATGGTTTCTGTCACGCATAAATTTTTGTGATGCTTTCCATTTGAAGTGGATATATATATATATATATATATATATATATATATATATATATATATATATATATATATATATATTGTGTTAGAGGTTGAAAACGAGAACCTCCAAGCCAGGGTGATAAATGAAATTGAAAAGGAGCTAAAGAGTCTTGATGAATCACCTCATGGAGGTATAAAAGTGGTGGTGAATGATGAAAACTTTTCAATCACAGTTGCGGACATTGAAGGATTAGGTACATTCTAAAAGAATAATCCAAAAAAAAGTAACATATTTTGGATGCTCTATGATAGAGAAAGGGATCATTTTTTCATATTGAGTTACTAAAGCATCTAAATTCATTTATTTTTGCATGGTTATTAGTAGATTTTTGGAACAGGAGCTATATTACATTTATTGATGCTTTTTCTTGCAAATGACACTCCATATGAATTTGGTGTTTTTCAAATGAAACTAGTTGTAACTCCCTATTTTCCAAAATATCCTCCTAGAGGTAATCCATTGATCCTTATAATGATGCTTCATCCAATTTACATTCTCTTAAATGGATATTATGTTTGCTTTAGATGTTTAGTTTCCTATAGGAAATTTTTTTTTCCTAATTAATACTTATCTAAATCATCAAGTATATAAGGGGGATGCATGAATTGTAAAAAATGATAAATAAACTTTTGTTTCTTTAAATAGTAATGATTGGCTTGGACTACGGGATATTTTGGCAGAAACATCTTCCACCCTAATATTGCAAGCAATGGAGAGATATGTGTCAATAATTTGAAGAAGGATTGGAATCCAACCCTTGGACTATGACATGTTCTTCTTGTATGTGTTCATCCACTTAGCAATTTAGCTTATTTATCATAATGTTTCTTAAGCATTGTAGTGTGTTACATTGGCTAGGAAAATTTGTGTTTCTTGCATATTTTTTTCTTAAATATTTGTTTCCAAGAGATATAATGTGATTATGTTACAAACAAAATATATTGATATGGGTTTATTTTGCACGATCTATACAAGAATTCACGCTTTGAAGCCCAAATTGAAGAGTAAAGTGGCAATTTCAGAGTCTACTGCTTTAAATGAAGGCCCAAAAAATACCCTTGTGAACTCTCCTACCCCACTTGTTCCATGCACAAAAAATAGGAGAATAATATTAAAGACCCAAGCATAAATGTCGCTTCAACAGAAGCTATAGGAGTTAGTGCATGATTACCCATTACAAAGAAGCTATATGAGTGATCTCAACACTATCAAACAAAAGGTTGAGCAACATGAAGAGATATTGCATTTGAATAAATGTTGAGCCTCAAGAGTTTTTGCAATCTTATTTGCATTTCCTATGCTATAAATCACAAAAATGAAATTTTACAGAGAAGAGAATCCAGATTTTTGGGCACTTGTTTGACTCCTTTTAGAGTAAAATAACCATGGAAAGATTCACGTAATAAATGGATTAACCTGATTCAAACAAAATTGTCTTCGACTATTGTATTTTTGTCATTGTTATTTTTTTCATAGTATTGTACAACTGGATTTTTTCCTTGTGCATTTTGTCATTGTATTGGGCCTCTTTCTCATTGTTATTTTTGTACTCAAACATTGGATTTTTTTTTCAATGTGTTGGAGAACTTTGTGTGAGTGATATTCTAGTTTTTCCACATTTAAAGAGAGTTATTTTCACCAAAATATTTTTTTTAATAAAGCACAAAAGACAAAGTTAGAAATTTATATTTATGTGGAAAATTATTGGATGATCATATTACTAAAAAGTTTCACTCAATTTTGGAAATGAAAAAAATTAATTGTATGAAAACTTTGCAGGTAAAATTTAATCAAGGGACAATGAAAGGCTAGAATTCAAGATTAATATTGGAGAAGAAACATGGGGGTTAGATATCATCCTTACAATCATGGAGAATATGTTAAATGTTTGAATATCAGTGTGGGAACTGAGGAAATAGAATCTAATGAGTACAAATAAAGAATTGAAGCATTATAATTGGTATAAATGACAAGGAGCTTGAAGTTGGAGGTGTGAGCTATAACATTGATAACAAAAGAATGCTAAGGGCTCAAGAAAAGAAAAATAAATTAAACACATAACTAATATAAAGCTTAAATCAGTTTTAGAGGCAAATACAGAATGATTCACTAACATAAAGTTTAAATCCATTAGAGGCAAATGAAGAATGGACCAGGTTTGTGGCAAGAGGGGGAACACTAAGCATATTCAATATAGAGGGTCTCAAGGAAGCCTCTATCCACATAAGAAGTATTATTAGAGTTCGAAGCATCACCACTCACCATCTTATTCAATGAAAATGAAAATGTCTCACATTTGAAGAATAAAAGAGTAGCTTGAAAATAATTTTTTGAGAATTACATAGGTAAAGATACATAGGTAGTTCACTGGGTCACCTGCATTCTATAGAGACAAGATTTGGTGTGATGGGCCTAAAAATATTGATAAGACAACCAAGAAGCAAAACTACTTGTATGATTAGAACTTGGGCGAAGTAGACTTCTAAGAGAACCAACAAGGTCAAACAAAGAATGGTTGTAGATAGTGGTCCTTCATCTAGAGGGTCTAAACTTGCGCTTGAACACCTTATTTGGTCCAAACGTATTCATAATGATTCATAAATTGATTTTTCATCATCATATAAATTAATTTATATGTAATTTTATATACATGCACATAATCAATCTTCCTAAAACATGGTTGATCTTTGTATGCCTTAGACCATTAAATGCCACAAATCATAGTGAGATGTGCTTAAGTGTGGATTGGGTAATCACATTGTGGGAATACTAATATGCATCTCCTATGTATATCAAAAGAAGAAAGGTGCATTGTAGAATGCATGTGGGGTTATAAGAGAGGCATCATGATAGATTGTAGATTTCTGTGGTGTAGATTTTTAGATACAAAACTCGGAATCTCCACAATCCTCATTTTTTTTTAGTCTACGTTTCGAGTCTAAATTAAGACTCATCTTTAGGACAAACTTGCAAAGAAGAGAAAATATTAGGGTAAATAAATAGAGGAAAAGATGACAAGGAAAGAGTCGACTAGTTTCTAACTTTGTTATTTATTTGATTAATTAGTTCTAAATACTTTTAATGTTTTTTATCCAAATTTATTTCTAATTTAGATTAATTATTTTATTTATAATTATTATATAATATGTTATAAAGCCCTATGTTAATGATATTAATGTTTATTATTTTATTTATAGGGGTATGCTAGCGATATAAATTTAGAGAGGCATCATATCGTTATGCTAACGATATAAATTTAGAGGGTTATAAACACTGTTAATGAAAAAATGGATACCTACAATATCTAGGAAAGCAGGGGTTTTTTAAATTGGGGAAATGTATTGGGTTAGTATTGGTATGGGGTTAAATAAAGTGATTTTTAGAGGTATTTTTCCAATATCTAGTCAAATTAAAGGTATTGTTTAGTATGTGTTGAACACACGTACTATGTCAAAGGTTCATTAAGTAAAGCCCGAATTAAATAAATTGAAACCTAAATAATTGTATGTATAGTAATGAATTATAAACCTAAAAGTAACAAAACCCTATGAATTTATTATCTTAACTAGTGGAAAAGAAAAATTTTAACGTTGGAAATTGACGGTTGACAAGACTTGAACATATTTATTTATCCACAAGTATTAAAACCCTATGAATTTATTATCTTAACTAGTGGAAAAGAAAAATTTTAACGTTGGAAATTGATGTTTGACAAAACCTGAACATATTTATTTATCCACAAGTATTATGGTCTAACTGCAAGTATTTGGGAGAAAACTAAACTGCAAAGATATATAAATTACAATAGGATAAACTCACTGCAAAACAAAATTACAATAATAAGATGAGAAGCAGGGTTATAATAACGAATTTATGAGAGATAAGTTACAATTACAACTCGAAAGAGTTAATGTAGCACATAAACTATGTTTCATTAAAAGAAAACTTAGTCATAAGTGAAAAATTTTGAATCCCATAGAAAGGACACACAATGGAAGCGAAGTAAAGAAGAGCTTAACTCTGGAGGTTAATAATAATCGATAATAGAGACAGTGTCCAATATAGTGCAAGAACGAAGTGACTAAGCCCTGAAAACATATACGAAATATAGGTTTATAGAGCTCTCGTGGCACTCAGATGAACTGAAAGAATGAATGACGAAAATGATGGAATGAAAAAGTCATTAGTTTACTCGAAAACCCTAATTTTTCTAAACCGATTATCAATGCCCAAAAAAAAAATCCAGCATCAATGTCAGGTTTCTCGTAGATCATGGTGTTTCCATAATCGTTGAACATGTGGAGTAATCGAATTGGGTTGAAGGTTTGGGAAACATGTATTAAGAGTTAGAGAGAAGTGCATATGTAAATATATAAACCACATAAGTTTTGTGAACAACGTTTTAAAAACATGTACACATCAAGTTCGATAAACATATACTGAATATCATGTCCGGACAGAGACTGTAACATTTGGTGGATGCTTTCTAGTGACAAATACATAATTCTTGAACGTTGTACGTAATAAAGTTGCTAAAATATTTGTAAACCAAAGTATAGTGTAGGTATAGATTAAACAAACTTTTAAAAGAAATTATATATAGAGAGAGGGGTTGTAGCGGGAAACAATGTTCAATGGATTTTTCAAATTAGATAGATATAATTTCCTTTTTAGTGCACAAGAGAACTAGTTTTTTATGCCTTGTTTATGATACTGAATAAAATAAAAATTCGTCATTTTAGAAGTGTCAAAGTGTCATTCGTGGAAGAGAAGGAAATTTAAATATCATGTTATGATGGTTAAGAAGTTGGAATTTTTTATATTTATATAAGGAAATAGATTTCTCTATAAACTTAAGATAGAAGTATGTAGTAAAGTTGTTTCTAGTAGTAGTTGCTCAAGTTATTGGTATTGGATTAACTAAGGAACTTAAAAGAAGAGTGTGAATAATGGGTTTGTAAAATAAATTATAATATCTTCTTATATAAAATAAATAAATAAATAAAAATTATGACTAGAATGGGTTCATTACATTCCTTTGGCCAAGATCATACACCACGAAGCATAGTCGAGAAGAGGCTTAAATTGTTAGTCTATCCATCCTTTTAGAGCATCAGTGCATAGTTGTTTGCTTGTGAACCTTCCTAATAGAGCCAAATTTCCCATATTTGCTAAATGTCATGCAATTTGACATCTATGCCCAGTACAATTCATGCTTCCTCAACCTTCCTCTTAAATTTTTTTTTTTTTTCCTTGGGTCCCCTTTCTCAAAAGGAAAATAGGATTGTTGGACTAGAGTACGGTGAATTCTCAACATATCAATGATTAATAAATATGTTAGTAAAGTGGACTAAGAGGGAGAAAGAGTAGGTGAGGGACACTTTTGAGGTATAAAATGTGTCTTTTTAACTCCTATTTATCTCACATTAATTATCAATCCAGGTACGATTTTTTATTTCAAGAGTGTACTCAGTCTGGGGCTGCAATTCAATCTAAGAGTAATGCTTTCCAATATGCAGTACAGTGTTATAAATACAAGAGTAAACGGATGCTTGGAAATGAAATCTAACTACAATGACATGAAACTAAATGCTCTGAAATCCGATCATTCACTTAGCAATCATCAGTCAAGGATGCAGTAGTAATAACTCTTTCCTTTGGTAACTGATGTAAATGAAATCAAATAAGAAGACAATAAATCTGAGAACGTAGGTAGAAATAACCAATGTCCTTTACAGTTGATGATCTTACACTCCACACTAAAGCAATTAAATGGAAATTGAACTAAATCACTAATGCTGCTAATGAAAGTAAACTAGGCAAGCTCTTCAAAATCAAAACCAAACTCTTTGCAGGTATGAAATAAACTATAAACTAATTAACAATAATAAACAGCAGATCTATTTTACTGGAATTGAACAGCAATAGAAATGAACAACAAAATCTATCTAATGGAATTGAACAACAAATTCTATAGAACAACAAACTCTATCTAATGGATTTGAACAACAAATTCTATTGAACAACAATCCGAAATGAACAGCAATCAGAACGGAACAACAAATGGAATGGAACAGCAACTGGAATGGAACAGTAGATGCTGAAAAGCGAAGCAATAAAACACGCCAAGATTATAAAGCAATAAAACAATAAACTATTAAACTTGAAACTGTAATGAAAATAAATGCAAACCGTCACACAACTATAATCGAAAGATAATAATACAAAAGAGCAAGTGGATCCACCAGGGCCGGGCCCTTAGCCGCTAGGGAAACACCGCTGAGCTACTCCAGAGTTAAGTGGTGGAACGACAACTAAATCATGTATTAATCATGCATAACAACGTTTACAAACATCCGCTCTCTGCTTGAATCACGAGAGTCAATGAAATTATAGAATTACAAAAGAAGTTTCAATGATAATCATCCTGTCCGATTTCTACAGGCGCTACCTTTTATAACAACTCGGCAGGAAATACAAGAAACAAAGAAAAAATTTGAACAGCGATCCCTCAGGATCGAAAGATCTTGAGGGATTCGCTCTATTTTCCTATTTTAGCTAACGCCTCATCTTCTTGTGCTGTAGACGTGTTGTTCCTTGCCTTTCTTTAACTATGCGTTCAGATTTCATCCTTCTTGTCTGGATACGGCCCTTTGCTGGAGGAACAACAGTTACTCCTGCTTTAACTTTGCCTTTCGAATAGCGGTTCCCACTTCATTTGTTTCCTATTTAGAATAAAAGACAATCTTTAGCCAATTTCACAATAAACATTAATCTTTGCAATTCTATCATAATCCTTCATTCGATCATCTTTCTAGAATAAAAAGAGTTATGTTTAAAGGAAAAAGATAAAGAAATACATCGTGAATTCATACCTTTTCCAATGCTCAACACACCCCCCTGCTTACCCTTTTTCATGTCCTCATGAAAACCATAGTTTACATGTAAAGCAGTTACAGAATAGGCTGGAGAGGGTTTTTTATTAAAAGGTCTAAAACCATGATTTGCAGCTAAAGCTTCAAAGATATGCCCTGTCTGTCCTTCAGGTAATTCATATTTGGCCTTATAGTCTGCTGTAAGATACCAGATAATAAGGTTACGATATCTACAACCTAGCCAATACGGGCCTTCCCTCAAGATGAGGTTACTATAGATAGCTAGGTGGTTGGAAGCTAACTCAAAATTTTTGTAATTGAATGGCTCTTTGTCTTGAATATTCCAATTAGAAATCTTCCATCAGAGTTTAGCTACTACTATGGCCTGGTCTCTGATGGATAGAAAATATTCTACCCCATCCAAGATAATTGCTTTGTGTATGGGTCCCAATGTTTGGATCACACCCTCCTTTGTCATTAAGCTTTTTTGCCTAGCCCACAATTGTAATGGGTATCTCGGTTCACCCCTAACCCAAAGGTTTAACCCATTTTCTTAGCTCTGAAAAGTGTTATAGGCCTTGAGACATTTTAACTGGTTAACAGCAAATGAAATAAATGCTTGAAATTGGATATCGCCCACAAAAGGTTTGGGATTTGTCTCCATTTCCTCAGCTAATATAAAATTGTGCAAATAAAATTCACATAGTAGACACTGGACTTTTACTCCATAGAGTTTGCATCAACTTATAAAATCACCTACAGTTTCTAATTCTATAGGTTTTCCTGCCTTAACAGCCTTAATTTTTAACTGCAAATATCTTTCTAATAAAAAAAAAACATAATTTTTGACAGGGCACCCACATGCTAGGACATCTGTGTATAAAGAACAGAGAGTATCCATCTTATTCCTGACCGTTTTTAATCTATTCCTTACCTTTTCAACTTTCTCTTCTGCCTTTCGACGTCTATAGAAAGCTTCTGCCTCTGATGCATTGATGTCCTTTAATTGTTGTTGTAACTGTTGGTATTTCTTTTTGGGAATAGTCTCTTCTTCGAGCTTTTCTCTAGCCCTTTGAGCCTGTGTGAGATCCTCTTGGAGTTTTGCTATACCAAGGTCTTTTATAAAAATGTTTTTGGGTTGAAGATCTACCTAGGTTTTCTTATTACAATGTCAAGAGCCTTCAGTCTGTGTCTCTTTGTTGGCCATACTGCTAGAGGATAGTGCCTCGGTCTGAACATCTTTTTCGCAGACCTGTACATTTTCAGTTTGGGCAACTGCGTCCATAGCAACTGCCTGTCGTTCCTTATTATCCTGAATGAATATGGGCTCAGTTTGAGTCTCCGTGGCCCTTGTTTTATGAGGTTCCATTTGGATGGCTGCATTCTTCGTTTTCAAGGTTCTTTTAGAGACTTTCCCCTCTTTTAGCACCCTAATCCTCTGCTTGAGTTGTTTTACTAGTTTTTGGAGCTTTTGTCGTTCCCTCCACAGCTTCTCAAGTTCATTCAATTGTTCCTTAATCTATACTTGGTTTCTTGGCTAGGGTTTGCTCTCCAGTGGCCGTGCCTTCACCCAGGCTTGCTTCTATGTTTTTTTTGTTTGGGACACTTCCTTAGTGTTCCCATGCTCCTGGCTACATTCCTGGGGGGAAGTAACCCAAGTTGGTTCTGTTGTTCCCTAAGGGGTTTCTTCATCAGGCATTTCCTCGGGCGTATCTTTGTCGGTAACAGCTTGTTCCTGCAATTGGTCTATCTCAATGTTGAGGTTAAGCAGACTGCGAGGTTGTATATATTCACTCATATTGGCCAAAATTTGGGCCAATTGGTCCTCCTGCAATGGACTCTGTGGTGGAATTGCAATGGAGGTTTCGGGAGGTTCTTCTTCCTCTCCTTCATCTTCATTGGTGTGATTACTTTCTTC
The DNA here is from genome assembly GCA_034641835.2 of Pinus albicaulis. Taxonomy (NCBI): domain Eukaryota; kingdom Viridiplantae; phylum Streptophyta; class Pinopsida; order Pinales; family Pinaceae; genus Pinus; species Pinus albicaulis. The sequence goes on along the minus strand of CM076570.1, from coordinate 1,561,015,265 downwards.
CTCTTCACCGGTGTGGTGACTTCTTTCTTCTTCACTAGTATGGTGACTTCCTTCTTTGAGTTGCAGGGGTTGTTCATCTTCTGAACTAGGTAATTCTAAGGTTTGGCTGCTGCTACCCTGAAGACTTCCTATCATTCTCCTACTTCTCCTTAACCTGGAGGACTGTCTGCGCTTTAAAGGTTATATTGTTGTGCTAGTAACTCTTTTACGTTTTGGGGCAGGTAGGGTTGTTCCTCCGTAAATTGAGAATATCAATTCTTCCCAACTAGTCTGCTACTAGTCAAGGCTGTAACTCACTATTAATCGGATTAAACAATGGTGGCTTACCACCGTCACTATATGATGGGATTTTTTTATGCTCTGGGCAACATCATGCAATAAGAAATTTAAATATGCAGGAAAATTTACAACACATTTCTGTTTTAATACTGCTAATAACTTAAGGTGGTGTGGTCTTACCACATCCTTTCTTCCATCACATGTAATGTAGCTTTGTACTAATTTCACCAGTTATGTCCATGGTTCTCCCAAAGTTGCCGGCTGGACTCCTTTTCCTTTAACAACCAAGGTTTGCCCTTCGTCCCGAAATATGTTCATGGCTTCTTAAAGTTTCACTTTTTTATGGGTCCATATGGGTCCTTCTATTGGTAGACCGGATACCTCGGCGATTATTGCATCTGTTACTACTATTTGCCTTCCTCTTACCATGGAATAGCCTTCCTGTAAGTTCTGCAAAAATTCAATGGCCACTGTTTCATGAGGTTGCTGCAGTCATGTGAGGTAGGTAATCCATCCTACTCTCTCCAGAATTTCCCGTGTAGCGTTGGAAACTGCTAGCACCTGTGGCTCACTACGTACTTCTCGTCCTCCCATTCAATTTGTACACTGTTAATTCTTCACAAATACATAAAAATGGTAATGGAACAACACCTTGTGTATATCGACACAATACTATTAAACTCTTGCTGTTTTCGAGAATTTGATGAACATAGGGATTCGACCCACATGCAGGCATATTTAAAAGGCATCCACACCCCCCCACCCCCCCCCCCCCCTGAAAGATGATAGGTCGCCCTCGACCGAAAAATAGAAGAGCGGCATACTGCACAACAATTGTACAGCATGGAAAGGCATACATACTTATGATATGATCAACAAATTATCACATTACTGAAATCGATGCATATTTTGAAATTGTGAGTAGATATGGAAATGTTTATGTAATGATTCGAAAATAAGGGAAAAGGATAGTTGATGTGAAAAAAGTACTTATGTGGTCATTATCCACATAAACCATTATGATCGATTTATAAATAATTTTCATGCATAAGAGGTTCCGAACAAAGGGTTTCAAAGCATACTCTCATTTGATATTAGATAAAGATATAAGAAAAGGGTTTATCATTACTATTGATTTGTGAAAAATATGACTCCAATACCATCAGCAGAGCTCTGTTGCCCACAGGTGTCTATAACCTTGACAAAGTTGCTTTCTCACCCTTGGAACCATTATCCTTTATTTATGCCTAGGGAAGTGTTGTGTGATGTCATGATGGAGGCCATTGTGCTGGCTTGGGAACCAAATGAATCACAATGCCATTCACTAGGAAGGAGTGAAAGGTGGGCAGGTCAGCTCGTGATGAGACCTCATGTTCCAAAGACTTTTTATTTTTCTGAGTTATCCATTAGATCATATCCCTGGTGTGGTGGCCATAATGGGAATGTCACTTCACTGCTCCCTTATGATCATGGTAGGCTGGCTCTTAATGAGACCCCCTATCCTCCATCTGCGATATCATAGAATTGTTAGTAATCATATAGAGATTTTTTTTCTTTTTTTCTTTTTATGTAGCACTTCCCTATTTATGTATAGAGGATGGCTCAACACTCCTTAAGAGTAGGGTGGTGGAAGAAGTCTGAACATCTCAATAAAGAAATTATGCCCTTATTCTTATTCAATAAATAAAAATCAAAGAGAGTTATGAAGATTTAGGGAAGAACCAACATGATAAAGATAACCAATCATATTAATTTTAGTGAAAATAAAGACAACAAAGTGATATAGATGGTTGTGTCCTTTCTTTTTCTTATCACTACAAGACAATTTCTTAAAAATTACAATTTCTCTTGATTTTCTGATTCCAGTAACCTCTAATTTCTGTTTCCTTGCATAAATTGTATGTTTTCCTTAAAAATAATCATGAATAATTAACAAAAATCCTCAAAATGTTGTTCTAAAACAAGAAAAATGCACTCAAAACGTGTTGTTCCTTAGATGGAACATTTATTGTTCCTTAAGAGGAACATTAAAAACAATCTACGAAAATGTTGTTCCTTTTGAAAGGAACAACAGAAACAATCGGAAAAAAATAAAAAATAAATAAATAAATAAATTCCCTTTTGAAAGGAACAGCAAAAACAATTCGTGGAAATGTTGTTCCTTTGAAAAGGGACAGCAAAAACAGTCGACAAAAAAAAATGTTGTTCCTTTTGAAAGGAACAGCGAAAACAAGCGAGAAAAATTGTGTTCCTTTGGAAATGAACAACAAAAATAGGCGGCAAAAATTTTTGTTCCTTTTGAAAGGAACAACAAAAACTAGCGGCAAAAACTGATGTTCCTTTGGAAAGGAACAACAAAAACATGCGGAAAAAATTGTTGTTCCTTTGGAAAGGAACAGCAAAAACACGTAGCAAAACTGTTGTTCCTTTTGAAAGGAATAGAAAAAATAATCAACGAATATGTTTTTCCTTTTGAAAGGAACAACAAAAAGAAACACACAAACGCGTTGTTTCTTAGAAGGAATGGTTGATGTTCCTTAAAAGGAACAATAGCTGTTCCTTAAAAGAAACAGCTTGAGAAATGAAATCTGTACAAAAAACATGAAAAGTAAAAAGAACAGCTTATGTACAAGTTTCAAAATAAAGGAATTATTCAGTGGATGGGTGCTGAGGAGGAGTTATCTCCCTCAGCAGGAATCTGCATGGTAGAATCTTCCTGTAATTGTTGGTAAAAGGATTCCTGATTAAGCGGTTTATGGTAAAGTCGTACTCGATGACCGTTTACTTTGAAGGAATGTCCAGATCCATCAATGGTAGTCAATGTGATGGTGCCATTGTCATGCACTTTCTGTATCTCATAGGGTCCAAGCCATCATGTCTGGAGTTTTCCTGGGAAATCTTGAAACCTAGAGTCATATAGGAGTGCCTAATCTCCTTCGTGGAAGATCTTCTCTTTAATGAGGGTGTCGTGCCATTTTGCTCTTTGCTGTTGAATTAATGTAGTGTGTTGGAGAGTAGAGAGCCTAATTTCATCTAACTCGTTGATTTGCTGATTAATGCAGTGTGTTGGAGAGTAGAGAGCCTAATTTCATCTAACTCGTTGATTTGCTGTAATCTTTTGACCTGGGCTTCATTTAAGTCCAAACCCACCTCCTGGGCTATTCTTAATGTTTGAATTTCAAATTCTATTGGAAAGATGGGTTATTTTCCAAATACCAATTGATATGTTGAATACCCAGTGGTGTTTCTCCATGTTGTTCGGTACGCCCACAAGGCTTTCGACAATCTATAAGCCCAGTCACGTCTGTGTGATGCAACTGTTTTTGTAAGTATAGATTCTATCACCTTATTCGTGCTCTCTACCTGGCCATTTGCGTGTGGGTGGTATGGGGTTGTGATTTTGTGCTAAGTGTGGTAATTTTCTAATGTTTTAGTGATTTTGTTACGTACAAATTGCGGTCCTCCATCTGTAATTACGTCCCTTGGGAGGCCGTATCGCACAAATATTTGGAAAAGGAACTGTATTACACAGTCCTGTGTAGCTCTTGAAAGTGCCTCTACGTCAACCCATTTAGTAACATACTCTGTTGCAACTAGTATATATGTTTTCTAATTTGATGGTGGGCTAATAGGACCAACAAAATCGAGCGCCCAACGTTCAAATGGCTCGATTACTAACTGTGGGTTCAAAGGCATTTCATCGGACTGTTCAGGGTGTCTTGCCCTTTGGCAACTATCACAGGCTTGTACAAACTTTTTAGTATCTTTAAAAATTTTAGGCCAGTAATAGCCTATTTGTAAAACCTTGTGACCAGTCCTGCAATTTGCGAAATGTCCGCCACATGGCCCATCGTGGCATGCTTTTAGGATGTCAAATATTTCGTCTTCTCGGACGCATCTTCTGATGTGAATATCTGCTCTAGTATGAAATAGGTAACCCCCAATCCAAGAGAATCGGGTGCTGTGCTGGACTATATGTTTTCGTTCATTGGGTGTTAAATGCTTAGGTAATTTACCTACTACTAAATAATTTGGAACATCAGCATACCATGGGGTTCTGACAGTAACAGCAAAAAAATATTCATCTGGGAACTGATCTTCAACTGCTGCCGCGTCTGTTGGTTTTGGCATTCGTGAGAGAAAATCAGCTACAGGATTCTCTTTTCCTGGTCAATCCTTTATTGTGATGTCAAATTCCTGCAATAGAATCAACCATCTTGTTACTCTACCATTTGTAACAGGTTTATTTGCTAAAAATTTTATGGCAGAGTGATTTGTAGATAAAACTACAGGATACCCAGTTATATAATGTCTAAATTTATTTACAACATGTATTATAGCTAAAAATACTTTCTCAGTCACAATATAGTTTAATTCAGCAGGAGATATATTCTTGCTAATATAATAAATTACATATGGTTTTTTTATCTTCTTCATGCCCAAGGACTGCTCCAATAGCTATGTCTGAGGCATCAGATGAAATTTGGAATGGAAAATCCCAATTTGGGCCCCTTAGCACTGGGGCTGTTGATAGAATCTTTTTCAGATCCTCAAAAGCATGGTCACATTTATCTGTCCAATTAAAATCAACATTCCCTGTTAGTGTGTATAGAGGTGCAACTATTTGAGAATAATGCTCTATAAATCTTCTATAATAACCAGAAAATACGAGAAAGCTATGTACCTCTGTTTGTGTGGTGGGAGTAGGTATTAACAAAAGTATCTGAATTTTAGCTGGATCTACCTGTATTCCAGCTGCTGAGATATAATGTCCTAAGATGAGTCCCTCAGTCATCATCATGTGGCACTTCTCATGGCTTAAGCAGAGTCTGGTGTCAATACACCTTTGCAACACCTTTTCCAATGTTTCTAATGCTAGCTCAAAATCATCTCCATAAGGTGTAAAATCATCCATATACACTTCAAGCCTTTCATTTATTATATCTGAAAAGATGCTAAGAATGGCCCTCTGAAATGTAGCAGGGGCGTTGCATAGACCAAAGGGTAAAACCCTATAAGAAAATGTCCCTCAAGGACAGGTAAAAGTAGTCTTATCTTGGTCTTCAGGGGCGATCTGAATCTAATTGTACCCACTGAAGCCATCTAACAAAGAGAAGAATTTCTTCCCTGCTAATGTATCTAATACCTGGTCAATGAAAGGAAGGGGAAAGTGGTCTTTCTGGGTTGCTTTGTTTAGTTCTCTATATTCTACACATATCCTCCACTTCCCATTCTTTTTTGGCACCACTACTAGTGGAGAGACCCACATGCTATCAGATATTGGATAAAAAAAGTTGACATCGAAAAGTTTTTGTAATTCAGCTTTCACAATATCCTTAAGGTGAGGGTTTAATCTTCGTTGGGGTTGGCGAATGGGTCTAGCATCTTTTTCTGTATAAATGTGGTGTGTACATAACTCGAGATCAATTCCTTTCATGTCTGGGTAATCCCATGCAAAGGTTCCCTTATATTTTTTCAGTAGTTGGACCAACTCCTCTTCTTGTTCAGCACTCAGATTTTTGTTAATGTTCAAAGTTTTTCCTGGCTCAATCTCTACAGTTTTGCTATTGTAAACAGAAGTGGTAGGTATTGATTTTTCTTGGATGTCTTTTAGGGGATTTTCTTCATTATCAAATGTTGCCTTGATCATGTGACATTGCAAATGGGATCTGATTTTTGGTTGGTTGATAAAACTGTTAATGATGTCATCCTCTGTTTGATCTTTGAAGTCGAGGGCATCTTCTATGGTTAGTGGTGATATGATGTTTTCTATGAGATATGATACAGGTTGTCTCTTTGTTTTTATTATTGTTAGGCTTGGCTAGGCTGGAGGGTATAAAGCTAAGTTCTTGACATAACTCCCTCTAGTTATAGTCATGTTGCCTTGCCAGCAGCCAATATAGGCATCAGCAGTTGCCAGGCAAGGTCTACCTAAGATCAAAGGGTGTCCATCTAGCTGGTTTTTTGGGTTGATAATCAGGAAGTCAACAGGATATTCCCAGGAGTCTACAGATACCATTACATCATGTAGTGTGCCTTCTGGCTTGACTACTGATCAGTCAGCCAGTTCCAATAAGGTTGTTGTTGGATCTAATGATGTAATGCCAAGTTTTTGACAAGTGGTGGTTGTTAGGATATTAATTGCAGCTCCCTAATTAACTAAGGCATTTGGAAATGATTGTCCATTGATTTTCACCGTAGCTATAGGATTTCCTGGGTCCTCATACTTTATAGGTGCTTCCATTCCTGATAGTAAGTCAGATAGAGTGCCGACTACTTGGACAGTTGGGTTAGTTGTTGTTCTCCTCTTTGGCTTCTTTATACATAGTTCTTTGATGGTTTTTGCATAAATGGGAATGTCTTGGATATCTTGGAGGAGAGGGATTTTTATACACAAATTTTTCAGTTCTCCCAGAAGATCAAAATCAGGATATTCTATTGGGTGAGGTATGATCAGTCATTCTGGGAATGGTGGAGAAGAGGTGGTTGCTTGCTCCTGAGTTTGTTGTTTAACCACATTCTCCTTTTGCAATGTTTGTTCTGAAGGTAATGGATTTTCAACTTGAACATTTTTTTCTCCCTCTGTTTCTATTATGCACCCAGATCTTAGTTGAAGGTCGTTGCACTCCCTTAATTTAGTTTCTAGTTCTAGTGGTTCCATTATTTGAACAGACTGAACCAACCTTTTATTAGGATTTGGGTTGGGTTGGGCTGGGAGTTGTGGTCTCAAGTTGGTCTAGGGATTTTGTTGCAATGTATATGGTGTTGGTAGTGTAGGTTGAGGGAGAGGGATCGTTCCAGTTGGTTGATTCATAGGTCTTTGCCAGTTCGACTGCCAGGTCTGACTCTGTGAGGTGGAGGGGGACCATTGTGTTGGATACGTATTATTTTGCCAAAATGGTGGACAGTAAGGAAAGTTTGGCCAATTGGTTTGATTTATTTGATTTGGCCATGGTGATGTAGGAAATGGATGTTGTGACCAATTGGGGAAAGGTGGCTGATTTTTCCACATTCCATTAAAATTGCTAACCATTATACTAAGGAGACTGAAAAGAAGAGGATGAATCAATTGGCATACATGTTTGTCATGGCTGCCATTGTCGGCGCTGATTGAGTAGGCATACCATTTCTGATTCTTCTTTTACATCTTTGTAGACTGCTTTCAATCCTGGGAGCGAGGGGAAACCTTATGTGGAGTGATCTTTTGTGCAGATAGCACAGACTTTGACTATATCCAGCGGGCACTCTTTATGGTTGTGTTTCTTTCTACGTTTAGGGCAGAATATTGACAAATTTTGTTATGCTTTGGCTTGCTTTTGTTTAGCTTGCATGATGTCGAACTGTGTTTTCAGAGTCCCTAGAAGATCAGTTTTAAAATCTTCTAGTAGATTTCCAATTTCTGTGTGGGTTATACCTCCACCGGAGGTCTTACTATCCCTTGTGGTCATGCCACGTTCTGCTGACTTTAGCCTTGTGCTGCCTCTCGAACTCATGATACATAAATTAATAATGTCAGCAAAATTTTCCTGATATATATCACCTTTGCCCATGATGTTTAATGTTTCAACCCATTGTTCCTTTATCCCTTTAATTAATGCAAATTTTAACACATTATCAGGTAAGGGTAAAGATGCATAGGGTGATCTCTGGAGGTTGTATTGAAAGCGTTCTACATATTCCTCAAGTGTTTCATTAGGTTTTGCTGTCATCTGAAATATTTCATCTTTTAATTCCCTGGACCTACAATAATCCTGATATTTCTTTAGAAAATCAGCTTTCATTTGATCCTAGTCATTTATAACACCTCCACCTAACCCCATAAACCATTGTAGAGCTGTTCCTTTTAATGTGGAAGGAAATAATTTTAAATTTTGGGGATCGGTGGTATAGTCATACCCTCTGCATAATACATCGAATTCAAACAGAAATACATCTGGATCTTCCAATGTTAAGCCATGGAATGTAGGAATATGCTGAAGAGGAATGACCTTCATAGGTGCATTAACTGCAGTGTCCACAATGGGATATTGCAGTGTGGAAGTTTGTTGAGGTGGTTGTTGGATGTGGGCCATTTGATCAAATATGTGCCAATATCCTTCTGAGATTTCTAGGGAATTATTCCTAGGCTAAGTAGAAGGAGTAGGAATGACCTTGACAACACTTCCTTGGTCCGGAATAATGAGTGTTCCTTGCTAACCTACTATCTGAGGAGATTCAGGTCCTTTAGCGTTTGTTTTGAATGATGTTGAAAACACTTCCCTTATCTGGGCTGCTCACTATTTGGATTACTTCAAGAGGAGATTTTGGTTCTTCTGTTTCCCCTATTTCTCCTCCTCCTTCGCGAAGATTACTAGAGTTCCCTTCTTGCAGATAAATTAGGCAAGAATTCTCAATTTCTTGGGAATATTGCTAAATTTCTTCTGTTTGGCTATGCACCTTAGCAAAGGCTACAGATGGTGACTCTGTGGCCTGAAGGGAGCTAGTAGGTTGTCTAGAAGTAACTTTTCTAGGTCCTACTGATGGCTGAGATTCAACTTTCTTAAGGATTTTGTCGATGAAAGTTGTTCGCCCAAGGGTCACCGGTCCCTTAGGTTTTTCAGGTTTAGGAGGAATTTTGTTCTGTTTAGATTCTCTAGTCATTCAAAAAAAAACACAAGCATTCATTCCTACCTAAAACTTTCACTCAATTCTGTTGTGAAGCAGGCCGATGAACGAGCATTTTCCTCGCTCAGTACGCAGGTTCTTACCTTCCGTTTTAAATACCCAATTCTTCCCTAGTAGAGAAAATAAAATGTACATTACTCTTTCCTAAATAGCTACACTCTCGCCGGCAACAACACCAAAATGTTGAGGTATAAAAGGTGTCTTTTTAACTCCTATTTATCTCACATTAATTATCAATCCAGATACGATTTTTTATTTCAAGAGTGTACTCAGTCTAAGGCTGCAATTCAATCTAAGAGTAATGCTTTCCAATATGCAGTACAGTGTTATAAATACAAGAGTAAACGGATGCTTGGAAATGAAATCTAACTACAATGACATGAAACTAAATGCTCTGAAATCCGATCATTCACTCAGCAATCATCAGTCAAGGATGTAGTAGTAATAACTCTTTCCTTTGGCAACTGATGTAAATGAAATCAAATAAGAACAAGAAAATCAATCTGAGAACATAGGTAGCAATAACCAATGTCCTTTACAGTTGATGATCTTACACTCCACACTAAAGAAATTAAATGGAAACTGAACTAAATCACTAATACTGCTAATGAAAGTAAACTAGGCAAGCTCTTCAAAAGTAAAACCAAACTCTTTGCAAGTATGAAATAAACTATAAACTAATTAACTGAAATGAACAACAGATCTATTTTACTGGAATTGAACAACAAATTATATTGAACAACAAACTCTATGTAATGGATTTGAACAACAAATTCTATTGAACAGCAATCCAAAATGAACAGCAATCCGAACAGAACAACAAATGGAATGGAACAACAACTAGAATGGAACAACAGATGTTGAACAACGAAGCTTTATGAAAGCATAACAAGATAAGTTATACAGGGATCAAGATTCTTGTTAAATTGGAAAGGAACGACAACGTAATTCAACAATGCAACACGCCAAGATTATAAAGCAATAAAACAGTAAACTATTAAACTTGAAACTGTAATGAAAATAAATGCAAACCGTCACACAACTATAATCGAAAGATAATAATACAAAAGAGTAAGTGGATCCACCAGGGCCGGGCCCTTAGCCGCTAGGGAAACACCGTTGAGCTACTCCATAGTCAAGTGGTGGAATGACAACTAAATCATGTATTAATCATGCATAACAACATTTACAAGCAGTCGCTCTCTGCTAAAATCACGAGAGTCAATGAAATTATAGAATTACAAAAGAAGTTTCAATGATAATTGTCCTGTCCGATTTCTACAGGCGCTGCCTTTTATAACAACTCGGCGGAAAATACAAGAAACAAAGATAAACTTTGAACAACGATCCCTCAGGATCGAAAGATCCTGAGGGATTCACTCTATTTTCCTCTTTTAGCTAACGCTTCGTCTTCTTGTGTTGTAGCCGTGTTGTTCCTTGCCTTTCTTTAACTATGCATTCTGATTTCATCCTTCTTGTCTAGATACGACCCTTTGCTGAAGGAACAACAATTACTCCTGCTTTAGCTTTTCCTTTCAAATGGTGGTTTCCCACTTCATTTGTTTCCTATTTAGAATAAAATACAATATTTAGCCAATTTCACAATAACATTAATCTTTGCAATTCTATCATAATCCTTCAATATATAATCTTTCTATAATAAAAAGAGTTATGTTTAAAGGAAAAAGATAAAGAAATACATGGTGAATTCATACATTTTCCAATGCTCAACAAACACTATGACAACGAGGAGGTTGTTAAAATTATGTAGCTGCGGTAAAATTCCACTTTGGACTACTCATTTGATGGAAATAGTGATGGCATTGAGTTCCTTTTTTCGATAGGACCAAAATCAACCTAAATATCACCTTGTTCAGATAAGCATAAGTTGGTTTTTGATTTTATGCACCTACTCATGGATATTGGATCAGGTCAGCTTCACCCAGACACTTATTTGGATAGGTCAGCCTCAACATTAAATGGACATCATTGGACACCCCCCTAGAAGCCTATAAATAAAAGTGACCTAGAAGCTCATTTGTACATCACAACATCAATCATATTCTTCTCTTCTATATGATTTGGTTTGGTACATTGGCAAAATAAAAGGTTGTATAGAGGTCTGAAGTCTCAGATCCAAAGCTCACACAAAATTAGGGTTTCTATTCCATATGTTGGCACAAAACTAGGAAATTGTTTACCTGGACGCATGCATGCTACGGCCAAGGTATATTTTGGGAGCTAAAGAAGCTCCCATGCTAACCTGAAGGGAGCGTCCAGGGGTTTGACCACATTTGACCATCAACCAAAGTTCTATGAAGTTGTTTGAATTCTGAATCAAGTTTTCTCTGATATATTCTTCCAGTGTATATTGGTTTTTTAAGTTGTTGGGTAGTATTACTAATCATATTGTATTGGGATCATTGTACTCTTTTTTGAACATTTTATGACAATCTAATAGAAGAATAATTAGAAAGGATTTTCTCCCTAGTGGGTTTTTTCCCTCGTATTTTACCAAATCTTGTGTCTCTTGTGGATGTGTTGATTGTCTTCTTTGTCATAGCATACATTGTTCTATCTTCAATTACTGTTGATGAATGGAAAGAGTAATTGTAATATATTTCTAATTAAATTTTGGAATCAAGCTAAAGTAATTCATACAACATAGAACAATATGAAAAATTAACATGTTTCAGAGCTAAGGTGAAAGAAAAGCCAAAAAGAATACAAACCTTGAAGCACTCATCTTTGGAATGTTGAAGAGCCGAGCTAGTCAAATTCAAGATGACTTCCTACTTTAAGAGTGATGAGAAGTTGGGTGACTCATTTAATTTTGCTGCATGGAAAGTTAGGTTGGAGATCATTGCTGATAACAATGATTTTTTTTACTACATTCAAGGAAACATACCCGAGCCTTCAGAGAATGCATCCACTATTGCCAAGAACAAGCAAAATAATGATGAGTTGAAAGAAAAAAAAATTATAGTTGATTGTTTATAAGATAATATACATGCATATGTTGGAAACTTGAGAAGGTATAAATACATCTATGATAAGGTAGCTGACATGTATGAGGTCAACAATTTTAATTAAATCCTCACCTTGAAAGTTCAACTCAAAGACACCAAGATGAACAAAGGAGATTCCATATAATCCTACATAATGAGGATCTCTCGTATTAGATATCAATTGCAAAGAGTTGAATCTTTTCCTAACATGGAACTAGTGGATGTGACTTTAAGAGGTCTCTCTCCTATTTGGGAAACATTCATCACTACTATAAGCAACACAATTTTCCTCCCTTCATTTGATTAGAGTGTTGGAACTATCACTCAGGAAGAGTTAAGGATCATAGGAAGGGGAAGGATTTAAAAGAATGAAGAAGGATAACCCACTGCATACATCACTCATGAAAAGAAGAAGAAGAAAGGGAAAGGAGGTCCATCAAATTAAAGAAAGCCTCATCCTCAAAATCCTAGTGGAATAAAGGAATATGTGAATGTTGAATGCTACAATTGTCATAAGAAAGGGCACTATGCTCGATACTGAATCGATAAGAATAATGGACCACATTATAATACTAGAAGAAACAAAAAGTTCAATTATCAAAGAAGGAGAGATGATCAAAGGAATCACCACAATAGAATAAATGATAGAAAAATAAGAGATGCTCCAAGTGACCATGAAGAAGATCGCCATCCACAAAAGAAGTCAAAATTCTCGAGGTATGAAAGTAATGTTGTGAATCAATCTAAATATACTATTATTTCTGCTCTTACTAGTTCATATCCTCCAAATTCATGGGATAGTTGGCTAGTTGATAGTGGCGCCACTCATCACTTCTCTGTTTATAAGGAAGTTCTCTCTAACTTGGTAGAGAGGGCTTCAAATATGAAAATCACTCTTGGAGACAAATCCACGCATCTCCTCAAAGGTTTTGGATCCATCAAATTTCATTTGAATTATGGGGAATCTATTGTATTTCATGATGTAATATATGTTCCTAGGTTGAAGAATAATTTGGTATCAATCTCTGCTTTGGAAGACAAAAGGATGATGGTTTCCTTCATCAAGGGAAAAGTTATTACTTGGCCTGTTGGATCACTTATGAAAGATACATTCACTTTGCTAACAAGATATGAAGTACTCTACAGGGTCACTGGAAGGCCACTATTGCTATTAGTTCATAATACAAATCATCTAAGTGAATTATGGCACCAAAGGTTACCTCATTTTAATTATGATGCGCTTACGAAATTGGAGAACTTGGTCTCTTGGATTCTAAAGGTTCAAGCTCCAGGATGTGCTAGTGGAAAGATGACAAGGTGACCATTCCCCTCTAGTGAAAGCAATACCACTGATATCATACATCTCATTCATTCTGACATATGTGATCCAATGTTTGCACACCCTATTAGTGTATATATATATTATATCACATTCATATATGATTTTTCAAGGAATACATGGATATACTTTTTGAAGAATAAGGCTGAAGCCTTTGAAACATTTAAGGAGTTCAAAGCATTGGTTGAAAATAAAATAGGGAAGAAGTTCAAAATATTCAGGTCCGATAATGGTGGAGAGTATATGTCAAATGAATTCATTGATTTTTGCAAGGAGGAGGGTATCAAGAAGGAAAAAATTGTGCCATATAAACTCGAGCAAAATTGCCTAGTTGAAAGAAAGAATATGTCAATAGTAGAAGCCACTCGAGCGATGCTCCATGATACAAATTTTCCTAAATTTCTTTGGGCCAAAGCTTCACATGTTGGTGTATATGTTCAAAACAAGGTGCCTCATCAAGCTTTGGAAAACAAGACTCCCAAAGAAGTATTTTCAAGTGTGAAGTTTGACATTATTCATCTCAACATATTTGGATGTCTCATATATTTCCATGTGTCGAAGGAAAAAAGGAACAAATTGGAAGCTACATGAAGAAATTGTATGTTTTTTGGGCATTGTGAAAATTCCAAATCATTTAGAATATATATTCATGTTCAAAGGAAGGTCGAAATTGGCATGAATGTCACATTCAATGAAGATTCGTCTCTTGGGAAAGCAAGAGACCTTCCTTTGCTTCCTCCTTCCGAGATGAATGGTGGTATGGATATCTTGGATGGTTTATTCATGCCCAAATCTGAGTCTGATATTTTTGATGATCCCATGGAGCCCATGGATCCCTTAAATTCTCCTCCTATTAATCCTGCTACTAGGAAGAGACCACTTTGGCTCTGTGACACTCTACAGGATGTTGATATTTATGTGCCCGTCTGAATATCGTTTAGATAAAAGAAGAATCCATGTGAGTACCAATCATATGTTTCAGCCATGAGAACTATGATTCAAGATGATCCTTCTACATTTGAAGAACTCATAAAAGAAAGTTTGGAAAGACGTTATGGCTGAAGAATATGAATCTATTTTGAAGAATTATGTTTGGGATGTTGTGCCGATACCAAAGGAGAAATCCATGGTAACTTCGAAGTGGATATTCAATGTCAAGAATGGAATTGATGGAAGCATTGAAAAATACAAGGCGAGGTTCGTGGCTCGAGGATTATCCCAGAAAGAGGGAGAGGATTATGATGATATATTTTCACCTGCGGCTCGATATACAACCATTTGTTCGATAGTTTCCATTTCCATTAGTCAGGATGGACCCTTCATCATATGGAGGTAAAGACCACATTTCTCCATGGGATGCTACAAGAATAAGTATACGTTGAGAAACCACAGGGATTTGAAGTAGAGTATCGAAGGGAACATGTTTATATATTGAACAAGGAATTGTATGGTTTGAAGCAAGCCCCAAGAGCATGGTACGCCCGCATAGACATTTATTTGGTGAAGTTGGGATTCACAAGAAGTAATGTCGATCCCAACCTCTACATCAAGGTAGCCAAAGTTATGTCGATGATATTAGTTTTTTATGTTGACGATATATTTTTGATAGGTAGTAAGCCTATGGTGATCAAGTGTAAGATGGATCTAGCCTCTGAATTCGAAATGAAGGACCTTGGACTCATGAACTATTTTCTAGGCCTTGAGGTGTGGCAAAGGCCCAGTGAGATTTTCCTTTCAGAAAAAAAATTATTTTATGAAGTTGTTGGAAAGATTTTGAATGATTGAATGCAAGTCTCTACCCACATAGATGGAAATAAACTTCAAGAAATTATGTGGAGAATTTGGAGGAACCAATTTTTTGAATCCATCCGAGTATAGACAATTTATTGGGGCTCTGATGTTCCTTGTGAATACCCGTCTGTACATATTATATGCAATGAACACATTGAGTGAATTCATGACTGAGGCTCTCCATGCACATTGGACCGTGGCCAAATACATTTTGATATATTTGCTAGAAACGATTACACTTGGTCTGAGATACTCTTCCATAGATGTTTGACTTCATGGATACACCAATGCTCATTGGGCGAGAAATGTTATCGATTAGGAGAGTACATATGGATGTTATTTTAGTATTGGATTTTCCATGATATCTTGAATTATTAGGAAGCATAAGTCCATAGCATTGAGTACTACTTAGGAAAATTATATTTCCGCTATCATGGCTAGCTACGAAGTCGTTTGGTTGAGGAAGCACTTTGGAGAGTTATTTGAGTAGGTGCTAGAAACTACAGTGATATATTGCGACAACAAGAGTGGGATTCATCTAGAAGAGAATTTCATGTTTCATGACAAGTCCAAGAACATAGAGATCAGATACCACTTAATTCATGATATGGAATAGAGAGGATATGTTCATCTCCATCACTTATCGTCAGATGATCATATTGCAGATATTCTCACCATGGCTTTGCCGAAAGGGAAGTTCTTGGTCTTTAGAGAGAAACTTGGACTAATGGATGTGACCCTTCCTGATAAGGGGCACCACTGATCGAGGGCATCGAGTCATACTCTTCTCCCTTGTCTGAGCTCCCACGGTGAGGAATTGAGATAGAGGGCTCTTGGGGTTGAGGGAACTCTGGACAATAGTGTATCACTTGTATTTGTTACCCATAAGGCTGGAGTAGTAGATCACCCTATCTTGGTCTTCAAATAGTATGCCCTAGTTGGAATCATACCCACAATCTAGGCTTGTTGGGATTATCCCTCTCTATCTGGCCAATGAGTGAGGAGGTTTGGGGGCATGATATCCTTACCTATGGTAAGTCGATATCTCGCCCAAGCTAGGATTATGATGCAGGTGTTATACGACATCACTCTTAAGGTTCATTTCTAGGAAGATCAATAGGCGATAGGATGGGTTGAGTAGTTGCTCCCCTACATCACCTATTTCTCGATATGGGTTGATTTGTAGTCCCCCCATGACATTTCCAAGTAGTATCCCAATGACATTTCTAGGTCACTAGCCCAATGAAATTTCCAGGTTGTATCATGATGACATATTTTTGGGTAGTAGCTCGATGACACATTTCTGGGTCATAGCCCAGTGACATATTTTTGGATAGTAGCCTGTTGACAGATATTCCAGTTTGTATCCCGTTGATAGAGAGTGGTAGATTTTTCTCCCCATTATTCTTCTTCTTTATATTCGAGAATGTTTTAGGAAATAGAGTTGATCATATTGGTACACATGATGACACGATAACACATTGATTGATGGACAAGTTTTACAAGTGGAATTATCCCTATTTGAGGAGGAGTTTTAAAATTATGAAACTGAAGTAAAATTTCACTTTGGAAAACTCATTTGATGGAGATGATGATGGAATTGAGTTCCTCTTTTCAGGAGGACCAAAATTTACCTAAATATCACCTCATTCGGATAAGCATAAGTTGGTTTTTTATTTTATGCACCCACTCATGGATATTGGATCTAGTCGGCTTCACCCACATACTCATTTGGACAGGTCATCCTCAACATCAAATGGACATCATTGGACACCCCCTAGAAGCCTATAAATACAAGTGACTTAGAAGCTCATTTGGACATCACAAAATCAAGTATCTTCTTCTCTTCTATCTGATTTTGTTCAGCACATTGGCAAAGGAAAAGGTTGTATGGAGGTATGAAGTCTCAAATCCGATTCTCACAAAAAATTAGGGTTTTTGTTCCAGATGCTGGCACAAAACTGGGAAACTTTTTCCCTGGACACATGCACGCTATGGCCAATGTAGCGTCTAGGAACTAAGGACGCTCCCATGCTATCCTAAAGGGAGCGTCTAGGGGTTTGACCACAGTTGACCATCATCTGAAGTTATATGAAGCTGTTTGAAGTCTGAATCAAGTTGTCTCTGACATATTATTCCACTATATACTGATTTTTGAATTTTTTGGGTAGTATTGTTGAGAATTTTGTATTGGGCTCATTGTACTCTCTCTTGAAAATTTTATGACAATCTAATAGAAGAAGAATTAGAAATGGTTTTACCCTAGTGAGGATTTTCCCTGGACTTTGAAAAAATCCTTTGTCTCTTGTGGATGTGTTGATTGTCTTCTTTATCATTGCATACATTTTTCTATCTTAAATTACTATTGATGAATGGAAAGACTAATTGTAATTGGAAATATTGCTAATTGAAGTGTGGAATTCAGCTAAAGTTTGATACATCATAGAACAATCTGAAAAATTAACAGAGGTAAGATCCATAATTAATTTACTAAGAATAATTGTTAATTCCAAAAGAGACCACAAAGAGAGGATGAGCTCATGTGAGGGTAAAAAATTTCCAAAGGGGAGAGAAACTGTTGAGGAGGCTTCGGGATTGAGCCCCTCCTTGAAAGAGGGAGCTAGTAATGATCCACTATAGTCACCACTCGCATGACTTGGTATAGGCCTTGAAGGGATGGATCCACCATTGTTGGATTGGAGATCCATAGAGCTTACATCTCAGTTAATGATAGTCCACAATGATTTACTGTGATATGATGTGAAGCGAGAAGGCCCATTTTGACCCCGTCAAGGGGGTCCTCTAAAAACCTACCAATTCTTCATCCATTTTAATTTGACGTGGAAAAAGGGAAAGCCAAGTGATTTTGATGAGAAGTCCATGCACAGGAGAATAAAGATTGAGGTTTGAGGGAGAAGGAGTATCCTATAACCTATGGCTATGGTTACAAATCCCTAGATCCCCTTGAAAGTGCCAAAACCCTCGAATTCATCCCTAATATTCTCTATATATTTGAACATAAATACATTATTAGATATTTTCCACCTTTTTATTTACCTTAAAGAAATATAGTTATGTAATGATTTTTTTTTTTGTAAGCTTGGAAGGACCTTTTCACTCATTCACTTTCATCAAAATAAGTTATAGCCATAAAAAAATATATTCAATGGCCTCAACCTTCCCATTGGGAAACCAAGTCTATTGGCCACCAAACCACATTATATGCCATCCAAAAATATCAAGAGTTAAAGTCTGTCTAACAATGGCTTACATGACTAAATGTCTGGAAACCATCTACTACCTAAATAACTATTGTATAGACTACTAGTTGACATATAAATACAAGAAAATTAAGCAAAATTAGGTAGTGCCATATCCAAGATAACTACTACTCATTAGAGGACTCCAAAGGAGTTGGGTCCTTTACACTGTAAACTTGTAGTTAATACTAAGGAAGACACATAATGTGTTGCTCAATCCAGCCAAGACGAACATTCTGCTGCTGGATTTGGAATTGGATAAGTTGAAAGTCTTTCTAAATTTCCTGGAAACCTAGATCAAATTTGATAGAGCCTGCAAGAGAGATCATGATAGCTCTGGCCACAATACTTTTCATTAGCTAGTAGAGATAAAAAAATTGTTTATATTGAGTGGTGCGGCCTCGGGTATGTCTCAATTCAGGAACTAAGTCACGCCAATCATCTATTTGAACTTCAACTTATGCCCGTTGATTCAATTCAACTTCCCATGTTGAGCTTAATTGTTTAACTTAGGTCAGGGTGCCTATTTTGTAAGCTTGGGATGCCTCACTTATTATTTGAGCATCAGTCTCACGTCTTCTTCTTCTCGATTTCCAGGCTGAGGATGAACCCATGCCTCCTCAGTTCCCTGAATATCAACTACGACCTCGACCCCATTTCTAGAAGAGCTACCACCAAGGGATGGACGAGCCATTTGAATTATTAACCAAACAATAGAGCCACAAACTGTCAACCAAATAGAACAAGCCACAATCCAGAACCAAACTGTCTCCTTGCGGTTAGGGTGATTACATAAGTTTTGAGAACCTGACACAATAACATAAAATGAAAGCAAGAGAAAAACTTTGTTAGGCTTGAGCCTTTCATAAAATATAAGGGTTGAATAGGATGACCACCATCGACGCAAAATAATGTGTTTCAGTACCCTGTGCTCAATTGAGTCAATAGAAAGAGAAAATCCAAGGTTAGTTTGTCACCTCAGGAAGAAGGCTCAATAGACCAGCTCCCTGAGTCCAATTACAGTGAGGTCCACACCATAGTCATAAAAATTAGATGAAGAGAATTTAGGCCATTCATATGCTCAAGGCCAAAAATTCAAATATATAACCAACACCAACAAATAAACATTCATACATCAGAAGACTCCAAACAAAAAATAAACCATACATTCTTATTTGAGATAGAAGAATGCCAAAGAAAATGGATACTGACATAGAAAAAGCAGACATTGCATATGACAAAACCATAGAAAATTTCCAATTTTCCAGACATCGAGTCCCATTTCTCATGTGAAACATATGTCACAGTCAAAGAGGGGAAAAAAGAAGAAGAACATACCCAACTGAAGAAGCCATGAACCAGAGAGGATTGGTTGCATCCTTGATTTCAGACGATTGTATTAATTTCAACCTTTGAATTGTGTATGACAATTGTAATGTGATGTATTATACTTTACTTTTTCTTTCTTTATGGTTGAGTTACTCTCGAAGCTCTCACCGTCCTGGGCACAATTTCCCTACCTCAACCATTTTTTGTTAAAATTTACTCTGCTTGGCATGCAATTCCTTTACTTCCAAATTGATTTGAATGCTCAGATGTAAAGTCTTCATATGCCTTACCTTTTATCACTTCAGATATACACCTCAAGAGATATCATATTAAATATGTGTTTCCTGTCGACTTGCATGCCCCCTATGTGACATTTTGGGGATTTCATGAAACCACTATCCATTACTACAGATATAGGTTTCAGCGGTGAGATTTCACAAGTAACATGGTATCACTAGGGTTTTATGCCTCTATAACTTTTTTTTTTAAATAAAAATCCTAGCCCAACCTTAATCGATACTGGAATTCCTTTTTGTTTTATTGTTTTGTTTTAGGCAAGCTTCCTTCTAGAGATACCCAAAGGCCTTCTTGTCCTTGGTTCGAACTAAGTCACAGGTAATATCAAGTAATATGTATAATTATAGGTAGATTCCACAGGTAACATGTCATCGCTAGGGTTTTATGTCTCTATCAATTTCTTTTAAAATAAAAACCCTAGCCCATCCTTAATCAATAGTGATATTCATTTTTGTTTTATGCAAGTTTCCTTCTGGAGATACCGGAAGCCCCTCTTGTCCTCGGGTCAACCTGAGTCACAGGTAATATCAAGTAATATGTATAATTAGAAGTTGCGTGAGTTTTTCTATGTATGGGTTAAAAAAAGAGAAATGAGGTTGGGATTAGTACTTGAACAATCAATTAAGAGAGAAAATAATTGCTTAGTACAATCCTTAGGATTGATTTACAAAGAACCAATAAACTCTAATAGGACCAATTTAGGTCAAGGGAAGATGGAAAATATAGAATAGTTTCTTTCTTAATACCCGAAGGCCTTCTTTTCCTCAAGTTGACCCTAGTCACACGTAATATCAAGTAATTTGTATAATTACAAGTTGTGTGAATTTTTCTTTGTACAAGTTAAAAAATGGAGAGGAAGAGGTTGGGATTAGTACTTGAGTAGTTCATTAAGAGAAAAACTAATCACTCAGTACAATCCATAGGTTTGATTTACAAAGAGCCAGTAAACCCTAATAGGACCAACTTAGTTCCAATGAGAGAAGCTGGAAAGTAATTTCTTGCTTAAAGAAAAAGAATGAATTTCTTTTACAATATAGATGAATGTAAAGAACTGTAGATGAGCATGTTAATAACACAATACTAGTAGCTAAATTTTTCGTGTTGTTATATATAATCCTTTCAATAGAAGAACTACAAACAGTAAAACAATAATTGAAAAATCATAGTGTTATCACCAAAATCGTACCTGATTGGCTGCTAATCAGACAACTTCAGTGTAACTATTTCAAACCAATCTTGTAACTGAGGCTTAGCCTCCTCAGCCTGAGAGGGCTCTCTCAAGGGTTAATGATATGGAATAAAGATATAGATAGATGGCTAAATCTATGAATTAAGTCTTGATTTTGTATATTTTCAGGTTGAAAAGATGAAGGCTAATACTACCATTGGGCTTATGGAGTCAACAAATCAGTAGGTTCAGTGGCAAGGTTCCTTGACATGGAAGTTGAGGCAAATAGGGATCTTTAACAAATACAATTCACTCAAGAACATAGGTCAACACAATCATTTCATTACTAAAGTAAGTTAGAGCATAGAGTTATGAATTCTGAGTAATAGCAATGAAATCTACTGCTAGTGGTTCAAAGGCAATTCACTCATAAAACACAGAAAAAAATAGTCATCTCATTACTAAAGGAAGTCAGAGCATAGGGTTATGAATTCTGAGTAATAGCAATGAGATCTACTGCAATTATTTAAACATAATATATAGATCAATAAAACATTAAAACCCCATGAGAATCTCAGATCTGTCAAGAAGAAAACCTCTCTGCATTACTGATCACAGCCAATTACATAAAGCAGCAGTTTTGCCAAAAAATTTCCAACCCTTTACAAATTCGACCTCTTGGCCTTTAATAGACATCTTACAACTTCAGATCATCTCCCCTTAGGCTAGATACATCGAATTTCTAACTACTGACACCTTGCATAACCATAAGACATGGAATTTATTACAAAAAGACACCTATCCTACTTAACAGTCCTATTACAAATATGACTCAAACTCCTTATCATTATCTATAACAACCTTATCTATTTGAAATTACATCATTTTCCAAGTGTATCATCACATGGTCGAACTTGGATGATGGGCTTCAGTTCTTCATGACCACTTTGCTAACCTCCATAAAAGCAGGAAACCAAACCCTGTTTTTTAGGCATAAGATTCTTTTCCTTCTTTGAACATTCTGACCATCAATTAAACTTCATTTCGTGGTCCTTGGATGTTGGAGATTGTCTTAACATGTCCCATTACTCATCCCTAGCCTCTAGCTGTCCAAAATCACTTCCAAAACTGTTCAAGAGTGCTATAATGTACTGCGCTATGAAAACACAGCAGTTTCGTAGTGCCTTTGTAACATTGTCATTTTAAGTTATAATTCACAAAAAACTCAATTCTTTCCACTTTCATCATTTCAATTACCCTTTAATACAACTCCCATAGAAACTACAACTCTTGAATCACTCTTCAACCTTTCAAAAACTAACCAAAATGAGCAAGAAAAGCAGCTACAG
Organism: Pinus albicaulis; assembly: GCA_034641835.2. Classification (NCBI taxonomy): domain Eukaryota; kingdom Viridiplantae; phylum Streptophyta; class Pinopsida; order Pinales; family Pinaceae; genus Pinus; species Pinus albicaulis. Next base: position 1,560,992,781 of record CM076570.1, on the reverse strand, counting down.
CAGTTTCGTAGCGCTTTTCTGCTTTTTTACACTGAATGCGCTACAAAAACACTGAGTATGCAGATCTTTCATAAATTTGCCAAGTGAAAACTGTAGTTTTGCCCAAAAACTAATACCATAACCTGTCTTCATCATCCACAAACCATAAACCAACTTCACTTTAGGTTCCTTGAGGCATTTCTTCCTCATTCACATTTAAGACATCCTTGCAGATTTTTCCTCTTTTTTCCTAAAACATAGGTCTTGGAACAGAGCCTATATCTTCTAATCCATGATGTATTTTTAAAAACTGAAGGAGGTTTTTGTAGGCCATGATGTCTTGAAGAAAAATGTCTCTTTGTTTTTTGAAACACATCTCCAGCTATTCAGAAACAACAATTGAAAAACACGTGTAAAACAGGAAAACTCTGTTTTTCTGAAAATAACGCTTCAAAGAAATCCTTAGATATACCAACAGATAACACCTGTGAGAAACTTGAGAGAGGTTATTGTTATTTGATATGTTTTTGAAAATAACCTCTCTCAGTTTCTTAAATTACCTTTTTTTTTGCCCAGAAACCACCTTTGAAGTTGACTGCTCAAAACATTCATGCACAGGACAATTTCGTAACAGCAGTTTTGTAGCGCAATTTAATTTATCATTTTCTGCTACCTCCTAACGAATTTTCAGAAACGGAGAGAGGGTTTTGTAGTTAGGTCTGTTATGTAGAAAAACATCTTTCAGTTTTCCTAAATTCGTTTTCAGTTGCTCAAAAACCACCTTTGAAGTTGACTATTCAAAACACAAAAAAAAATAGAATTTTGCTTCATATTTTGCTCTGAAACTTTTAACAGATTCGTAGTGCTTTCTGCCTTTTTTACACCGAATGTGCTATGAAAACAGGGATTCTTGGCTTAATAAGCAGTTTTGGCACAAAAACAATTCTAATTAAATGCAATTGGATAATGATGAATGTTTGACATGAAAGAGCTTTCAAGAAGGCTTTATTTGAACCTTAGGATGAGCTTCAAACTATAAAAAAATCTAAAACCTTCCCTTGATCAAACCTAAAATGACTCCTAAAACCGTATTTTGACCCATGAGCCTATGTAACCTTATCAAAATGATGTTTTAAATTTTTTGAGTGATAACACATAGCACGAAAAGTAAACCAAAAACCTACAAGAAGTGAAACAATTAAGAGTAAAAGATAAACCGACTTTATATCTAAAACTCTCTTTTCTATAAGGGTACTCGATAACCCCGCTAACAACATACATATGTATATAAATTAATTCCTACACATATATACATGCATTGGAACATAATTGTAATGTAGTATCAGAAACGATTAATAAAGTATAAGTCGAATTAAATAAATGTAAAAAAATATAATAAATAAATGACAATTATTTTCAAATATCTTGTTTCAAATACAATGTTTTATAAAAGAAAAACAGAGGTATTATTTCGGGCATGCCAAGAATGACCATAAAATAGAGGTATCAGAGCAATACATAATTTGAAAAAGGCCGAAGGCCGTATAGAGATAATTATAAATACAATTTTTGTTTCTTGCGGGAGGTTGTAGCTTTAATTTCAGCTAAATATGAAAAATAATCAAAAGTGAAAACCTAGGGATGAAACCCTAGTTCCATAATTGCAGTCGAGTTCTCCTCTACCGAACGAAATTGCAAATGCGAAGATCGAGCGATAACCCCAACAGTGGTTACTACCTATACCTAACTAGGAAAATATCCACCGTTGAATCAGGCAAGGGACATATGTATTGTGGAGACAAAATGAGTACAGAGACTATTCAAAGCTTTAACAGCTGGACTATTGATAAAGTTCCCCAAACCATAGAAAAAAAATCTAAGAGTCGATAACGTTAGACGGGTAGCCCGCCAAAACATTTAAATGTTAAAATATATATCGAAACCATGGACTATATTAATCCCATATGGGCAAGTTGGAATAGGATAACGTCAAAGATATAATATACAAAAATCAAATTATAAATTGGATAACTAAGTAGATAAGAGCAATAAAACAACTGATGTGGGAAAGCGTAACTTATGAATATATGTATATGAATATGTAAGGTGAGGATTGAATAAGGATGCACCTAATAAACATTTTTAAAAGTCGAAACCCTGCTATCGTAGGTAGATTAGCAACCAGAACCAAACAAAGAATCACATTCACACTTGAGTACATTTAAAGTAATGGGGCTATGAACAATTGATATAACATGAAACATTTAAAGTAATGGGGCTATGAACAATTGATATAACATGAAACATTGATAAATTTTGACATGAAAAGAAAATCTAGCTTATTGAATACGAAACCATTACTTTTACATGAGGATAAAAAACATAAATTGCCTATTTTGCTACAATAATTATAGATATGCTACATTTTTTCAGGTCAATGGGAGATGTGTTTATGATAAAGTGTCATTTGTAAATTTTGACAAGGGACTCACCTCTGTGTAGCGATTTGACTGCTAAGTCTACAAAGGCATATATACTCTTACCCTCTCTGGTTTTGAACCTGTGACCTCTTAGGAGAAAACACATGCACTTAACCATTAGGCCCACTCAAGTTGTATGTCTTTTGTGAAGTAATATTCAATATTTAATTTTTATTTTTAGTTAGAATTTTGAGTGTTTTATTATTTTTATTAAAATAGATAAAATTTTATTTGGTAAAGAATTAAAGTTATTTAGTTTATAGTGTTGGTTTCAAGCACATGGTATTAGTGATACCTGGTATTGAGTTCATGGACTAAAGGTAATAAAGCCTTTAAATAGGCTTGAGATATTTCATTGTAATGTGCTTGGAAGTGAACAATAAAGGCTCAAATTTTTTGGAGAACAATGAAAACTCACTTAGTAGCATTTGATTAAGATATATCATTGTAGGTTGTTATGAGTAATATGATACTTTTTTTCACTTCTCCAATAAAAATTAACAATTTGTGCATGGTGTTATCACACTCAAAATTTTGCAAAGGTTACTTGGATAGGGTCTTCCTAGTTTTTTATGTTATGTCAATTTAGAGGGGTGGCAATCATTTCTATCCTAAGGCTAAAAATCATCATAAACCATGTCTTGTCAGTCAGTTGTCATTGCATATCATCTCAAGGTTCATTTTTAAACTTCACTGTCAACTTGTCTGTTTTTACTGGATTTTGTAGCGCACATAACTATGAAATGACACTTTGCGCTACGGAAACACCTAAACTTTTCGTAGCGAATCTGTTGGAGTTTGCACTGTCAGCACTGCGGAAACAGGTTTTTCTGTGGAAAATAGAGTTTGGAATGACATGGCATTTTCTCATTGGTTTAGGTGGAAGTGGAGTTATTTAGTCATATTATGGCAGTTAGCATCATTTGAAATCATGATTGTTTGGCTCTTATTCCCACTTTCCACTTCATTATTTGTCTTTTTCCACCGCTAACCTTGATTTAAATAAATCTCCACTCATTTCTGCCTTGTCATAATCCTATTCAGCTCCTACCTGTCACAACTAGTTTTAAATCTTGCATGCTACATTCTCCTGTCACCAAATAAGTTTCATCTCCATCCCAAGCTGCTCTTTGTCTATTCTTCTACTTGCAAGTGTCACAATAGTGAGGGAGTTGCACAATTTAAAGACATATGGAAACCAAGAAAAAGGTACATAAGGGAGGTTCTGTGGTTATACAAGAGCCCATAGACCTTAAGTTATTCATGGAGGACCCTAGCTTTGTTGAAGCATTCTCCAATTCAGGTTACTTGAATTTCTGTTGGAGCTACAAGGGAAGTTGTTGTGTTTTTGGACTCTGTGAGCAGTCAAATTCAAGAGAAGATTATGGATAAACAGAGATGAATTATGAAATAATGAGAGGTTATTGTCAAGAATAGAACAAGGAATAATAACCTCTATCACTTTTCTCCTAGATTCTACCAATTTGGATATTCGAAGATGTCTTTGGGACCTATTTTCATACTTTCGAATTTTCCTGTTTTATACATGATTTTATAATGCAGGTTCTGGACAACTAGAGATGGTTTTCAAAAAAAAAAGAGAGGTTTTTCTTCTAAACATTCGTATTTACAAAAACCTCCTCCCATTTTGCAACATCTATCAGGGATCGAGAGATAGGAGCTCATGATTTCTGCCTTATTTTTTAGAAAAAAGGGTCATTTTAATGGAGGATGAGCTACTTGTTGCTCCATGAAGAAGAGTAAATCACATTTTTATTAAGTTTTGATTTTAAGACACCTCAGGAATACATATGAAAGCTATACAAATGATAACTTGGTGTTTTTTGAGCTTATGAAGAAAATTTTGTGAAATTTTGTCAAACTAGGTGTTTTCGTAGCGCCTTCTAGGCTTAAAGCTCAAAATGCGCTGCGGAATTGTTGTAGGTGTGTTTTTACTCAAAACCATGGAAAAATTCAGACTTAAAACTTGAAAAAAAAATAATTATTTAAGCTCTTTTAACCTATCAAATAGATCCATGATAGTAGAGAGAGCTAACAGGTGGCAGAAGTTGATGAATTAAATTCGCTACCAAAAGCTGCTACGAAATTGCCTTGTTTTCCCGTGTTTCGGTAGCAAGTTAAATTTTGAAGGAATTTTGGTTTGAAATGATGCATTAAAATTCAGCTGGTCACATGTAGAGGTCAAAGATGGTCAAGAGGATATTTCCATACAGGTTTGGTCTACAAAGTTGTCTAACACATCTTCAGCTTATCAGTTCATCATGGAGATATCTTATCATGTGTGATGGCAGCATCTCCCTAAAAGTAGGAAGATGTGTTTCATGAAGACAGTGAGGATATTTATGTCTTGGTTATGGTCAGTGCTACTAAAGCACATGATCCCTTTTGATTTAATTAGGTTGTCTTTCAGTTAAAAATGTAATTAATAGGAAGTTGAGTTCTATTAGGACTGTAACTCCTAAACTTAGCAAATGTCTGTTTTGTTTCCAGATATTTAATTTTTAGTTAGATGATGTGTCAAAGTGAAGGGTTCGATAGTATTTCCAACTGTGCAAACCCTATGTAAAAGTGAAAGGCCTATTAATAGGCAGGATTTCGAAGGAAAGAGGGTTGGGAGATTATTACTTGACACTACTATTGTTGTAATTTATGAAGATCAGTAATATACAGTTGCAGCAGCCTATTTCAGACCTGAGATTCTTCTCTGTATTCTTATGTATGGTTTTTCTATCAATATTTTACTTTATCTCCAGTATTCTAGTTTTATAATCACTTGGAATTCATGATTACATGCTCCAACTTCCTGTATACACCTAGTATGTTGTAAATGTCATGTTTTATTAGTTTGTTTATGTATAATCACTTGGAATTCATGGTGACATGCTCCAACTTCCTGTACACATATGGCTTTTTGTTTTGTCCTTCATGTGTGGTTTGATAAGAATACAATTTCCTCAGCTTCCATGAGATAAGTTGACTTGTGACTGAGTTTTCATATTGACTCCATAAGCCCAATGGTAGGAAACCCTATACATCTTTCACCTACACAAAAACACATTCAATCCAATTCAGAGTTAGCCATCTGTTGTTAGTTTATTCATTGAATATCTTTTATCCTTTTGAGAGATTCCTCTCAGACTGGAAAGGCTAATTTCCAGTTACAAGTGGTTTGAAATAGTTACTCCAAGTTTATCATTGAAGTAGTCCAACAGGACTCAATTTGGTGATAACACATGGCATCACATAACATATCACATCTTTTTTAATCTATGTGATTCTTCCATATGCTACCGACTTAGGGTGTTTCCTTTGCAACATGTGATATAATTGCTAATTATATAAAATAGAAATTGCACCATATTTTGCAAAGGAAACGTCGTAAGGTAGTAGTGTAGGAAAGAGTAACATTAAATTGTTACTCTTTCATGATGACAGTGAAATTGTCACTAGATGTTGCCAAAGGGTCTAAGTGGAATTTTGGATCTTAGTTAAAGAGGGGGTCTTAGGAATTGCAGCATTTACATGACAGGAGTATCCACAATATCAGGTTCTATCGTTTTGGTTATATAGTGTAGTTTCCAAAGAATGCAATGTAGAGATAACAAAGATCTCTATCCTTAGAAATTATTGACTAGAAGACTTTGATTTGGTATTTTGGTTAAACATCCATATGTATTTTCACTAGCAACACTTATGTTTGAAGTATTAACCTACTTCAATGGTTGGAATTTATCCACACCCTATTTGTATATGCCAACTTTGTTTGGGATTCAATATTTCTTGCAATTGGTATAACTCTCCTAGGTTTCATTTAAATCCATTTACATTGTTCCCCCAATTAAAACTCTAGCAAACATTTATGTAATTCTTTTTTTTATCAATCTGTGGACCGAATCATAATGACCTGCATCGAATGCTTTTGGATAAATTATAAGAATATTATGTTGAAGCCAAAATATGAATCTTTTGAACTCTAGGATGTTGAAAATCTCAAATTACCATATTCTACCACAAGTATGGTAAATTTGAATAATCAAGATCAACACATTTGGTCTTTGAATAGTAGAGAGGACTATGAGCCTATAGTAGGATACCAAAGTCCTTCTAATTGATGGTATCAACAACCCAAAAATCATTATTAAAAAAAAATCATTATTAGTATTTGATCTTCCAAAAATCACTTATAACCAAAACAATAAATTTGTCAACTACATTTGGAAATTTTTATGGAAACAGTTTATTGTTGACATTCAACAAGATGATGAAGCTTAGTGAAAATCACTCACCTTCACTAAGTGGGCCCGTAGGCTATTTTTAGGTTAAGTCTATTTTTAGACTATGTCTATTTTTAGACATGGTGATCATATTTCAGAAGTTGCAGGATGCTATTTGTGGATAGTTGGTCAAGTTGGAAAAATAGATGAAATTCTATTTTTAGAATAATAGACAAAGTGCTATTTGTGGATAGTTGGTCAAGTTGGAAAAATAGATGAAATTCTATTTTTAGAATAATAGAAAAAGTCTATTTATAGATCATCGATCTAAAAATAGATGTGTCGATTATTATTAACCTTTAATAATAATCAAACTCTAAATATCAACTTATTTTCTTGGAGCACTTTATTTCAGTATACAGATTTGGCAAATCAGTGGGCTGAAGGAATTACGCAATTCCTAGGGTTTACTGGTGGTTCATGCATGGAAGACTCAGTTAGAACTGAAGTGGCAAAGTTATGACAGAGTTGGAAGAGTAGTTCATGGAGTTGTTATTCATTTGAACTCATTTAATGGAGTTAAACTCAGTTGAGCTAGTTGTATCTAGTCTAACTGAATGATACACTAGTGAGAGTGGAGTGAATTAATTAGTTAATTAATTCACAAATAATAAGTCACTAATAAACTAAGAAAATACAATAGTTAACTATAGTGCATGTCAGTTCCAGTGGAGACCCAGTGGAGAGATAGGTGAAAGGGTGAGATGGATTATCTGTTGTGACTACAGTGATGCATTGATTGCATCACACACACATTGGAGTTGCCAATGTGGATTGCGCAGTCAAGGCAAGGGTAATTCAAATTCATTCAGAGGTATTCTTCAGTAGGGATTGCGCAATGGAGGCAGTCTATTAGGTGGCAAGAAATCAGTGCATGGATTTGCATATTTCTTCAAGTTAGTGTGTGACGATTGATTGTACTGAGAGCTTGATGTACTAAGATTTGTATGAGATTGTTACATGATCTCCATGATACATAACATATGATAGTTGGGGTTTTTAGCTTCAAGATTTCCCGTTAAACAACTGTGTTATGTACGATTGTTTTTATTGCTTCATGTGTTTGCAATTGAGTTTTTAAATTTCTGCAAAAGATTAACAACGGAAGGACTCTATATTTAGCAAGAAGATAAATATTGTTATATCAGGAGAATATGGATATATACATACATATGTGTTGACGGGAAAATTTGTCCGACCAACAGTAGGGGATCTCCCCGGTAGAAAGTCCCAATTAGACTCTGAACCGTTTGTGATAGGGATCCCGTCAAGAGGTGTGGGTCTGGCTACTGCTGAATACTCCTTCTCCTGGACGCAAATGAGCCCTGCAGAGTTATAGGTGTACAGTTATCAAATGATACAAGACAAATATTGATGATTTTCAATGAGCATAAACACTATAAATAGTAAGATATAAAAGAAAACACGCAATTGAAGGAGATGATGTTAGCAGCAGATCATTAAGGTCGTGATTGTAAGATTGTTCAAACCATAGAAGAAACGGTTATGCCTGGTAAGAACAACTTATACGTACTTGGGCGTTTTCGTGAATGAGATAGATGTCAATAATAAAATTGCAAACATCTCCTATGTAAATAACATACCATCATTGTTGGACAGATAAGTCGTTCTTGCGGATAATACAGACTTCCCAAGTGTCCTACAGACAACTAGCAACAAACAGACAAACAAAAACTATTTTCTCTAGATAATATTCAATTCATAATTAGCTACAACAGGGGTTTTGAAGACCTACCTGTAGTCTAGCGCTATTTGTAATAATATTCTTTCCAGTTGCTTGAAAGAGTCGTCTTCAAAGATCTGCAATCAAACTTGGAAAAAATCAATAGCACCTGCATAGGATAAACTAATTCACGAATTATATATCTATCAAGATGATCAAGGAATTCAAGAAATAAGATGATTAATTAAATAACTCATTGATAAAACATGATAAACAAGCTACTTAATTAAAGAACTCATTGAGAAAACAATATTCATTCGTATTATCTTTAATAAAGAAGATCCTTACAACTGTGTCCACCTTGATGTCGTACAGGCCTTCCTGGGGTCCAGAACAGGCGTTTCCTTTACTCTGACAAGATTTGAATTCTCTCAGTTAAAATACACATGGGTGTGTAATCATTCCCACATAATGATCAGTTAAGAGAGTCTAAGTCTATACAACGTTTCTCCTCAAAAATTCTCAAAGTATAACTCACTAACTCCCCTTGAAGCTGCACTATGGCTTCAATTTATAGGAAAAGAGAGGAGGTTATAGTTCCACATAAGAAGGGATAGAATGCTCTTTTGAAGGAATTGAGCTCCATAAATCAAGGGGTAGGCTCCCATAATGGAGGAATGAACATACATGATAGGAGCGAACCTTCGACCGGATAATTGCTTCTAGAAGCTTCCAAATTTGACTGCTGGGCTTCTAAATGTTACTTTCCGCCTTCATTTTACCTTTTACAGGGGTCCGCACCCTTAATGAAGAAAAAATGTGTTTTGCTCCACATGCTTTAGATAAAAAAGGTGCGGCACCGCAGGCAAGGTTAAGAGAAAGTGCGGTACAAGTGTTTTTAATACTTTTATGAGCTTTTCTCTCAATTTCAAGGCTTGATTTTAGGAAATTTGATGTTCTAGACTTCTAAGGGAGTAATATATGAGTAATGATGAACCCATATAGACACTAAAACGTCATGGTGACAAATTTCAGTGTAACAAATAGCCCCCTAAAGTGCGAAGTCTGAGAGCATTCGAAGAGTGATGTGCTTTATCATTTCAAGGATTAGCCTGCGGACACCCCAGTCAGAACCCTGTAAAAACATTCAATGCAAAACACACACACACACACACACACACACACACACACACACACACACACAGATATATATATATGTATATCATCACTAAGGTAGGCATTCCCATACTCAGATCAAAAACAAACTAAACTTGTTCTGATACAGAAATGATTTTAATATTACATCAATATTGTAGATACAACATGGACACAACCATCTGTAATGAATAGTCTACTGCATAATGAATAATAAAACTCCTCGCAATCTGGATGGTGGAAACTAGTTCCAGGGTCTTGATTTCTGCTTCCTGAAGTAGTACGATTCTATCCATGTGATTACATGTGTCGAAGTCGAACATGGTAGAACCCACTTGATTACCAGTCAATGATGTGAACTGTTAACAAGTGTGAGAGAAACCACCAATAATGACAATGGCTCTCAAAATACTCAGTACAATCCATGAAATGTGAATAAATGATTTGAAGTCGAACATTTCACGAAATCATTCGATCGAAGGTCAACGATGCAACTTGTCGTCGAAGGCGAGAAACCTGCCATTAAGGCATGCAGATTCCAAGGTACTGACGGATTTTAGATCAACTTCGTAGATGATGAGCTGTTGTCGATAGAAAGTGATCCGTCGTAAGCAAGCTCATGACATGAACCATAAATCAAGTTTTGAAGAACTTTTTTGCAAGGACTGACTCAGGGATGGTCAACGTGAATGGAGACAAATGTGCAGATGAATGGTTTGTTTGACTGTCCTCTTGAACACATAATGAAACTGCAGATGGTTTGGTAACAGTTTCCCTAAGCTAATACCCAAAAACCGCCTGAAGACCTTCAATGTGGTTTGATTAACTGATAGGCAAAGGATTTTCCCAACCTAGGTAGAAGTGTGACAAAAAGTGTCGTGTTCAAGAGTGGTTTACTGCTTTTATATCAAAGTGTAACAGATGAATTCATTTTCTCTCTTTTCCCCCACCATTTCTGGCAAGTACCTCTTTATTTTTGACAAGCTTGAGGAGGATAACATTTGCTTGTTTATAAACTCATCCTTCGGATGAGTCCAACTTAGTTTAAAATCAAACCCTAAGAAGGAGTGGTTCGTTCCTGTTTGTAATTGACAGGTCCTTTACTGTTAAATTTTAATGAGTCCAGTATAGGAGAAACTCAGTGTCTTTCATTTTTAGGGAGTCAGAAGAAAAACTTAAGGAAACTACGTGGGTGTTATTTTTCGTAATTTTAGTCTCTCATGCCTGAAAAAGGATAAAATAATGTGGGAGAGAACTCTATTGACCATGATTAGTAAACAAATACCTTTTTTGTAAATAGTCCATTTCAATCTGGAAAAGGGATAAACTTATACTGAAGGGATGACTATTCATTTCCTTTAATATGTTCGAATAGTCAAGTACTCGGCAATATTTTCATCTTTAGAGAGTTTGAAAAGGGCTTAAAAGAGAACTCCATGGTTTCACTTTTTCGTAAATTTTAAAGAGCCCGAAAAAGTGATAAAAGTATACTCTTTGTCAAAAATGACCATTTCACCTGAAAAATCCAATATTCTACACAAAAACTCAAAAAAATTAAACGTATCTTCTTTAATAATAAAAATATTTTGAAAAACCATCTTTTTAAAGTGAAAAATAAACAAATTTAAATTTCACTTATTCGAAAAAACTTATAAAAAGGATTTTTCCAAATTCATTTTTACCGTTTGAGTTCAAAGTGAATTTTAGAGCTTTTGGCAAAAAACGCTCCAAAGAAGATTCCAGACAAACCGACCGTTGAAAATGAAAACCGTCTGCTCCAGGTAATCCACATCCTCTTTTCCTTTCTTTTCATCCGTTCATTTCCTTAATTTATGGTTTAAAATTCATTTTTGGAGAGGAAATAGGTTCAAAATTCCCCCCCTCGAGGGTTTGCAGGTAAGACACATGGCACCTGCGGACCTCGACATTTTCTTACAAAGAAAAATGTCGTGGTCCTGCACTTTTAGCACAGAGCCCGTGCGGAGCTACGCACTTTCTTTGAATGAAAAGTGCGGGGGCGCCGTGAAGAATTTAAAAACATAATTTCTTTCCAAATCACCCAAAATTTCCTTTGTAAAATGATTTTAATCTTTCATTTTGTTCATTGTAGGATATTTACAATGCTTATCTAGCGGGAACATGAACAAGAGGAGGTGGATGAAGCTACAATGATTCATCCACCTACATTACAAGTTTTAAGAGCATGCGGGCTACTTAAATTATGGGCTATCAGTGGCATGAGAGCTTAAGTAGACCTTCTCACTTGGTTGGTAAAAAAGTGGGATGTACAGGACGAGTGTTTTATGATTGGAGGCAACCGGCTCGAAATTGAGTTGGAGGACATATATTTTTTGACTGTTTTGTCTAAAAGAGGTGAACCACTTTCTCTATTTGGGGCTAGGCCAGGTGGCTAGTCTGTCGCTAGCCTACAATTAGAGTTCTGCAATGATGAGGCCAATCCTAAAGACAAATGGATTGATATCAAAACTATCATCCGTCCTGAGTTAAAAGTGGTTGCATTTATCGTAACCAAGTTATGTGGAAGTGCAACTTTTCACGTTTCTACTAGATCTCAAATGTGGATTGCAGTAGATTGTTTCTGAGGCACCATATTCAACTGGTGCGAGGCAGTGTTGGCTAACATCAAAGACCAACTAACTAGAGAAAAGAATGGGAAGTTAAATAACTTCAGATATGGATTGATCGTAGTTACTTTTACTCTAGAGAGGATTCCTCTACTGGCCCCGCAACATATTCCAATTGATGTTGGTAGAGCTCAAGAGCCTCGGATGGTTCGATGGGTTGCTTTGATGGCCCATCACAGTGAGGGTGGAGAGATTGTTCAATTTCCCCCGGCATACTTCCATTGGTTAGAGCACCAACTCTTTGTGATAGATGATTTTCCTTATGCGGGTATAGATTTCCGTGGCGACCGAGATATGCCACTTCCTCTAGGAGTTCAGTGGGATGAGTTAGGTAAAAAAAAAAAAAATTTGAAATGCTCTAATTTCTAATTTTTATTTTGTTTTTTAAATAGTCCAAAACTGATAAAAAAAATTTCAAATGCAGATGTGGGTCCATGCCGACCAGTCATTCTCCGCCCCTTCGAGAGGAGGCAAAGGGATGCAGATGCAGCACCACCACCACCACAGGATCAGACAACAGAGATCCTTACTGATTTGGAACACCACCTAGAGCGGCTGACTATGGACATCCTTGACACTACCATAGATGACATTCCACTTCGTTTGCAGAGATATGTCATTGGTGTTCCTAGACCATTCAGGAGATTCCTGAGTAGAGTGGCACGAGCTATAGTATATTATCATGATTATTACCACGGATATTGGATGATTGATTTTATAGACTCATATCATTTTTGTATCACTTTTTTCTAGATCATAAGGCGTTTTGAACCTATGATTGAGGACAATGTACTATTTTTTGAAACACTACTCTATGTTATGATATAATACTATTTCCAGTTACCTGTTCAACATATTATCAAATGTTATTTTGATTTACTACTTTCATTATCGCAAATGTCTATTTATAACACTAGAAGCTATTGCATTTGCTAACGTGTTTAATCTTCTTGGAATGTGTTGATACTCAATATAATCAAATTCTCGTTCCAAGAGACGAATTTTCAAAAATAATCTTAACAACACTGGATTTCTAATTGCATATACTAGATTTAATTGTAATACAACAAGCTCAGAATCTAACCTAATGATCAAACTCCGAATTCCAAATGAAATGGATTCAGACAATAATTCAATAAATGCGTTATATTCTGCAATATTGTTTGTCGTTTGACTGAGGCTTATCCCATGCATAGATACTAACTCATCAGTGGGTGAATAAGTAACCTAGGCTACGGAAGAAATGTTCCGTGTACTGTGACAAGCACCATCAGCAAAACCTATGTATGTTCGAAAAGACGTTGACATCTGCAATATCAAGAGTAATCCAGATAAGTAGGAATAGTAGTAAAGTCACAGTTAAGATAGGCACACGTTTCTAATCTACAGCACACCAACAAAAAACTTAACTAATATACAGGAAAGATCTTCACAAAAAAATCAAGCATAATATTTCTTCAGATAAAGCCCATTTCTGATTTGCCTAAAGAAACTCCGTCAAAATCAATCAATTCATAGGCCCCTTTTGCAAGCTATCGCTTGACAATATAAGGACCATGCCACATGGGTTCAAATTTCCAATCCCCTAGCTTTTCGTTAGCTTGATCATATAGCAAAACTAGGTCTCCTTCTGAAAAAATACGAGGTGCAACACTTCTATCATACTAAGCTTTCATTCGTTTCCCATGAGTCTCAGTGGCTAATGCAGCGGTATGCCGATTCTCATCTAATTGAGCTAAGTAAAAAAAGAATTTTTCCTCCTCAGAGGTAGCTGGTAGTAACTCTATGGCTAGTTTGAGTGATGGTATCTTGCATTCAATCGGTAATACCGCTTCTAAACCGTAAACCAGTTGAAAAGGGGTAAAGCCTGTTGATGTTTTTGTTGATGTTTGATATGCCCAAAGTGCCAAAAAAATCATGGTATGCCAATTCAATTTATGAATGCTGATGATTCGTTTGATCATGGTGACTAAAACTTTATTAATTTCTTCAACCAGACCATTGGCCTGCGGATAATATGGTGTAGAACTATCATGGTGTGGGCCAAGTTGGTCAGTTAGCTCAGTCATCCTGATTTTTCGAAAATGACTCCCATGGTTAGTAATTATCACTTGGGGTACACCGAAACGAGCAATCACATGATTGAACACAAAAGTAGCTGCAGTTTTACCATCTGCCGTAAATGTAGGCATCGCCTCGACCCATTTGGTAAAATAATCCACTGCGAGAATAATATACCCATGCTCCCCGACCGAGTGAGGGTTACATGTAATGAAGTCAGAGTCGCCATTTTGTTGGACGGATAAGTTGTTCTTGTGGACAAGACATACCTCCCAAGTGTCCTATGGACAGCTAGCAACAAACAGATAAAAAAAAACTATTTTCTCTAGATAATAGTCAATTCATAATTAGCTACAACAGGGGTTTTGAAGACCTACCTGCAGTCTAGCACTATTTGTAATAATCTTCTTTCCAGTTGCTTGAAAGAGTCGTCTTCAAAGATTTGCAATCACAAACATGGAAAAAATCAATAGCACCTGCATAGGATAAACTAATTCACGAATTATATATCTATCAAGATGATCAAGGAATTCAAGAAATAAGATGATTAATTAAATAACTCATTGATAAAACATGATAAACAAGCTACTTAATTAAATAACTCATTGAGAAAATGGTATTCATTCGTATTATCTTTAATAAAGAAGAGCCTTACAACTGTGTCTGCCTTGATGTCGTACAGGCCTTCCTGGGGTCCGAAACAGGTGTTTCCTTTACTCTGACAAGATTTGCACTCTCTCAGTTAAAATACACATGAGTGTGTAATCATTCCCACATAATGATCAGTTAAGAGAGTCTGAGTCTATACAAAATTTCTCCTAAAAAATTCTCAAAGTCTAACTCACTAACTCCCCTTGAAGCTGCACTATGGCTTCAATTTATAGGAAAAGAGAGGAGGTTATGGTTCCACATAAGAAGGGATAGAATGATATTTTGAAGGGATTGAGCTCCATAAATCAAGGGGTAGGCTCCCATAATGGAGTAATGAACATACATGATATGAACGAACCTTCGACCGGATAATTGCTTCTAGAAGCTTCCAGATTTGACTGTTGGGCTTCTAAATGTTACTTTCCACCTTCATTTTACCTTTTACAGGGGTCCACACCCTTAATGAAAAAGTGCATTTTTCCCCACATGCTTTAGATAAAAAAGGTGTGGCACCGCAGGCAATGTTAAGAGAAAGTGCGGTACAAGTGTTTTTAAGACTTTTATCAGCTTTTCTCTCAATTTCAAGGCTTGATTTTAGGAACTTTGATGTTCTAGACTTATAAGGGAGTAATATATGAGTAATGATGAACCCATATAGACACTAAAATTTCATGGTGACAAATTTCAGTGTAACAATCATATACACATGTAGTAAGCTGAAATGCATAAAGAGTATAATCAGAAAACACATATCAATTAATCACAAGATATCAGAGATATACGAAGAAATACTCATAGTATTGACACATTGATTCTCATAAGATCCAATAGTGGATTTAAAACAAATGCTTGTATTCATTCATAATAGGTTTTTTAATGCTTTACAACTCTCTTCTCTCCTTTGGAGTCCAAAAAAAATGTCCTTTTACAAGTCCCGGAAGGGGGTATATATAAGCCAAAATTGACCCTTGGGGGTCCTGACTCTTCACCTTCCTGTCAGTTGGGCTGCCTTGTGACCTGAATGGAACATGCGACCTGCGATCTGATCATATAAGGTGCGACCCGTGATCCCTCCTGTAGACTGTGCCTTGCAATATGATCATGGGAGCGTGTGTGTGATTGCGAGGCCAGGAACATCAACTTGTTACTCTTTGATGAAATTCTTCCATGCACGATAATCTGAAACGTGTTGGTATCTTGTGATTTAGAAGATTGGCATACTAAATGACAAGGCAACACATAAACCAGTCTTTAGAGCTCTAGGGTCTAGCCCTCCTAGTCTCAGAGAGGGATCTCTTAATTGTTTTGCAAAGATATGACTTGTTTGCTTGTAAATGGTTGGTTTTAGGCTAGTTATTAAGCATGAGTTTATTTGTTTGTTTGATGGGACATGATGTTCTAGGAAGCATAGATAGGAAAGGGAAATCTCTAAGTCATTGGGAAATGGAGCCAAATGGAAATGGTGACAAGTTTGTAGATGAATCAGGGGTGTTAAAGGGAAAATCTAACATGGTTGTTGAATTAACAAAGTGTTTCAGGTGAAATGAAATGAACATTAAGGTTTTCGAATGAAAAGCAGAAGTAAGGGCAATTAAGAATCCTTAATTATATGTACTTATTAACAAAGGGACTTAAAACATTATCTGAACATGAAGAAGTAATTTATAGACAGAGCTAACCATGAATTCTAGAAATTACACTTCAACAAATAACAATCTCAAGACAAACTTTCAAAATGAAATCTAAGAGTTGAGGAACGCTCTATTTCATCAAAGATTTCACTTTCAAGGATAAGAAAACATTTAAGATAAACAAATAACTGCATTCATAGAAGAGGGAACTCCTAAACATCCAGGACTGCAATTATAAAGACTTTCAAAACATTTATTTGAGTAAGTACAAAGGGTATGATCAAAACAGACCTCTTTGGAAAACTTTAGACAATGGTACTTTGAAAGGAGACTTCAGAAATAGTTTTTAAAGTGTTAACAAGAAGCAGGGAAAACCCTGAATCATCTTGAGGCCAACTGTATTGAATTACTTCTGAAATAAATAAGCTTAAAGTTTTAAAAGCAATTGAACTTACTCAATCAAACATTCAGCAGATGAAAATATAAAGACAATGAAGAGTAAACATGAGGTCCAGGAGACATTTCTTAGCCTAAAACTTTTACTATAATGTAAGCAGTGATGAAAGTAGAATGGAAAATAGGAGAAAACACTGACAATTTAGAATACTTCACCAACAACCAAGCTCAGAGATCCAATAGCAGAGCTTTCTTCATCCACAAATCGGTTAAAACATCCACAGGTTCCAGTACATCAACTTCTTTTCAATCTCAACAGAGCTATATATTACTTCAAAGAGTTATCAAAATGCCCCTTTACAATGAGTTTGAACGCAGTATTTATGCTGAAAATGAGGAGATGGAAACATCTAGGGTTAAAAAAATGGCATTAATGACATAGTAAATGCACTCCTGTCCTTAAAAACCATGCAAGGCATAAGGTAGGAATGTTTCTCAACTATTTATCTGTGCATTAAATCTATATTTATCTCCTAAGGATGAAACAGTTGAAAAGATTGACTTTGAGACTCCTTTATTCCATTTACAATAACTGTCTGACAGTTTATAATATCTTCTCTTGCGTAATAACTGCCAATTTTCCCTTTGAGACATAAAATAAGTAAAAGGTGTCTTTTTGAGTTATTAAGTGAATAACTATTCCTTTGATGCATTCAAGACTGTCTTCAAGCCTATATTTCCTTTATTTTATCATTAAAACTGCCTTTTATTGTCTTTTAACTCTTTATCTGATTTCTTTAAACCCCTTGATTTATCCTTTTTTACTGTGTTCTATTCCTTAAATCATCGATTTTTAAGCCTTTTATCCTTTTGTCTTCTAACCTTTAAAACCCTGATTAAGCTTTGAAACTCTATTTCGAGACCTTGATTGTGCCTCAAGCTTTTAACCTTTGATATTTTAGCCATCAGACTTCATCTTCACGGTTCTTTCTTTGCTTTTGTTGTGTGCAGGTGTCTTCGGCGTGCCGAGGGTCTCATTTGTGTAACCAACACTTTTCAAACCATAGAATTAACCCCCGAACGCTCATTTTTGGTGATTGCGCAATTATTTTTGGTTTTAGAGGTAGTGACCCTCGGCCCTACTTCTTTTTGAACCATAAAAGGCTTTTTGGCCTTTAAAAAAAAAAACATCATTGAACCCTGCAAAACAAATGAATCAATAAAACATTAATAAAAACCCTGCAGTAGAGGTTTCGTTGCTTACGGAGGCTGTGTGGGGCGGAGGAGCTGGGCGGAAGCAGAGATGGCAGCAGAGGAGGGAATCATATGGCGGAGAGGCGAAAAAACTACAAAAAACCAGGTTGAATTTTGAAAAATAGGCGCGAAAATGAAAAGTGGTTTTTTGTGAAACCACGAATAGTTTTCATGTTGCCCATGAGTGGTTGGCGGTTTTGCCCTGGGGGAACGTGATTCCATTGATCGCTCGCCACGTGCCCCTCGCAAAACTGCTTTTTTCGCATGAATTTGAGGTGTTAAACCTCGGCAGCGGATCGAATGTGATTTGCGATTTAGACTGTCAGATCTTCGTCGATGAGATCGACAGTGCGGAAAGAATGCTAGACTAGGTGTAGGTTTGGACGTGTGGAACCTGGCAGACAGGTGGCAAAGGGAGGTTTAGCGCGAAGGCTTGGGTGGAAAGTGGGACCCAAGGAATGAAGTCAACGATTTTGTCGGGGAGTGGAACGGTTGGGAGTCGAAAAGCCGTCGGATGGTCGGGTTTTGACGGTGGAGATCGCTCCGTGGGGTAGTAAGGCGAGGAGAAAGGAAAGGGGAGGGGGGCTTAAGGAAAGGCACGGGTAGTGGTCTAGTGGAGGAGTAGGGGAAAACTAGGAGCCAAGGGAAAAGGGGCCAAGGGCTAACATAGAGAGGGCACGGTCTTGTGAGTGAGGTTGTATGGAAAAAGGGGCCGGGGCTCAAGCCCAAAGGGGCGTAATTTTTTTTATAAAGGCAGACAGAGGCCAAACAAGGCGGGGGAAAAATTTTAAGCACTTGGTTTGGGCGCTCAGAAATATGGAAGAAAGGGGCCAAAGGTTTTAAGCCCTTGGGGGCTTAAACCCTTATTTATGAAAATACATGTTTTTTGGCCAAAAATGGGGCTTTTGGGCCAAATTAGAAATTTCGATTGGTTAAAAGGGTTTTTTTAAACCAAAACAGAGTGAGTTTACTGGTTTAAGGGGTTTCTTAGGGAAAAAATGAGGAGTTTTAGTGAAGGAAAGATTGGGGTTTTAAGAGGAAAATGAAGGATAAATAAGGGAAAATGAGGGTTATTTTTAGAGGGAAATGGACTAAAAAACAAGGATAAAATAGCCCGAAATGAGCCTTATTCTTTTAAAACAATAGGATAACTTTTTGGGAGACATAGATGAAGATTTTAGTGGACTGATGGACTTGAAATGATGAAGGCAGTGAGATTTCTAGAATTCATAATGTTCTTGTAATTTTGTTCTAGAAATCTGGGTTTGTTACATTTAGTCATCTTTGGATAAAGTCAAAATTATGGATGACTAATAGTGGCTCCACTTGGGGAGGACAACTGTCCTTTTAGGTGTCCAGAACCTCAGTTTATAGATCTCTGGCTTTCAGCAGACCAATGCCTTATCCATTGGGCAGATTTCTTCTTTTCTTGCTGGTTTTTCTCTGAAAATGACAACTTTTATCAATCTGCAACATGTGACTTTTTTCAAAACAACACCTCTACCTACCCAATCTTACTTTGTCCTAGCATTTTTTCTTCCTTTTTTGAGTGCATTTGAACTAGAAAACTCTCTGACATTTTAATTTTGAAAACAGAAACAAACTATCTAATCCTATTCCTTATTTCTTCCAAGAGTCCAGATTAAACTGTTGAACTCTTTATTTTCTACCTAAGCTACTATCTGTCAAGATTAAGCTGTTTGAAAGATTTTTATTCTCTATTTCTAAAACAGGAAATTTAAAACACAGTCAAATCAGGATTAGACTTTTTGATTTGCTATGGTGTCTATGGTTATATATACAAGTTGCACATAGACTTTATTTGCAGAAAAATAAAACAAAATGGTGAAGGCTTAAGATCTGAAAATTATAGACATCCTTCTATTCTTTTCCAGCTCTGTTTTTGAACTGTTTTAGAGCTATATGTTCCTATTCTTCCTTGGTTCAGATTTTGAGCTTGTTAGAACCATTTCCTTTCTATCCTAATCTATTCCACTGATAAGCCAAGTCTGAAAAAATCTTATCAATCTGTGCTTCTACTAACTTATCAACATAAATTTAAAGCATGTTCAACCATGATTAGGCTAGATGACTGAACAATATATCACTTTTCAAATCAACAGTGGCATTTAGATTTGCTCACTTTCAGAAAATTTTCTTTTTGGGTATGGGGCTATACCTTTTTGAATCTGCCCTCTTTTCCTTTTCTGTTGTTTTTTGTGTTTTTCTTTTTTCAAATTTGAAAACAATGTTATACACAGTGGAACATAAAGCTCTTGAATTTAGGAATCTTGGCAAAAATAGTGCTTGAGAATCCTGCCATTGATAGAACCTCCAAATAAATCTTCTCCATTCAGCTCTTGTAGAGAAAAAGCATTATGACCCCTGATAGAATGAATAATATAGGGACCTTTCCACAGATTTTCAAATTTGTCATGTTTTCCCTTTTCTTCCCTTCTATAATCCCACTTTAGAACTATATTTCCTACTTGGAAATCATTTTCTTTAGTTCTTTTGTTAAATAACTTCTTAATACTCTCTTGGACTGTTTTTGTTCTGCTGTATACTTCCTCTCTAGTCTGCTGTAAATGAATGGTCTGGTTGATCCTTCTCTGCATATAATTTTCTTCAGTTTGTACTTCTTGGAGGAGTTTTATGATTAGGACTCCTAAAGAGGTTGGGAAGACTACATCCATGCCATAAACCAGCTAATAGGGGGACATATTTATTGACTTTTTGGTGGTTAATCTATCAGCCCATAAAGCATGAACAAGCTTACCATGCCATGATTTCTGATTTTGCTCCAACAATTTTTGATAATATTGAAAAGACTTTTGTTGGAGGATTCAGCTAATCCGTTTCCTTGGGGATAGTAGGCAATGGAATGACCCAATGTAATATGATATTTATAGCAAAATTCAACCATTTTCTTGGATTTGAAGGCAACAACATTGTCTGTGATAATTTTTCTTGGACAACCAAATCTGGATAGTATGTTGGTTTCAAGGAACTTGATAATGACAGAGTTATTAGCATTCCTAGAGGGTATAGCTTCTATCCGCTTGGTAAAATAATTAGTGGTAGTGAGGATCCACTTATGTTGGGCTGGTGAAGATGGGTGAATTTCCCTAATGAAGTCCAAGCCCCATTGTTGGAAGGGAGCCTCAACACCGATGGGATGTAAAGGTAAAGGTAGGAGTTTTCTCTTACCATAAAAAAATTGACACTTATGGCAAGTCATGACAAGTTTTTGAGTATCTGGGAAAAGGGTGGGCCAATAGTAACAAGATCTGAGGATTTTATTTGCTGTAGTCTTCCAGTACAGATGTCCACTACATTCTCCCTCATGCAGCTCATGCATGATTTTTCCTGCATCAATCTCAAGTAGACATTTAAGAAATATACCGACAGCATTTTTCCAATATAAAACCCCATCTAATATGCAATAATTTAAAGCCTTCTGTTTCAAAAATCTAGCTTTAGTTTTAGACAAAGAAGGGGGGGCATTCAGATAAAGCAGCACATATATGATGTCAGCATACCAAAGTGAATTCACAAATGTTTTTTCAATGAATGGCACCGTGAATTCCTCTATTTCTTCTAAGACATCAACCATATTCATATCAAGTTCTTGGAAGTTTGACTCAGCCGTGAGTTTAGCTAATCCCTGCCTTTTGATTAGTTTGGTAGGCCTGATTTCTAAGTCATATTCTAGAATAATAGCAATCCATTTTCCCCTTTTACCATCAGGGTCTTGACTTAGAATATCCGTGACAACTGTGTGTGGAACAAAAGCAATGATGTGAGAATGCAAGATGTAGACTCTAAAGTCTTTCAGTGCTTTTACCAAGGTTAAGGCTTGTTTCTCCATGATGTTATACTTGAGTGGAGCATCTCTTAAAGCCTTAATAAAAAGGGATATAGGTTGTTCATGCCCCATGTCATTCTTTTGTAGTAATACTGCAGCTATTTTATGTTCAGATGCAAAAGAAAAGATATAAAAATCCTTGGTGAAATCAGGACTAATAAGAACTGGTGTTTGAGTTAAAGCTTGTTTCACTAGTTCAAATGATTGCTTAGCTTGTATTGTCCATTTAACACCTACCTCTTTCTGAAGCATGTTTGTGATATTTCTTAATAGCTCAGCAAGGTTGGGGGTGAATCTCCTTAAAAATTTATCTTCCCAATGAAATATTGTAATTCTTTGAGGTTTCTAGGATGGTTGATTTTCAATATGCCATCAATAATTTTAGGGTCTACTTTGATTCCCTCTTCAGAAATTATGTGGCCAAGAAGCTTTCCTTCTTAGAGACCAAAGAGTGTCTTTTTGGGATTCAAAGATAAGCCATATTTCCTACATTTCTCAAAAAAATTTCTTAAATGAATCTAGTGTTCCTCATCATTTTTAGAGAAAATAGTAATGTCATCAAGGTAAATGATTATAAAATAGCCTATGTCTTCTAAAAAATCTATGTCCATGGCCCTTTGGAAGGTGGCCCTTGCATTCATTAAACCAAAGGCATTTTGACACACATGAATGTACCCCAAGGTGTGGTAAAAGCAGTTTTATGTTGGTCACTTGGGAGTGCTAAAACTTGATTGTAACCTGAGAACCCATCCAGCAGTGAAATTATTTTAGACCCAACCACTCTTTGAAGTATATGATCCATTTTTGGCAAGGGATAGTTATCTTTAAGAGAGGCTCTATTAATATTTCTGAAATCAATGCAAAGCCTAATTTCCCCAGTCTTTTTCCTAACATATACTAGGTTGGAAACCCATTCTGAATACCTGATAGGAATTATGATCCCAACATCATACATTTTCTTAATCCCAACATCATACATCATACATTTTCTCCTTCTGAGTTTTTGTTTGAAAGGTTTCTGATTATCCTTAAGAGGAATTTTGTGTTGAATGATGTTGGTATCATATGATTTTAGAACCTTGTATCCCCATGCGAACACTTCTTTAAACTCTTTGAAAAGTTTTATGTATTTCTGTTTGATATGAGCTGGGAGAGTGCTGGATAATTTTATCATCTTAGGTTCTTCTAGGATGCCTATTTTATGTTCTTCTATGTTTGTTTCTATAGGCTCCATCCTTGGTTCCTTGACTACATCATTGAAATCAAAAAGTTGTTCTAATGGTGCAAGACCTCTTGGAATTGTATCATTTTTACATTGTAAAACTTCCAGGTCTTTCTGATCTGTGTTCTCAATTATTTCTGCTCCAAAAGGATGTTCAAAATGGTTTATATCAGTGGAAAAAGACAGCTCTATTTCAGGGTATTGTTCTTCATTAAAACATTCTTCCTTATCGCTTGAAGTGGATGTTGGTATGACAAAATCATTCTTTGATTGCAGAAAATCATCTATGTGTTCATCTCCTTCAAACACTTTCCAGTAATCCTCATTGTCAGGTATTGTAGCTATGTTTTTTACCTTTATATCAGATTTTTCATTTGTCTGCGGTATTTGGAAATTACTAGTAGTAAAGGCAAGTTCATTTGCTAGATGATTTTGAGCTCTTGGGATGAAAATGAGTTCATATTTTTCAAAGGTTTTCAGGAGATCAAGGGCAAAATTTCTATATTCTCTGAGTTTTGGGTTTCTGGTTGAATACTCCCCTTTGATTTGTCTGATAATTAGCTCAGAATCCCCTTGGACTGATATTCTTTTGGCTCCTAAATCTTTGAGTAAGTGTAGGCTGATAAAGAGGGCTTCATATTTAGCAATGTTATTTGTACATGGAAAATCCAGAGTGTAGGAAAATCCTTGGTCTGTGTTCTGTATCCATACACCAGCCCCTACACTTATTTTTCTACAAGAGCCATCAAAGTTTATTTTCCAAGATATTTCACTCTCATTTTCATCTTCTTTCTGCTGTTTAAGGCTACTAAAATTTGGACTGTTCTTTTCTTGAATTGATGGCAGATTTGATTGTTCTGGTAGACTAAATTATCCTTTGTTTTCCTTTTCTTGTTGAATGATTTCATCTTCATTATATAAGATAAAAGAATCCAAATCTGAATGGATGGAGTAGATAGGAGAATTGTTTGGTCTATCTATATTGCTCACCATGTATTTCATGTGGGATTCCCTGTATATTCTTCTAGTTTGGTTAAACACTGGGATGGTGGCATAATACATGTCCATTTGGAGGCTTCCTTGAATTTTGGCTCCCCATGATCTAGATAAAAGCATGCCATATTTAGGGCGAATGTCAGCTACCACTATGTCCATTACTAGACTCTTAGCAGGAATTTGTGACAAGTTAACACACAAATCTTTAATTAGGCCTAAGCATTTGACCCTGCTGGAATAAAAAGAATACAAGTCTTTGTATGGTTTAGTAATTTCTAAGCCTAGGCTTTCCATTACTTCTTTGGGCATAAGATTGTGAGAAGCACCTGAGTCTAGCATGGCATTATGCAAGATTTTCTCATGTATATTCAAGCTGACATAGAAGGGAGGGACAATGCCTTCTTGGTATTTCCCTTCAACTTCAGGACCAAACAATAATTCTAATTTATCATCTGCCAAGTTTAAAGTATCAGTGTCACTGACCATATTCAAAGCTTTCAAGACTTGTTTTTTATATACATCCTAAGTTACTAGTTCAACTAAGGGTATGGTGATTTTAATCTTGGCAATTTCTCCTTCAAAGCTGAAAGGAACTATTTTTTTTGACATATTTACGTCTGTTTTGTCATTTACAACTCTTTCAGCAATTTTGATTTGTTGAACTTTATTTGAACTATTGTTTGGGACATATTTGTTAGGGCCACTAGCAGAAGTACTAGGGAAGCTTTGTTCACCACTTTGTTGAAGGTTTTTGTCTTTATTCTGATCAGTTTTCTTGGCTGAAGTGTTGGTGTCACTTGCTATTTTCTTAGGCTGATTTTCTGAGGTTTTCTTAATACCAGTACTAGTGTTTTTGTCATTGGAACTCTCTCAGCTACCTTTGCTTCTAAGATTGTATTGTTTGTGTACCTCCATGATAGCATTTTCAAACCCCAATCTGTAATCTTCAGAATCGTCATTTTTGTATTCATTTTGTTCTGGAGAATAATCCTTGTTCTTCTTCAGTGATAAAAACATTTGTCTCACTGTCAGATCCTATCAAGTTTACATGATTTTCTTCCAACCATTCAACTTCCCTTTCTTCTTCTTGATCAACATAGTTTTGTTGAAAGGGAGGCCTATTATGCTGGTCATTTTCTCTCTGTCTATCTTGATTAGGGTCTCTCTTGAGATTTTGGTTTCTATTTTTGTTTTTATTTTCTCTAGGAGGCACTCTATCATTTAGATTTATCTTTTCTAGCATCCACTCCATTACCTTCACTAAGTTATCTATTTTAGTATCTGATGATGAGGTTGAATCCATTGCATCATCTTTGTATATAACTCTTTTTTTGTTCTCAACCTAGCTCTTTTCTCAATCAGATTTGCCTCTACACTCATGGCTCCCCTCTGCATATCTTCTAAAGTTGAGGGGTCTCTTTCTCATAGCTGGTAGGCCATTTCAGGGTCAAAGCCTTCTAGGAATTTAGCCAAGGCTAAGCCTAGTGGAGGTTTCATATATGGAGGAAGTGCATTATACACACTATTGAATCTAGTGCAGTAATCATGGACACTTTCCCCAGTATTCCTTTTGAGATTAGTATAGTCTGAAAGGATTTGGAGAGGGTTCTTTCTAATTTCCCATTTGTTTATGAATGTTTGATATAAAGAAGGGAGATCATTTATGCTATGAGGAGCTAATTTTTAAAACCATTTCTTGGCTTCTCCTCCTAAACTTTGAGCAAAAATTCTCATCTTAATGGTCTCTTCTTCTATTTCCATGTAATCGAAGGCATCATTCATTTTATCTACGTGTTGTTGGGGGGTAGTAGGTTCATTTCTAGTAAAATGGGGAATTTTGGATTGGTAATCATTTGGTAGGGGAACCAGAGGTTGTGGTAACACTAATGGAGCATACCATGCTACCATGATAGGAAATAATGGGGGATTTACAAGAGGTGGATTAACAAGAGGGAAAGTGGGCTGAAATGGAGTGTGTTGAATAGTGGATGTGTGGATAGGAGTGGAAGAAACACTTGGGCCAACAAACTGATGATGAGAAGATTTGTTGTGGAAGGAGCTAAAATGATGGAGAAACTGAGAATAAGGTGGAGTAGAAGGTGAAGCTTCTCTGCTAAAGCTCTGTTGCAAATCTGTGGTTTCAAATTCAGCTTGGTTTAAATTACTTTGAGACTTATTTCTGAATAGGTTCTTTGTATAAGGTAAGTCAAAGTGAGGATCTTCTAAGACTGTAAGATCTTTAGGGATAGATCTTATTCTTAGGATGGTCCTATCAGTAGTTGATTTTCCAGATCTAGAAGTCTGCCACAAAATCTTCTCTGGATTGTCAACTATGGTAGGGGGATTAGGATCTGGATGGGATCTAGTATGGACCCTATGTGAAGCCAGATTTCAGCTTTTCAAAATTTAGAGAGGTTTAGGTTTTAGGACTGTTTTTCAAAAGTTTTCCTCTCACAATGATTTCTATAATAGGACAACTAGGCTCCTAAAATTTCTCAAGGCTAGTCAACACAGTCCTAAGGAAATCTGAAGTACTAGTGAGGTAATAGGCCTACTGGGGCTAGTGGAGTCGCCAGGTGGAAATTTTTAACTTTTCTGAAGGTAAAATATTTTATGGTCCACCACCAATGGTTTATTTCAAAACCAATCTAAAATGTTTTTGGGTTTTTCTGAGTTTTATGGTTGTTTGAAGGACTAATGAGTCTATAATAACTTTCTAGGCAACTATGAATTCAGAGGGTCCCGCCGTGATCGCCAGGATGTTGGTATCCTGTGATTTAGCAGATTGGCATACTAAATGACAAGGAAACACATAAACCAGTCTTTAGAGCTCTAGGGTCTAGCCCTCCTAGTCTTAGAGAGGGATCTCTCAATTGTTTTGCAAAGATATGACTTGTTTGCTTATAAATGGTTGATTTTAGGCTAGTTATTAAGCATGAGTTTGTTTGTTTTTTTGATGGGACATGATGTTCTAGGAAGCATAGATAGGAAAGGGAAATATCTAAGTCATTGGGAAATGGAGTCAAATGGAAATGGTAACAAGTTTGTAGATGAATCAAGGGTGTCAAAGGGAAAATCTAACTTGGTTGTTGGATTAACAAAGTATTTCAGGTGAAATGAAATGAACATTAAGGTTTTAGAAAAAAGAAAAGAAAAACCGAGGGCAATTAAGAATCCTTAATTATATGTACTTCTCAACAAAGGGACTTAAAACATTATCTGAACATGAAGAAGTAATTTATAGACAGGGCTAACCATGAATTCTAGAAATTACACTTCAACAAATAACAATCTCAAGATAAACTTTCAAAATGAAATCTAAGAGTTGAGGAACGTTTTATTTCATCAAAGATTTCACTTTCAAGGATAAGAAAAAATTTAAGATAAATAGATAACTGCATTCATAGAAGATGGAACTCCTAAAAATCCAGGACTGCAATTATAAGGACTTTCAAAACAATTATTTGAGTAAGTACAAAGGGTATGATCAAAACAAACCTCTTTGGAAAACTTTAGACAATGGTACTTTGAAAGGAGACTTCAGAAATAGTTTTTAAAGTGTCAACAAGAAGCAGGGAAAACCATAAATCATCTTGAGGCCAAATGTATGAATTACTTTTGAAATAAACAAGCTTAAAGGTTGAAAAGCAATTGAAATTACTCAATCAAACATTTAGCAGATGAAAACATAAAGACAGTGAAGAGTAAACAGGTCTAAGGTGCTTCCAGGAGACATTTCTTAGCCTAAAAATTTTACTCTACTGTAAGTAAGCAGTGATGAAAACAGAATGGAAAACAAGAGAAAACATTGACAATTTAGAATACTTCACCAACAACCAAGCTCAGGGATCCAATGGCAGAGCTTTCTTCATCCACAAGCAGGTTAAAATATCCACAGGTTCCAGTACATCAACTTCTTTTCAATCTCAGCAGAGCTATATATTACTTCAAAGAGTTATCAAAATGCCCCTTTACAATGAGTTCGAATGCAGTATTTATGCTGCAAATGAGGAGGTGGAAACATCTAGGGTTAAAAAAATGGCATTAATGACATAGTAAATGCACTCCTATCCTTAAAAACCATGCAAGGCATAAGGTAGGAATGTTTCTCAACTATTTATCTGTGTATTAAATCTATATTTATCTCCTGAGGATGAAACAACTGAAAAGATTGACTTTGAGACTCCTTTCTGCCCTTTAAAATAACTATCTGATAGTTTATAATATCTTCTCTTGCGTAATAACTGCCAATTTTCCCTTTGAGACATAAAATAAGTAAAAGGTGTCTTTTTGAGTTATTAAGTGAATAACTGTTCCTTTGATGCATTCGAGGCTGTCTTCAAGCCTATCTTTCCTTTATTTTATCGTTAAAACTACCTTTTACTATCTTTTAACACTTTATCTGATTTCTTTAAACCCTTTGATTTATCCATTTTTATTGTGTTCTATTCCTTAAATCATCGATTTTTAAGCCTTTTATCCTTCTATCTTCTAACCTTTAAAACCCTGATTAAGCTTTGAAACTCTGTTTCAAGACCTTGATTGTGCCTCAAGATTTTAACCTTGGATCTTTTAGCCATCAAACTTCATCTTCACGGTTCTTTCTTTGCTTTTTTTTTGTGCAGGTGTCTCCGACGTGCCGAGGGTCTCATTTACGTAACCAACACTTTTCAAACCATAGAATTAACCCTCGAACGCTCATTTTTGGTGATTGCGTAGTTATTTTGGGTTTGAAAGGTAGTGACCCTTGGCCCTGCTTCTTTTTGAACCATAAAAGGCTTTTTTGCCTTTTAAAAAAATGTCATTGAACCCTGCAAAACAAATGAATCAATAAAACATTTATAAAAAACATGCAGTAGAGGTTTCACTTCTTATAGAGGCTGTGTGGGGCAGAGGAGCTGGGCGGAAGTGGAGATGCAGGCGGAGGAGGGAATCATATGGCGGAGAGGTGAAAAAACTGCAAAAAACCGGGTTGAATTTTGAAAAATAGGCGCGAAAATGAAAAGTGGTTTTTTGCGAAACCACGAATGGTTTTCGCGTTGCCCATGAGCGGTTGGCGATTTTTCCCTGGGGGAACGCAATTGCATTGATCTCTCGCCATGTGCCCCTTGCAAAACCACTTTTTTCGTGTGAATTTGAGGTGTTAAACCTCAACAACGGATCGACCGTGATTTATGATTTGGACCGTCAGATCTCCGTCGGTGAGATCGACAGTGCAGAAAGAACGCGAGACCGGGCACAAGTTTGGAGGTGTGGGACCTAGCGGACAGGTGGAAAATGGAGGTTTAGTGTGAAGGCTTGGGTGGAAAGTGGGACCCAAGGGATGATGTTAATGGTTTTGTCGGGGAGTGGAACGGTTGGGAGTGGAAAAGTCGTTGGATGGTCGGGTTTTGATGGTGGAGGTCACTCTGTGGGGTAGTAAGGCAGGGAAAAAGGAAAGGGAGGGGGGCTTAAGGAAAGGCACAGGCAGTGGTCCAGTGGAGGAGTAGGGGAAAACTGGGAGCCAAGGGAAAAGGGGCCAAGGGCTAACGCAGAGAGGGCACGGTCTTGTGAGTGAGGTTGTATGGAGAAAGGGGCTGGGGCTCAAGCCCAAAGGGGCGTTAAAACTTTTATAAAGGTGGACATAGGCCAAACAAGGTAGGGGAAAAAGTTTAAGCGCTTGGTTTGAGCTCTCAAACATATGGAAGAAAGGGGCCAAACGTTTTAAGCCCTCGGGTGCTTAAACCCTTATTTCTGAAAAGACATCTTTTTTGGCCAAAAATTGGGCTTTTGGTCCAAATTAGAAATTTTGATAGGTTAAAAGGGGTGTTTTAAACCAAAAAAGAGTGAGTTTACTGGTTTAAGGGGTTTCTTAGGGAAAAAATGAGGATTTTTAGTGAAGGAAAGAGTGGGGTTTTTAGAGGAAAATGAAGGATAAATAAGGGGAAATGAGGCATATTTTTAGAGGGAAATGGACTGAAAAAATAGGGATAAAATAGCCTGAAATGAGCCTTATCATTTTAAGACAGCAGGATAACTTTTTAGGAGACATAGATGAAGATTTCAGTGGACTGATGGACTTGAAATGATGAAGGCAGTGAGATTTCTAGAATTCATAATGTTCTTGTAATTTTGTTCTAGAAATCTGGGTTTGTTACATTTATTCATCTTTGGATAAAGTCAAAATTATGGATGACTAACACAATGACTAGGAGATCAGAGGAGTATCTTCCCTTAACCTGTGCAGGCATTCTAAGGCATTCAGAATCAGAGTTTCTCTCTTGATTGTGACCTGGTTAGACAAGGAAGCCAATTTGGTGTAAATCCAAATTGGCGTTACGACGAACGTAACCAAGTTCTCCTGTGATGCGGGAAGATCAGGTGTAGTGGCGGCTTGTCTGATAGGCTGTAGAAATGCCTGAATCTACTGATCTAGCTATCCCCATGTCTTTTCCTCATTCAGTGTACTAGAGAAGGAATATGGTGAATTTCATGCATCGAGTCAATGCCACTGATCAAATGCTCATATGCAGTCATCACCATCTCTAGATCTTTAACTATTTTCTCCTTGGATTGCATCTTCATGCGATTCTGGACCTTGTCATTCTAAGTGTGAATCCAATATTTCTTGGGCAAGGTTTCCAAAGCTTGTGGATATTTTCTTGTCCATTCTATCATTCTATCCAAGGCGGTGGAGGCCTCTTTCAATTGGTCATTCCTCTTCTTCGCTTCCACTTGGGCTCTTAGTAGGGGTGCGACTGTTTGTTTTATGGTGAACATCTCCCCGTAAACCTGTCTCATGGTGACTTCCAGCACCACCAACTCTCTCTGGACAGTAAGCGGTACTTCGTTAATAAGAGTGTTTTTGCCTTGGAGTTGTTGGATTTCTTCCCTTAGTGCTCTCTTTTCTTGCTCTGACCTAGCTTCCCTTTGTTCAGAGTCCTATAACCTATTTTGTAGGGAGAGGATTTCCCTACTCATCCGGCTCACATTTTCTTTTGTGGCTACGGAAAAAGAAGTGCCAACTGATGCTATCATCACTAGGTTGGTGGTCCTAGTGTCTAGGACTATGTCCTTTTCCGTCTTGGCTGTGAATGGGGCGACAGGGTTCCGTGCTAGGAATCTCCTTTTTTCCTGCCGAATTTTGAAGGTGAACTGATCATAAGTGAGTCTCATCAGGTTGAAAACCTCCTCCTCCTATCCTTCAGAGGAGCCCAGCTCTGAGAGTGCAAAACATGTGTTAATTTGCAGGTACTTCGATGGGTGGCAGCTCGGTCTGTACTCCTGTTACTGGAGGAGGTGTTTCGACGTCTTTTGATCCATGATCCTCTTCCTCTTTTCTCTTCCATTATTATTCCTCTTTCAATAACCGCTCCACCTCTGCCTTATCTTGTTCTGCCTTTTTCCTGTGCTCTGCTTCTACTTTTTTTTTCTCTTCTTCCTTTCTTCTTTGTTCAACTTCTGCTCTTGATTCCTCTTCTTCCTTCCTTTTCTGTTCGACCTCCACATGATCCAATTCTTTCTTGAACTGCCGTTCAGCTTCTGCTTTTGCTTCCTACTCTTCCTTCCTTTTCCGGGCATTCTCCGCCTGTTTCTTTCTCTGTTCCACCTTCAGGTTTTTCTTATGCTTATCTTCATCTTCTTTTGCTTTCTTTTCAGCTTCTAGCTGAGCTTCTACTTCCTTTTCTTTCTGTTGGGTGGCAGAGTTGTGGCTTGTGCTAGTTCGGGGCTTCTTGGCCTGGGAAGAAGAGGCGCCTCCCAACTCGCAGATTCTTTCCTCCAAAGTATGATCATCTTGATCCTCATGATCGGATGCTCCCGGGGTGAGTTCCCTATCGATGTTATACCAGTTTCTTTTCGCATCCTCAGATGGGCGTTCAGTGTGTTGGTAGCTGCATTTGAACTTGGCCCATTTGCAGTGGCTAGGGACTATCCTCTCAGGATCGTATGTCCAATGATCCAAAGGCCACAGGAAGAATCCTTTGATTTGTTCAGCTTCCACCTCTACCTCCCTGAAATCCTTGACTGTGTAAGCACCAATGGTGAGCAACAATGTAGGCCATGACTTTTTCTTACCTTTAGTAAGGACCTTTGAGAAGCCATAAGTCATCTGATAACATACTTCCTGAAGAAGCATCTTGTCCGTGATGAATCGGGGCAGAGCATGGGGAGTCTTGAATGAACCGAAGACTCGAATAAAGGTGTATTATGCAAATGGAAACCAATGTGCTACCTTGAATAATGTTTCCATGGCTCGCCAGGACATGCATGGGGTATCCTGACCGAAAAATTTCCCGTAGACTGCAGGGATGAAACTTTGTGAGATTGACTCTATATCCTGCTTGTATTTAGAGTCCCAGAATACCTGCAATTATTTGTGAAATGGGCGTGCCCATTTCTGGTCCCAGTTGTGAGCCCATCCCTCAAAGTAACACCTGGAGAAAACTGCATCCAATAGATAGGAGGCCATGTAAAATTCGGACGAGTATCCCTCCTCTGGTGCCAGTGCTACAGATATGTTTATTTTGATAGCTGCCATTAGTAAGCTAGCCCAATTGAAATGGGTGCCATATACAGTGACAAATTTCATCAGGTATACCCAAGAACCACTGAATTTGGTGGCATCGAGACAACCATATATCCTACAAAGCATAGCCGCCACCAACTTGTATACCTTTCTGAGGCCTGCCACTGGATACTCCTGATTCTTCTTGATCTTGAACTTCTCGAGTTCTTCCCACCATCCTCTCAGGGTGTCTGCTATGGGGACCGCATGGGTGGTGGCCCATTCCTCTGTGAATGTCTGTTCTCGCTTTGGAAGTGCGTAATAATATTCTGCATCTAAGCCTTTTAGATTTGCAAAAGCCTTTCCCTCGTAGTCTCAAACTACCCACTTCCTGGGGTTGATCTTCTATATGATCCATTCAATAATTTCCGCACATGGGAATATAGCTGGGTGGGCACCTGCATAGTGAAGCTTCGACCTCTTAACTTGTACATATACTTGTCGGTCGGGGAGGTCCTCTGGAAATTATGGTTGTGCGAATTCTTGGTATACTTCATACCAACTCATGCTTTATCCTTTGCTAAATGTACATGCGGTGTCCCCATAGATCGCGGGAGGAGACATTGGTATTTCACTTTCTGTGATTTCTATCTCTGGGCTCTTATTTTTCTTGCGAACTGTCGGGAACTCTAACTCTGCTTCAAGGTTCTATGACATGTTCATAAAATAGTCCCAGGATAACGTAGATGCCATAATAATAAATTTCTAGGAACTGCTTTTAACTCTGACCAACTGAGATCCAGGAAAGGGTGGATCTGCGACTTAGTGACCTATTTCTTGGGTCGCTAGCTCGCAGAGGTTTAAACTTTAGAAGGGACTGACCCTGCGACTTAGCGACCCTACAGCAAGGTCGCGAGGTCACTGGGTTGCATTGGTTTAACTATTCATGAGGGTGCGACCTTGCGACTTAGTGACTTGCAACTGGGTCGCTGGGTCGCCGAGTCGCATTGATTTAATAATTCACGAGGGTGCGACCTTGCGACTTAGTGACTTGCGACCGGGTCGCTGGGTCACTGAGTCGCCAGGTCGCAAACGTCCAATTTTGAGTGGGATGCGACTTAGCAACTTAGCGACTGGGGTCGCTGGGTCGCGGGGGTCACGAGGTCGCGGGGGGCGCGAGGTCATGGGGGTCGCGAGGTCGCGGGGTTAGAGGTCGCACTAGGGCTGGCCGGAAGATTTCGATGGTGACATGGTCCTTTGTTTCATTTTTTAACTTAAAACAATATAAGGACTGAGTGAGGAAAACCATAAATGAAGATGAAGTGGTCATTGGGGGAAGAGACAGACACAGGGGAGGCTGGTTGGCTCCATTTATAAATCTGTGTTAGGAATGGCTGTGGTTTGGATAATTGGAAAAGGCTCAGGTTCAAAAGGATCTGAAATGGGAGATGGTGGGTGGATTAAAAAGGGCTAAGGTCAGTGGAAAGGGGCAAAAAATAGAAAAAATGGAAACATCAAGAGGATTAGGCAACTTACCCGATAAAATCGCGCTCCAGTTGGCCTGTCAGAAGCATTTTTTTGCTCTTCGTCGCGTGGGTGAAATGCGACCTAGCGACCCTTTTATTTATAAAAGGGTCGCGCGTGCGGGAAATAAATGAGGCCGATGGGTCGTAAATATCCCACTCTTATGAGATGTGCAGCCTTGCGACCTGGGGGGTCGCAAGGTCGCTAGGTCACAATTTTGAAATTTGAGTGCGATTTGCGACTTAACGACCTGGTGACCTGATAGGTCGCAGGGTCGCTAGGTTGCAAATTGGGAAAAAAACCTACTCTGCGACTCATCGACTTAAGGCTTTTTCTGAAACAGACTTGAACTTCAGATTTTGGCTTAGCTTTTCGATGCTCAGGGGGCTCAAAAAACTTTAGATGGTGAATTTTTGGAGGGTGTTGTAGCGGCTACAACAAATGGCGATTCACTGGTAGGGTCCAGAATCTCTGCCGGTGTTTCATCTAGAAGGGGGGGGTTGGGGGGGGGAAGGACGTAAAACATTTGTTCCTTTCACCCTGTGGGTCCCACTTCTTTCGTCTTCGAGCCTTGCGCATTTTATCCCCCTATCTGCCTGCCCTTGGGTGCCATTTTACCGTGTCTTCATTCTTGGAGACTGGATGAAAAAGTTTGGAGTAACCCCAGGGGTTTACAGATCCAGTATATTTTATTTGTCCCTCATTATGTTTCTCTGCTGCCAGCGAACCAGATGGTCCTAGCGGAGTCACTGCCTAGGAATCACGAGCGTTGCTCCCCTGCCAATGAGCCTGGTCAGTACCTCGGCAGAGTCGTTATATTGCCTCTCTGCGTAGGAAGAATTTCTCAATCCTTTACCCTTTATTCATGTGCTTAATGCACTTATTGAAATGTGCTCAGGGCACTTATTTTTTGTGCTCAGGGCACTTATTTTTTGTTTTGGCAATTATTTCCTGGGCGGATGAGGGATCCCAACTTATTTTACTTGCAAGAGAGGTTGCTCCTGGTCTATATGAGGACTTATGGTTTTCCTGGATTTCCGTTCTTCACCTGATGCTAACCCCTCCCTTTTCCTTCCAGTAACCTATTCAACCGAGCGTTGCCTTTTTCACAGTAGTCCCTTGGGCCAGCATACTAGGTAAGCTGTTGTGTTTTGGTCCGAAGGCCTTAGTCATGTTCTTGCCATTGGGTGCCTATCACAAGTATGCTTGCCTCCTTTTACAGTATGGGGAGAGATAATACACCAACATAGATCCTGACTCGGTATGCCTCTTGAGTAGCTTCTATATCCCCTTTCAAAAAATGGATGCCAAGGGAAGGAAAAGGTTAAAGGGAGCCTATGTGGAACAAGCGATTTATTGAAAACAAGAAAGGTAAAGAAAGAAAAAAGAAAAACAAGAAAAAATATGGTACAGGATGTAGTGATGGCCCCGAGAGGCTGTCAAGTGAAATAGTATTTAAGGTCGTGTCCATTCACAGGGAGGACCTCAATCCTCCCTTCAAGAGTTTGTAACCTGTAAGTGTGGGGACCGATCTTCTGTCTGACCTGGAAAGGGCCTATCCATAATGCATGGAACTTGGAGTGTTTCCCTTTATCTTCATGAGCTTTATCCCATTTGAGGCAAGGTCACCTACTTCAAAAATCTTGTTCTTGGCTGACTTTTTGTCAAACCATCGTTTTATCCGTCCTTGGTGGATGGTGAATTTTTCCTGAGTTTTTTGCCTTTCCTCCTAAAGTTTCAGTAATGTGTCTATTCAGGCTTGTAGAGCAAGGCAAGGAGTGCCATGAATCTCTTGAGATAACCAGAGTGCCAAGAGAGACAAGTTGGGAGGAAGGATAGCTTCTTTTCCGTACACGAGGAAAAAGGGGGAGGTACCTAGGGAAGGTTTGGGTGTGACTCGATCTACCCAGAGGGAATTGTAGAGTGCCCTATGCCAATTTCATTGTTGGGACAATAGAGTCTTTTTGATGATGCAGATTAGGTTCTTGTTAGTTGACTCAGCTAACCCGTTTCCTTGAGGGTAATAGTTGGCAGAATATTTAAGTACGATACCATTTTCTAAAGCAAAATCATATAATTTCAATGACGAGAAATATGTTGCATTGTCAAAAACAAGGGAGGTTGGAACACCAAACGTGATCATGATGCATTGGGTGATGAAGGCTATTAACTCTTGATCATTGACTTGGCGTAACGGTACCGCTTCAACCCACCTTGTGAAATAGTCTCTGGCGGTAAGGATGAACCTGTGTTGCTTGGAAGAGTGTGGTAGGATCTCCCCAATCAAGTACAACCCCCATTGTTGAAACGAATCTTCCACTGCTACAGACTGTAATGGGGCCAAAGGCCGAATATCTCTATTTGTGAACTTTTGGCATTGCTGGCATTTTCGAACATATGCGTGTGCATCTTTAAACAAAGTAGGCTAATAGAAACCGGTACGCATGATCTTGTGAGCAGTGGTGTCTCCTGCATAGTGCCCCCCGGAAAGGCCATCGTGAAGTTCTGCTAATATTTTTTGTGCCTCATCCCATTCCAAGCAGCGTAACAAGACACCGTTGTGATGTTTGCTGAACAAATTACCCTGCACTAGCTAGTAGGATATAACTTTTAGTCTCAATGCACGCTTCTGCTTGGTAGTTAAAGCGGGGCCCATGGGGTCGTGTTTCAGATATTTTAGGAGATCTGTGTACCAAGAGGATGTATCCTGTGGGGTCGTGCTATCAATTTGATACATATCGATCTCGTGTTCCCAATTTTCTTCCTCATTGCCCCATGAGTCAACTGCCTCTGTGGCCATGTGGCACAATCCTTGGCCCTTCACAGTGTGTGTTGGCTTATATTCCAAGTCATACTCCTGAAGGCATGTCATCTAGTTGCCTTGTCGCTCACCCAGCTCCTATTGTACGAATAGTGAGCGAACAGATGGGTGAGGCATGAAGACTATGACATGATTCTTCAAAATATACGGCCTGAAATGTTTGACCGCCTTGTATACTGCATACGCTTGTTTGTCAATATCTAGGTAATTCAGCTCGGTGCCTTGCAATTCAGTGCTCATAAATGATATAAGCCGTTTGTTGTGGCAGTCATCTTTTTGAGTGAGGATGGCGGCCAAAGATGAATCTGAGGCAAAGGTGTACAAAATAAAGCCTTTTTTGAAGTCCGGACTATAAAGAGAGGGTGCTTCCGCGATGGCTCGTTTAATGTTTTTGAACGCTTCTTTCTCAGGGGGATTCCATTTAAAAATAGTGTTCTTCCTAATAATTCCTTGTGATGGTTTCACGATCTGGGCGAAATCTGATGTAAACTTTCATACAAAGTTGATTTTTCCAAGGAAGGACTGCATGGCTTTCTTCCCGCTTGGGGGCGGTATTTGAGCTATGACTTTCGCACATTCTGGATCCACCACTATGCCGTCTTGAGTTATTATGTGTCCCAACAAGTTTCCTTTGGTGACGATGAACATGCTTTTATTTGGGTTCAGTGAGATCCCATACTTCTGACACCTTTCAAAAATTGGCTTGAGGTGGTGTATGTGGTCAGATCTGTGCTTTGAAAACATGGTGACATTGTCAAGGTATACTAACACGCTTTTCCAAATAAGTCATATGAAGGTGATGTCCATAGCTCTTTGGAAAGTGGTGCCGACGTTAATCAGCTTGAAGGGCATGCGTCTGAAAGCAAATGTTCCCCACTTAGTTTCGAATGTGGTTTTGAGCCGATCGGGCTCAGCCACTAGTACTTGATTATACCCTGAAAACCCATCCAATAGAGAGAACATTTCTGACCCTGATACAACTTGAAGGATTTTCTCCATAGGAGGAACCAGATAGTTGTCTTTGTCGGAAGCTCTGTTCAAATTTCTGAATTCTACGCACAAATGGATTTCCCCAAATTTCTTGCGAACAGGGACCAAGTTGGACACCCAGGTCGAATGTCTAACTTTGAAAATTATCCGTGCATCCAAGAGCTTCTTTAGTTCCTTTTGGATCATTGGTTCTAGAGATGGGTGTACTTTTCTCAGTTTTTGTTGGAACGACTTCACTCCTTCCTTGATGGGTATGACATGATGGATGATCCTCATATCATAAGTCTGTAGATCGTCATACGTCCAGGCAAACACATCTCAGTATTTCTTAAATAACCCAGTGAATGCTTGTTTCCCCTAAGGGGTGCATTTACTACCTAAATTTACAAGCCTGGGATCCTTGTTTGTCCCGAGGTTGATTTTCCAGTGTACTAACGTGGAACTTTGCACCTTCGTATTTGGGGGCCCTCAGAAACGGTTTTATAAGTCAAACAACTTTTTGAGTGACACGACCCCTTTGGGTATTGGGTTTTCTTTCTGATTTTTTAGTTCCTCTTGCAAAGCCCGATCATGATCCTCTTCTTCCATAAATGCATATTTGAATATATCTGTGTTGAGCATGAAATCCAGTACCTGTTGGTCATCATTAAAAATGCGTAAATTAGTAACATTATCTGGTATGGACGGCTTGTATAAAACTTCAATGAAAAATCCATCTCTAAGTGGGGTGAACCTAGCGGCAGAGTTGGCAAGTGTATCAGTTGTTGCATTATGCATTCTAAGTACAGATTTAATACCAAAAGCATCAAAAGCTGAAATTAAGTGCCATACCTCTTACTGGTAACCTTTCAGATGGGGAGACAAGCAATGGATGGTGTTGCGTACCTAACAAGTGATAATCTTGGAATCGCCAATTACCTTCAAACAATGGACTTTTAGATCTATGGCCTTTTGGAGTCCCAGTATCAGCGCCTCATACTTAGCTGTATTATTGGTGCATTGAAACTCTAACCGGCAGGAAATTAGAAATTTGGTCTTTTGCGGGTCTAGCAACATGCAGCTCGCGCCAGCCCTGTCTTGGGTTTTGGAGCTGTCATAGTATAAGTTCCAAGTTTCATATTCTAATTGGATAAGGCGATCTATGCCTATTGAAGATGTGCTAGGGGCACTAGTTTCTGAAGAGTCTCGGTTGGATGGGAGGGAGTTTTCAGCAACCAGAAGCAGTTCAGACTGAATGTCTTGGGTGATCGGGGATTGGCAAGTCTAATAACAACCAAAGATGGACTCTAAGAAACACATACCAAGCTCTTCTTGCATGAAACTGACCGGTTTTTTAGTTGCATCCAGGTTAGTCACAATATGTTTCATGTATGGTTCACTGTCGATCCATATTTGGTTATTTTTGCCTTTGTACGGGAGCCAAAGGTGGGACCAATTAGTGACGAAGTACCCTTGGAGCTTGCTAGACCAATCTCTGCTCAATAGAAGGCCATAGGCCTCAAGGATATCCACGATTACGATGTCGATGCATTGATGCACTCTGGAGTTGGAGGATAAGTGGATAATGATGTTGTTTAGTTCACCAACTACGGGGACCTGAGATCTATTGACCTGGATAATTCTGGCATCTGTTTTCTCCGAGCGGATGTTTAAATTCTTGCACACGGATAAGGGCATAACATTCATGGATGCACCAAAATCGATGAGACAGTTGTGGACATTGAAGTTAAAAATCTCAAGGGAAAGGGGGAAAGGTGGCGTGGTTCCCCTGGAGTTGGTGTTTATGGCATTTACGATGGACTGGGGACTAGTATCAGTTTGGGTAGATGTGATGCTTACAGGTTTGGTTGACGATAGATTGGAAAAGGCCTTCAGAATGAGCTCTCGTTGGTTAGCAATGTGGGCAAGCTCGTAGAGAGATATGTTGGCAATGGTCTTCTTCATGTCCTCGATAATGTTACACCTAGAATCTGTGGGTGAGGTGGGCTCAGTGGTGTTATTAGGGGAAACTACTGAAGTTTTAGTCTTGTGGCTTTCTCGGGGAGTAGTCAGACTAAATTTTTTAGGAGTTTTGTCCTTGTTTTCGGTGTTCGGGGGTAGGATTTTCCTCAAGAAGGATTTTCTTTTCTCTTCGAAAGACTGTTTAGGCACCGGGCCTTTGCTCCTCAAGATGTAGTTTCGAGGGGGTTTTGATTTAGGACCATCTGCTAGGTTTATCCTGGAGGTGGGAAGGGGAGACTCTTCGCGTATGACTTCGAAAGCGAGGATAGTGAAGCCCATATCTTCATCTGGGGGGGAATTTTCCTCGTCATCTGAAATAGCATCCTCCTCCATATCTCTGGGGGTTTGATCTTCTAGAAGTTGGTTCACCACCATTTTCATGCTACTAATCCATTGGGGGCAAGTCTTTTGTGAGTGAGAGGCTTGATGAAAAGATAGAAATTATCTTTGCCAATTTATTCCACATTAAGACCTATACTTGAGCTAGACAGGGGTCGATTCATGACAGGGTTATTATTTTTGAAGAAATTTTTCTTCGTTTTAGCAACTGGGGCAGAATCATTGTTTTTCCTTTTCAGGTCAGAGACTTCGTTGGTCAGCAACTTGAGGGATTTTGCAATAGTTTCAAAATCGAAGGGGTCCTTATCTTTGTCTCCAGTTTTTTGGCCAGAGGATTGGGTTCTCTTCGTGGTTGTTTTTTGATCATCCTACCCTTCGTGTTCAATGGCACCTATGGACAACATGTCCTTTTCGATAGCGAGGGCGGTAGTATAGTTGGCTACCAATGTAGCTCTAGCCTCGCACTTCACGAACACAACAATATCCCGTGGGAGGGCTTTGGTGTAGTAGTCAATAATAATGGAGTCATCTAAGGCCATGTTTGGAGGGAACTTATTCAATATAGTGGCAAAACGTTGATTGAAATCCTTGACCTTCTCCTTCTTATAACATTTCAATGTGCTGAGCTCTGTGAGGAGCATCGAAGGGGTTTTATCTTTTGAGAATTTTTGCAAGAAGGTACGATGAAAGTGTTCCCATGAAGGGATAGAAGCGACGGGGAGAGACCTATACCATGTCGCAGCCTTATTTTCAAGAGTATGAGGAAAAAGGTGGCATGTTATGTCGTCATATTGCACTCTCATCATCTGTAAAGACAGGTAAAAGTTGTCGATGTGGTCTTCGGCCAAAGTACCTTTCTCGAGGTCAAACTTAGGGAGGTGTTTTTTAGGATGTCGTGGCATGTCATGGAGGGGACCTTGGATACCTAAGGGGGACTGAGCCATCCAAGCTAATGGTTGTACGCGTCTGGCATGTTGATGGCATAGTCTGTATACACGTCCCCTCTCATTTTCGGATTCACTTCCCATGCCAGACCCAGAGGCCTCACCCTCATGGCGGGAATGCATGTCTTGGTTTTCTCCATGGTTTGCTGTATTTCTAATGTTTCTCCAATTGTAAAGAAAAGGAAACCTATTCTAGTTTCGGTGTGGGTGGTTAGCATTTCAGCCTCGCCCATGGCCTTGGTCTCCCCTGCCTCTATTACCTCAGCCTCTTCCGGCTCCTTCCCTGTGCGGGTTATTGGCTTGTGTGTTATCATGCACAATATGGTCAGGTTGGGGGTCGGTGTTAGGTTGAGGTTCAGTGATTTTGGGGTTGTCTTCTCCCCCTTCCTCAGGGCTATCTGGTGGGGCTTCAGAATTTTGCTCAACTGCATCTACATAATCTTCGATCATAAGACCCACCAGCTGAGGAAGGGTATTGACGAGGGTTCCTTGGCACGTATGATTAGCTGCAGGAGTTCTGGGATTAGCCAAAGAATTAGTGACTGGGGCTTGCTGTAATCCCCGGACAATCTCGCAGGTGATAGGGTGCAGTGCCTATAGCTGGGCTAAAGTAATCTCATAGAAAGGAGGGATTTCCTCCTCCTCTTGGGAGTTCTCCAACGGGGGAGGGCCGGTATTGTCACGTATGGTCTCCCCTTGGGGAGTTTGTAACGAGATGTTACTTGTGTGCTGGGAGGCTGCCATCAGGCCCTCCTTCTAGCACCAATTCTGTTGATGGGAAAATTTGTCCGGTCAACAGTAGGGGATCTCCCCGGTAGAAATTCCCAATTAGACTATGAACCGTTTGTGATATGGATCCCATTCGGAGGTGTGGGTCCAGCTACCGCTGAATACTCCTTCTCTTGGACACAAATGAGCCCTGCAAAGTTATAGGTGTACAGTTATCGAATGATACAAGACAAATATCGTTGATTTTCAATGAGCATAAACACTAAAAATAGCAAGATATAAAATAAAACACACAACTGAAGGAGATGCTATTAGCAGCGCATCATTAAGGTCGTGTTTGTAAGATTGTTCAAACCATAGAAGAAATAGTTATGCCTGGTAAGAACAACTTATACGTACTTGGGCATTTTCGTGAATGAGATAGATGTCAATAATAAAATTACAAACATCTCCTATGTAAATAACATACCATCATATAAACATGAAGTAAGCTTAAATGCATAAAGAGTATAATCAGAAAACACAGATCAATTAATCACAAGATATCAGAGATATACGAAGAAATACTCATAGTATTGACACATTGATTCTCATCAGATCCAATAGTGGATTTAAAACAAATGATTTTATTCATTAATAATAGGTTTTTTAATTCATTACAACTCTCTTCTCTCCTTTGGAGTCCAAAATAAAGGTCCTTTTACAAGTCCCTGAAGGGGGTATATATAAGCTAAAATTGACCCTTGGGGGTCCTGACTCTTCAGCTTCCTGCTGGTTGGGCTGCCTTGTGACCTGAATGGAACATGTGACCTGTGACCTAATCATAGAAGGTGCGACCTGTGACCCCTCCTATAGACTGTGCCTTGCAATCTGATCATGGGAGCGTGTGTGTGAGTACGAGGTAGGGAACATCAACTTGTTGCTCTTTGAGGAAATTTTGCCGTGCACGATAATCTGCAGCAACTGGGGAGATCAGAGGAGTATCTTCCCTTAACCTATGAAGAAATTCTAAGGCCTTTGGAATCAGATTTTCCCTCTTGATTGTGACCTGGTTAGACAAGAAATCCAATTTGGTGTAAATCCAAACTGGCGTTACGACGAATGTAACCAAGTTCTCCTGTGATGCGGGAAGATCAGGTGTAGTGGCAGCTTGTCTGATAGCCTATAGAAATGCCTGAATCTCTTGATCTACCTGTCCCCATGTATTTTCCTCATTCAGTGCACCTAGAGAAGGAATATGGTGTAGTTCATGCATCAATTCAATACCACTGATCAAATGCTCATATGCAATCATCACCTTCTCTAGATCTTTAACTAATTTCTCCTTGGATTGCATCTTCATGCGAATCTGGACCTTGTCATTCTAAGTGTGAATCCAATCTTTCTTGGGAAAGGTTTTCGGAGCCTGTGGATATCTGCTTGTCCATTCTATCATTCTGTCCAAGGTAGTGGAGGCCTCTTTCAATTTCTCGTTCCTCTTCTTCGCTTCCACTTGGGCTCTTAGTGGGGGTGCGACTATCTGTTTTATGGTGAACATATCCCCGTAAACCTGTCTCATGGTGGCTTCCAGCGTCACCAACTCTCTCTGGATGGTAAGCGGTACTTCGTTAATAAGAGTGTTTTTGCCCTGGAGCTGTTGGATTTCTTCCCTTAGTGCTCTCTTTTCTTGCTCCGACCTAGCTTCCCTTTGTTCAGAGTCCTGTAACCTATTTTGTAGGGAGAGGATTTCCCTACTCATCCGGCTCACATTTTCTTCGATGGCTGTGGAAAAATCAGTGCCAGCTGATGTTATCATCACTGGGT
Organism: Pinus albicaulis; assembly: GCA_034641835.2. Taxonomy (NCBI): domain Eukaryota; kingdom Viridiplantae; phylum Streptophyta; class Pinopsida; order Pinales; family Pinaceae; genus Pinus; species Pinus albicaulis. The sequence continues at coordinate 1,560,948,828 of CM076570.1, read as the reverse complement.
TGGTCCTAGTGTCTGGGACTATGTCCTTTTCAGTCGTGGCTGTGAATGGGGCGACAAGGTTCCGTGCTAGGCATCTCCTTTTTTCCTACCATATTTTGAAGGTGAAATAATCATAAGTGAGTCTCGTCAGGTTGAACACCTCCTCCTCTTGTCTGGCTCCGAGAGTGAAAAATTCATGTTAATTGCATGTACTTCGATGGGCGGCAGCTTGGTATGTACTCTTGTTACTGAAGGAGGTGTTTCGACGTCTTTTGATCCATGATCCTCTCCATATTTTCTCTTTTGTTCTTCTTTCTCTTTCAATAACCACTCCGCCTCTGCCTTATCATATTCTGCCTTTTGCCTGCACTCTGCTTCTGCTTTTGTTTTCACTTCTTCCTTTCTTCTTCGTTCAACTTCTGCTCTAGATTCCTCTTCTTCCTTCCTTTTCTGTTCGGCCTCCACAGATCCAATTCTTTCTTGAGCTGTCGTTCAGCTTCTCCTTTTGCTTCATACTCTTCCTTCCTTTTCCAGGCATCCTCTGCCTGTTTCTTTCTCTGTTCTGCCTTTAGGTTTTTCTTACACTTATCTTCATATTATTTTTCTTTCTTTTCATCTTCTAGCTGCTTCTGCTTCCTTTTCTTTCTATTGGGTGGAAGAGTTGTGACCTGTGCTAGTTCAGGGCTTCTTGGCCTGGGAAGAAGAGGCGCCTCCCAAATTGCGAATTATTTCCTCCAGAGTATGATCATCTCAATCCTCCTGATCAGACCATGCTCCCGAGGCGAGTTACCCATCCATGTTATACCAATTTCTTTTCGCATCCTCAGATGGGCGTTCAGTGTGTTGGTAGCTCCATTTGAACTTGGCCCATTTGCAGTGGTTAGGGACTATCCTCTTAGGATCGTATGTCTGGTGATCCAAAGGCCCCAGGAAGAATCCTTTGATTTGTTCAGCTTCCACCTCTACCTCTGTGAAATCCTTGACTGTGTAAGCACCAATGCTAAGCAGCAATGTAGGCCACAGATTTTTCTTACCTTTAGTAAGGACCTTTGAGAAGCTGGAAGTCATCTGATAACATACTTCCTGAAGAAGCATCTTGTCTTTGATGAATCGGGGCAGAGCATGGGGAGTGTTGAATGAACCAGAGACTCGAATAAAGGTGTATTATAAAAATGGAAACCAATGTGCTACCTTAACTAACATTTCCATGGCTCTCCAAAACATGCATGGGGTATCCTGACCAAACAATTTCCCGTAGAGTGAAGGGATGAAACTTTGTGAGATTAACTCTATATCCTACTTGTATTTAGAGTCCCAGAATACCTACAATTCTTTGTGAATTGGGCATGCCCGCTCCTGATCCCAGTTGTGAGCCCATCCCTCAAAGTAGCACCTGGAACAAACTGCATACAATAGATAGGAGGCCATGTAAAATTCAGACGAGTATCCCTTCTTTGGTGCCAGTGCTGCAGATATGTTTTTTTAGAGCCGCCATTAGTAAGCTAGCCCAATTGAAACGGGTGCCATATATAGTGACAAAGTTCATCAAGGATACCCAAGAACCACTGAATGTGGTGGCATCAGGATGACCATATATCCTACAAAGCATAGCCACCACCAGCTTGCATACCTTTCTGAGGCCTGCCACTGGATACAACTGATCCTTCTTGATCTTGAACTTCTCAAGTTCTTCTCACCATCCTCTCAGGGTGTCTGCTACGGGGACCGCATGGGTGGTGGCCCATTCCTCTGTGAATTTCTGTTCCCATTTTGGAAGTGCGTAATAATACTCTGCATCCGATACTTTTAGACTTTCAAAAGCCTTTCCCTCATAGTCTCAAATTACCCACTTCCTGGGGTCGATCTTCTGTATGATACATTTAATAATTTCCTCACATGGGAATATAGCTGGGTGGGCACCTGTGTAGTGAATTTTTGACCTCTTAACTTGTACATATACTTGTCGGTTGGGGAGGTCCTCTGGAAATTCTGGTTGTGAAAATTCTTGGTATACTTGATACCAACTCATGCTTTCTCCTTTGCTAAATGTACATGCGGTGTCCCCATAGATCGCGGGAGGAGACATTTGTATTTCACTTTCTGTGATTTCTATCTCTGGGCTCTTGTTTTTCTTGCGAACTGCCGGAGGTCCCATGTCGCTTGAGGTTGAAGAGATGGAGACACACTCTAACTCTACTTCGAGGTTCCCTGACATGTTCATAAAATAGTCCCAGGATAAGACAGATGCCATAATAATAAATGCCTAGGTACTACTTTTAAATCTAACCAACTCAGATCCAGGAAAGGGTGGATCTGCGACTTAGCGACCTATTTCTTGGGTCGCTGGGTCGCAGAGGTTTAAACTTTAGAAGGGAGCGACCCTGTGACTTAGTGACCTTGCGACAAGGTCGTGAGGTTGCTGGGTCGCATTGGTTTAACAATTCATGAGGGAGCGACCTTGCAACTTAACGACTTGTGATCGGGTCACTGGTTCGTCAAGTCGCATTGATTTAATAATTCACGAGGGTGCGACCTTGTGTTTTAGTGACTTGTGACCGGGTCGCTGAGTCACAAGGTCGCAAACATCTAGTTTTCAGCGGGATGCGACTTAGCGACTTAGCGACCGGGGTCGCTGGGTTGCGGGGGTCCCGAGGTCGCGGGGGTCACGAGGTCGCGAGGTCTTGGGGGTCATGAGGTCGCGGGGTCGAAGGTCGCGCTAGGGCTGGCTGGAAGATTTTGACGGCAACGTGGTCCTTTGTTTCATTTTTTTAACTTAAAAGATTCAAGGAATGAGTGAGGAAAACCATAAATGAGGATGAAGTGGTCATTGGGGGAAGAGACAGACACAGGGGAGGCTAGTTGGCTCCATTTATAAATCTGTGTTAGGAATGGTTGTGGTTTGGATAATTGGAAAAGGCTCAGGTTTAAAAGGATCTAAAATGGGAGATGGTGGGTGGCTTAAAAAGGGCTAAGGTCAGTGGAAAGGGTCAAAAAATAGAAAAAACGGAAACATCAAGAGGATTAGGCAACTTACTCGAGAAAATCGCGCTCCAGTTGGCTTGTCAGAAGCATTTTTTTGCTCACCATTGCGTGGGTGAAATGCGACCTAGCGACCCTTCTATTTATAAAAGGGTTGCACATGCGGGAAATACATGAGGTCGCTGGGTCGCAAATATCCCGCACTTATGAGATGTGTGACCTCGTGACCTTGCGACCTTGTGACCTGGGGGGTCGTGGGGTCGCAAGGTCGCTAGGTCACGATTTTGAAATTTGAGTGCGATTTGCGACTTAGCAACCTGGCGACCTGATAGGTCGCAGGGTCACTAGGTCGCAAATTGGGAAAAAAACCTACTTTGCGACTCAGCGACTTAAGGCTTTTTCTAAAACAGACTTGAACTTCAGATTTTAACTTAGCTTTTCGATGCTCAGGGGGGCTAAAAAAATTTTAGATGGTGAATTTTTGGAGGGTGTTGTAGCGGCTAAAACAATATGTTATCTAATTTATACATGGTATCAGAGCAGTGTTAATTCTTGAAGATTGTAATTATGAAGAATTGTTGAGTTTGCGCTGGTGGACAATTCGAATTTGCTTCATAAAACTCTTGGTGTGACAATTGAGTATACATTAAAATGTCCTTCAATGGGTTGCGATTGGAGAATGCCCTTGAGGGTAGCTCGAATTACATAGCCTGGAAGGATAGGATGGAGGCGGTGCTGGAAGATAATGTACTAATGGAGTTCATCGATAGCGATGTTCCTAAGCCTGGTTCTAACGATGCTACATTACATGACACATGGAAAAAGAAGGTAGCAAAGACAAGAAGAATTCTGTTGGAATGTGTGAAGGACCATATTGTGTCCATCTTTCATGGGAAAGCCACTCCATTTGCAATGTGGAAGGCTTTCAAAGATTTGTTCCAAAGCAGCAGTGACCAGAGGAAGTTGGCGCTGAAAGATAAGCTCAGAAAAATAAAAATGGAGAAGGGAAACAATATTCCAAAATATCTCACGAAGTTTGTCCACTATAGGGATGAACTGGGAAGTGTGGGGATTACTGTTGATGATGATGACTTGGTGAGCTTGGCTCTCCTTGGGCTTCTGAAGAGTTGACATAGCTACGAAGAATTTTTCAATGGACGGGAGAAACTGTCGGGTTGGGAGCGACTTTGGTCAGATCTTGTGCAGAAGGAGATAAGGCGAAGTACCAGGGATGGCTCTTCATCTAAGAATGATGATGAAGATAATTGTGCTTTGGCTTCCAAAGCAAGGAAAGAGAAGGGGAAGAAATTCCCTCCAAAATCCGAGGCTAAAGGAAAGAAGCAGGATTTGTCCAAGGTGAAGTGTTTTCACTGTCACAAACATGGGCATTTTGCCACTAACTGCCCACAGAAAAAAGAAGAACAAGAAGGCTGCTGGAGCTGCAGCTGGAGAGGCCTTAGCCTTGCAATTTGAACTTGATTTCTCTTTGATTTCATGCTTGGTTTCAATCTCAATGGGATTGGTGTGGTATCTTGATAGTGGTGCGTCTTTCCATATGACAGGAGACAAGGAGTTCTTTAGTGACTTGGAAGAGAAGGACCTCCAAATGCATATAGAGATGGGTGACGATGGTCAATACAGTGCGACTGGAATTGGGACCATTACCTTTGATAGGGATTCAAGTAAAACATTTCTGCTGAAACATGTTATGCATGTTCTAGGTCTGAAGAAGAACTTGGTCTCGGTCGCAATTTTGGAAGACATAGGTTTTGACATTGCTTTCAGCGAGGGAAAAGCTTTCATGCGACATAAAACAATGGGTCAAACCAAGAGGATAGGGATTTGAGTTAAGAATCTCTACAAGCTGGAGATAGATAGTTGCGCTGCAATGATGGGCAAAGCAGAAGAATTGGTGAGTCGGGATGAGGGCGAATTATGGCACAGCAGATTGGGCCATCTTCACCATGGCACTTTGAAGATTTTGCAGCAGATTTCTACTGGACTTCCCAAGGGTAATCTTGTGCAGTCAGATCAGTGCAAGGGATGTACTATGGGTAAGCTTGTGAAGACCATCTTTCATGAGAAGGAGAATCGTGCTTCGGTGATCCTGGAGAGAATTCACACAGACGTGTGTGGACCTTTCTTGGTTTCTTCAACAGCAAAACACATGTATTATGTTATTTTTGTTGATGACTATTCTCATATATGTTGGATCTTCTTCATGCAGAAGAAGAGCGAAACGTTCTCAAAGTTCTATGAGTTTAAAGCGTTGGTCATGGAAAATTTTAGGGGCTAATATTTGTAGGTGGGCTAATTTTCTAGGGTTTTTCCAAAAAAAAGATTCGCCAATTTCCATTTTTTTCTAAAAGTGATTTGCCCAAATTTTATAGTATAAAATTATATTATCCTAAAAATCGCCAAAAAATTATAAAGAATATATAAATTCATTAGAAATTTGGATATATTTCAAAATATATAGCCAAAATTTTTAGAATCTGCATATCAGGACTCATAAGATTCGCCAAGGTTTCTAAACTTTAAGATAGATTTCCATCCTTAAAATTTTCCTTAGCATTGGTGGAGAAGGAGTCGGGGAAGCAAGTGAAGGCTCTACGGAGCGATAATGGTGGTGAATATATCTCGAACGAATTCAAATAATTTTGTAGCAAAGAAGGAATTCAAAGAGAACTCATAGCGCCTCATAACCCACCGCAGAATGGGGTTGCAGAGAGGAAGAACAAAATGATCGTGGGTGATGCATGAGCTATGCTACATGACTAGGGCCTACCAATGCACTTGTGGGAGGAAGCATGCAACACTGCGGTTTATGTGAAAAATCGTTGTCCTCATAGAGTACTTGGCATGAGTACACCTGAAGAAGCTTTTACTGGTAAGAAGCCTGATATTTCTCATTTGAAGATTTTTGGCTCATCTGTTTACATTCATGTGACAAAAGATGCCAGGAAGAAGCTGGAGCCAACTGCAGAAGTTGGGATATTTGTGGGGTACACAGAAACACCCCATAATTATCATGTGTATTTGCCAGACATTCGGATGACTGTGGTGCGACGGGATATAAATTTCAATGAGGTGAAATCCATGAAGTTGTCGCTTGAGAGGGAGCTACACTTGCATGCAGAGGAGGAGCTACTTGTTCCCAAAGATGAGCCTCTAGATGTGCATCAGCCACAGGAGGATATTCATTGAGTGGAGGAGTCCACTCATGTAGAACCAAACATCAGAATAGGCAGAAATCGTATCACAAAAGCTAAGACACTGAAGCTTGATGCGACACATAATGTAGGAGTCCCTACATCACAGCGCAGACAGAGATAGTCACCTGACTGATTTACTAGATACATGGCTCTTGTGAGCAAGTGTATCGTGACAGAGCCATATTATTTTGAGGAAGCAGTGGAGGAGCCCACATGGGTAGTGTTGGGCCTCTGTTTTGCCTTGCTTTATATCACCTTTCACTCAAAATCACTCATGCTTTTTTTTAGCTTGAATAGTCATTGTCATAGTTTTGTGCATTCTCGGAGATAATAAGTAAGTATTTGCTATTCCTTTGTTTTAATGAGATTTAAACATTAAATGCATATTTAATAATAGTTTGTGTGTTTGCAGGTTTAAAGTTGGTTATATGCCTATTCTGATAGAGGCGAAGTTCCTGCACCACACATTCTTGCACTAGTACTGGTAGGTTTCCTGCAGAACACATTCCTGCACCAACATTGCAAATTAACAAGTATGCTCAAAATCCACACAATTTCTAAATGGCCAAGTTTGACCTCGGTTTTTATGCAAATGGAGGTAAATTATGGAAATCCTAGAAAATGGGTTTTTCACAAATATAACAAATTACCCATAACCAAAACCGTTTCCTGAGAATCAAAGTATTCCAAAAGTTACGAATAGGTCTTTGAAGCACTTTTATAAAAAAGACTGTTTTTTCCAGAATTCTAGAAAACACAGTCAACAAGTTTCCAGACTGCCAACTTCCACCTCAGTTTTTGTGCAGATGAAGGTAAATAAAGAAATTATGTGACATGGTTTTTTTTTCCAGTATAGGAAATTGATTAAGACGGGAGCCGTTTTCCAAAATACGTAATGGTCGAAGAGATACGAAGGGCGCTCTGGAGGTAGTTTGTTAAAATTACCAAATTTTCCATAATTCTAGAAAAATCCTAGAATTGGAAAATTCATATTAAATCTCTATTATTTTAATAGGGGAACGATTGTACTGTTATACTATGAAATTAGAATTGGTTAGGATTCAATCCCCATATTCCTTGCAAAGGAACAACTTGTTTTAATCATTATGAAAGATTATAAGGGGAGGGTGGAGGAGTGACGCTACGAAAGTGTTGTTGTAACTTTGTTTTGCTGGTATCGCCCAAATCTGGGTTGGACTCTGTATTTCATGATGTACTTTGCCTTTTTGAATTAATAGGAAGAAGGAGCTCCACCTCATGCTTTTCAAATCTTATTTGTTCCTTTAAACAAATGAGTCTAATATGAGTTACTAAGCAGTGTTTCTATTTGAAAGGGAAACGCGCCGGTTGGCTAGGGCCCAGCCAACCCAACATGTTTACCCTATTTTTTGCTCTTGTAATTTATGTTTATACTGCTCAGTGTGATTTAATGTACAACACATGAATTTCTGTTTGAATGAAAGCGGATCCGCAGTGTGAAGTAGTTAGAATTTATTTTCCTGCATCTAATTTTGGATTGGTTTTCCCCGCTTGGTCCAAGTAGGAGAAATAACCCTGCACCAGTGCACGTTGGTGTGCTATTCACTTTTTGCAATTATGTTTGATTTGGTTTCCCCGCCTGGTCCAAGCAAGAGAAATAAGCCTACAACAGTGCACGTTGGTGTGTTATTCATTTCAGCAAGCCTTTCTAGTTTACTTCCCACAATTTTCTTACTTTCATTAAACACTTTATGACAGGATAAATGATATGGATTGTTTCTTTATTTCAGCACTCTATTAAAATCAGAAACATTCATTTTTATGTGTGCAATTTTATTTCCTAGTATAATAACACTTGCAGTAATTAAACACTTATTTCAAGAATTAAATGCTAAGTGCAAGAAACTTTGATTTGGTGCAAGAACTAGTTTCTTGCCACGAGATCTGAGTGCTTTGAACCTGGAAAAGCTCAAGCCCTTGCATGAAGTAAAAAGCCTTTGGTAAATACACCATTTATACCTCCTGCATAAACCTCTGTTCCTACACTAGTGCAAGCAAACTGCGATAGTGCAGGACAGATTAGTGCAAGAAGGAAATCTCTAAAGAAGCAGGTTTAAGGGCCCATTCTACGAGACTGCCAAGTGTCTCTACTAAAGAAAAACATAACACATACTCAGTAATTAAAAATTGATCAGTTTGGGTGATTGCATTTTTATTTTGATCCCTTTGCAAATGCATTCTTTCTTGTTCCAGCACTAGATTACTTTGATGATTCAATTATGTTTTCTGCAAGATTTTCTTTAAAGTAGGAATTTCTATCAGTAAAATTCATACCATCTCCGGCATTGCCTATGCTTCATCTCTAAGTTTACAAATCCCCTGGGTTGACAATTAAGTGTTGAGGAGTTTGCTTAAGTGAAATTCCTGCACCCAACATTTTGGCGCCGTTACCGGGGAGGTGATTTTATTTGGTAAGAATTTTCCGTTGATGCAATAGGAGTAAGTCTGCCTTTATCTTTTTGTATTTTTATGCAAGTGTGGTGAACTTTATTTTAGCCAATAACTTTTAAAATCAATTATCTTCAGATCCTAATCTTTAACATTATATCATTTTAGGGGTGTTGTAAGAACCCCTGTTACTAATATGTGTGTGGAGACAGGGACTATCAATCAACCAGATGGACTTGAAGATGATAAATATGAAGGACCTCTCACAAGCCCTAGCCGCTGCTGGGATATTGACCTCTACCTCTCAGGAAGAGAACTTCTTGACAATATTCAATAAATTGTCCATTTCTCCACCACCACAAGAGGATTTGAAAGTCTCTTTTGATTTCCCTGACTAGTCATCTAAGGAGACAAATGAATCATGCACTATAATCAATGGAGAACATCCACTGGAACCTGAGATCGAGGAGTTATTGACATGTCTATTAGCAGATCTAGAATGTAATAAAGAGACTACTCACCCTACGGAGAACAATCAACATGACATGGAAGAAGAGGATGAGCAACATGGGCCAAATCAAGAAATGGACCAAGAATACCATGATCATATCGAACATTGGTTCTGAACAATGACTCAAGCGAGGGAGTATTCTTCTCTTTTAAAAATCTTGTTGTCATATCAAGTACATCGGTTGGTTCTTCATGCTCATGTACACTTTCAAGTTTGTATGATAAATTTGAGCATGAATATATATTTTCACCTAATCCGCACATGGCTTCATTGGAAGTACTCCTATACATAAAAGGAAGTCTTCCGTCTCTTAGGTAAAGTAGGGTAGGTGAATAAAATGCTATAAGGGTTTTTTATTTTTAAAGTGTAGTCACTAAAACTACTTTTGATCCGCATTGGTTGTTAACACACACATCTATGACACATTTTTTTGAGTATGATTCACTCTGATACCTCATGATTTTTCAAAGTAACCATGACTAATCACTCTAAGAAGTTTTCATCTGATATATATAATTTTAGTTTCCCTCTTGGAAACCCCCTATAGAGGACCACTCTTGTTAAGATCATATTAAGCTATTCATGAGGACACTAGCATTCTTAATTCAAGAAGTCTTTTAGTAATTATTTGGGATATCTTTAATAAGTCTTTGGAGCAGGGGAGCTAGTCAGTAATGATTAGTCATTAAAAACTTTTCACGCCATATTGTACTCTTAAGGAGTAGATCTGTCTCCCCACTTATTAAGTAACCTTTTAGGTTAATCATAATCAGAGTATACAAAAGATTTATGGGAGGATAGGAGGTCTCGTGATGAGCCGACCTACCACGATCATGAGACCTAGCATGCATGACATTACTTCTTCTGGTCACCACACCAGAGTAATGGCTTTCATTCGAAAATTTGGAAGACAGGAGGTCTCATCACGAGCCGACCTGTTCATCCATGTTACTTCTTGTGAGTGGCACTACCATTAGTTGGTTACCAAGCCAGAGCAGTGGCCTTCATCTAAAATTAAAATAAGATAACTCTGAATCTATGCCTAGTAAGTGGGACACAAACATTTCGATGGGTCAAAAGACACCCCTGCCAAGGTTATGGACACCTGCGGGCAGCAAGGCTATGTATTTGATATTAAAGTTAATTGCATACTATGATTTGCTTAGCTATCTTTCTCTTCCCCTTTACTTATCATTTTTTTTCTTGGACAATGGTTTTAAAGACAATTTGAACATGATGCTTTGAGTTATATCTTTCAAAAATCAAGAATCTTTAAGGATGTGGTACTCTTAGTAAAGGTTATTCTTTGTGCTATATTAAGAGGAAATTTAGTTTGAATCCGGATGACAACAGAATTTAGAGTGTTCAATAAAGAGGTTGCTAATTAATATCATAACTCATTTTGAATTTCATGGTATTTAGAGTGATGAATTATTCAATTATCACTGCTCACAAGATTTTGGTTGGCAGCAATGTGTATTGATGGTGGTTGCCTCTAAATATGCATTGCATAATCTAGAAACAAAACAAGGAATTCATTCAAGACAAGGTAACAAGATCTACCGGAGAAAGAGAAAAAGGATATGCTCAGAAGCATCAAAGAAATGGCAAAGCAAACCTTCTGTATGATTGAGGAAGTCATGTTAAAGTCCAGCCCACATTTTACCAAAATTCCCTTCTTCTTTTTTTTAACAGATTTTATGCTTGCACCAGTGCAATCACATTGTAATATACTGTAGTGCAAGCATAAAAGTGTCAACAAAGCAGCGTAGTTTAGGTGGTATAAGAAGATCAGTGCAATCATGCACCATCCTTCCAATTTGGTATTTTTTGTGATAAATTTTCTTGAAATTAGTATAAATAATCAAAGAGTCTAGCAAACACTCTGTTCTTGAAACAAGCTTTATCTAGCGTAGGAAATGTGATCACATAGAATTGCAGGAAACATCATTACGAATGCCCATAAATGTTTTTAATATTGCCTTTTGTAAGGGAGCAACAATGCAACAATTGATTTCCTTGCATGAGGACATGCAAGAAGGTCAGCATGGTGGGATGTTGGGCCTCTGTTTTGCCTTACTTTATATCACCTTTTACTCGAAATCGCTCATGCTTTTGTTTAGCTTGAATAGTCATTGTCATAGTTTTGTGCATTCTTGGAGATAATAAGTAAGTATTTGCTATTCCTTTGTTTTAATGAGATTTAAACATTAAAGGCATATTTCATAATAATTTGTGTGTTTGCAGGTTTACAAAGTTGGTTATATGCCTATTCTGATAGAGGCAAAGTTCCTGCACCACACGTTCTTGCACTAGTACCGGTAGAGTTCCTGCAGAACACATTCCTGCACCAACATTGCAAATTAATAAGTATGCTCAAAATCCACACAATTTCTAAATGGCCAAGTTTGATCTCGATTTTTATGCAAATGGCGGTGAATTATGGAAATCCGAGCAAATGGGTTTTTCAAAAATATAACCAATTACCCATAATCGAAACCGTTTCCTAAGATTCAAAGTATTCCAAAAGTTATGAACAGGTCTTCGAAGCATTTTTATAAAAAAGACTGTTTTTTCCAGAATTCTAGAAAACACAGTCAACAAGTTTCCAGACTGCCAACTTTCGCCTCAGTTTTTGTGCAGATGAAGGTAAATAAAGAAATTCCGTGACATGGGCATTTTTCCCAGTATAGGAAATTGAGTAAGACGCAGGCCGTTTTCCAAAATACGTAATGGTTGAAGAGATACGAAGGGCGCTCTGGAGGCAGTTTGTTAAAATTACCAAATTTTCCAGAATTCTAGAAAAATCCCAAAATTGGAAAATTCGTATTAAATCTCTATTATTTTAATAAGGGAATGGTTGTACTATTATACTATGCAATTAGAATTGGTTAGGATTCAATCCCCATATTCCTTGCAAAGGAACAACTTGTTTTAATCATTATGAAAGATTATAAGGGGAGGGTGGAGGAGCGATGCTACGACAATGTTGTTGTAAATTTGTTTTGATGGTATCGCCCAAATCTAGGCTGGACTCTCTATTTCATGATGTACTTTTCCTTTGTGAATTAACATGAAGAAGGAGCTCCACCTCATGCTTTTCAAATATTATTTGTTCCTTTAAATAAATGACTCTGATCTGAGTTACTGAGCAACGTTTCTATTTGAAAGGGAAATGCACTGGATGGCTAGGGCCCAACCAACCCAACACGTTTACCCTATTTTTTGTTCTTGTAATTTATGTTTATACTGCTAAGTGTGATTTAATGTACAACACATGAATTCCTGTTTGAATGAAAGCAGATCCGCAGTGTGAAGTAGTTGGAATTTATTTTCCTGCATCTAATTTTGGATTGGTTTTCCCCGCCTGGTCAAAGCAGAAGAAATAACCCTGCACCAGTGCACGTTGGTGTGATATTCACTTTCTGCAGTTCTGTTTGATTTGGTTTCCCTGCCTGGTCCAAGTAGGAGAAATAAACCTGCAACAGTGCACGTTGGTGTGCTATTCATTTCAGCAAGCCTTTCTAGTTTACTTCCCACAATTTTCTTACTTTCATTAAAGACTTTATGACAGGATAAATGATATGGATTGTTTATTTATTTCTGCACTCTGTTAAAATAAAAAAAAAATTCATTTTTATGTGTGCAATTTTATTTCCTAGTATAATAACAATAACAGTAATTAAACACTTATGTCAAGAATTAAATGCTAAGTGAAAGAAACTATGATATGGTGCAAGAACTAGTTTCTTGACACAGGATCTGAGTGCTTTGAACCTGGAAAATCTCAAGCCCTTGCATGAAGTAAAAAGCCTTTGGTAAAGACACCATTTATACCTCCTGCATAAACCTCTGTTCCTGCACTAGTGCAAGCAGACCGCGATAGTGCAGGACAGATTAGTGCAAGAAGGAAATCTCTAAAGAAGCAGGTTTAGGGGCCCATTCTATGAGACTGTCAAGTGTCTCTGCTAAAGAAAAACATAACACAGACTCAGTAATTAAAAATTGATCAATTGGAGTGATTGCATTTTTGTTTTGATCCCTTTGCAAATGCATTATTTCTTGTTCCAGCACTAGATTACTTTGATGATTTAGTTATCTTTTCTGCAAGCTTTTCTTTAAAGTAGGAATTTCCATCAGGAAAATTCATACCATATCTGGCATTGCCTGTGCTTCATCTCTAAGTTTACGAATCCCCCGAGTTGACAATGAAGTGTTGAGGAGTTTTCTTAAGTGAAATTCCTGCACCCAATAGGTAGATGCCATGGTGGAGGAGTATGACTCCATTGTCAGAAACAGTGCTTGGGAGATTGTTCCAAGGCCAGTGGGTAAATTAGTTGTAGGATCAATATGGATCTACAAGGTAAAGAAAGATGTTTATGGGAGCGTCGAGAAGTATAAGGCAATATTTGTGGCCCGGGGCTTCTCATAGATCGAGGGGATTGGTTATGAAGGAACCTTTGCACCTGTCGCACAATATTCTTCTATAAGGACCATCCTTGCTCTCTCAATGCAGATGGGTTAGCACATTCATCAGATGGATGTGAAGACTGTGTTCCTTAATGGGATCATTGAGGAAGAGGTGTAGATAGAGCAGCGTGAAGGATTTGAGATATTCAGCAGCGAGTCGCATGTGTGCAGGCTCAAAAGAGAGTTGTATGGGCTGAAAAAAGCACCTTGTGCTTGGTACACTTGGATCAACAACTATTTCACTGGACTTGGCTTCACCAAGAGTGAGGCAGATGCAAACCTGTACCAAATTGTGGTGGAGGGTAATCTTTTAATCATTGTTCTTTATGTTAATGATTTAATACTAACGGGTGATGAGCAATTGTTACACTCATGCAAGGTATATCTTGCAAAGGAGTTTGAGATGAAGGATTTGGGCCTCCTTCGCTATTTCCTCGGATTGGAAATATGGCAACGGGAAGGTGAACTATTTGTGCCTTAAGGCAAGTATGCCCGGGAGATACTGGAGAAGTTTCACATGCAAGGCTGCAAGCCTATTGATACTCCTCTTCCAGGAAATTGGAGGAAAGAGGATGATACATAGGCAGAGGTAGTGGATGCCACTGTTTATCAACAATTGGTGGGCTCGCTCATGTATTTAGTTAATACAAGGCTGGACATATGCTATGCGGTGAACCAGCTTTCACAAGCAATGGTTAAGCCTACCAAGCTCTTTTGGAAGGCAGGCAAGCATGTCCTGAGATATCTCAGGGGCACATCTAAGTATGGCTTATGGTACAGATAAACGAATGAGGTGAAGTTGCATGGCTTCATGGATGCAGATTGGGCAGGCAACCCAACGTATAGAAAGAGCACATCAGGAGGGGTTTTCAGTATCGGATCTACAACAGTTTCTTTGTACAGCAGGAAACAAAGATCAGTGGCACTCAGTTTATCGAAAGCATAATACATGGTAGCAAGTCAAGCTGCATGTGAGGCTATCTGGATGAGGAAGATATTGGTCGGTTTGTTCGATTCACATTTAGATCCTATAGTGATACATTGTGATAATCAGAGTTGCATTAAACTCTCGATTAATCCTGTGTTTCATGATAGATCTAAACATATTGATATTCGGTGTCATCATATCAGAGATTGTGTGCAGCAGAAGATCATGTTGCTTCAGTACATTCCTACGGAAGATTAGGATGCAGACATTCTGAGGAAGGTGCTCACCAGGAGAAAATTCGAAAACCATAGAGGCAAGATCGGGGTGAAGGATAATCCCTATCTTGTTGAGAGGGAGTGCTGAGATTCAACAAGATGATGAAGCTTAGTGAAAATCAGTCACCTTCACTAAGTGAGCCCGCAGGCTATTTTTAGGTGTAAGTCTATTTTTAGATTATGTCTATTTTTAAACATGGTGATTATATTTCAAAAGTTGCAGGATGCTATTTTTGGATGGTTGTTCAAGTTGGAAAAATAGATGAAATTCTATTTTTAGAATATTGGACAAAGTCTATTTATAGATCGTCGATCTAAAAATAGATGTGTCAATTATTATTAGCCCTTAATAATAATCAGACTCTAAATATCAACTTATTCTCTTGGAGCACTTTATTTCAGTATACATATTTGAAAAATCAGTGGGCTGAAGGAATTACACAGTTCCTAGGTTTTACTGGTGGTTCATGCATGGAGGACTCAGTTATAACTAAAGTGTCAAAGTTATGAGAGAGTTGGAAGAGTAGTTAATGGAGTTGTTATTTAGTTCAACTGAGTTAATGGAGTTAAAATCAGTTGAGCTAGTTGCATCTAGTCTAATTGAATGTGTTATCACTATAAAAAAAAAATCCAAACTTGGACAGTTTGCTTTGTTCCTAGTCATAGTTTTTAGATAGGTGTGAAGTCATGTTAAGTTTTTAGGGGTCAAGTGATAGGGTTAGAGTCTCATTTCCATTCACAAAATAAAGTATAACAACCTTATTTCATACCTTGACAGTCTTATACCATGTTTGGAGAGCTAAATTTTTAACCATTTTGAAAAAAAATTGGTTAAGCCACGAAACCACATTTTCATAGCGCAGACAGTGTAAAAATTTGTTTTTGCACTACGAAAACGCTGCTTATTTCATAGTGCAAAGCCCCAAAATTTCATTGAGCGAGCTATGAAATTGGGGATTTGTAGCATGTCTTGTCAGTTATCAAATCCACCAAAATTCCGTTAATCATTCATGATTATGTGTCAGCCACATGTCTTTTCTCACACATGCAACCATTCATAGCCATCATAACATTCGTTTGAGGTCATTTGTCTTATGTCATATTCAAATTTGAAAGGAGCTGGTTTTTGTTTTATTGTCTCATGCAAGAAATACATGATGTATACCCTCTTTTAAATGGTAAGCTCATGGTAAGCAGAAAACAAAGCTTCTCTTTCATTCATCAAGTGAGGTAGTTTACACTAAAATCAAGCGAGGATGTTGGTTACAGGTTTTCAAAAAAGCACATAGGAATTTCAAGGAAAGGATGACAGAGGAAAGAAAGAATAACAGGTCAGGCCATTGTTTAAGGACGATACCTGAAAGCATAGAAGCTCTAACCAAAGACAAATCAGTTGAGGAGGCCTTCAAGAAGGTAGGATGTTGGAAATTCTGTGAGAAATTGCAGGGAGGTCATAATCAAGTGAAAAAATAGTTTTCTCTTCATTATATAGGTTCAAATATAAAGGTTGGTCTCCTAAACTTGACAATTTCCCCTGAAATTATATCATCAGTGACAGAGATTCCAAGGGGAGAAGAAAGATGGTTCAAAAATTTCAGGTTTGAGATGGAACCTTGTAAAAATTTTCTAAAGCCATGGTTTGAAGAGACAGATTTAACTAAAGCAGTTCCAAGAAGCTACATCAAGAACACCTATGCTAATCTACTCTACAATATTCAAAGGTATTTCACCTATGAGGGAATATACCATAAAGTGTATTCTTATCATTTCAAACTCTTGTTGCATTTTACTGAAATGATTTATTTGGATTTTCCTTTCTTCTTGTTTCGAAGTTTAGCTAAGATGGCAGACAAAGTGCAAATGAAAGCTCAATACTATGAAACTTCACTTTTCCATCATGGTTTAGTTAAATTGATAGTGTTACATGAGCTTCAGAGGATAAACAGAGAATGTTCTACATTTTTGTTTTTGTGTGGATTTGGGATGGAAACACAAGGAGAAGGTATTAGCCCTAGGGCCAAAGAAAAATCATCATCAGAAACAGTGACCCTGCAAAGACAAAATCAAAAATATTTGTCAAGTTAAAGCCTAGAAAAAAAGTGAAAGAGACATAGATTAAAACATCAGTGATTATTCAAGAAACCCCTCAACTTGCACAAAAGAAGACAAGTAAAGTTAGTGAAACAGTACAGGAATAGTCAACCAGTAGATCAACCTAGAAAAGATTGAATAGAAGTAAAATAGCAAAGGAAAAGGGCAAAACAGTGGTTTTAGAAGAAGATCCATGTTTAAAGGGTAGTTTGAATGATATTCTACAGGCTATTGATATTGAGGAATCACCTTTAGTTCAAGAAGATTTTATAAAATTGGATGAAGGGAAATCTAAAAAGATGAATTCTTCCAAAAAGTTGGATTTTGATGATGAAATTTCAGAGTTTGTGTTCAAGCCCAGAAGGCCTTTAACCAGAAAATCAAAAAGGTTGCAAGGTCTGGATATGGAGTTGGATAAAGCAGGAGAAGTTTCAAATGTTTGTGTGGAACCCATAGACCTCTCATCACCAATACCTGAAGATGATATAAACAGAGTTTTCAATACTCAAAGAGAAAAGAGCAGTTATGAAGGAATTAAAGAGAAGTTGAGACTAGCAAATCTTGAAATTTCTAAGCTTAAGAAGAAAGCAAGAGCACATGTTGTTGAGAAGACAAACTTCAATAGAATGAGGGCTCTGTGGGAGGTTGAAAAAGTTTTCAACATTGAAGCAGTTAGCAGTGAAACCCAATACTTTACTTGGATTGTCCCTGCAATTAAAGAGGCAAGGTTTTTGAGGATGATAAATGTAAAATTGAGGGCTACCAATGTTGAGATTCAACAAGATGATGAGTTTAGTGAAAAGAGTCACCTTCACTAAGTGGGCCCGCGGGCTATTTTTGGTGCAAAGTCTATTTTTAGACTATGTCTATGTTTAGACATGTCGATTATATTCTATGAGTTGCAGGATGCGATTTTTGGATGGTTGGTCAAGTTGGAAAAATAGATGGACTTCTATTTTTAGACATATTGGGCGGAATCTATTTTTAGATTGCAAGTCTAAAAATAGATATGTCAAATATTATTAGCTCTTAATAATATTTAGACTCTAAACATTATATTATTCTCTTGGAGCACTTCAATTAGGTGCACAGATGTGCCTGACGGTTAGCCGAAGGAGTATTACATTCACGAGGGTTTGCGGAGTAACACCATGGAGGACTTAGGTTGCTCATGTGATAGAGTTTGGTGGAGTTGTAGAAGTAGTTGGTGGAGTTGTGTTCGGTTGCTCGGTTAGACACTTACGGTTAAGGCTAGTTGTATCCTAGTCTAAGCTGATTGATACACTAGTGAAGGAGTGGTGTGAATTAATTAATAATTAATTCACTAAATAATAACTCATTAATCAACTGAAGAATACATCAGTTAACTACAGTGCATGGACAGTTTCAGTGGAGACTAGTGGAGAGGTAGGTGAAAGAGAAAGTGTGACTATCAGTTGTAACTATAGTGATGCGTTGATTGCATCCAACACTCAGTGGAGATGCCAATGAGGATTGCATGAGCAAGGCTAGGGAAATTCGAGTTCATTCAAAGCCATTCTTCAGCAGGGATTGTGCAGTAGAGGTAGGCTAGCAGGTGGCAAAGATCGGTGCATGGATTTGCAAGATCGGGCCTGATTAGTGTGTAGCGATTGTATTGTACTGAGAGCTTGATATGATCAGCTTTGTATGAGGATTTTTACATGATCTCTATGACATATATTATATACAGATATTTTGGGTTTTCAGCTTCAGGCTTTCCTGTAAAACAACTATGTTAATGTGTGTGAATTTTTATGGTTTCATGTGTGCATTGCAATTGATTTAATTTCCGCATGTGATGATCAATGGTGGAATAGATTTTGTATTATGCATGAAGTTAAAATAGTGTGTGATCAGGAGAATCTTGGACATATAACATATTAGTTATATAATTTCTACATGGTATCAGAGCAGTTGATCATTGGAGCAGATTGCAATTATTTAAGTGGTTGAGTTTTGTGCTAGTGGAATTCAAATTTGTTGCAGTGTTTTCTTTGTGTCGAAGTTGAGCATTCATTGAAATGTCTTTCAACGGATTGCGATTGGAGTATGCCCTTGAGGGCAGCTCAAATTATATTGCATGGAAGGACAGGATGGAGGCGGTGCTGGATGACAATGGGTTGAAGGAGTTCATAGATGCTGAAATTCCAAAACCTGCTTCTAGCGATGCTGTCGCACTTGATGCATGGCAAAAGAAGACAACAAAGTGTCGAAGAATTCTATTGGAAGGTGTGAAGGATCACATTGTGTCCAGCCTTCATGGTAAATCTTCTCCATTCTTGATGTGGAAAGCTTTGACAGACTTTTTCCAAAGCAGAAGCGACCAGAGGAAGTTGGCGCTTAAAGACAAACTCAGGAAAATAAAAATGGAGAAAGGCGACAACATACCCAAGTACATCACAAAGTTTGTTTAGTGCAAGGATGAGCTGGGAAGTGTGGGGGTTACTGTTGATGAAGAAGACTTGGTGAGCTTGGCTCTCCTTGGGCTTCCGAAGAGTTGGCATAGTTACGAAGACTATGTCAATGGTCGGGAGAAACTGTCAGGATGGGAGCGACTTTGGTCGGATCTTGTGCAAGAGGAGATAAGGCAGGGTACCAGGTGTTGAGCCCTAAAAATGTCCTTTCCTTTCACCAAATTTCACTTCATTCCATTTGTCCTTTATCAGCTATAGGCTTAAAAGATCAATAGGAATGATTAAAATCACTTTAAGAATGCATGCAATGACTGACTTATTATACTGTTGTGGTTTTGTTGTCATAGTGATTTTTGAGCAGACTTAGCTACAGAATGCAGCCATTCTGTAGCTAGTCACATATTCCGTAGCCATATTTATGTTTACATAGGTTACAGGTGTCATTTGAGGGAAAGACACATATGGTTAAACTCCAGAATTCTCCTGCATCATTCCTTGTCCTCCACGAAGGCTGAGCAAAAAACTGAAAGTGGTTATGCACGTGGACAAAGCCAAAACCAAGAATCAAACTTCTACAAGGATAAGGACTCTGTAGGTGTCTTCAACAAAATACGAGTCCTCAACAGGAGTTCTAGTTCAATTTTGATTATAAAAGACACCTATGCCTATTTCTACTCTATGTTAGTTATGTATTTGCTTATAAAAATAACTCGGTGAACCGAGAAACAGTTAGTTGATGTTTTGTTGTTAGTTCTCAAAGACTGTGATACTCTATTTCTCAACATGTTTCTCTAATGAAAGAAGTATAACTTTGATGTATGATCTGAAGGAACTTTAAGGAGTTAAAGATTTGTGTGCCAATCTGATGGCAGAGGGCCCCTACTGTTCGAAAGGCTTTGTGCATATTTTCTAGATAAGTGACCTTTAACTCTGTTTTGTTCTTAACTTAAGCAGTTTTCTGAGTTTATCCTCTTGCATCATGCTTTATGTCATTTACTTACATTGAATATTATAGTCAATATTGTTCTCATGAGCTGTTCCAATATATCACTTATACGTGAATGAGATATAGCTGTAATACTTTGGAGTTAATTGCATTTTAGTTCAGTTCCGTTCATTGCATTTCAGTTCTATTAGTTAATTGCATTTCAGTCCTGTTAAGTAGATTTAAAAGACCCTCATTATTTTATAAGCTGCTCTTGTTCTCAACTTTTTCTAACACATAATTATCATATGAACAAGAATTAGTTATATCATTGTGAGTTCTTGAATGTTCTACAATTATGTAAAAGATTCTCATAATTTTACAAACAACCTTTTTCCCAAGTTGTTCCAAGAAATCTCTAACCTTTGAATGAGGCTTAATAGTAACATTTTGAGTTGCAAAATGAGTTAATTCTAGTGTCATAAGTTATTTTAGCATAGGGTTCCTTACTATGTTGCAGATAATATTTTCTCAAATTGTTCCAACAAATTTCTAACAACGGATAAGATTTTCTCTGTGATGTTTTAAGTTGTTGTTGACTAGAGAAGAACCTCATTACATCAAACTAATCCTTTTCTCAGTTTGTTCCAACATACCTCTAATGAAATGAATTGGACTAAGTTTAAGGTTATGAGTTACTTTTCTTATCAGCTTTATAATCTGTGGATTAGCATTTTCTGTTCTTGGTACCATTCATAGTTTAGAGTAGATTTTATTCTGTTTTAGTGTGATCAGTAACTTCTCTTTGCTAGAAATTTAGTTCTTTTCCCCTTAGCATAAAAACACAAAACCAAAAACACTAGAAAAACACTAAGCACAACGAATTAGGAAGAAGATACCTAGGCACATATGGTGCACTTCACTTCAACAGTTTACTAGCCCTGGTTGACAATTTATGATATCAATTTACGAATACTAAGTTGACTAGACATTTTGGTGCCGTTTCCAGGGAAGTGTAACTAGGTAGCCTTATTTCTTACCTCCCAAAAACAGTGATATGAGTAGAGAAAGAGACTCAAGGGGTAGATTTATAAGAAGCAGAAGCTTGATTCCTAGAACACCACTTGTTCCACCAAGACCAAGAGGCAGCACAACTCCAACTCAAACGCACATTCCATACTATACTGATCATAGACTCCCAGAAGAATTAAGATCAGATATTCCATCAGAAAAACCTTCCACTTCATCCACTGAACCTGTCTTAGAAGAAGATTCAAGGACCCCTGCTAGAGACATAAACTTTTCCACTTCCACAGAAGAATCAACCATGGCAAAAGAAGGGGGAGGAGGAGTCTTTAATGGAGAACATACACTATTTGGAGGAGTTAGAGGTAGAGGTAGAGGTAGAGGAGAGGGAGGTAGAGGTGAAGAAGGAGGCAGAGGAAGAGGTAGAAGGGAAATGGGAAGCTCTTTTGGGTTTCCTATAGTAGATGAAGAAACCAATACAACTATGAAAAATATTTCACCCTTTGTCCTTCCAAAATTTTATCGACTCAAAAGTGAAGATCCTGAAACCTCCCTATTTGAATTTGAAGTCCTATGTAGAACCTATGATTACTTACAAGATGCCAAAAAACTTAAACTATTCCCTTCAACATTGAAAGGAGCAGCATTAAAATGGTTTATGAGTTTAATCAATAGTTCTATTAGGACATGGGAATACATGAAACAGGCATTTCTAGAGAGGTGTTTGGATTACTGTATGCCAGTCAGCCATAAGGAGGAAGTGTTTAAAATTCTACAAAAAGAGGATGAAAATCTGGAAGATTTGTTGGAAAGGTTTAACTATAACATCAAGAGAGAAAAAATGGAAAACTTAGATCAAGATACTTTGAAAGCTCTCTTGTTGAAGGCAATTAGGGATGAATGGCTAGATATCCTTAATATGATGTGAAAAGGGGATATATATCAGCTCACATTACCTGAAATAGCTGAATTATGTATCAACCTTTCAAGAGGGAAATCTAAAACTGTAAAAGGACCAAGAGACCCTGCTCTTGCAAGGGCAAGTAAGTCTGCTTCTGGGACAGTAAGTAGGGCAGAAATAGGACATATGCTTGATGAATTAAAATCTGACATTTTAGGGAGTCTTAATGAACAAATAGACACCCTTAAGTTACAAAACAAGCAAAAATCTGAATCTGATGCGTTAGCAATCTTTTGTCCCAAATGTAGAAAGAAGCATGCCTTGAGAGAGTGCCCTTTGGATGCAAAAATAGTAGAGACTTGTGTAATTTGTTCAGAAAAACATGAGACCAAGATTTTTCCTTCACTTCCTGGTATTAAAGTTATCTTTCAAGAAGAAACCCCTTCAAATTCCATAGAATCTCTCAATTTTGTCTCTAGGAGGCCTTGGCAAGGACCTCAAACACAAGCATTCCATGATCAGCTGTATAATCAACCCCCACCAAATTGGAATTCTTGGCAGCAACCTTGGCCCCAATTCCAAAATCAATCTCAAACCTGGGCACAAGGAGCACAAAATCCCTATGGAAGATACCCTCAGTGTTATTAATATCCACCATCTTATCCACTATATCCAAATTTCCCTCCTCAACAAAGTCCACAACATCAAAATCCACCACTTCCATTACCATTTCCTCAAAAAGCAAATCAGTTTACCCTACCAATCTCAACCAAACCCCAACAATAAAAATCCTCAGAACACATACATGATAGAAGGTCAACAGTTCCCAACCTATTTGATCACTCCTTTAGACCTTAATGATGTTCAACTTAGGTCTGTAAGAATACTTGAAAAGAAGAAACCTTCTGTAACCATACAAGAGCAAAACAACTCTGAGGAAGATTCTCTAAGGGTAAATAAAAGTCTTGAAGAGAGCACATCTTTTCAAGACCCGAATATTGAAAAACAAAAAGAAAAAGAACCAATAATTTCAACTCCTATATTCGAGCAGCCATCAACATCTACCTCTACACCTCCCTTTCCAGAAAGATTACAAATTGATAAGGGTGTAGAGAAACAAATTATGGTGCTTAATTATGATTTCCTAGATGAGCTAAGGAATGTTTGTATTAAGATCCCATTATTACACGCTATCAAGTAAATTCCAATCTTAGCAAAGACAATAAAGGAGTTGAGCATGAAAAAAATAGGAAAAAGAATAAAAGAGACAAAGAAAATTCAATTGGCAGGAAAAATAGCAGACATCATGATGGGTAAGATTGCTATTCCAAAGTATCTAGACCCAAGAAATCCAGTTGTTAAAATACACATCAGTGGAACTGAGATCCAAAACACACTTATTTATTTAGGAGCAACAATTAATATTATGAGTAGACAAATCATGGATAAACTAAAACTTCCTAATCTTCTTTTTACACCCGCATTATTACAATTAGCAGATAAATCTGTGATTAAACCTGATGGGGTAATAGAAGACATCCCAGTGTCCTTAGATTCTTGGGAGTACCCTGTGGATTTTATGATCCTAACTCCTAAAAATAATCTAGGAGGACATCCTATTATATTAGGAAGACCTTGGTTAGCTACAGCTAATGCTTTCATTAGCTGTAGATCCGGTGATATGTACATATCTGATGGTAGTTAAACCAATAAATTTACCTTGTATCCTTCAACAAGAAAAATTACAGAGTTAGATGATACTCAATGGATTGAGGATGAAGAAGATATACAACCTCTCTTCACAATTTCAGAAATTAGTGAAGATATCCAGATTCTGAATACCTTAGAAAATTTTGAATCCTCTCAAGAATACAAACATGAACAATTTCAAGAAGAATCTAACATTGAGTTTTTATCATCAAGACAAATGTCTCTTTACTCCATGGATAAATTTGGCAGCTCTATAATTGAGATATTTCCAGGTAAAACTTTAAACATAAATAATAACCTAGAGAAATTTCAACAAGAAAAGCTAGTCAAGATATTACAGAGACATTCTTCTGCATATGCATGGGAGTACACTTATATGAAAGGGATAAGCCCTAAGACTTGCACTCATCACATCTACATAGAGGCAAATTGTAAACCAATCAGACAACCTTAGAGACAGATGAATCCAAATCTTAGGGAGATTGTTAAGGAAGAATTGCAGAAATTGTTAAATGTCAACTTTATCTATCCCATTTCAGATAGTCAGTGGGTTTCTCCTTTGGTAATTGTGCCAAAGAAAAATGGTAAATGGAGTGTATGTATTGACTACTGTGAATGAAACAAAGCTACTCTTAAAGATCATTTTCCCCTACCTTTCATAGATCGTGTGTTAGATACATTAGCTAGCAAAAGTACTTCTCATTTTTAGATGGGTTTAGTGGTTATAATCAAATTCAAGTAGCACTTGAATATCAAGACAAAACCACATTTACCTGTCCTGGGGGTACCTATGCTTACCGAGTATTGCTATTTGGATTATGCAATGCACCTGCAACATTTCAAAGGGCAGTACTAGGAATTTTTTCATATCTAATACATGATTGTGTAGAGATATATATGGATGATTTCACTATGGAAACACATTTGAAGAAGCTCACAAACTTCAAAAGTTTTAAAGAGATGTAAAGAAGCAAATCTTTCACTAAGTCATGAGAAATGTTTTATGATGTTTACTGAAGGGATTGTTTTGGGGCATCGCATTTCAGGGGATGGGATTAGAGTTGATGAGTCAAAAGTTGAAGTCATCTCTAACTTATCTATTCCAAGCTGTCAAAAAGATGTTAGAAGTTTTCTAGGATTTACAGGGTATTATAGAATATTTATAGAAAACTTCACCAAGATAGCATCTCCACTTTTCAAATTACTTACCAAGGACTGTGAATTCAAGTGGAATCCTGATTGCCAGTTAGCCTTTGAGACCCTGAAAATAAAAATCTCTGAAGCACCTATTTTGAGGGGACCTAACTAGAAATTACCTTTTCATATTTCAACAGATGCCTCAGATACATCTTTAGGAGCTGTATTGGGACAAAAATACATGATTCCTTATGCCATCTACTATACAAGTAAAAATTTGACCCCTTCGGAGTTAAATTATACTGTAACTGAAAAAGATTTCTTAGCTATTGTTCATGCCATAAATAAATTCAGACACTATATAACAGGCTATGAAACTTTTGTTCACACAGATCACTCTGCAATTAAATATCTAATTAACAAATCAATTACTAATGGCAGAGTCATAAGATGGTTATTGATTTTACAGGAATTCAACATCACCATTCTAGATAGGCCTAGGAAACAAAATACAGTAGCTGATTTCCTATCTAGACTCCAAAACATTAAAGACAATACTCCAGTTGAAGATCAATTCCCTGATGAATATCTTTTTGCAATTGCTACTCAAACTCCTTGGTTTGCTGACATTGCTAATTATCTAGTTTCAGGGAAATTTCCTTAAATAATGAATGCAAGAGACAAAAGAAATATCATTTATGACAGTGAAAAATATTCATTGGTTGCTAATGAGTTATACAAAACAAGTCCAGAATTTATCATTAGGAGATGTGTTCAAGAAGATGAGATGCCTGAGATCCTCAAGGCATGTCATGATGAACCTTGTGGTGGACACTTTGCTGATAAAAGGACAACTTATAAGATCCTTCATTTAGGATACTATTGGTCATCCCTTTTTAAAGATGCTAAACAGTACGTCAAAAGGTGTGACAGCTGCCAAAGGGTAGGGAAACCATCTCCTTCAGGTGAGATGCCATTGCAACCTCAGGTACATATTGAACCTTTTGAGAATGGGCTCTATATTTTGTAGGACCTATTAGTCCTCCATCAAGAAAAAAGAAATATATATTAGTTTGCACTGATTATGTTACCAAATGGGTAGAGGCCAAGCCATTAATTTCTTCTACTAAAGCATCTGTAGTTAATTTTCTCTTTGAGGATATGGTTACTCATTTTGGTGTCCCAAGAGAAATTGTTACAGATCAAGGAGCTCAATTCACATCAAGGCTAGTGGAACAAATGGTGGAGAGGTACAAAATCAAACATAGAAAATATACTCCCTATCATCCACAAGCAAATGGCCAAGTGGAATCTACTAATAAGGTCATTGAAGGAATCCTAACAAATACTGTTCATTTACATAGAAGAGATTGGGCAGACAAGCTTCCTGAAGCCTTGTGGGCCTATAGAACTACATGGAGAAGCACAACAGGTCATACCTCCTATGACCTTGTTTATGGAAAACAAGTCTTGTTTCCCATAGAGTTTCAGATACAAACTTTTAAAATGGCAGTCCAGCTAGGACTTGATCTAACAGAAGCACAAAAGCACAGATTGGAGCACATTAATGAATTGAATGAGATCAGACAGGATGCAGTCCAGAGAACAAATATAGTCCAACAGCAAAGGACTAGATGGCATGATAAGTACATTAAGGAAAATAAATTCAAAGAAGGTGACTGGGCCCTCTTGTTTGATTCAAAGTTCAAAGATTTTCAAGATAAATTCCAAACACATTGGCTTGGGCCATATGAAATTGTGAAATTTTTTGACAATGGAGCAATAAAAATCAGGACAATAGATGAAGATAAGGTGACTTTTCTTGTAAATGGTCATATATTGAAACTGTATCATAAGCCACTTTCAAGAGAATAATTTGTCAAGAGATTCCAAGAGAACAGTGATGTGATGTTAATGAAGAAGAATCCTTCTTCTTCATCAACTTAATTGTATTTTCTAAAATCAAATGCTAAAAAAAAAAAAAAAATTAAAAATAAAGTATAAACATGAAAACTAATCATTGATTAGCATGTTTATACAGAAAATATAAGGTGAAAATCAGAATCCTTCTGACACTTTAGCTTTTCAAAATTTTCCTTTTCCTGTAAACAATGATCATAAAATCATAAGTGCAGGCTCATTTTACATATCACATTCCACTTATGATCCATTTCATTCCATCATATCTTACTTCATCCATATTTCATTCACTCCATTCATCCATACTTCATTCACTCCATTTCATGATTCATCTCATTTCATTTCAGATTTTCAAAATTGATCTTTTTCTGCAATTGAGTATTACAAATCATAAGTTGCAGGCCACTTTTCATATTTCATTCCACTCCACATTTATGATCCATTTCATTCCATTATATTTCACTTCATTCATGCTTCATTCCACTATATTTCATGATCCATTTTATTTCATTTCATACTTCATTCCATCCATATTTCAAATCATTTCATTCCACGTCTCAAAGCTTTTACAGGTACATTCTGCAGCCAGATATTCTACAGCCAACCATTCAGCAACCACTTGTTCAACAGCAAATTGATCCTGCAAACCTACTTCGACAAGCAAAATCAAAAGGATTATGAAGACTGAAAGATCAATAATTTTCAAAGGAAAGACAAAGCATATTAAAACAACAAAAATAAAAAAAAGGGCTAAGGTAAAATTGTGTGAAATTATTATGATAGCAAATTATGAAAGATATAGTATGGTTAAGTCATATGTATGTTTCATAAAGTTATTTTGATTATTCGTATTGATCAAGCCTATCATAAAATCCTTGAACAAATCCCTTCCATTCCACTCCATATCAAATCATCATTTATTAAAAGTTAACGATCAGTACTTGAAGTGACCTATTAGGTCACGTCACTAACCCGAAATATTCATTGATGATTTTAAAATTCTCATGAGATTTCTCTGTGGTCTTTTACTCCATGACAACTCTCAAACTCAATAATTCGTATGATTTACCCTCACCGTATTTCACTCATCCCATATCCACTTCATGTCATTTTTCCGTAGCCAATTCCTGTCTGCAGAAACAAAGAAGTCATCTTTAGGGTGAGACAATCCTCTACAACCATTTTTATCTCAAACAGGAGAACAATAACAGAGCAGTAAATTGAAGTTGAGGAAAAGAAGCCATGGGACTTATTGTGAGGTCCGATCCAGTCGGGACTAAATATCTAGAAGGTTACCCACAAATTAAAGAGATGTTAGAGCAGGTTGGATGGCTAAATTTTTTGGAGAAGTTCAATGGATTTCACAAGGAGGTCACCAAGTCATTTGCCCGGTCATTCAACGGGTCAGAGGTTGAAATAGGTGATGTCAAGTTCATTATCACAAAATCCTTCATAGCAGAAGCAAAAGAGTTGCCAAGGCAAGGTGAACGATGGTTTAAAAACAAATAATTTCACAATGAAGCCTGGATACAGATGCTAAAGGCACCAGGTATGGATATTTCAGTTTTCAAGAAAGGCATTCCTAGTTCAACCTTAAAAAATAAATGGCGAAATATGTTGCTAATTTTTAAAAAGTTTATAACCTATGAAGGGAGGTTTGGCACCCTATATGTTTATCACATTCGACTTATGATGAATTTCCTAGATGAAGAGATAAATTTACCCTTTTTCTTGCTCAATAGCCTAAAAAGGATGGCTTCTAATGTCCAAAAAAGGATTCAATTCTTAGAAACCACCTTATATCATCATGGCCTAGTTAAAATTCTAATTAAGTATCATTTGAAGAAGGTAGGAGACAGTTGGGATGAGTTCCTCTTGAGAAATCATTTTGAAGAACCTAAAGAAACTATGTCTGAAGGAAAACTTGTAAGAAGAAGCAGGAGGGGAAAAGTTGCCAAATCTATTGAAATTAAAACTAATAAATCAATACAAGAAGACAGTGAGGAGATTATCTCTGAAAAATTGGCCAAAATCAAGAAACAACTCAAAAAGGAAAAGATAATAAGAAAGGATGCTAAGGAGAGAGGTGAGGGACCATCTAAACTGAGAAGAAGTCATAGGCTTAAAGGCATATTGAAGAAGACAAGGGTTAAGCAAACAGGAATCATAGATATTGAAGATGAAGAGACACCAAATGATAGATCTCCTAAGTACCAGTACGAAGAAGATCCTGATAGAGGAACTCTGGAGGTAGATCCAGCCCAACAACAGATCTATAATTATGTTGAATCATTAGAAAAAAGAGCCTCAGAAAACAGGGAAAAAACTCCTAGCCCACAAGAATCTTCAATTGAAGTGCTGAAAAGAGACAAATATGAATTGGAAGTACTAAATAGGCATATAAAAAATGAAAATGAAATTTTAAGGGAACAAGTCAAACTGAAAAGTGACATGAACACAACTTTATCTTTGCAAATGGAAAAATTGTACAAGGCTAGTAAGAAATTGAAGAAGAAAAATAATAAATTGAACAGGGCACTTATAAATATGAGGTTCAAATTGGTCATAAGGAAGCCTAGGATGCCATTGAACACCATGAAAAGTAGAAAAAGGAAGCTAGATGTTCTGGCTGAAGTTTCAGAATACATGGATTGATTGCATGAGGACATGCAAAAGTTTTGCAATGGGGCTGTGTTGAGCCTTAAAGATGTATTTTCCTTTCACCAAATTTCACTTCATTCCATTTTTCCTTTATCAGCTATAGGCTTAAAAGATCAATAGGAATGATTAAAATCACTTTAAGAATGCATGCAATGACTGACTTATTATACTTTTGTGGTTTTGTTGTCATAGTGATTTTTTAGCAGACTTAGCTACAGAATGCAACCATTCTATAGCTAGTCGCATATTCTGTAGCCATATTTATGTTTACACAGGTTACAGGTGTCATTTGAGGGAAAGAAACATATGGTTAGACTCTAGAATTCTCCTGCATCATTCCTTGTCCTCCACGAAGGCTGAGCAAAAAACTGAAAGTGGTTATGCACGTGGACAAAGCCAAAACCAAGAAGCAGACTTCTACAAGGATAAGGACTCTGCAGGTGTCTTCAACAAAATACGAGTCCTCAACAGGAGTTCTAGTTCGATTTTGATTATAAAAGACACCTATGCCTATTTCTACTCAATGTCAGTTATGTATTTGCTTATAAAAATAACTCGGTGAACTGAGAAACAGTTAGTTGATGTTTTGTTGTTAGTTCTCAAAGACTGTGATATTCTGTTTCTGAGCGTTTTTCTCTAATGAAAGAAGTATAACTTTGATGCATAATCTGAAGAAACTTTAAGGATTTAAGGATTCATGTGCCAATCTGATGGTAGAGGGCCCCTACTGTCCAAAAGTCTTTGTGCATATTTTCTAGATAAGTGACCTTTAACTCTGTTTTGTTCTTAACTTAGGCAGTTTTCTGAGTTTATCCTCTTGCATCATGATTTATGTCATTTAATTACATCGAATATTACAGTCAATCTTGTTCTCATGAGCTATTCCAATATATCACTAATACGTGAATGAGATATAGCTATAGTACTTTGGAGTTAATTACATTTTAGTTCAGTTATGTTCATTGCATTTCAGTTCTATTAGTTAATTGCATTTCAATCCTGTTAAGTAGATTTAAAAGACCCTCATTATTTTATAATCTGCTCTTGTTCTCAAATTCTTCTAACACATCATTATCATATGAACAAGAATTAGTTATATCATTGTGAGTTCTTGATTGTTCTGCAATTATGTAAACGATTCTCATAATTTTACAAACAACCTTTTTCCCAATTTTTTCCAAGAAATTTCTAACCTTTGAATGAGGCTTAATAGTAACATTTTGATTTGTAGAATGAGTTAATTCTAGTGTCATAAGTTATTTTAGCATATGGTTCCTTACTATGTTTCAGATAATATTTTCTCAAAATGTTCCAACAAATTTCTAACAACGGATAAGATTTTCTCTGTGATGTTTTAAGTTGTTTACTAGAGAAGAGCCTCATTACATCAAACTAATCCTTTTCTCAGTTTGTTCCAACATACCTCTAATGAAATGAATTGAACTAAGTTTAATGTTATGAGTTACTTTTCTTATCAGCTTTATAATCTGTGGATTAGCATTTTCTGTTCTTGGTACCATTCATAGTTTAGTGTAGATTTTATTCTGTTTTAGTGTGATCAATAACTTCTCTTTGCTAGCAATTTAGTTCTTTTCCCCTTAGCATAAAAACACAAAACAAAAAACACTAGAAAAAAACTAAGCACAACGAAGTAGGAAGAAGATACCTAGGCACATATGGTGCACTTCACTTCAACAGTTTACTAGCCCTAGTTGACAATTTATGATATCAATTTAGGAATACTAAGTTGACTAGACACCAAGGATGGATCTTCTTCAAAGAATGAAGATGAAGAAAATTGTGCTTTGGCTGCTAAAGCAAGGAAAGGGAAGGGAAAGAAAAATCCTTCTCAATCTGGTGCGAAAGGCAAGAAGCAGGACTTGTCCAAGGTGAAGTGCTTTCACTATCACCAACACAGACATTACGCCACTAACTGTCCACAAAAGAAGAAGAAGGTACAGCACGTATCTACAAATTGAGAAAGCCTTAATCTCTCAGCTTGAGTTGGGATTTTTCACTCCATCGTGATGCTTGGTTTCAAGTGTGATGGGATCGTTGTGGTTTATTTACGCGTGTGTCTTTCCATGACCTGAGACAAAAGATTTGTTTACTGATCTGGATGAGAAAGATCTTGGAGTCCACATCGAGATGGGCGATGATGGTAGATACAGTGCGACCAGTATCGGTACCATTTCCTTGAGAGGGAGTCTGGTAAACCCTTCGTATTGAAGGAAGTGATGCATGTTCCAGGATTGAAGAAGAATCTTATCTCTGTGGCGATGTTAGAAGACAAGGGATATGATGTTGTCTTTAGCGAGGGAAAGACTTTCCTGCGCAGTAAGGCAACTGGTGAGACTCGGAGGATAGGGTTTTGAGTTAAGAACCTTTATCAATTATGAGATGGTCAAAAGAATGGTGCAGGTTCGGCAAGGAAAAGGAGCTCTAATGAGGAAAATTAGGCACAAAGATCAATATCTTCACCATGGCACCGTGAAAATTTTGCAAAGATTTCTACCGAAGCCTTGCATAAAGCCCTGTAAATATCAGTGCAAGGGATGTACTTTGGGAAAATTTGTGAAGACCACTTTTCATGAGAAGGATATTCACGCCACGACGATCCTTGAGAGAATTCACACAGAGCATGTGTGGACCTTTCTCGTGAGCTTCAGCAACAAAGCACAGCATTGTGATATTTGATGATGAATCTTTCTCAGAAAAGGACCTCTTCATGCCAGAAGAAGAGCTAGACATCTTCAAAGTTCTGTAGAGTCCATGCAATTTGCTGAGAAAGAGTTGGTGAAGGTGAAAGCCTAGGAGCGATGGTAGAATACATCTCTCAAAATTCAAATACTTTTGCACACAGAAGGAATTCAAGAGCTCCATAGTGCCTCACAACCTCCCTATCGAGTTCCGGGGAGAAAGAACTGCATCAGACCGTGGTGCTACATCGTGATGCTGCATGACTCAGGGCTCTCTCCACACTTCAGGCTGAAGCACAACACCGTGGTTTATGTGCAAACCATTGTCCTCAGAGACTTTGCATGAGTACACCCCAAAGATGTAAGTCTGCAAGAAGCTCCATATTTCTTAATAACATTTGAAGATTTTTGGCTCACCTGTTTACATTCATGTGACGAAGGATGCCAGGAAGAAGTTGGAGCTGACCACAGAGGTTGGGATATTTGTGGGGTACATAGAAACACCCCACAATTATCGTGTGTATTTTCCAGATAGTCAGAAGACTGTTGTGTGACGGGATATCAAATTTCATGAGAAGAAATCCATGAAGTTGTCGCTTGAGAGGGAGCTACACTTGCATGCAAATGAGGAGCTACTAGTTCCAAAAGATGAGCCTTAGGATGTGGATCAACCACAAGAGGAGGTTCATGGAGTGGAATAAACCACTCATGCAGCACCAACCATCAGAGGGCAGAAGCGCACTACAGAAGCTGAGCGACTGAATCTTGATGCAGCGCAGAATGTAGGAGCCCCTACATCACAGCGCAGACAGAGACAGTCACCTAACCGATTTACTGGATACATGGCTTTGATGAGCAAGTGTATCATGAAAGAACCATCCTATTTCGAGGAAGCTGTGGAGGATCCTGCATGGATAGATGCCATGGTGGAAGAGTATGATTAGATTGTTAGAAACAGTGCATGGGAGATTGTCCCAAGGCCGGAAGGGAAATCAATGGTAGGTTTGAGATGGATCTACAAAGTGAAGCAAGCTGCTGATGGGAGCGTCGAGAAGTACAAGGCAAGAATTTTTTCCCGGGGCTTCTCACAGATTGAGGGGATCAACTATGAAGAAACATTTGCACCTGTCGCAAGGTATTCTTCCATACGGACCATCCTTGCTCTCTCAGCGCAGATGGGTTGGCACATTCATCAGATGGATGTGAATAATGTGTTCCTCAATGGAGTCATTGAGGAGGAGGTGTACATATAGCAGCTTGAAGGTTTCGAAATCTTTAGAAGCGAGTCGCATGTGTTCAAGCTCAAAAGAGCGCTGTATGGGCTGAAACAAGAACCTCGTGCTTGGTACACACAGATAGACAATTATTTCAACAAACTTGGATTCACCAAGAGTGAGGCAGATCCAAACCTATACCAGATTGTGGTGGAGGGTAAGTTGTTGATCATTGTACTTTATGTAGATTATTTGATACTAACAGGTGATGAACTGTTGATACACTCATGCAAGGCAGATCTTGCAAAGGAGTTTGAGATGAAAGACTTGGGCCTCCTTCATTATTTCCTAGGATTGAAAATTTGGCAGCGGAAGGGTGGAATATTTGTGTCTCAAGGCAAGTATGCACGGGAGATACTGGAGAAGTTCAACATGCAAGGCTACAAGCCTATCAACACTCCTCTTCCTGGTGGTTGGAGGAAAGATGATGCTACATCGGCAGAGGTAGTGGATGCCACTGTTTATCGACAGTTGGTTGGTTCGCTCGTGTATCTAGTCAATACACGACCGAACATATGCTATGATGTTAACCAGCTTTCACAAGCTATGGTTAAGCCTACCAAGCTCTTTTGGAAGGCAGGCAAGCATGTCTTGAGGTAGGGATATGCTATGATGTTAACCAGCTTTCACAAGCTATGGTTAAGCCTACCAAGCTCTTTTGGAAGGCAGGCAAGCATGTCTTGAGGTATCTCAGGGGCACATCAGGATATGGATTGTGGTACATATAATCAGATGAGGTGAATATGCATGGCTTCATAGATGCAGATTGGGCAGGGAGCCCAACGGACAGAAAGAGCACATCTGGAGGGATTTTCAGTATCGGGTCTACAACAATTTCTTGGTATAGCAGGAAACAAAGATCTTGGTTAGGTTGTTCGGTTCACACTTGGATTCTACTTTGATATATTGTGATAATCAAAGTTGCATTAAACTCTAGGTTAATCCAATATTTCATGATATATCTAAACATATTGACATCTGGTACCATCATATCAGAGATTGCGTGCAGTGGAAGATCATGTTGCTTTCTTACATTCCTACGGAGGATCAGGATACAGATATTCTAACGAAGGCGCTCACCGAGAGAAAATTCGAATACCATAGAGACAGGATCATGGTGGCAGATAATCCCTATCCTGTTGAGAGGGAGTGTTGAGATTCAACAAGATGATGAGCTTAGTGAAAAGAGTCGCCTTCACTAAGTGGGCCCGCAGGCTATTTTTGGCACAAAGTCTATTTTTAGACATGTCTATTTTTAGACATATGGATCATGTTATATGAGTTGCAAGATGCTATTTGTGGATGGTTGGTCAAGTCGGAAAAAATAGATGGACTTCTATTTTTAGACATATTGGGTAGAATCTATTTTTAGATTGCCAGTCTAAAAATAGATATGTCAAATATTATTAGCTCTTAATAATATTTAGACTCTAAACATTATCTTATTCTCTTGGAGCACTTCAGTTAAGTGCACAGATGTGGCACAGGAGCTGACAGAATGAATTACGCTATTCCTGAGGGTTAAGTGGAGCTATTGCATGGATACTTCAGTTAGAACTCATGTGACAGAATTTGGTGGAGTTATTGAGGTAGTTGGTGGAGTTGTGTTCAGTTTAACTCAGTTAAACATAGTTGAGCTAGTTGTATCTAGTCTAACTGATTGATACACTAGTGAGAGTAGTGTGAATTAATTATTAATTAATTCACTAATTATTAACTCATTAATCAACTAAAGAATACATCAGTTAACTACAGTGCATGGACAGTTTCAGTGGAGACCAGTGAAGAGGTAGGTGAAAGAGCAGTGTGACTATCAGTTGTGACTATAGTGTTGCATGATTTGCAACACATAGTGGTTGGAGATGCCAATGAGGATTTCATGAGAAAGGCTGGACCAATTCGAGTTCATTCAGAGCGTGTTCTTTAGCAGGGATCACAAATAGTAGAGTGTGAGAGCAAGTGAAAAAGACTATGGCACACTCAGATCGGGCCCCATTTATTAGTGTGTAGCGATTGTATTGTACTGAGAGCTTGATATGATCAGCTTTGTATGAGGATTGTTACATGATATCTATGACATATATTATATACAGATAGTTGGGGTTTCAGCTTCAGGCTTTCCCATAAAAAAATTGTGTTAATGTGTGCGAATTTTTATGGTTTCATGTGTGCATTGCAATTGATTTAATTTCCGCATGTGATGATCAATGGTGGAATAGATTTTGTATTGTGCATGAAGTTAAAATAGTGTGTGATCAGGAGAATCTTGGACATATAAAATATTAGTTATATAATTTCTACAACCAACAAGAGACTGAAAAGGCAGATTGAATATCTTGAAATTCAATTGACAAAATCTGAAATTCAGCTACAACAGAGGTAGAACAAGAGCAGTAAGTGACAAATCCTTAATACAATTTTATTTTTTGGAAGGACATCACTTTTTGAAGACATTGCAAAGTTGACCTATTTTTATTGTTAAGGTTTATAACGTCAAGGAAATCATTAAAAGGTTGTAAATACTCTTAAAATCTGAAGATTATGAAAATACTGTGTAAAAAGGATATACACAGCAGTTTCGTAGCACGCTACGAAACTGCTGTAGCTGCATTTTTAAACATTTTATAAGGGTTTCGAAGGGTAAACAAGCATCATTTCTGAATTTGGTTGCTGCTGGTGGTTGGAAAGGGTTCACAAATGAAACTTAAAGTCTTAAGGCAAAAGAAATTAGATCATTGAGAGAGGTTTACCAAGATACAAATTCCGCGCTACGAAAACAACTGCTCATTTTATAGTGCAACCATACCATCTCTATTTTTACTTTTTCAAAGGCTTGGTTTATGTACAGGTGGAAGGCATGGTTCCATGGAGGTGAAAACACATGTCACTTATCCCAAAAGGTAAACATTGCCAACAAAAAGGGTTCGAAGATCATCAAGAAAGAAAAGGCTAAATTATAGGAAACATATCCCCTGTTTTGTAGGGCAAGTAAGACATGAACCAACATGATAACATAAAAATATTGCAGGCATCATCAAGGTCGAAGATATGGAGGAACAACTGTCATAGATATTATTTAAGTTCTAGATAAGGTTGTTTAGACATAATAAGGAATTTTACTCCTATTTGTATTAGGACTTCTAGAAGAGACATTTAACTGTCAGATGTAATTAATAGTATGTTTTAGGAGTAAATAGGTGTCAATATAAGAAATTCGAATTCTCTTCATGATGGATAAGATAATCCAAGATTGTAATGATGACTCTATAAGAGACATGAGGTCGAAATGCTAAAGGTTGGCAATTTTCATTAACAAGAAAACTATGTCACTATAACAAACTGTGTGTGTTTTATCTTAATACAGATATTGGCTTACTTCTTAGGATTTAGAAAGATTTTTTGATGTTTGATCTTCCCATGGATTTCCTTATCTATCTATTTGCAGTGGTATGAACATATGTTACTTAGAACTCATTGGAAAATGCTCTAACTTCCTTCATATGTTTATAAACTACGTTTTATTCACTGTGTTACTGTTTTGCTGATACGTCTAAAACTCTGAAATGCCCTGACTTCCATGTTAAGCTAATTTTGATGTTTTTTTGAAACATACCTTGAATCCATAGCCTAATGGATGTTTTTTGATCAGTATTTAAACCATTCATACACTTTTATCTAATTTATTCCTAGAGTTAGCCATCTGATCCTTAATTCAAAATATTAAACCTATTGAGAGAGCCCTCTCAGGTTGAGGAGGCTAAGCCTCAACTAAAAGTCTAGTTTGAAATAGTTACTCAGAGTCTACTTGATCAGCAACCTATCAAGGTCCGATTTTGTGATAACATTTTGGTGCATCTTCTAGGAGCCTGAAGATTACTCATTCCCGAAATCAAAAAACTGAACTTCTAAAGGTAGCAGGAAATCAGAAATTTTTTCGAGGCTGCAATCTACCTTGGTGACTCCATACATTTTCAAAATTTTAAAGGTGGCTTCGAGAAGAATATATACACGGAGCAATACTGATCCTAATCCACCTACCGCTTTGGAAATTCCAAACACTATTTCAAGAGGCAGTCAAAGAATTTCAGAAATATCAGGTACTCCATCTCATTCGAAATCTTTCTCCTCTGAAATATTAAGAAGTCCTGAAGACAAAAGAGTTGATGATAAAATTCATGAAGTGTTGTTTAGATTAGAAAGTGAAAAGGAATTCATTGATATTATCTTAGACTTGCAAAGGAGGGGAATTGACACTTCAACCCTAGTAACCCAAGAGGAAAAAGAAGAATTTTGGGAAGCTGTTACTTATGAGCTATTGTTAGAAAATGAGTCTCTAGATAAACTTAAAGAACTTGACCCTTTTAAAGTCTTACTAAAATCCAAAGTTGGTTTTCCCCTTCCAAATTGGAGCTCAATTGTCAGTGGCTTACAGAAACCAAGTAGTCCTCCTCATATCAGTTCTTCATCTTCTATTTCTGTCATTCCTAAAACTAATTTTCATCCCTCAAGCATGGCTACTCCTGCTAGGTATGCACCACTTGTACTCCTTGTTGTTTTGCATGATCTTCCTAATAAATATGCTGCTAGGATCCCTACTTGGGGTAGTGATGAAGAAATTACAGTAGAGGAATATGTAGACAGATTTAATGATTTTATAGACAGGGAAGAATTTGATGATGAAGATGTGAAATTAAGGTTGTTTGCACAGAGTTTTATTGGTGAAGTTAGAAAATGGTTTAAAGCCCTTGCACTAGGAAGCATTAGAAATTGGGATGAGTTTGAAGATAAATTTTTAAAGAAATGGGGCACAGAACCAATCGAGTTCAAGCACTTACTGAATATAACAACCTTAAAAGGGCAGTTGATGAGTCTGTCCAAAACTTTTCAAAGAGATTTAATAAAGTTTTTGACTCGATTCCAGCTCATTTGAAACCTCCGGAAGCCTTGGCAAAAATGAGATATGTTGAAGCATTTGATTATGAATTTTCTATCTTACTGAGAGAAAGAGAATCACCTACACTTGCTGAAATGAAAAGTGATGCAGTTAAGGTGGAGGTAAACATGATAGCTACTAAAAAGTCAAAAATGGGAAAAACTAAATTGAAAGAAGAAGAGAAACCTTCCACTTCAACTTCTGAAGATAAATTTGATTCAATGATGAAAACCATGGAGAAGTTGATGGATAGGTTGGCTCTTGGAAATACTTCGGCTCCTCCTGTGCAACATGAACCCCAATTTAGAAATCCTCAATTCAGGAGAACTCAGAACCAACAAAGGCCAAGATAAAATAGAAATCAGCAACCCGATCCTCTAGTGAGACCTCCTTTTCAGTAGAATTTGGTAGATGAAGAATATGAGCCTGAAATTCCCGAAGAATCCATCCATTGTCTTGATGAAGAGGTGTCAGGAATTTTCTTGACTAAGGAAGAGCATGATGAGTCAGATTTGGCTAACCAAGGGGGAGAATCGTCAGATTATTTTAAGGGATATCAGCATGCCATTTTTGAGATGAAAAAACAATATAATCTCAGAAACAAAAATGTACCAATCACTACAAGCAAAACACAGCCTAAGAAAGATGCTCCAAAGGTTTTTGAAGCTAGAAATGATACCCCAAAGATTTCTGAAGGTAAAAATGACACTCCACTTGGTAAGAAAGATACTCATTTTCCTCCTCCTATCAAAGAAGTTGAAAAATATGTTTCTATTTTTAACCTTGAGAATGAGATTTCAAAGATTAAGATATCAGTGCCATTTAACGAGATTCTCATGGTAAATGAATATAGAAGAAAGATTGTTAAGTTGTTAAACTCACAACCAGGAGCTGTTGATATTTTTAATGTTCAAGAAGATAATCCTACTATATATTTGGGTCTAAGGATAGAAGATGAACAAAATGAAGAGTTTCCTCTTTTTTATGTAAGCAATAGTATTCATGATATGACTTTACATAATGCTATGTTGGATTCAGGAGCTTTGCATAACCTTATGCCCAAAGTAATCATGGAACGGATGGGTTACAAATCACAAGACCATATAAAGATTTATTTTCCTTTGATTCAAAAAGAGTTCAATGTATTGGTCTAATCAAGGATGTTGTTGTTGGTTTAACAAAAATCCCAACAAAGACAATTGTTATGGAAATTGTTGTGGCTGATGTTCCTTCAAAGTTTGGTATGCTATTGTCAAGATCATGGGCATCGAAAATCAAAGGCACAATGCAGTGGACCTTACCTATGCCACTATTCCAGTTTTTGGTGAACAAAGGAGATTGTAACGGGAGACTAGAATGGCTTACATGGTAAGTAGTAAAGATAAGCCTCACAATTTTCCTATTTATGCCTTTGATACTGAGCTTGGATCTACCATTCTATTTAATGAGTCAGCTGATAGTTTTGATGAAGAAATAAGAGCATAAAATCAACAAACAAAAAATCAACAAACAAAAAATCAACAAGTAAATGAAAAACTGATGGAAGAATGGTGGCCATTATACTTTGATGGATCAGCAGGAAAAGAAGGGGCAGGAGCAGGGATTTGGATTATAAGCCCAACTGATGAGAGTAAGTTTTACTCTTACAAACTGAATTTTTATTGCACAAACAACATGGCTGAATATGAATCTTTGATTTTGGGGCTAGATCTTCTTCAAAAAAATGAAGGCCCGAAATATTTCTGTTTTTTGAGATTCTGAATTGGTTATTAGACAAGTGGAAGGTGTTTATCAAACAAAGGATGTAAGAATGAGAGCTTACATAAATTTAGTTTTAGACATGTTGGAGAACTTTCAAGATTTTTCCTTCATAGTCAAATCTAGAGATCAAAATTCCATTGTTGATTCTCTTGCTGTCTCTGCAAGTCTCTTCATCATTCCTATCCATTCAACTAAAATATATGAGATTGAAGTTCGTCATAGACCAGCTATACCGGAAAATATCACAAACTGGCAAGTTTTTGAAGATGATCAACAGGTAAAGAATTTTATTGAGCTGAAAGAAGAATTTGAAAGTACAGATGTAGATCATAAAAATATGTTTGTTGATTCTAAAGGAAATTCTGAAGTTTGGGAATTGAAGAATAATGCAATACCAAAATTTCTTATTCCTCTTGAGAAGCTTTTTGATCAAAATGATGTTTTTAAATTGCCAAAGTTACAAGCTGATGAAGAGGAAGTAAAGAGCTGTAATCTTGGTTCATTAGCTTTCCCTAAAATGATAAAAATTTCAAGGTTTCTTTCAACTGATATGAAATTCAAATATATTGAGATGATGAGAAGGTTTATTGATGTTTTTTCTTGGAGTTATGCTGATTTAAAGAAATATGATCCTTCCATTATTCAACATACTATTCCCATCAAAGAAAATGAGAAACCATTCAAACAGAAGTTGAGGAGAATCAATCCCCTTCTCATGCCATTGATTGAAAGGGAGATTAAGAAACTCTTTGATGCAAAAATCATTGTCCCAAAAAGATTCTCCAATTGGCTTGCAAATTTGGTACCGGATAGAAAGAAGAATGGAGAAATCAGAATTTGTATTGACTTCAGAAATTTGAACAAAGCATCACTAAAGGAAAAATATCCTCTTCCCAAGATGGATACAATTCTGAAAAGTATTATTGGTTCTCAAAGAATGTCTATGCTTGATGGTTTTTCAGGTTACAACCAGATTCTTGTACATCCATATGATCAGGAGAAAGCAGCCTTCACAACACCATGGGGCACATTCATGTATGCCAAGATGCCTTTTGGTCTCATGAATGCGGGAGCCACTTTCCAAAGAACAATGGACATTAATTTTTTTGAAGAAAAGGATAAGTCGGTGGTTTTTTATCTTGATGATATAACAGTCTTTTCAAAGAAAGAAGAAGATCATTTGAAACACTTAGAAAAGGTTCTGTTGAAATGTAGAAGGTTTGGTATTCTTCTTAATCCTGCTAAAATCATCTTTTCTTTAACTACTGGAAAATTACTTGGTCATATCATTTCTGAAGATGGAATTAGGATTGATCCTAATAGATTTAATGCAATTCAAAAGGTAGATTTTCCAAGAAGTAGGAAAGAGATTCAATCATTTCTTGGAAAAGTGAATTTTGTTAGATGCTTCATTCCTAACTTTGCTGAGATTGTCAAAGATATTACAAGGATGTTAAAGAAAGGAGTTGATATCAAATGGACAGTTGAGGCTAAAAAATATTTTGAGCAAATAAAGAAGGCATTCACACAAGCACCGGTACTCGTTAGCCCAGATTTTTCCAAAGAATTTCTGGTTTTCACATTTGCTTCTGAAAATACAATTGCTGGAGTTTTGCTACAAAAAGGAAAGCAAGGTACTGAAAAACCTATTTCTTTTTTTAGTAAAACATTAGCAAATGCTGAGCTGAAGTATAATATTCTAGAAAAATAGGCCTATGCTTTGGTGAAAGCTATAAAATATTTCAAAATTTATATTCTGCATTCTCACATCGTGGCATATGTTCCAAGTGTTGTGATAAAAGAAATTCTAACTTAGGTAGATCCCAATGGTAATAGGGGAAAATGGATAGCCAAATTGCTGGAATATTATATAAACATCAAACCAACCAAGTTGGTGAAGGGACAAAGCTTGGAAAAACTAATGACTCAGTCAAATTTGGACTGTCTTGACATAAATCTAAATGCAGAAATATCAAAAAATTTTGATGTTGAGGAAGAATTGGTTCAAATTGAAGAGAAATACATCACTTCTGAGTGGTATGAGGATGTGGTTTTTGTCCTACAACATCACAAAGCTCCTGCTGATCTAACAAATTCCAAAGCAAGGTTTGTAAAGTTCAAATCTTTAAGATATTTTGAATATGACAGAAATCTGTTTTGGAAAGATATAGGAGGAATTTTTCTGAATTGTTTACTTTAAGAAGAAGCTGATAAAGTCATTCAAAAATTTCATAAAGGTGTTTGTGGAGGACACCATTATTGGAAGGCTACAGCAAATAAGATTCTCAGAGCGATATATTTTTGGCCAACAATGTTTAAAGACATTTACAAAAGAATTGTTGCATGTCATGAATGCCAAATTTTTGAAGGAAGAAGAAAGCTTGTACCTATACCTTTGGTTCCTATCTATGTGGAAGCTCCTTTTCAGCAGTGGGGGTTAGACTTTATTGGAGAGATACATCCACCATCATCAGGGCAACATCGCTGGATTCTCATAGCAACAGACTACTTCACCAAATGGATAAAGGCGATACCAACAAGGAAAGCTAATGATTATGTAATTATTTCTTTTCTAGAGAATAATATATTGTCTATATTTGGCTGTCCCATGAAGATTATAACAGATAATGCTCAAGCATTTAAGTCCAAGAAAATGATAAATTTCTGCCATCAATACCATATCACTCTTGGACACTCTACTACATACTATCCGCAAGGGAATGATCTTGCTGAATCATCAAATAAGAGTATTGTAAGAATCATAAAAAAGGTATTACAGGAGAACAAAAAAGCTTGGCACTTAAAGCTGAATTATGCCTTATGGGCTGATAGGATTTGTACAAAGAGGCCAATTGGAACTTCGCCATATGAAATTGTCTATGATGCTGAAGCTATTTTTCTGACATCACTTGGGGTACCAGTTATGAAGTTAATTCAAGGACTTGCAGAGGAACCAAATGCTATTCAAAGGAGGGATCAACCAGCTGATAGCCTTGCAAAAAAAGAGAAATGAAATATATTACAACCATCAACAAGTTCAAAACAGAATCAAGAAAACATTTGATAAGAAGATCAAAGAAGACAGTTTCCAGCTACAAGACAAAGTGCTGAAATGGGAGGCCAAAATTGAGGAAAAGGGCAAGCACGGTAAGTTTGAGAATTTATGGAAGGGTCCTTTTAAGATTGTTGTTTTTCATGGGGACAACACTTATATACTACAGGAAATTGATGGAGGATTATATGCTGGAGGGCCTATTAATGGCAGGCTCCTAAAGCATTATGCTTGTTGAAGTTTTATCAGTCACTCATGACATTGTACATATTCCATCTTTGTCAGTATTTATTGCTAATAATGACAAGCTAAAACAGAGATCTTAAGCTCGAAGTGAAGGCCCAAACAGTTTGAAGAAGATGCTTGTCAACGCAATTTTTTGTTTTTATCAAAAATGGATAGCACTGGAGCTGCGGGTTCTTAGTGTACCACAGGGGCACACTATCCCAAGTGGAGCCACTGTTATCAATATAAAAAAAAATTTCCAAACTTGGACAATTTGCTTTGTTCCTAGTCATAGTTTTTAGATAGGTGTGAAGTCATGTTAAGTTTTTAGGGTTCAAGTGATAGGGTTAGAGTCTCATTTCCATTCACAAAATAAAGTCTAACAACCTTATTTCATACCTTGACAGTCTTATACCATGTTTGGAGAGCTAATTTTTTAACCATTTTGAAAAAAAATTGGTTAAGCCACAAAACCACGTTTTCGTAGCCCAAAACCCCAAAATTGCATTGAGCGCGCTACGAAATCGGGGATTTTTATTATGTCTTGTCAGTTATCAAATCCACCAAAATTCCCTTAATCATTCATGATTAGGTGTCAGCCACGAGTCTTTTCTCACACATGCAACCATTCATAGCCATCATAACATTCGTTTGAGGTCATTTGTCTTATGTCATATTCAAATTTGAAAGGAGCCGGTTTTGGTTTTATTGTCTCATGCAAGAAACACATGATGTATACCCTCTTTCGAATGGTAAGCTCATGATAAGCAGAAACCAAAGCTTCTCTTTCATTCATCAAGCGAGGCTGTTTACTCTAAAATCAAGCAAGGTTGTTGGTTACAGGTTTTCAAAAAAGCACATAGGAATTTCAAGGAAAGGATGACAGAGGAAAGAAAGAATCACAGGTCAAGCCACTGTTTAAGGACAGAGCCTGAAAGCATAGAAGCTTTAACCAAAGACAAATCAGTTGAGGAGGCCTTCAAGAAGGCAGGATGTTGGAAATTCTGTGAGAAATTGCAGGGAGGTCATAATCAAGTGACAAAAGAGTTTGCTCTTCATTTTATAGGTTCGAATAGAAAGGTTGGTCTCCTAAAC
The DNA here is from genome assembly GCA_034641835.2 of Pinus albicaulis. Lineage (NCBI taxonomy): Eukaryota > Viridiplantae > Streptophyta > Pinopsida > Pinales > Pinaceae > Pinus > Pinus albicaulis. The sequence continues at coordinate 1,560,904,199 of CM076570.1, read as the reverse complement.
TTGAAAATTTCCCCTGAAATTATATCATCAGAGAAAGATATTCCAAGGGGACAAGAAATATGGTTCAAAAATTTTAGGTTTGAGATGGAACCTTGTAAAAATTTTCTAAACCCAGGGTTTGAAGAGACAGATTTAACTAAAGCAGTGCCAAGAAGCTACATCAAGAAAACCTATGCTAATATGCTCTACAATATTCAAAGGTACTTCACCTGTGAGGGAAGATACCATAAAGTGTATTCTTATCATTTCAAACTCTTGTTGCATTTTACTAGAATGATTTATTTGGATTTTCCTTTCTTCTTGTTTCAAAGTTTAGCTAAGATGGAAAACAAAGTGCAAATGAAAGCTCAATATTGTGAAACTTCACTTTTCCATCTTGGTTTAGTTAAATTGATAGTGTTACATGAGCTTCAGAGGATAAACATCGAATGGTCTGCATTTTTTTTTTATGTGGATTTGGGGTGGAAACACAAGGAGCAGGTATTAGCCCTAGGGCCAAAGAAAAATCATCATTAGAAACTAGTGACCTTGCAGAGACAAGATCAAAAATATTTGTCAAGTTAAAGCCTAGAAAACAAGTGAAAGAGCAAGAGATTAAAACATCAGTGATTATTCAAGAAACCCCTCAACCTGCACAAAAGAAGACAAGTAAAGTTAGTGAAATAGTACAGGAACAGTCAACCAGTAGATCAGCCCAGAAAAGATTGACTAGAAGTCAAATAGAAAAGGAAAAGGGAAAAACAGTGGTTTCAGAAGAAGATCCAGGTTTAAAGGGTAGTTTGAATGATATTCTACAGGCTATTGATATTGAGGAATCACCTTTATTTCAAGTAGATTTTATAAAATTGGATGAAGGGAAATATGAAAAGATGAAATCTTCCAAAAAGCTGGATTTTGATGATGAAATTTTAGAGTTTGTGTTCAAGCCCAGAAGGCCTTTAACCAGAAAATCAAAAAGGTTTCAAGGGCTAGATATGGAGTTGGATAAAGCAGGAGAAGTTTCAAATGTTTGTGTGGAACCCATAGACCTCTCATCACCAATACTTGAAGATGACAGAAACATATTTTTCAATACTCAAAGAGAAAAGAGCAGTTATGAAGGAATTAAAGAGAAGTTGAGACTAGAAAATCTTGAAATTGATAAGCTTAAGAAGAAAGCAAGAGAACATGCTATTGATAAGACAAACTTCAACAGAATGAGGGATTTGTGGGAGGTTGAAAAAGTTTCCAAAACTGAAGCAGTCAACAGTGAAGCCCAGTACTTTACTTGGACTGTCCCTGCAATCAAAGAGGCAATGTTTATGAGGATGATAAATGTCAAATTGAGGGCTACCAATAGGAGAATGAAAAGGCAAATTTAAGATCTTGAAATTCAATTGAAAAAATCTGAAAGTCGGCTACAACAGAGGTAGAACAAGAGCAGTAAGTGACAAATCCTTAATGCAATTTTGTTTTTGGGAAGGACATCACTTTTTGATGACATTGGAAAGTTGACCTATTTTATTGTTAAGGTTTATAACATCAAGGAAATCATGAAAAGGTTGTAAATACTCTTAAAATCTGAATATTATGAAAATATTGTGTGAAAAGGATATACACAGCAGTTTCGTAGCGTGCTACGAAACTACTGTAGCTGCATTTTTTAACATTTTATAAGGGTTTCGAAGGGTAAAAAATCTTCATTTCCGAATTTGGTTGCTAATGGTGGTTGGAAATGGTTCATAAATGAAACTCCAAGTCTCAAGGCAAAATAAATTGGATCATTGAGAGAGGTTTACAAAGATACAAATTCTGCGCTACGAAAACAACTGCTCATTTCGTAGTGTAGCCATACCATCTCTCTTTTTACTTTTTCAAAGGTTTGGTTTCTGTACAGGTGGAAGGTATGGTTCCATGGAGGTGACAACACATGTCACTTATCCCAGAAGGTCAACATTGCCAACAAAAAGGGTTCAAAGATCATCAAGAAATAAAAGACTAAATTATAGGAAACATGTCCCCTGTTTTGTAGGGCAAGTAAGACATGAACCAACATGATAACATAAGAAGATTGCAGGCATCATCAAGGTCGAATATATGGGGGAACAACTGTCAGAGATATTATTTAAGTTCTAGATAAGGTTATTTAGAAATAATAAGGATTTTTACTCCTATTTTTATTAGGACTTCTAGAAGAGACAGTTAACTGTCAGATGTAATTAATAGTCTGTTTTAGGAGTAAATAGGAGTCAATCTAAGAAATTTGAATTCTCTTCATGATGGATAAGAGAATCCAAGATTTTAATGATGACTCTATAAGAGACATGAGGTCGAAATGCTAAAGGTTGGAAATTTTCATTAACAAGCAAACTATGTCACTATAGCAAACTGTGTGTGTTTTATATTAATATAGATATTGGCTTACTTCTCAGGATTCAAAAAGAGTTTTTGATGTTTGATCTTCCCATGGCTTTCCTTATCTATCTATTTGCAGTGGTATGAACATATGTTACTTAGAACTCATTGGAAAATGCTCTAACTTCCTTCATATGTTTATAAACTGTGTTTTATTCACTGTGTTACTGTTTTGTTGATACATCTAAAACTCTGAAATGCCCTGACTTCCATGTTAAGATAATTTTGATGTTTTTTTGAAACATACCTTGACTCCATAGCCCAATAGATGTTTGTTGATCAGTATTTCAACCAATCATACACTTTTATCTAATTTATTCCTAGAGTTAGCCATCTAATCCTTAATTCAAAATATTAAACCTATTGAGAGAGCCCTTTCAGGTTGAGGAGGCTAAGGCTCAACTAAAATTCTAGTTTGAAATAGTTACTCAGAGTCTATGTGATCAGCATCCTATCAAGGTCTGATTTTGTGATAACAAAATGATACACTAGTGAGATTGGAGTGAGTTAATTAGCTATTTAATTCACAAATAATAACTCACTAATCAACTGAACAAATACAATAGTTAACTACAGTGCATGTCAGTTCCAGTGGATACCCAATGGAGAGATAGGTGAAATGGTGAGATCGACTATCTGATATGACTATAGTGATGCATTGATTGCATCACACACACATTGGAGTTGCCAATATGGATTGCGCAGTCAAGGCAAGGGTAATTCGAATTCATTCAGAGGTATTCTTCAGCAGGGATTGCGCAGTGGAGGCCGGCTATCAGGTGGCAAGAAATCAGTGCATGGATTTGCAGATTTCTTCATGTTAGTGTGTGACGATTGATTGTATTGAGAGCTTTATGTACTAAGCTTTGTATGAGGTTGTTACATGATCTCCATGATACATAATATATGATAGTTGGGGTTTTTAGCTTCAGGCTTTCCCATTAAACAACTGTGTTATGTGCTTGTTTTTATTGTTGTGTCATGTGTTTTCAATTGAGTTTTTAAATTTCCACAAAAGATTAACAGTGGAAGGATTCTATATTTAGCAAGAAGATAATATTGTTAGATCAGGAGAATCTGGATATATACATGCATATGTTATATAATTTCTACATTTATACCGAACAAAGGAAAGTATTTCCTTTCATTCAAATGATAATGAATCAATTGAGGTAGAAAATTTCACTATGATTCAATTTTTATGTATATTAAATTAGATACATTCAAATGTAATAAGGTTCCTTCCCACATTTAAAAGATTTATAATCAAATTCAAGAAGCAAAATATAATAAAATTCATTAAATTTACCCCCAAAAATTTGAGCTACTAATCTTCTCAATTGAGAATTACATTAAAAATCAATACAATTATGACCCATGATGATGTAATGATTCTCCCTGTGATGTCCTTTAATGATGAATAAATTTTCTAAAATACTTATATTATTTATATAATTATGATCATAACACGTATTATTACAATATCATTGAAAATATTTTTTTTTCACTTTAAAAACAAAAGAGTAAGCATAAATTTGGTAATTGAACCATAGGAAAGTTGGTCAGTGAAGATCTGTTTCTTAAGTGAGAATGGTGATCTGTTTCTTAAGTGAGAATGGTGATTGTGGGATCACTTAGCACAGTTGGTTAGGAAGATTCTCCACTTATTACTGCCAAGGATAGTCAACATGGAGCCACCTTGAGGCTTAAATGTAGCACACAAAGAAATCCCTCCTCCACTCTTGTGTCACTCTCCATATTGGGCCAAGAGAAGGGGGGATTCAAAAAATGTCTATATAAACTGGCCTTTGAAAGAAGAATTGTAGACACATTGTTATGTTGGAAAAATTGCTTCATAGCAAACCAGCTTGCATAGTCCAATAGCAGAGGGATTGGAAGGAATCATATGTTGGCCAACCAACATCTCAGTCAAGAGAGAGATGTCCACCATTTGATATTGATCTACCATCCTTTGAGAGAGGGAAGAGATGCTTGCAGGAAATCGAGGGCAGGAGACCTCCTTTTTTTTGGTATTTGAGCTCCATAGCTCAAAGGACCCTCTTCAAGTGTTTATCATTGTATATTTTTTGCCACTAGCACTTAATAAAGGGAGAATTATCCACTTGTGTTGTTAGGTTGTTTGCTCCATCGAGCTTTTGTATTTTGTATCTTGTGTTTTATTTTGTTCTTAGTGTTGTATGCTTATTTTTCCCTCAAACTTAGTTTACATTATGTAAAATATGTTCCACTAACAGTAGACAATCATTTTTCTCCGTGACCTTGTGCAGGTAGCAACCACCTTGCTAAAGAAGTGTATTTCGTACACCCTTGCGCCAAATACACTACCACGAGAATGGCGACTCCACTGGATTATTTCTTTTTGAGTTAATGGTTGTTGATGCAGTTCCATATTCCTACTCATTTTGCTGCAAATGACCCCTACAGTCTCTCTGCATCTCCAATCAGACTCGGTGAAAATTTTTTCACAGTAGAGAGGGAAAATTTTATTCATTCTACCCGACAGCGCGCTTTGTGCTCTAACAAATGCGTGCTCCGCGTCTGTGGGAAGATAACCCGCGCGACAGGCCAACAAGAAAAAAATTGGCTACTTTTCCCATTTTTAAGGTGATTGGAAACCCATAGTAATTTTCCATCACTTTGTCTCTGTATTTCACTACTATTAGGACACTCAGGTGCTATGTTTAACCTAGAAAATTAGCTTAGCAACTAGGCAATTTTGATTTTAGTATTTTATTTCACAAATTAAACATAGTTTAAATAGGGGACAAGTATGTGGCCTTATATCCACATATGTTTTCCGAACAAATTATTTTTTGATAAAAGATACAAAACACGTAGCTTAATTAGTAAAGAGTAAGTGGCCCATATATCCACATATCTTTTTTCCAGTTCAATTTTGTCAAAATTTTGCATTAGATTAGTTCAATTATGCATTAACATTTGGGAATAGGATCAAACTGTCAACAAAGAAATTAATTAATCTATGCCACCCTTTCACCTCTTGGTGAACCTGGGTACGCATATGAATGCTTTCCTAAGATAATTTTCCATATCCTTATAGAGGAAACATAGTCTAATTAGGCAAGGTGTAAGCAGCCCATCATCCGCACATCATTTCAAATTTTTCAAGTAACAATCACACATAGGGTGATTAGAAAATAATTGTAAAGGATCAACGCATATCCACATCTCATAACATTTGTGACCGTTCACTCCAAATCACACACGAAGCATGGGTAAGAATTGGACCATAAGGCACCTAGTATGTTGGGACCTTTTTTCTCTTCTTATAGTCACTTCACCAAAGAACACCGTAAGAAAAATTGAGACTCTCTAAAAATAATCATTAACTAAACTCACCAAATTCTCCCCATAATCATTAAGACCATTGGGGGTAGGTATCCAATAATCCATTGTGGTCATAATACATTTTGAAACATAGATGTTGACATTTTAAGGAGATTCAAACTTGTTTATATGCCCACGGAACAAATACCTGAGCATTACAGAGACCTGTTTCAGAGGGGGTTAAGCTTAGGCCCAGTGCTTGCGGTACTCTTTGGGGCTACCTGGCCCATCTAGTGCTCGGTACTGGTAACCGATTACCAAGAAGCTCAAGACTCGAATGCTCATGAGGGATGACGATAATTTCGTGGCCAAAACTAGGGCATCCTTCCCTATAGGTGATGATGTAGGCAGCACTCGATCCTCATATCAGAAGATACCTTCACAAGGCCCGGTTACATTGAGAGTGTAAGGAAAATTAGGTCTATATAGGCTTTTGGTATGATACACAAAAACAAACAAAACCTCATTTTCTCTTGATTGATCACATATTGTAACATTAAAGAGAAAAATCACCTTTTCATTTTTCACTTTGTTTTATGCATGTGATTATATTTTTTCTTTGATAGGAATCATCCTACCTCCAAAATCACTAAAAGGTCGCACTAATCAACATCATAGGGGACCCAACGGGACCCCATCGATCTACGTGCTTCTTAAATATCCCACCATTAAAGGGAGGAGTGTCATCCCTCCCGCCATTCAGGCGTAGAGGACGTCACACTGTCGGCATTATCAAAACATCCTTTATCGGGGCATCTTTGATTGGAAACTCCCAAGGGTCACCAACCACAACACTAGTGGAAACCAAAACAGGGTCACCACACTCAACTCCTTTGACGAACCCTCGAGTTCAAAAGGTAGCTACACCTCTGAGGAGTGAGCAGAATATCCATCGGGGTACGCCATAGGGTAACATTCCCTAGGAACCTCCCGTGAACCAACATATTCAAATATTTGTTTCTCAACAAAGTGAAATGGCGGTCAATGCATAGTTACCATTATTAGCATCATTAAAGCTTCTAGATCTAATGAAATTAACAAATGACCCCATTGCACACGGCCTTGATTGGCCCCCCATGCCCACGAAGCTCCCTTCTGATATACCAAAATTTGAAGGGAAGCAAGTGGAAGACCCCGAAAATCATATAATGACTTTCCACCTGTTGTGTTTGTCGAATAGTATCATTGAAGATATCATACGACTGAGACTATTTCAATGCAGCCTCACAGGGCCCGCAGAAAAATGGTATGTCGAGCAGACGCCTGCATTGCATGGAAACTTTAGTTCCATCGCTACTGCATTCCTCACATATTTCCAACTCCCCATTCATCATGACTCTGGAATGCAACTTCTGACACATTTCAGACATACAATAATCGTCCATATATCAGACCACCTCCATGAAAGGTGACGACGTCATAGTTTATGTAAAGCAAAACTCGACGATAGAGTATTGTTGGATTTATTTTTGAAAACCGTCACCACTAAGATTTCAAAATACGTGGTGACACAGAAGCAAAACTCAAAGGAAGACGCCATTAGAAAATCCCAACAACTTGAACTCATTTACACCCAATCAAGATATATTTACAATGTCTTGCCAAACGCCCCGCGCCTGAAAACTTATAGATAATTTCTAGGTGCATCCAATGTCATTGATGGTTTGATAGGGTCCTTAGCCCAAGTTCAACCTAGCAGTAGTTATAAGTACCTAGGGTACTCTTATTATTCTACTTAGAATGTATCACAACTCGGGTACCACTAAAGTCACCCTATACCTCTGCAGAACGTGACGAACAAGGAAATGCCATATCATCAACACCAGGGAGGTTCATATCCCCCTTGTAGGGGAACTAGTACTCAGCTAGGAATGTTGATACAAGAGAGCCACCCCAACAAACATACACCAACCAAGGACAAGGGAACCAATACTTCTCTTTTCTCGCACAAAATCAACCACCAATGCAAAACAATGCACCGATGAATCTTGTGCAACCACCCCAGGCTCAGTAGCAACAATATTATGATCAGGAGAATAACAATAATCCTCTAAAATCTGCAAAGAAAAATCCAAGGAACAAGCAAAAGGGAGATCCTAGACAGGGGGGCAGTAATCAATAATGCCTTGCACAGTCTCGAACTAGGGGCAACACCAAAATCAAAACCAGAAGCCAAGTAATAACTCCAAAGGGAAAAATAATAGACCTAGTCTAAGGACAAATCACTCTTGTGCCATATGTGGTGAGTATGGACATTACACTCACCATTGTCCCGAACTCCCCAAATTGAAAAAACTTTAGGGTAACCTAGGAAAAGGCAGACCTACCCAGCAGCCTGTGGTAATACAGGAACCTTTCCCCCACCAAGGAGTGGTTAATACTCAGGAACAATAACCATCCAAAAATGATACCAGAGGGAGCAGCCATGCCGATATACATGGCTAGAGAAGAATTTTTCTTCCAAACACGTAATAGGAACTGTGAAACTGCCCCAGATATCAACCCATTAGGTACAACTACGAGTGCACCTACCGTGTCATTAACTATCTCCAAAGTACCCATTGAGCCTCTTCCAAGAACGGTCAAAGGACCAACCAGGTGCGTAGGACATCATTCCAAAGCTTCTCATAGCTATAGTATAGTGGATGACTTGGCTCAATCTCTAGCAGCCATGTTAGCATTGGAAGTCCTGCAGTCATTCCCAACATAGCTGAAGGCCTTACTTTCCGCCTTAGGCACATTCGACCCCTCTAATTCCCTCTTAATGGTGTTTGACCTAGACAAGGAAAGCCCTAGGCTTCCTTCTCTAGTCTCTTTCCATATACCAGTTTTAGTTGAAAATATCACCATACATCGATGCATTGTGGAGGAAGGAGCATCCACATGTATCATGTCCAAATTAGTTTGGAAAAAGTTAGGATCACCTGAATTGAAACCATATGACATCATTCTTAGAGCATACAATGAGCGCCCATCAACCTTTGTTGGTATTTATCAAAATTTCCTAGTAAACATGGCTAAAAAAAAAGTTATTATATACATTTAGGTCTTAGACGCACAACTATACTACAATATACTCCTCGGGCAGAGTTACATGTCAGTCGCGACTATGATCGCATCCTCTGTATTTAGGGTGATGATGTCCCCTCATGATGATCGGATCATCACCATCAACTATTTCATGTACTACGACAAGAAACCCATGACCACTCTAGACGTCATATTACCATATGTAGATACAGCCACAAAACCACTCACAAAGTATACAAAGTTCATTCTAGGCCAATTCAAACCATCATCTATCCTAGGTTCATTCCTAGGAGATCCCCTTATTGTACCAGGGGAAGCCCCCAAAATCACAGAGGCACTAGTGTGCATGATGAGCTCATCAAACAGCGAAACTAGAAGTAGAAACCAGTAGTACAAATGTTGAAGCCACAGGTACGACATTCCTACCATACGTCATTTCACAGACCCCATTTTTGTATCCCCCACCTATTTTTGTATTGAAACAGGTCATGGAAACTATGACATTTCCAAATATGGCTTTCACAATATCGGTGTGGTATTTGGTCCCTCCATCCATGCTAGAAAGCCTAGGCATTACCTCTACAGGCATGACCCTTATTGCCCCTGAAGAGGTTACAACAATTGAAGAAACACCTGTAGTGGTGCCTGTTGGCACTACTAAGAGGAATAACAAAAAAGGGGAAAAATAGAAACCCCTAAGTTACCTAGGGAATCAACCTTGTGCATTTTGCCATATATTAGGTCATCCTACTAATATTTTCCCAAAATTATAAGAATTAAAACCTCTTCTACATATTGAAAGAAATGTCGCGACCTCAGAAATATAAAAAATGGAACAGGTCACAAACAACCAATGGAAATCATTACGCACAGATCATGTGTGTGCCATATGTGACCATTATGGGCATTATACCCATCATTACCCGAAGATGCCCCAATATAGGGATGCATTGCAAGCCCTAGAACAATCCAATCTTGAGTAACCCTCCTCTGAATCCATACAAATGAAAGAAAACGAGTCCAAAAGTATATTGTATGTATGAGAAGAACCTACATCATGCTCGTACTCATCCAACCCAATGGCTCAAAGAAGGCAAACAGATACCACACCACATGTCCCAATTTTTACATTGTGCAATGAACCCGATCACTTCATCATACATTGCCCTAAATTAAGGGCTTTCAATCGTTGGTACCTAATACCGCATGTGTCCCAAAGCAACTTATCGCGACATAGAAGACACATGTGTCACATTTGTCAAAGAAACCATCATGTGTGTCATTTTCCCAACCTCCATCATCTCCGATCAATGTTCGTTTTCATGAGACATTTCATCGCTGAAAATCCTGATTTAGCAAAATAGGACACAAAATCCATGGAAAACACTACAACTCAACGGACTGAAGTGACAAGGACCATATTATATATATCAAAGGAGAGATGGTCACCAGAGCAACCAACTCTCCCCCATAATCATCCTTATCCTCAAGGCCATCTTTTCACATTATGCAATGAATATGATCATTTGATCGCACAATGTGCAGCTCTAGAGTTGTGTCAAATATGGTACTTGGTTCACTCGATGTACTTCATAGTGCTACGATCTAATCAATATTCCTACCAGATATCCTAGGATCACCACCATCTTCGCCATTGTCCCTACATTCCCCGATTTTGTTTAGCATTAGAGTCATTACACCTTTCCATTACCAACCTTGTCAACTTAGAAAAATCAGATTCCGAGTCCGTAGAAAGTTCCACAATCCAGGAGAATGAAGCGACTAGTTCCATTCCCTGTGTATCTAAAGAGAGGCATCCACAAAAAGGACAACTTACCACCCCCAAACCCCCCAAACACCCATCCCTATCCTGCGGGTTGTGTGACAAACGTGACCATTTAATCACTCAGTGCCCAGATTTAGTATCATTTTGAAAATGGTATCCAATCAACCTCGTGGTCCAAAGGGATTGGAAAAAAAAAGAGCATCAGTAATGTCTAATATGCAAAGATAACCACCACGCTCAACATTGCCCCTATGTCCCCTGATTTTTACTTAGGCTAGACATCATGTACTCGTTCATTGCCAATAATCCAGACATAGTTGGTTTTGCATTACCACAAACTAGGCAGTCAACAACAATGAGACCTACCCCCCATTGTCACCAGCCACCTAAAACCATGAAGACATCCCCTCGCCCCAGCAAGGTAAGAATCAGTCAAACATATCATTTACCTTATGTGCTAAAAATGACCACATGGTTAATTAATGTTGGGAACTTAACAAGTTCACTAACAGTATTCGCATGGTCACACCCATACCTTGCATTCATCTCTCTCATCAAGAGAAAATCACACGTTGTTATGTCTGAATTTTCTCGCAATTTCACCATGCCATGAATTTCCATTTCCTTCCAAGGTTAAGATCAGGTAGAGCAGCGTTAGAATAAAAACTCCCACATGAGCCAAATCAAACAAGCTCTAAGAATAGGAGACGACAAAAACGAAGAAACACACATTCGTGTAACCATATCCCATCATCATCCTCTAATATGATGAGTATTAATGGATCCCATACAATATATTCAGTGAGTACAATTACTCCATGCAACATTTTCATGAGCCATGATCATGATATAGAGAAATGCCCTATGTTGCGAACATTTTATCACCTCTGCATCCGTCAAAATCTTCACGTAAAATAAGTCACTTGCACCCTTTGTACACCACCAAGAAAGTAGGAATCTTATCTTGCTAAAAAACAAACAACCATCACGGAAATTATTCCACCATGTAACGCTGACAACACACAACACCATATACGATCCATCTCACCATGCATGGGAACCATGACACATGTTTTCTACTCATATTTCCTTGGTGTTGATACCGCTGCAAATACCACAACCGTAGTAGTACCTTCTTGTTAGTATGAATCTTTCGTCATAAAAGATCACTTTAGCTACGCATAAAAAATAGCCCTAACATCAATTATGACTGCAAAATATCTTTAAATCTGAAGTTAGGTGATCCAAATAATGCTGCATAAAATACAAATCTAAAATACATTAAGCAGATAAAGTGAAATATTGCTCCATATAACCAATAGACAAGACAAGAATAATGTGTTTAAAAGAATTTTTATATTATATTGAAAAGGGGCACCTGAGAGGAAAACAAGAAAGGTGTTTTCCGGTTCTCCTCGATGGGATGGGTTCTTGAAAGTCCTCAGTGTTTTAGATCTAAAATTCCTCTCTTTGGTTGATGTGGAAAACCCAAACAAACATAGAACTCAATGGGAGCTCACAATGCAAAAAATGGAAATGGTGACCAAGAATAGATCCAGAGTGATCTAATGCAATGGAGGTGAATAATGAATGGGGAAAACCCTTCTATTTATAACAAAATATTGGGGTGTTCTAGAACTCGGTGCATGAATAAAATATTATTAATCAAATTCTAGAATCACCCTTTAGGAATATTTTATTATATTTTTTGGAGGGAAAAGGATTTTTGACTTGGGTCAATTCCTTTATTTATAAATAACAAATAAATAAATGATTTATTTATTATTTAAGGGAATGAGGGGAATATAATTAAATAAATAATGGTTTATTTAATTATTTATATGTGATTTAGTCAAATTTAACTAAGAATATTATTTAAATAATGATTTAAATAACTTATTCTTAGGAAATAACTAAATAAATAATGATTTATTTAATTGATTACCTTGTTTTGGGTTAAATATGACCAAGAAATATAAAACAAGTTATCGCATTATTATGAAAGCAATTTTACTTAGGGTAAAATTGGTCTTACATGGTGTACTTAGGTTCATCTAATGATAATAGGTTAGATGACCAAAAAATGGTGTAACAGATTTCCCCCCAACGTACGAGTGTTAGGAGCAAATTGTATGACTGAAGTACGTTGTAAGAACTCAATCACTAGATGACAAGAGGAAAGTGAGAGAGAGGAATGTAATGTAGTCGAAAGTGCTAAAGGACTAGACCCTGAGGAGATGAAACTTACAGGTGCAACAAGTTTATATTTTATGAAGTGGTACCTGTGCTAAAGGCGGCGAGGGAGGCATACCTATGCCCACCGAGACAAAAGGACACACAATAAGGAGCCCGGAAAACCATGGAATGCAATAGTAAAACATGTGCTGGCCTAAACATGAGCTAGATAACTAGAATGATGAATCCCACATACATGCCATGCCTGGAATAACCGTCAGGACTTATACAATAATATTTTAGTATATGAGATACAAATACACCCAAATGCCCCCTACACACGGGGAAGGGCTCGCAAAATCTGACTGATACATGCAAATCGAAGAGGTGCTGCAAGTGGCTGAGGCCAATATCATCAAATGAGAGGAGCTGCATCAAGGGTTGAAATGAAGAAGGCATCCAGGCATGTGGGGGGCTACCTGTAGGGCCACCCCCTCATGAGGGTTGAGACATCTAACACATACCCAGGAATCACCAATAGTTGCTGCTGCATCACTTGACCATCAAGTGTATAGATCACGATCATGCTGAAAAGAGCTCGAACCAAGGTACACTGCCTCCTAGACTTGGCTTCTGGAGTAAATGCATTGATGTCGACAGAAGTAGGTCCGCCAGAGGTGAGGTAATAAGGGAACCCCAACTGAGGCACGGGAAAAAATAATAGAGCGACTGACAAACGGACACTAATGATGATAATGAAATGAGGGATAGATCCAACGGGGACCATAAAAATCATGAGTACAAAATGGTATCTCATGACGGAAATTGTCACAAACAGAAATGAATTTAGGGGCAAAGTGGTGCCCCCCAATGAAATGTGTTGTAAGTGAGAAAATCCGATTTTGAGGATAGGTGAAGTAAGACTTCGTGAACAACCGATGTCTTGGTGAAAGAGAAAAATGCGAAAACAAACAGATGTTGGCTATCTAAAAGAAAAGAAAACAGGCATTGCGGGGATTAGGAAGGATATGGCCTTCAAAGTCTTCTAAAATATATGCCCCCTTACCAAGGTCTTTACTGATAATGTAAGGACCGAGCCACAATGACTCGAACTTCCCATGACCAAGGGTATCATGGGCCTGGTCATATACTAGAACAAGGTCACCTTCATGAAATTGGCAAGGGTGTACTTTTCGGTCATACTGAGCTTTGGTGCGCTTTTTGGCCGCTTCAAGAGTTTGCAATGCAACACTACGGTCTTCAGAGGCGCGCTCGAGCATGATAAGTCGTTGTTCTAGAGGGTGGGTATCAGGGAGGAGTTCGACGACCAAGTGAAGGGAAGGGATTTCACACTCGATTGGTAAGACTGAATCCTCACCGAAGACAAGGTGGAAAGGAGTGAAACTGGTGGCGGTTTTAACAGAAGTGTGATAAGCCCACAAAGCAGGGAAGAGCATAAGATGCCAATCGTTTTTTTGTTTATTCACCGTTCTTTGAAGCATGGTCTTAAGAATTTTGTTGACCGCTTAAACTTGGCCATTACCTTGGGGGTAATAGGAAGATGAATATTGGTGCTCAAAACCCAAGAGTGAGGATAGCTCATGCCAGATCTCATCTTAAAAATGTCGGCCATGGTCAGAGACTAATTGTTTTGGAACTCCAAATTGAGCGATGACATGGTTAAAGAAAAAGAGGGCTACGGTGGCTGTCGTATTGTTGAATGTTGGCATAGCTTTGGCCCATTTAGTGAAATAGTCAACCGCCACGATGATATATTTGTGGTTACCATCAGAGGGAGGTCGACATTCCATAAAGTCAATGGCCCATTTGCAAAAAGGGCCAGCTGTGATGACAGGATGGAGGGGAGCGGGAGGAGCTCGCGCCTTGGGGGCGAAATGTTGGCAATTGGAACAGTGTTTGACTGCTTCAATGGAATCACTGAAGAGATAAGGCCAAAAATACTTGGCGCGCATGATTTTTTGGGCGGTGGAGAGGCCAGAGAGGTGGCCACCACAAGCATCGCTATGATAGGCATTGAGGACTTGTTCGGCTTCAGCGTGTGTGAGGCAACGACGAAGGATAGTATCGACTCCACGACGATAAAGGTCATCGCCGATTAGAAGGTAGCAAGAGGCTTGGTGTCGGATACGTCGTTGAGCATCACGATCAAGATGAAGGGCGAAATTTTGGGTTCAAAAGTAAGTAAGGATATCACCGTACCAAGGATCATCGGTGGTGATGGAAAATAAATGTTCATCGGGGAGAGCATCATTAATTGGAGTATCTTGCGTCCCAGTAGGCAAATCAGAAATGAGTTCAGTGAGGGCTAAACCTTTCTTAATTTTTGGGGTGACAAATTCAAGGTCGAATTCTTGGAGGATAATGACCCAACAAGCGTACTTTCCACTGAGGATGCATCGACTCAATAGGAAAGCCATGGGGTTGGAATCAGTCACAACCTTGGTGGAACGCATAAGGATATAATGATGCAATTTTTGGACCGAGAACACAACAGCTAGCGCTAAATTTTCTTCATGTGATTAGGACACTGGTGGACCAGCAAGGTTTTTACTGACATAATAGATCACATGTTCGGTGTCGTTATCATCCTCTTGGATAAGGACACCAGCAACCGAATGGGTGGAAGTGGAGATGTAAAGGGTGAAATCATGGTCAAAATCAGGAGGATGGATTAAGGGGGCAGAGGTGAGAGCATGTTTGAGGGCATCAAAAGAATCTTGAGCGTAGGTATCCCAGACAAAAGAGGTGTGAGATCGAAGAAGTCGAAGGAAACCATGCGCAGTAGTAGCATAATCGGGAACGAATCAGCGAAGAAAATTAGCTTTGCCTTGGAGACTTTGTAGTTGTCGTAAGGTACGAGGGATAGGAAGTTCAAGAATGGCTTGAACTTTCAAAGGGTCGAGAGTTATCCCGTCTTTAGATACGATGAAGCCGAGGAGGCGACCGGCGGGAACACAGAAGACACATGTCAAAGGGTTAAGGCGGATGTTATACTTGCGACATCAGAGGAAAATGGTACGCAGATCATGGAGGTGTTGTGCCCGATGTTTAGAACGCGCAGTAAGGTCGTCTAAATAGGCAAGGATAATATGAGTTAATTCATGGAAACAATAATACATGGCTTGTTGAAAAGTGGCGCCGACATTTTTAAGACCAAATGGCATGACTCGGTATGCAAAAGTGCCCCACGGACTAATGAATGCGGTTTTAAGTTGATCAGCACGATGGATAACGATTTGGTTGTATCTTGAGAAGCCATCCATAAAGGATAAAACCTCGTGCCCCACACACTCATCAATGATTTGGTCAATAAATGGTGTGGGGAGGTTGTCTTTGGGACAAGCTTTGTTCAGATCGCGAAACTCGGTGCAAACACGAATGGTGCCTTGTTTTTTGAGAACGGGAACTAGGTTGGACATCGAAGTGGTGTATTCGATGGGGCAAATGAAACCAGCCTGCCAGAGCTTATCGATTTCAGCTTTGATGGCTTCACGTCTGGATGGATGAATGGGTCTCAACTTTTGATGAACTGGAGTGGCATCAGGCCATGTGGCGATGTGGTGTTCGACAATGGCCGGATCGAGTCCGGGCAGTTCTGAGTAGGACCAGGTGAAAACATCATGGAATTCTTTGAAGAGTTTGGTGTAGGCTTCAATTTCTTCCAGAGTGCATTGGGCGCCCATGGTGATATGTTCTTCGATACCTGGTTTGACAGAAATGTCTATTTTGATGGTAGGAGAGATATTAGCCATATTGCCTTCTTCAAAAGTGTCAGGTGCAGGGATGGGGTTTTTGAACCAATCGACTTTATTGGGAATGAAGTATTTGGATTCGAGAGCATATTGGTCATGTGATTGATGTGGAAGGAAGTATTCACGATGGTGCATATCGTCCCACGGAAAGTTAGGTTCAGTCATGGCTTCCATGATGTCTTCATTGGACTAGAAGATGGGAAGAGTGGATGGCATAGAATGACCTGAGGAGGTAGACATATGAGATACTTTATTTTGAGGGGAAAGGCTTACATTCGTGTTTTCATGAGGGATGACAGTAGGGTCAGCAGATGAGTGGGTAGGCGAAACAGCGAGGGAAGGTACTAAAGGGTCAGTCGCCGTGGAACGTGGTGATGAGGATAGGTAGGAAATAGTGGCTGAAGGTTTGGTCATTTCAGTATCAGTATGAGAAATGGCAATAGGGGTAGACACATGGTCTGGGGTTAAAAAAGGATGATGGGCAAGCGCGGCTTCGAATTGGCGGTATGCGGCCAAAGAAGCACGATACTCGGCAAGGCGGGGGCAAAGGTGGGTATAATGCCCATGGAAATCGCATAAAGAAAAATGGTGATTGGTGTGCAAGTTTTTAAGTTTCGGAAGGGAACTAGGGGGAGTGACATAGACCGCGAGGATATCAGATTCTGGAAACGTTTCATTGAACACGGTTTTGAGGTGTGGTAATTCGAGATAGGTATGGGTGGCATGGCCGACAACATCGCATAAGGCACACTGGATGGGATGCTTTGAAAGGCGAGGAGGGGTAGAGCTGGTCAGGGTAACATTGTCCTTCGGTGCCCCCCTGCGAGTTTTGCTACTATTAACTAACACTGTCGTAACATGAGGAGGTGTCGAATGAGGTGACTGAGGTGCTGGAGCAGCGATAGAGGTTATGGGTATTGGTTGAATCGAGGTCAAAGCAAGATACGGTTTGGGATGACCAAGCAGGGTATGGGTAGGGGGGCTAAGGTACCAGACGGGTATACCCAAGGTCAATTTAGGTAGGGAGAGGGTAGCCAAGATAGGGACAAAAGAAGCTCCAGGAGGGGGAGCAAGGAAAGGCATCTGACCAGCAGGAAAATGGTTAGGAGGAACGGGGCCGAGGGGGTTGAAATTGGGCGGAATTGACCCAGTAGGGTAGAGGGGTGTGTGATGATTATTTGGGGAAGGAGATTCTGAAGGGAGAAGGCTGTCTAGCAGGGGCGAAGGGCTAGTAGCTGGTGGGGGTGGGGAAGATTGAGGTTGCTGACTAGCCAAAGTGGGCTATGTAAGGCCAGCCCAAGATGATTGCATCATGCAAACGTTCGCCAGGCTAGGATCTGATACGGTAGGAGGGACTAGAAAGGTTCCAAGCAAGGAGTCTTTGTAGACGCCGGGGGAAAAATTGGGCAAAGAATTAGTGACAGTAAAAATCAAGGACTCAGGGGAAGTCTGAGATTTGGGTTCAGGATATGTTAACTAGTCTATGGTGATGATTTTACCGTTATGGGGGAAAAACATCTTGCGGTGGACTGCGGATGGGACGGCAGACATGGCATAGGTGTAACTACGCCCCAAAAGAATTTTGTGGTCAAGAGGGGCATAGATAACTTCAACATCGACCCAAACAGTCTTGTCTGCAAGGGTAATAGGACAGTTGCAGAGTAGGCCAATGGGTTGGGAGGCATGGACATCCCATGCACGGAGAGTGGTTGTGGAAGGGGCCAACTCAAGAGATCCGATTTTTTTCCAAACCGAAGCGAACATTACACAGGTAGATGCCCCCTCGTCAATAACACATCGAGCGATAGTGGCATTTCGGATTTTGACTGGGATTTGGAAAGCAACAGAAGCAGGAAGAGGGGGATCGTCTGACTGATGAGCATCGAAAACAATTAACTGGTCATCAGCAGGATCTACAGCATCCATGGCAAATAGTAGAGCCTTATTTTGTGAAGGACAGGACTGGAGGAGTTCCAGTGTTGAAATGGCAGCAAGAAATTGTGCCAGATCATCTACTATGCTGTATGAATGGGCAGCCCGACCAGAGGCAGCATTGCGGCGTAATGGGCCCTTAGGAATTTTGGTATGAACCTCAGCTTTGGGTAGAGGAATTAGCAAGGGACCATTGGGTGTCGATAGAGGCATTGTAGGACCTAAGGATGGGAACTCGGGGATAGAAGGAATGGGAGGGTGGGAGTACTGACGAGACCGAGTTTGAAGGTTAAGGTCGACGGTGAGAGGTTGGTCAGATTACATCATGAGAATCTGGTAATCAGAGGAACCAAAAGGAGAAGGGTGAGCGGTTACCGTGGCATGATGGGATTGAGTAGCCATGAATCCTTGTTGAGGGAAAGGATCAGTAAACACAGCGGGTTGAGATGTAGCCGTATGGGGAGGTACAGTAGGAGAAGAGTGTTGTCCCCGCACGGTGGCCTGAGACTCCCACATCTGCCTCATTTGTGGTAATAGGGAACAATCGTGAGTGTAATGACCGTAAACACTACAACACGAACAGGGTTTATTGGTGCGAAGCGTCCTGTCTGGCTTGAGCTGAGAGCCTTGGGGCCGGTTGGCAGTGTTAGAATCAATACTGGACGGATTGGATCCACGATTACCAGAAGCAGAGGGATTGCCTTTCCTCTTTCTTGGAGAAGGAAGAGGATGAGTTGCACCCTACTACGCAAATACGTGCCCTGGAGGGAGTAGTAAGTGCGGTTGGGGGGGTAGAGAAGGCAAAGGAGTGGGAGGTCCAAATGTTGGAGGAGCTGGGACAGTAGGCTGTGGGTAGGGATAAGGTGTAGGATGGGCAACATTGAGGTAAGCAGGAGTGTGGGAAAAAGGAGGAGGCATGCCGTATCCTGGATACATGCTACCTGGAGGGGGAAAGGTGTCGGAGGGGCTGGCCCCTCCTGGAGGGAAACCATAGCCCAGAAGAGGTTGAGTAGAGGTATGCAACAGAGCTCCAACAATATTGTCGGAAAAATGAGATGCGCCCGAGGCAAAAGAGCCACCGGGTTTTGGAAGGTCAGGAAGAACGGTATAGACATAACCAGATTGAGCATATATAAGGTCATCTTTCAAGGCAATTTGGAGGGCGGCTTCTTTGGTTTGGGGAAAATGGGATGCGACATCTTTGCCAATGGGAGGTAAGAGAGAACGGAGGAACTAGTCCATATAAACCCGATCTTCAAAGGGGGGAGCGCGACAGAAGCTGCGTCTTCTTCGCCATTCTTGGACATGAGCGGAAAGGTGGATAGAAGAAGATTGATGAAAGGAAGTCAAGATTTCAGTGCCAGTGTCGTATCGGAGAGGGAGCTGGAAATAAGATAAAAAGGCATGAGAAATGGTCGCAAAGGTGGTATGGGAAGAGGTGGCTTGATCAACATACCATTTGGAAGCTTCGCCGATAAGCGTGCATTGGAACAATCGAAGACGGATGGAGTCATCGGTGATGGAGTTGGAGGAACACCACATGTGAAAAGATCGGATATGGTTGGAGGGATCTTCACTAGCAAGGCCTTCGAACTTGGGAATGTCGGAGGGGAGCTTGGTTGGCATAGCAGGCCAATTGGCATCGTGGTGAATGGGATCATTAATCAGCTGATTGAAGTCAAGGAGGCTGAGACCGGCCATATAAGGGAGAAACGGGGTAGTCGAGGTAGGTCCCGTAGTGGTTCCACTGGAAACGGACCCAGCAGTAGAACTGGGGTTAGGGCTAGGTCCTGAACTAGACATGGTGAAGGTAAGAGGGGAAGAACCAGAAGTAGGGGGAAAACTCGAACAATCAGAGGAAGAGTCGGAGTGCAGACTTGGGGGAGGATTTACTCAAGGACGACAGGAAGGAGGAAGTCGACCAACCGGAAACTGAGGGTGAAGACCAAGAAGTCTCCGGGAAAAACGCCTTGGAGGCGTAATGATGATGGGAAGAAGAAAGATCGACAAGGGCAGCAAGGTGCAAAAGCAAGACGCGACAAGAGCAGGTAGGTGCAGTGTCAATTTATTTTAGAGTCTTTTCCAGGCAGTGTTAACCAAGCTCTTCTTCACTTAGGGTCAGTGTGTGGCGTGTGTTAATTTTAATTGATTAAACCCAAATGTTTTGAGAGTAAAAGAAAAAGTGTGCTGCGTAACTGAAAATAAATCTGCAGTAAATAAGACTGAAAGAACAGAAAATTAACAGCTACCAATGCATCAATCTAACCCAAGAAGGTGGGTCTCTAAAAACTAGTCTATAAGAGGGAAAAAAATCTAAGCAAAGCACGCTAAAAGTAGGCCAATAGATCTAAGGTCGGGAGGGACAGGGATCTAAAGGAGAAATTTGCTGAAAAGAGGTGCATAGAACAGCAAAGAGACAGAGGCAAGGTTGCTGCTAAAAAGAGGGGATCAGCTAAAGACAGAACGGGAATGAACCCAAACAAAACTATATGAGGTGGTTTGAAAGGGATAAGAGCTGATCGAAATGGATCTGAAAATGAGGGATCAGATCTGAAAGAAGGAAGGCTGAAACTCTGGAAATTTAGACTTCTGAAATAGCAAAAACTTGCCCACAAAAAGTGGAGGGTACTAGAGCCCTAAGGGGCAAGATTCCCACTTATTTGAGTGAAATGGATCAGAAACAGGTCTAAATGGGCGGAGGCTAGAAAACCCTAACAGAAGCTTCAGACAAACCCAGAAAAAGTGCTGGAAAATTGCAGAAAAAAGTGCAGGTCGCAGGTTCTGAAATGTTTGCAGTCCAGAACGCAGATTTGGGGCAGAAAAGTGCGACCTCAAGGCTAGGTTGCACTTTTTGGGCCGATAAGTGCGACCTGCAGATCCGGCTCTCTCGACGGCAGATTTCAGAAAAATTTGTTGTCTCAACTGCGGCTAATGTCTGTCACCTGCGCAATAAGGCCAACAACATACGTCAGTTAAACAGTTTGATGTTTGAGGGTTTTAGAGGTGAAAAAGACCATAAAAATAGGAAAAACAAGAAACTGAAGAGAAACCCTAGGGTTTGAAACAATTGGATATGCAGGAATATATAAAACGACAGCGGTCGCAAAAGAAAACCTGTGTGGAGTCACCAATTGTTAGTATGAATCTTTCGTTGTAAAAGATCACTTTAGCTATGCATAAAAAATAGCCCTAACATCAATTATCACTGTAAAATATCTTTAAATCTGAAGTTAGGTGATCCAAATAATGTTGCATAAAATACAGATCTAAAAGACATTAAGCAGATAAAGTGAAATATTGCTCCATATAACCAATAGACAAGACAAGAATAATGTATTTAAAAGAAAATTTATATTATATTGAAAAGGGGCACCTGAGAGGAAAACAAGAAAGGTGTTTTCCGGTTCTCCTCAATGGGATGGGTTCTTGAAATTCCTCAGTGTTTCAGATCTAAAATTCCTCTCTTTGGTTGATGTGGAAAACCCAAACAAACATAGAACTCAATGGGAGCTTACAATGCAAAAAATGGAAATGGTGACCAAGAATAGATCCAAAGTGATCTAATGCAATGGAGGTGACTAATGAATGGGGAAAACACTTCTATTTATAACAAAATATTGGGGTGTTCTAGAACTCGGTGCATGAATAAAATATTATTAATCAAATTCTAGAATCACCCTTTTAGGAATATTTTATTATATTTGCTGGAGGGAAAAGGGTTTTTCATATTATAATCTTTAATCAATTTTATATTATTATTATTAGTATTATTATTATTTATAAAATAAAAATAAAAATAAAAATAAATAAATAAATAAATAAATTTGGTATGACTTTGATTTAGTCAAACTAGCCATTATCTTTCAATGGCTAGTTGGAGCTTCTCGTATCTATTTAATTGGGTTTCCTGATCAGTTTTTTCATCAAGTCCTGATGATGAACCACATTGGCTGGTTCGAAACGCGTCGACCAAATTCATTTGGATGTGATTTTTACCGAAAGATTTTTTTCACAATTTATGGATCACATAAGCAATATTCCTAAAATAAATGATTTATTTATTATTTAAGGGAAATGAGGGGAATATAATTAAATAAATAATGGTTTATTTAATTATTTATATGTGATTTAGTTAAATTTAACTAAGAATATTATTTAAATAATGATTTAAATAACTTATTCTTAGGAAATAACTAAATAAATAAGGATTTATTTAATTAATTTCCTTGTTTTGGGTGAAATATGACCAGGAAATATAAAAAACAAGTTATAGCACATGGTGAAAGAAATTTTACTTAGGGTAAAATTGGTCTTACATGGTGTACTTAGGTTCATCTAATGATAATAGGTTAGATGACCAAAAAATGGTGTAACACTTCTGTATCTCAAAATCAAACCCTGATAGGCTGCTAGTCAAGGAGACCCTGAGTAACTATTTCAAACCAAACTTTTAGTTGAGGCTTAGCCTCCTCAACCTGAGAGGGCTCTCTCAATAGGTTAATGATTTTCAAATAAAGATCAAATGGCTAACTCTGTGAATAAACTGAATAAAGTGAATAATTGGTTGTACTACTAATAAACAAACATCTATTGGGTAAATGGAGTCAAATGTGCTTTCACAAAACATAAATATCAGATTCATATGGAAGTCAAGGCATTTCAGGGTTTAGATGCATCAATAGAATAGTATGACAGAGAATAAACACAGTTCATGAACATATGAACGAAGTTAGAGCACCTTCAGTGAATTCTAAGTAACATACATTCATGCCACTGCAAGTAATTTAAAGAGAAACATAATGAGACAATCAAACATCCATAACCATTTCTGAATCCTGAGTGATGAAACAAAACTCTCTGTATTAAGATAAAAACATAGTTCTCTGATATCACAAAAAGTATGCTTGTTCAATGAAAATTCCAACCCTATGCAATTCGATTTCTTCCCTCTTATAGAGTGGTCATTACATCCTTGGATTCCTTCCAAACATTTGAGAAGAAATTCAAATTTGACACCTATCAACTTCTAAACAAACTTCATTTACAAACTGACAGTTAAATTGTCTGTCTTACAGTCCTAATACAACTAGGACTAAAACACTATTTATTATATCTTAACAACCTTTAACAACCTTATCTAATCATTAAAAACTATGCTTGATAGCTATTTCTTCTAGACTTCGACCATGATGTTGTTTATCTTCTTGTTGTTAGACCCTATCAACCTGCTTCTTATCCATTCTTGCAAAATAGCAGCATGTTCCCTGTATAATAGTTGAATGTCTCATTTCTATCCATTCGAACCAACTGCTGAAGAACTGGTGCTCAAAACATGTGGCAAATGTCTTATAAACTTCATTTGAATTCGACCTTACAGCTGTGCAAATCCCGAACCTCCAAAATGGTGCAAAAATTGTCAATACTGCTACGGTACGAAACTGCTGAGTCTGTTGTTTTCGTAGCGCAGACTTTTCCTTTTAAAATCATGCTTAAAACCTCCATTTTTATGTGCCAAACCTCTTGGATCTTCATTGATATTCTACATATACCTTCCACCAGCATTAAATCTCAAAACCAAACCCTTTTCACCTTTGAAAATTGCAAATATTCTTCAAACTGTTGTGTGTCACCTTCAGCAGTTTTGTAGCATGCTACGAAACTTCTAAGCCTTCACTTTTCACAGCTTCCTTCCAAAATTTTAGTTTTCAACCCTTTAATACTATATTTCCAGGTGTATATCAACTTTCATAACCCATAAACATCAACTTTAAACAGCTTCAAAAATGAGATATTACCACATAACCTCAAAAATTTGTTAAAGGATGACACTTACTATTTGCACTTATTTTAGTTGTGGCTGATCTTCAAACTATGCTAGTTGTATTTCCAGGTCTTCTACTCTCCTCTTAAGCCTTCTATTGTTTTCCCTTAGCTTGGTATTGACCATCCTAATGAATTTTTCTTCTTTGATTGCAGGTAGGGTCCATATGAAGAATTGAGATTGACTATCAATTAATTCAGGGTTCGGATTTTTCTCCATTTCCCACAGTCCTTTCATCCTTTCAAAGTTTTCCCTTTCTTCTGCATGCACTCTCACCTTTTTCTTCAACTTATCAATCTCATTATTTGAAAATCTGAGCTTGTCTTTGGCATCTTCATAGCTGCTCTTTTCCGTCTAAATATTGAAAACCTTGTTTCTGTCTTCTTCAGGCATTGAAAATGATGTATTTGTGGTTTCTTCAAAAACATTATCACTTTCACCTCCTGTTTGATCTATCTCCATGTCTGATTGTTTCAACTTCTTGGAGTGCCTAGTTGAGGGTTTTATAGGCTTAAAGATAAACTCTGCCACTTCATCTTGAGAATCTAACCTTTTGGATGTCTTCAATTTCTTTGAATTGCTACCACCTGTATCCAGTTTGATGAAGTCTTCTTGTACTAGGGGAGACTCTTCAATTTCAATAGCTTGAAGTATATCATTCAAATTACCTCTTGACGCCTCTGTAACTACAGCCTTACCCTTTTCCTTTAACCTTTGACTCCTAGTCAGCTTCTTTTGATCTGTTTTACTAGTTGACTATTCTAGAATTGTCTCCTTAACCAGAGTTTTCTTCTTCTGTGCAGATTTAGGAGTATCTTGGATATTCAATGTTGTTCTTATCATTGGTTCTTTAACTTGTTTCTGAGGCTTGAGCTTAACAAATATTCTTGACTTTGTTTCTACAGGGGCAGAAATATTTGATGGAGTTTTTTCTTTAGCTTGAGGACTAACACCTGTTCCTTCAATCCCAATTCTACTCAAAAAGAGGAATTCAGCCCAATCTCTGTTTGCTTTCTCTAGCTCATGTAAGACTATTAACTTGACTAAGCCATCATGAAATAATGAGGTTTCACATGACTCAACTTTCATTTGTACCTTATCAGACATCTTAACCAAACTTCTGAAAATATAAAAAGGTAAATCTAGAGATATCATCCCTGTGAAATGAAGCAAGAGTTTAAAGTGATAGCTATACACCTTGTGGTATCTCCCTTCACAGGTGAAGTACCTCTGAATATTGTAGAGCAGATTGGAAAATGTATCTTTGACATCACTTCTTGGCACAACTTTGTTCAAGTTAACCTCTGTAAACTCTTTGGTTTTATAAATATTTTGCAGGGTACCATTTGTTAGTATGAATCCTTTGCCGAAGTGTACGAAAAAGGACCACTTTAGCTATGCATAACTAATAGCCCTAACAACAAAAGTGGCTGCCAATATCTTCATATCTACGATTAGTTAGACAAGAAAATAGCTGCAAAACACCAGATCTATGTATGGAAAGACATTAAGCAGTAAAATAAAGGGTTTGCTCCATGCATCCAACCAGTTAAGACAAGAACACAATTTTTTGAAAGAATTTTATATTACAGGGCACCTGGGAGGAAAACAAGAAGGTGTATCCAGCTCTCCTCAATGGGATGGGTTCTTTGTAGTCGTCAGCACTTCAGATCTAAGCTTTCTCTCTCTTGTAGATGTAGAAAACCCAATGCAAAAATAAAGCTCAATGGGAGCAAATGATGAAAAATGAGACCAAGTGTGTAGATCCAGAGTGATCTAATAGGCAACAAAAGGTGAAGAATGATGGGGAAAACCCTCCTATTTATAACAAAATATTGGGTCATTCTAGACCTTGGTGTATGATTAAAATAATGTTAACCAAATCTAGATCCACCTTTTATGGAATACTTTATTATATTTGTTGGAGGGAAAGGTCTTTGACTTGGGTCAAATCCCTTGATTAGTCGAAAATAAATAAATAAATGATTTATTTATCTTTTTAAGGAAGTGATTGAAAGATAATCAAATAAATAATGATTTATTTAATTATTTGTGGGTGATTTGGTCATATTTAACAAGGAATATTATCTAAATAAGATTTAAATAATTATCCTTAGAAAATAATAAGATACATAAAGGTTTATCTAATTAATTTCTTTTTTTTGGGTTAAACATGACTAGGAATAATAATTAAATTATGGTTTAATTAATTATTCCATGAGGAAAATCAAACAAATATAAGTTTGTTTAATATTTCCTTTTGGGGTTTCCTGTTTTAACATAATGAAAGCAGTTTTACTTAGGGTAAAACTGGTATTATATGGTGTACTTGGGTCCATCTAAGGTTAGATGACCAAAAAATTGTGTAACAGATTGCCCCCCAGCGTGCGAGTGTCAGGAGAAAATCGTATGACCGAAGTACGTTGTAAGAACACACTCACTAGACAACAAAAATGGATGTCAGAGAGAGAAATGTGAGGTAGATAGTGTGCTGAAGGACTAGACCCCGAGGAGACGAGACTCGCAGTTGCAACAAGTCTCTTTTTATGAGAGGGTACCTGTGCTGAAGGCGGCGGGGGAGGCATACCTATGCCGCCCGAGACAAAGTACAAAAGAATAGTGTGTTCCAGTAAGCAAGGGACCGAGCCATAAAATACAGCTAGGCGGAATCATGAGCCGGATAAAAATACAATAAGGAATCCCACATACATGCGTGCACGGGATAACGACCGGGACTTGTACGATAATATCCGAGTACATGAGATAGAAAAACAACCCAAATGCCCCCTGTAAATGGGGAGGGGCTCACAAAATATGACTGATACATGCAAGTCGAAGAGGCGTTGCAAGTGGCTACGGCCAACATCATCAAATATCTGGAGCTGCATCGAAGGCTACAATGAAGAGGTCATCCGGGCATGTGGGGGGCTACCTGCAGGGCCACCCCCGCATGAGGGTTGAGACATCTCACACACACCCGGGGAATCATCAAGAGCTGCTGCTGGATCACTGGACCATCGAGTATACGGATCTCGATCATGCTGAAAGGAGCTGGAGAAACAATCAAGTCAAAGGGAAAGGAGATAGCCCTTTGCCTGATCCGAGGCACCGAACAAGAGTGGAAGCTGGAACCAAGGTACACCGCCCTCTAGACCTGGCTTCTGGAATGAATAAGCTGATGTCGACGGATGGAGGTCGCCATAGTTGAGGGAGTGAGGAGGTTCCCAACTAAAGGCCTGCAGAAAACGAAGTGACGACGGCGGCACTAATGATGATAGTGAAGTGGAAAGGACTGAGTAGCTAATGGACGACTTCCCTTGCTAGAGCATAAAAAGCATGAATGACATGGCAGCGACTGAAACAACATCATCAGGGATGGGCGATAGTGGAACTGAAGGTCATAATGTGCGACACAAGAGAGAGACCAATCAATGACGGATGGAGGGCTATAGTGGGGTACAAAGGGACTCGGTGTAGACTCCATGGAAGGAATGATGACTCAATCTTGGATGCTCTAAACAAGGGCGACTCGATGGTGTTGCCACACAGTAAAGGCCCCAATGGGGGACCGTGGAAACATGAGTACATGATGGGAACTCATGGCCAATCCAAGAGTACAAAGGCAGTAAGAATGAAACAGGTGCTAAATTAAGTGTGTGGTGAGGGAAATTCAAACAATTTAGGTGTTTCGTGACCCTTCTTGGACAAAATGTGTCCTGGTTGAGTGTCAGACCTAAAAAACTAACAGATACCCATTTGAGGGCTCGGTGAGAGCTTTCCAACGGTGTAGAAGGTTCGTCAAACGGGGCTATGGTGTGGTCACAGCAGTCGAAAGAAGAAACATGGGTTCTCTTTTAATAAGGCAGTTTTCCCTCCAAAATCACTCATTTGCTATTGTTGCTGTGGTGAATGTAGAGAGGAGAGAAGTCCCTAAATCTTGCGGCAAACGTAGCGGACAAACCGACCGTTGGAATCGCGATCCGTCAACTGCAGGTAAGAGGTCTAACTTTTCTCTTGCATTTTGATGGATTACATTTTCAATTTAGGGCCCAAAATCCCAGAAACAGCCCCTCCTTCATCTCTACGGCCGGGTTGCACTTTTTGGGGCAAAAAGTGCGACCTAGGATGCAGGTATCAGGGCAAAAAGTGCGACCTGGTCTAGAAAAGAGCAGAAAAATGCGACCTGGGAGATGAGGGGGTTTTGGTGCTGTTTTATGGCTGGAAGTTGGGTTTTGGTGTTTGGTTATGGTTTTCCCAATATGTACGCTGACAAAAATGATGTGTTTGTGCAGGTATGGCAGAGTTACGGGTCAACTAGAGAGAGAGAGATCTGGGGACACTACGGACAGAGATCCAGGCAGATCAGGGCATCCGCCGTGTTTTGGCCAGATTTGGGGTTCTCAAGTTTTTGGAGAACCCGTTGATGAGCAGAGGCAGATTCTTGGCCCAAATTATCGATTCTTGGGATCCGGATCGGGAGATCTTTGGTGAGCCACGGGATCGGGCGGCTTCGGTCGATGACATGTACTTCTTGAGCGGTCTCCACATCGCACGCGGGGATGGTGGGAAACACACAGCCCGGTGCGCCGCGCCCGCGGGAGCGACATATCATGGAGTTCGTGGAATGCCATTGTCGACGGGGCCTCGAGTCCCGAGGGACTCAAATGCGGGTCGGGGATCTAGAGAGGCTAGAAACCGTGCGGTGGCTGTGACTATCTTGCGGAGTCTGGGCATCCGGGCGTTCCATCACATCAACGGGGCAGATGATGATGAGGTGGAAAGTCTGTGTTGGGTGGGACCCTACTATGGGTGGGCCCGGATGTTGTTGTCGCCTTCGTGTGATTGTCGCTATGCGGGCGGCGGAGTGAATCATATTTTCTCGTATGGGACTTTATTGTGCGCCTTCTTCTTTGAGAAGATCTCGACCTTACGACCTCGTATACAGTTCCCAGATGGGGGCCCGAGAGAGCCCAAGATGCTCCGGTGGGGGCGGCTATTGTGTAGAGGAGGAGGAGGGGCGGTCGGACGAGTGTTTCGACCTGAGTTATTTTCCCATTGGGATCAGATGCCGTTATACATTGACGACTATCCCTATAGTGGGATGAGTTATTATGGAGATCCGGACCTGCCACTTCCGCCTGGTCGAGTATGGGGGCCGATGGTAAGTGAAAGATTACTATTCTTGTATGGGCATGTTAAAGTTTTTGAATAGTAATTGAGGATATTGATTCATGTACTTTTGGTATGTAGATATAGCACCGGTAAAATCGGCCGGATATATGGGACGACCGACAGCGTTTGGGGCTATAGGTCCAAGTGGGTCGAGAGCGGCGCAGGATGAGGATGCAGCCACCCTGCTGGAGGACATCTGCCGTAGATGCGAAAGGTTTTTGACCGGAGTATCAGAGCGCGGGTGGAAGGACTTAGATGACCAATACATAGATCCATGTGTTGGTCTCCCCTCGGAGTGGCGAGGTATCATGCGGTGCATGGCGATGGTCGGTCAGGCTATGCATGAATCTACATGCTGCAGGGGCAGAGCCATTGGCTCGGGAGCCTCCAGATAGTGATTAGGGGAAGGGGCATGTGGTGCCCCCTATGATGTATGTAGGGGCAGGTGGTGCCCCCAATTTTGGGTTTTTGTTTGTAACATGCTATGGGCATGTCGTATGTATCAGAGTAGATGGAATCTAAACAGATGTTTTGCGACACATATTATGGATATGCATCATCTTTTGATGGTTGATTTAATGTTATTGTATTGTATGAAATGTGTGTGATAAATGCCAATCTAGAACATGGTTTGCAATACTATCTACATAGTGATTCTGTTCTTGAGGTACATGGTTGAAAGTTATGGTTTCAAATGCACGTATTAAGATTTTCACTCGTAAATAGCGTCTAAACGGCACAGGTTTATGCACACGATAAACACCATTTAGTTGCATTACAAGAAGCAAGGAATCCAAACGAACGTGCAGATGGAGGATGCGATGAAAGAGGGCATCGGCTAATAGACCACGCACTGCATCATATTCGGCCTGATTGTTGGTGGCGAACCGATGCATGCCACGGATTAGAAAGAACAAGGGCATGCGAGGGGTGAAGATGGCCCAACCTTCAGAGGCTAGATTCTGGGGTAGCGACTTGCACCATCGGTGTAACCGATAAAGGGTGTGGACGGGGGGTCCTGCAGAATGGTGTGACAAGACAACAAATGAAGGGAGGAAAGGGAAGGACGGCAGCGTGAGTGGACAAAAGTCATCGGGTGGCAATTGCAGGAGGGAGTGCAAGGGGCAGGATGATCATGACTCATACGGAGTGGTATATGAGGGCTATCTGAAGCATGGTGAGGACTCGGGCTGCGGAGGTCAACAAAGACATGGGTGGAGTGATCGCGCGTATGGGTAGAAAGAGGGTGGTCAAGGGACACAACAAGGGAGGATGCAGATGGGCTGGGCTCCGAGTGTCTCGCAGAGGAGGATAAGTAAAGAATGGTAACAGTAGACTCCGTCATCGGAACATCAGGGGGGGGAATGTCGATGGGAACGGGGGGATCCTCAGGTTGGCCTGAAGCGTACTGCGCGAGGAGAGGAGAGGCGGATTGATTTAGTTCAACCTCATACTCTCGGATTACCTCTAAAGAGGTGCGGTAGTGCGTCAGGTGAGGAAAATGGTGGGAGTAATGGCCATGAACGCCGCACAAAGCACAGGGCTTGTTGGTGTGGAGAGTCTTGGGGTTCTTGGCTACGGACGGAGAAGGAATGGGGGCTTCAGGGACCATAGACTCGGGGAACACGACTTTAACCATGGGCTGAATACAGGGCAACTTAGGACAAGCATGGGTGGCATGACCAGTGACATCACATAAAGCGCAAGGCTTTGCGGGAGGTGGAGGGACTGGGTCAGTCGTGGTAGTCTTGTCTTTGGGTGCCCCCTTGCGGGCTTTGCCTTTCTTCCCGGGTGCCGTCACGACAGGAGAAGGGTCCTGTGGAGGTGCTGGGGGCACAGAGGCAACGGAGGAAGCTAGGGGGACCGGTTGAACCGGTGTCAAAGCCATATAGGGCTTGGGGTGACCAGGAGGGGTGGAAGCTGGGGGATCAAGGTACCAGACCGGGATGCCCAAGGTCAAGTTAGGGAGAGAGAGGGTGGCCATGACGGGGACAGAATATACTCCGGGAGGGGCTGAGAAGGATACGCCGGCGGTAATGACCCGGAGGGACGGCTTGGTGGATTGGCGACGAAGGAACGATCCCCGGGGGGGAGGGTAAAGGGGTTCGGGGGATAGGAAGTTTGTGGGGGCGAGGACGGGAAAGGAGGGGTCGACCGGGCGGAGATGAATGGCTAGAAGCGGGTCGCGGAGGGCGGGGAGGAGGTTGCGGACTAGCCGAGGCAGGCCGCTTATGGGTGGCCTGAGACGATTGCATCATGCAAACATTCGATGGTGGGATGGGTGGCGGGGAGGGGGGGAAAGGTTGGGAAAGTTAGCGAGGAGGAATCCTTATGGGGTCGGGGGGGAACACGGTCGAAAGGAATCAACGGTTTCTTGTTAATACAAAAAAGATAGTCATCTCGGGGAGGTGCGAGATTTGGCTGCGTGTATTCGCTGAGTCAATGGTGACTATCTTTCCATTAACGGGGAAAGACATCTTTAGAAAGACCGCGGATGGGACATGAGGAACTAGCATAGGTGTAGCTTCGCCCCAATATAATGTTGTAATCTAGCGGGGCGTCGATGACTTCGACGTCAACGCAAACAGTCTTACCGGCGAGGGTGATAGGACAATTACGAAACGGGCCAATGGGCTGGGAGGCATGACCGTCCCACGCTCGAAGGGTGATCGTGGAAGGGGCCAGTTCAGGAGATCCGAGTTGCTTCCAAACCGAAGCAGACATCACGCATGTGGATGCCCCCTCATCAATGATACATCGGGACACGTTGGCATTCCGGATTTTGACTGGGATTTGGAAGGCGACGGAAGGAGGGAGAGGAGGATGGTCCGATTGAGTGGCGTCGAAAACAATCATTTGGTCATCAGCAGGATCTACAGCGCCCACGGCAGATAATAGAGCCTTCTTTTGGGAAGGGCACGACTGGAGGAGTTCCAGTGTGGAAATGGCAGTAGGAGACTGCGCCAGATCATCTACTATGCTATACGAATGAGCAGCTCGACCAGAAGCAGCATTTCGACGTAATGGTCCCTTAGGGATCTTGGTAGGGACCTCAACTTTGGGTTGAGGGATATGTAAGGGACCACTAGATGTCGAAAGAGGCTCTGTAGAACCTGAAGAGGGAGGCTCGGGGGCAGACTGAGCAGGAGGCTTGGGGTACTGACGAGACCGAGTTTGAAGGTGAAGATCGACGGATGGGGTAGGATCGGAGTGCATCATAAGGATCTGGTAATCAGAGGAACCAGAAATGGAAGGGGGGGCGGCTACCTGGCTGTCGGGCGGTTGGGTAGCCACGAATCCTTGTTGAGGGAAAGGATCAGTAAACACAGCTGGCTGGGTAGTGGCCACATTAGGAGGAGCATGAGGGGAGGCGTGTTGTCCACGCAATGTGGCTTGAGATTCCCACATCTGCCGCATCTGGGGTAAGAGGGGACAATCGTGGGTGTAATGACCATAAACACCGCAACACGAACATGGCTTGTTTGTGCGAAGCGGCCTGTCCGGCTTGGGTTGAAAGCCCTGTTGCTGGTTGCCAGTGTTAGGGTCCACACTAGAATTGGGTCCTCAGGTACCAGGGGTAGATTGGTTTTGGTTACCTCTCCGCCTTCTTTGAGAAGAAGGGGGATTAGTCGCGCCCTGCTGCGCAAATACTTGCCCTGGAGGGGGCTGTAGGTGCTGGTGCTGGGGTTGAGGAGGAAAGGGAGGAGGAAGCGCATATGCTGGAGGAGCTGGTGCACCAGGCTGCGGATAAGGGTAATGGGTGGGTTGGGCAACATTGGGGTAAGCAGGAGGTTGGGCAAAAGGAGGAGGCATGCCGTATCCTGGATACATGCTACCGGGAGGGGGAAGAGTGCCGGAGGAGCTGGCCCCTCCCTGAGGGAGACCATAGCCCATAGGAGGTTGGGCGTATGGATGGGAAAGGGCTCCAACGATACCGTCGGCGGAATGAGATGCCCCCGGGGCGTTAGCGCCACTGGGCCTGGGGAGGTCAGGAAGAACGGTATAAACATAACCAGATTGAGCGTAGATCAGGTCATATTTCAAGGCTATTTGGAGGGCGGCTTCTTCAGTTTGAGGAAAATGAGAGGCGACATCTTTTCCGATGGGAGCGGGAAGGGTGCGCAGGAACCAGTCCATGTAAACCCGATCTTCGAAGGGAGGGGCTCGACATAAGCTCCGTCTTCGTCGCCATTCCTGAACATGGGAGGAAAGGCGTGTTGAAGAGGCTTGCTTAAAGGAAGTCAAGAGCTCCGTGCCAGTATCGTATCGGAGAGGGAGCTGGAAGTATGACAAAAAGGCTTGGGCAAGAGTCTCAAAGGTGGTATGGGTAGAGGTGGCTTGTTCAACATACCATTTGGAAGCTTCGCCGGAAAGCGTGCGTTGGAACAAACGAAGACGGATGGAGTCATCGGTAATGGAATTGGAGGAACACCACATATGGAAAGATCGGACATGATTGGTTGGATCTTCTCCATTAAGGCCCTCAAACTTAGGGATGTCTGAGGGGAGCTTGGTTGGCATAGCGGGCCAGTTAGCATTGTGGTGAATGGGGTCATTGATCAACTGATGGAAATCGGGGAGGCTAAGGCCTGCAATGTACGGCAGCACAGGGGTGGCCGGGGTAGTTCCTGTGGTGGTTCCGCTAGTAGTAGGGCCGGCATTGGGGCCGGGAGAACCGCTAGCGTTAGGCCCCGGTCCAGACATAGTGAAGGTGACAGGGGGAGAACCAGGAGGAGAAGGAGGACCCGATGAATCAGGGGAGGAGTCGGAGTGCAGACTCGAAGGTGGAATAGCTCGACGACGGCGGTGCAGAGCAGGTCGGTCAACCAGAAACTGAGGGTGAAGGCCAAGAAGTCTCCGAGAAAGGCGCCTTGGGGGCGCAATGATGACAGGAAGAAGGAAACCGACAGGGGCAGAAAGGGACAGAATCAAGTAATGTCAAGGGTAGATAAGGTGCAGTGACAATTAATTTTAGAGTCTTTGCCAAGCGGTGTTAACCGGGCGCTTCTTCGCTTAGGGTCAGTGTGTGGCGTGCGTTAATTTTAATTTTTAAACCCTTTCCGTTTTGAGAGCAAGAAAAAAGTGTGCTGCGTAGCTGAAAATAAACCTACAAAGAACAGTATATAATGCTGAAATAACAGAAAAATAACAGCTACTTGTGCATCTATCTAACCCAAGAAGGTGGGTCTCTCAAAACTAATCTGAAAAGAAAGGGAAAAATCTAGGCAAAACACACGGAAAAGAGGCCAATATATCTAAGGTCAAAAGGGACAGGGATCTAAAGGATAAAGCTGCTGAAAAGAGGTGCAGATCACAGCCAAGAGACAGAGGCAAGGTGGCTGGAAAAAGGAAGGAAATCAGCAAAAACCAGAGGGGGCAAGGCGGAGGCCTTCAAAGGAGGTCCAAACAAAACGACAGGAGGTGATTTGAAAGGAAGAAAGGCTGATTTCAAAGGATCTGAAAGGGAGGTAACAGATCTGGAAAAGGAGGCTGAAGCTCTGAAAAACAGACGGCTGAAACAGCTTAAAACTCTTCCACAAAAGTGGAGGGTACTAAAGCCCTAAGGGGCAAGGTTCCCACTTAGATGAGTAAAAACAGATCAGAACATGGTCAAAACAGGTTGGGACAGAGGCTGGAGGACCCTGAGGTTCCGCCGCAGAAACCCGTAAAATTGCCGAAAAATTATCAGTGTGTCGCAGCTTCGACCTCGATTTCAAGCAGGTCGCAGAAATTAAAGAAAGGCGACCGGAGGTCCAGCAGGTCCAGGGCTGGGTGTGCGACCCCAGCTCCGCTTTGTCTCATGCGTATTTTCGAAAGTTGTTGTCTCGGGGCCATGGGCCGGGTGTCAGACCTGCGCAATAGGGCCAGAAACACACGGAAGTTAGAAATTTTAATGTTTTAGGGTTTTATGTGAGAAAAACAACATGAAAAGAGGAAAAATAAACAGCTGAAAAGAAACCCTGGGGTCTGAAGTAGCTGGATATGCAGGAATATGAAAAACGACAATGGTCGTAATTTAAAACCCGTGTGGAGTCGCCATTTGTTAGTATGAATCCTTTGTCGAAGTGTACGAAAAAGGACCACTTTAGCTACGCATAACTAATAGCCCTAACAACAAAAGTGGCTGCCAATATCTTCAGATCTGCAATTAGTTAGACAAGAAAATAGCTGCAAAATACCAGATCTATGTATGGAAAGACATTAAGCAGTAAAATAAAGGGTTTTCTCCATGCATCCAACAGACAAGACAAGAACACGATTTTTTTTTTGAAAGAATTTTATATTACAGGGCACCTGGGAGGAAAACAAGAAGGTGTATCTAGCTCTCCTCAATGGGATGGGTTCTTTGTAGTCCTCAGCACTTCAGATCTAAGCTTTCTCTCTCTTGTGGGTGCAGAAAACCCAATGCAAAAATGAAGCTCAATGGGAGAAAATGATGAAAAATGAGACCAAGTGTATAGATCTAGAGTGATCTAGTAGGCAACAAAAGGTGAGGAATGGTAGGAAAAACCCTCCTATTTATAACAAAATATTGGGTCATTCTAGATCTTGGTGCATGGGTTAACCAGATCTAGATCCACTTTTTATGGAATATTTTATTATATTTGTTGGAGGGAAAAGGTACTTGACTTGGGTCAAATCCCTTGATTTGTCAAAAATAAATAAATAAATGATTTATTTATCTTTTTAAGGAAGTGGTTGGAAGATAATCAAATAAATAATGATTTATTTAATTATTTGTGGGTGATTTGGTCATATTTAACAAGGAATATTATCTAAATGAGGTTTAAATAATTATTCCTAGAAAATAATAAGATAAATAAGGTTTATCTAATTAATTTCTTTGATTTTGGGTTAAACATGACTGGGAATAATAATTAAATTATGGTTTAATTAATTATTCCATGAGGAAAATCAAACAAATATGGGTTTGTTCAATATTTCCTTTTGGGGTTTCCTGTTTTAACATAGTGAAAGCGGTTTTACTTAGGGTAAAACTGGTCTTACATGGTGTACTTGGGTCCATCTAATGATAATAAGTTAGATGACCAAAAAATGGTGTAACACATGTCAAACTTGAAGTTTTTAAAATACCTGTCTTCTCCTCTCGGAATTTTTGTAACTGCTGATATCACTTCAGGGGTAATTGGTAAATTGAGGAATCCAATCTTTGAGTTTGATCCCGTGAATTTTATGGAAAATTCATTGGTGACTTGAGTGTGCCCTCCTTGAAGTTTTTCACAAAACCTCCAGCAACCTACTTTCTTAAAGGCTTCTTCAACAGACTTGTCTTTTGTAAGGGCTTCTACACCTTCAGGTTCTGTTCTTAGGCAATGAACAGACCCATGACTCCTTCTTTCTTCAGCCATTTTCTTCTTGAAAACCTTGTATCTTCAGAAGTCTATGATAATCCCTCTGAAAACCCTGTGTCTTCAACAAATTAGCAAATTAGCAATCAGAGCTTCCTGTTGAATGAACTGGCTTGCTTGGTAAATGAGTTCAGCCTCGCTTGATAATGATTCTGCCTCGCTTGATAACAATTCTGCTTCCACCAGCAATGAATTTCAAACTCACTTGATAGCAAGTTTTGAAAATAATAATATAACCTGAATTTGAATTCACAACCTCGCTTGAACTTGTTTCAGTTCTGCCTCGCTTGAAATATAGTTTCACAGCCTCGCTTGAAAACTTTATAGCCTCGCTTGAAAACTTTATAGCCTCACTTGAATTTGTTTCAGTAAACTCAGGTCTTTCACCACTAATTTCTTCTTCAAAACATAAGCATGCATGCACTATTGTCTTGCATGAGACAAATGAAGTCGAAAATGGCCAACTGTTTTCAAATTCGAAAGGACCAATGACAACTGACCCCTAATCAATGACAAATGACCCCTAATAATTATAATGAATGGTTGCATGCGTGAAGGAGAACTCGTGGATGATACCTAATGATGAGGAATTTAACTATATCTGACAGATGTGACAGCTCAAATGCAAAACTGATAATCCCCGATTTCGTAGTGCATGATTTTCAAATTTGGGTTTTTGCGCTACAAAATCACGAGCATTTTCGTAGCGCAAAATCAACTTTTTACACTAAGCGCACTACAAAAACGTGGTTTCGTGGCTTATTCATCAAATTTTCGAAAAAAAAAATTAAAAATGGGTTTCAAAACGTGGCATAAGATCTTTGAAGAATGAAACAAGGTTAATGAACATTGTTTGGTGATGGAATGAGACCTTTAACCCATGATCTAGACCTTTAAAAATATAAAAATGACTCTAACCCTATCTAGCATTATGACTTGGGAACAAGTGTAACTAACCAAGTTTCAGAAAATTTTTATAGTGATAACACCTTCAATGGTGCAAACCCAACCTGTCTCCACCCTCTCAACCTCATCTGGTTCCATGACATCAACCAGAGATCATATTCATGTATGTTGACCAACAATGCTAGGCCCGAACCAATTCCTCACGACCTCACACAAACCAATTCCCTCATAGACATCTTTTTTCACTCTGATGAGGATATATTAAAGGCCATGAAGGAACCATATTTTTCATGGGACGCAATGCATCACCACACATTTTTTCTTATGAAAAAAACGTTCGTTCCTAGTAGCACAAAAACCTAGGATATTTATGCCATTGAATCCAAAGTCTTCCTTCCATCAAGAAAATTAGATTGGTTCAAAAACCATATCCCAGCACCCAATGCATTTGAGGAAGGAAATATGTCGAATATTTTGCCAACCATTAAGGTGAATATCTCCAAGAAACCAAGCAAAACCGAAGAAATATTGTTGGGGGCAGCATGCTCCCTAGATGACGTAGTCACGTATACAAACCTATTACAAGAGTATAGGGATATATTCACTTGGGATTCTTTATAAATTCTAGGATTTAGCCCCACCATCATAGAGCACCACATTGACACTTGGCCTAACGTATCACCTATCCGCCAAAAAGAGCATCAATTACACCCATCCAAAGAAGAAGCGATCAAAGAAGAAATAAACAAGCTCCACAAAGATGGATTCATCTACCCAATCACTTACACATCTTGGGTTTCCAACCCTGTACCCAACATGAAAAAAAAGCACCATTCGTGTCTGTACCGATTTTCGATATTTAAACAAATCCTTTCACAAAGAAAACTACCCTACTCATTTCATCAACCAAGTCATTGATGCTTGTGCCAGTCACGATCCCTTGTCCTTCATGGATGGATTTTTGGGGTACAATACAATTCAGATCCGACATACGGATCTGTATAAGACAACATTCACCACCCCTTGGGGCACATTCTCATATCAGGTTATGCTATTTGGTCTTAAAAACGTTGGAGCCACCTTTCAACGGAGCATGAACTATATATTCCATGACCTAGATCATCTTATATTATCCTACTTGGACAACCTCACAGTACAATCCAAGAAACAAGGTGACCATCTGGAGGATTTATGTTTGGTATTTCAACGGTGTCGACACTACAACCTATGCTTAAACTCCCTCAAGTGAGTCTTCTACATTAATATAGGAAGATTGTTAGGATTCATAGTATCCCAACAAGTAATCAAAGTCAACCCCCTCAAGGTATAGGCAATCAAAGAAGTAGCACCACCCAAAATGCTAAAACAACTTCAAATCCTGCATGGGAAATCCAACTTCTTACAGCACTTTGTCCCCGACTACTCCACTTGCATGTAGGGATTCCTACGCCTACTCTGTCAAGACATTTCATTCAAATGGGATGATCAAGCCCAAAAGTTATTTCAGGCACTGAAAGACAGCTTCTTCAGCCACCTCTTTCAGCCCACCCAATTACGACAAATAATATACCTTATATCTATCTGTGTCAAATAAAACCATATTTGGGGTGTTAATCCAAGATGAACTTGATAAAAAAGAGCACGTAGTTTATTACATCAGCAAGAACCTAGCTCACCCTGCATTAAGGTATGAGCCAAAAGAAAAAACTTCCCTATCCCTAGTACACATAGTACAAAAGCTTCAAAATTACATCATCCTAAGGACCACAATAGTCATAGCAACTATCAAACCCATCCGATATTTGATAACCCACCATGTGATTAACCATAAGTAAGCCCGATGGATAGTTATACTGCAGGAATTCGACCTATATTTTAGCTCCCCCAAAATCAAGAAAACACTAATCCTAGTTGAATTCATCATGGATCTTCCAAGTACAACCCAAGGATCCATATTTATTGACTCACTGCCCGATGAACATTTGTTCTTAGTAACGATCGAAGACTCTTGGTATGGCGACATCCTTTTGTTTCTGTGAACCCAAAATTTCAAACCACAACTCACTCGTGACAATTGAAGGCACATATGCCATCAGAACCCCTGATATCTTCTCATGGGGGACGTCCTTTATCGAAGAGGCATTTACACCATTTTACGTCGATGCCTCACACACGACCAAGCTAAGAAAGCCCTAAATGACTGCCATAGTGGGGCTTGCGGTGAAAATTTCTCGAGGATGGCTACCACCCAAAAATTATTGTGTGCTCGTTATTTTTGGCCCACCCTATTCCACGGTTGCATACAAGCAGTCAAAAGGTGTGAACGATGCCAACGCTTCGCCCACAAAGCAAGAGCACCTCATGATCCTCTGCACTCGGTCATTGTACCAGGCCCCTTTTGCAAATGGGGCATCAAATTTATGACTTGCAACTCTACATCGTCTAGAAACCACAAATACATCATAGTAGTTGTTGACTATTTTACCAAATGGGTAGAAGCCATGCCCACATATGACAACACCAAAGAAACTACAACTCGGTTTCTCTTCAACCATGTCATCGCATGGTTCAGTGTGCCTAAGGAGTTAGTCTCTGATCATGAAAATCATTTGAGGAATGAAATATTCCAGGAGCTATCCCATCACCTAGGGTTCACGCATGAGTTTGCATCACCATACTACCCCCAGTCCAACGGCCAGGTAGAATATGTTAACAAAGTACTCAAAAAAATGTTACATCATATGGTAAATAACCATAAAACTAACTGGCACCATCTGGTATTTTCAGCCTTATGGGCATACTGCATAGCGGTCAAATCCTCAACAGGGTTCACACCTTTTCAGTTAGCATACGAAGTGGAGTTCGTGCTTCCCATTGAACTCAAAATCCCCACCTTACATGCAGCCATCGAACTCCTCTCTTATACTCAGCCTTTGGAACAATGGTTGGTACAATTAGAGCTTTTCAACGAAATTCGACGAGAGTTTCTCCAACATAATGAGGCTCACAAGAAAAGAGTAAAAGCATCATTTGACCGCAACATCACCCCTCACTCATTTTCCGAGGGGGAACTAGTCCTTTGCTATGATGTTGCAAAAAATCCTTAGGACCTGGGAAGTTCGAAACATTATGGAAGGGTCCTTATATCATCAAAAATTGTCTCCTCAAAGGATCATGCATTCTATCTGAGCACAATAGTACATGCCTAGATAATCCCGTCAATGTGCTCTACCTCAAGAAATTCCACCCATAAGGCAGGAAGCCTCAACGCTCTAGAGATAAAATGAATGTAACATAAATTTTTATGATTATCACAATCATCATGGACTTGTTCTAAAAATAATTTTCTTGTGTCATAGATGGATTGTCCGCCCATCCACTATTTTGGATTTGCTGATGGATCCTCTCGATGGTCACAAAATTTAGCAGTAGTCGCCTAGGCCATATACTCTCTTGACCGGTCACCATTCCTCACGAATGAAGTATGTCTCGGGTCAGCTACAAATAATCATGCAGAATATGATGCAATAATCGGGTTGTTGAGCGATGCCTCCAACTAGGGCATTAGCCATATACATGTATTTCTTGATTCCCAGTTAGTGGTATCGCAGTTAGACCAAGCCTTTAAAATATGGGATTCACACTTATTTAGGAGATACTTGCATGCACGATGGTTAGCTAGTCACTTTGATCACATTACATTTACACACCTACCAAGAGATCAAAACTAGGTAGCCGTTCACATAGCTAACTATATCCTAGACTGGAATGCATCTCGTATAAACCATCATCCATAAAAAAACAAAATCATAAACATAACATCCATCATAAGTACATAAAATCCATCTAAAGTACATAACATCCATCATAAACATATACAAACATAGAAAAATAACCATAGAAACATCATAAGAGCCGCCAAAAAATAAATCTCGCATATATACATCAAAAAATATGTGTCCCAGTATACAAAACAAGTCATTGACGATCACATAAGTAAAAAATTACACATATCATCAACGCAGGGAAGAATCCTCATAAATGGGTGCTTTCCCTGATCATATAAAATCTCTATGGTTGAGCCCCATATGGTGGGTCATTTGGACCCGCCGGAGCACCCGATACCAATATAGAAGAAGCAACCACGACAACAAGTTCTACTATGCACAGATTCAGGCAATGCGCCATCCCCCGAGTCATCACTGTCTCCAACCATATGTCATCCAGGCCATCAAAACACCTGGTCGGAAAACCTCAAGTCAGCCTCCCTAGCCGACTCCATGAATCTACTAGGTCCATAGCACAAAAATCATCAACCTCAGTCTGGGCCTTAGTAGCCCCGAGATGACTCTCAACATCAGCAGCTCGAGCCTCCACTCCCAATACTCAAATATCAGTAGTAGGAAATAACTCCTCGACCGTAGTCACTCATTCCTTGGCTGCATCAGCACACGCCAGGAGGGAAACAACCCCA
This sequence comes from Pinus albicaulis, assembly GCA_034641835.2. NCBI lineage: Eukaryota > Viridiplantae > Streptophyta > Pinopsida > Pinales > Pinaceae > Pinus > Pinus albicaulis. The sequence continues at coordinate 1,560,861,997 of CM076570.1, read as the reverse complement.
CCAACAATTGCAGCACTGCTACCCTCACCTGAGGGACTCCTGACACCAACCTGACCACCTATCTGGGCCTGACCCACCCCAAGCGGGTCCCTCCTTATCGGCTAGTGACCTACCAAAAATGCAGTAGGAAGCCCTACTAAACCCACATTTGCAAAAGAAACCAAAAAACAATATCAATGTCACCATTAAAGACATATAGGTATATATACAAAAATAGAACCCTCAAAATGCAAAAAACATAAAATGTCATACTTATCGGACCCCATACAGAGCCAGGAGGGAGACCCATTTTTGGATCCCCCTGGAAATCCATCCTTGAATATGGAAACTCAAGGAACACATACGGGTTCGACTTGAACCATGCCTCGAACGTCAGATCCTAGTAGTGGCTCGGCTCTCCCCCACCACCACGAGGAATCATTGGTTCCCATCGGCGCATCTAAGGATCACTTCGAGTACTTAGGGGCACTGTGACAAAGGGTCGTAACATCACAACCCACTCACACATAATATTGCAGAGGATGCTTGCATAGGCAAAGGTATTTATAGCACCCCTTTGTGCCTTGGCCTGCTGAGTGACCATACCCTGGTAGACATAATAGGCCCAATAAAAAAAGTGACTGGCCTAGAGCTAGCACAAAACTAAAATCTGTAGACCAGACACTCGGTGGGTCGTTTTCAACCCAGACATGAAAACTATCATTGCCAAAGCATCTCTCTCAGCCAAATCCATCATCATTAGGTGATAGGGTTAGGACCCCAATGCCTCTCCTCCTTACCCAGCGATGGATGTTCACTCCCCGAGGGGGGAGTCGATAAGGAAGTGCCTCTCCCTGAGGTAAGAGACCCATCACAAAATAAACATCAGTCTCAGGCTGGATTACAACATCTCTACAATGCAGGACCATAACGCTCGTCGCTTGTTCCAGCATCGGACCAGGTAACGCAGGAACCCATCTTGGGACCTCAGTATGTTTCTATCTATGAACTTCAGTAAACCATACAGAGTTAGAATCTATCAAGCATGAGGGTTTTGGGCCACTGCTGCACGGATATCATGCCAGTCCCAATCTCGCCACAAGATCCTCCCAGCAAGAAAAACACCAAAAAATCAGTTTTTGATAAAAAATAATTAAAATTCTTTAAAAATTGGGCTTCCATGCGCCTATTAAAAGCCTCTGCTCATTGACTATGCATCTGTACTAGACATAGGCGCATGACGTAGGGCATAGAAGATTCACTAGTCACAAGGGCCTCGCACAAAAATAACCTTTTGCACAGGGACCGCGTGCACCATACTTGATCTCTCGCACAGTCCCACCCAGAAATGGGCATAAAATCCATACAAATTCCATTTCTACGGACCACCCACACATGAAAATGAAAAAAACAAAAAGCATGAAGTTTTAGCTCCTACCTGACACTGAAAACACAATCTCGGGTGCTCGAGCTGACCGCAATGGCAAGAAAATATCGGGAAGGTAGCTCTGCTCTGACCTCAGACCCTCAAAAAGCAAAAATGATTTGAAAATGGACCATATTGGCCTATATATCGCCCTTTTTGTATTTTTTCAACAACCCATAACTGGAGCTCAGGGTACCCAATCAAAAAATTGTGAGAAACACAGTGATCAACACTTCATCATGTCCAAACCAAACCCCATAGATCAAAGTTTTCAGAAAAAGTCACTTTTAGGTGCAATTCCCACCATACTTCAGCTCAAGTACGCCCTCTCTTATCACTTCAAAATTCAAGTTATTTCCAAAATATTTGTATGAAAAATATTCTTTCACTTGGGGTATTGGTTGCAAGTATTAAGAACACACTAGATCCCCATATGTCCTAGCCAAAAAAAGTACAAGAGCAAGTATCATTCTACCTCCATCATGATAGGCTTATTTTCATATCCTGACATCATTTATTCCAAAGAATAAAACCATAGGATCCATTCACTCGACCATGTTTATCATCACCCCATCTTGCACATGATAAGCACCCTTGCAGGTCGGTAGAGCCTCACCATCCATGGCATGCATCACTCATGTAGACCACACGCCAAGGTCTGGAGCCATGGCCATAAACTTCAGCTCGGAAACCACTTCATGTTAATATACCCATCATCAAACATCAATTCAAGTTCTACCCATTGGATGTTAAAACCCTTCTCGAGCTACTTTTCTCTACAAAATGGATCAACAAAAACACATCATTGTGTGTCACGTTTGGCCTATCACACCCTCATAATCATATCCCATCTGCGACATTTCATCCACCTCATCACCCTTGTACCAAACCAACCAATGGGGCCCCAACCCTTAGCAAAACAAACTCTCCACATAATCGTACATGATTATTCATGACAATGGGGCACCCATCTTTGTGCGTGTACATCAAAACCACTTTCATATTATTTTGGCTTGTGTACAAAGATTTCTTTTTAGGAGAAGACTCCCACCCATCCATTTATATTTCTCACCTGGCAGCAATCCCTAATCACCCTTAGTCAGAGCTATGCATTATTTACCACACCCATCCATGATAATCATAAACCCTGGGCATCCTACCGACCCCATGGGTTTCCCCATCAAAAATTGTTATGACTACCACCACTCACATTTACAGCTCCAACCTCGGGCCACTTAATCACCATCATAAATTATACCCATTTCTCTTCATCATGTCTTGTTAACCTATCGCACCATACCCTGCTACATCAGAAACCCCGGTCCCTTGCATCAGTACTTGTTTCGGCCAGTTGATGCTTCCTTCTTTTCAACTTCAACAACCACTTTTCGGGAATAAGGTAGTACCTTGGATGAGTCCTCACCACAATAGGGGCATCCTCATATGGAAAAATGGGAATTAACATTTGCCATTGATGTCATCAATCCTCTTGAAATTTGACATCAACACAAGTTTTCATGTAAAGGATGGCATCGTACTTCATAATTGTTGCACCCTGTCAGAAATTCGTATCAATAAGCATCTATGGTAACCATGCTTACACGGGAAGGTCCCCAATAGTCAAAGACTCATGCATCCATTAGGTAATTTATCTAAATATTCCATGCATGTGGGTACCACATTCTGCCTTTTTTTTCAGATACAAAACGTCCCCGAGGGCATCAACAACCGTCATCATCAACTAGCAACAACTCAACAGCTACGGAACATGACATGAAAGAACCAATATTTTTCAAGTTAACTTAACTAGTCAAACATCACAAGCATGGGACATGACCGCCTCATAGAAATATTTCTCAATTTGATCTCTTGTAGGTTTCCTATAGAGAATGGTGTCTTTTTTACTTTAGAAAAGGGGTCTCCCAACTCAGTTCCAAAGCAAGTTACTTTCTCTCTCTCTCTTAAAAGGATCACACAGAAAACAAAGCATAATGCATTTTGGCTATACAGTTCTTCCTAGACCTCATACATTATGGGGCAACTGTTAACACCAGAAACTCGTAGAGGAAAAATACATTTAAAATGTCAAAAAGAAGGTACATATGAAGGTTTTTAGAGAAGGAATACATTAGAGCAGACCAAAATTTAATTTTTCCAAAGGTTAAGGGACAAATTAATAGACAATACATTGGAAACAAAGGACTTTTGCATGGCAGCGTGACTATTCCTTCGATAGTCGCGCAGTCCTGAGGATGGCGAAATGTCACCATCCGAGACCATGTGGCACACTTGGTTAGGAAGATTCTCCACTTAGTATTGCCAAGGACAGTCGACACAAAGCCACCTTGAAGCTTAAATGCAACACAAAAGGAATCCCTCCTCCACTATTGTGTCACTATCCAACTTGGGCCAGGAGAAGGGGGAGGAATTCAAAAAATGTCTATATAAACCGACCTTTGGAAGAAGAATTGGAGAGACATTGTTATGCAGGAAAAATTGATTCATAGCAAACCAAATTTCATATTCCAACAGTAGATCTCAGATCTATTCAATGTTCTTCATGTTCTGCTGAGATCCCTAAGGGGAATGTACTAAAAAGCTCTTTTTGCATATAGATCCCACTTAGATATATATTTTTGTACTCCGATCTGTTATAGATCTAAAAAATAATATAACACTACTTCAGATTCCTGTACATTACATTTTATGGTTCATCCTGCAATTCCTTGGGTTATAATGCTGGGTTTTGAGGCATTTCTTCATGTATAGAGCTGTATTTTCTCATGTAAAAATATTGGATCATATTATAAAATTTCCATACTTTTATTCCTATATAAATTCATTTAACCCTTCATAAAATCACACTGTTGAAGCTTCAGTGCAATCTGCATACTCTAAGTCATGGGGAATCAGGGTTTATAAGCCTAGTTGGGGAAGGGGGAATTGTTTAGCCTAGCTAGAATTATTTTTTTGAGCTTAAATTCAGAGAATAGGTCCCTCATAACCTAATATGAAATAACATCCCACCATTTCCCTTAATTTTACGCATATTTCTGAATACACTCATTTCAGGGCCAAAATCATCACTTTTCCCCACCTTTTGGTCTATAAAACGTTGTATAAGGTTGCTGCTGCACATTTAATAGAATTTTAAGTGTTTTGAAACCTGTATAAGACATATTTCTGTAGATTCACATTGGTTATAACTAAGATTATTCCCAATAGTGTAGTTGTTCCAATTTGGGAACATTACAGTGGTGTCAAAGCATGATCTCTGGCACAGCCTGTGAGATCAAGATATCAGCAACTGAGAAGAGAAGAATATATATTAGAATGATGGAGAGGATGATATTACTCTCATCAGTGTTCAGATCCATGAAGAACCTCCCCAAAGAGGATGAGAAAACATAAGAGGAAGTACCCTGCACTTCCTATTCTAATCAAGAAGACAGAGAAAGAAGCAGGAGGAAGACTCCAAATTTTGCAGGAAATAAGGAAGACAGGCTTACAAATCTTCTTCCTAAATCCATTCAGAGCATTCTTGAATATCTCAAGCAAATCAGAAGGGAGATATCTGAATAATCTCCAAAAGGGTTTGAACCTCAGTCAAACTCTAGATCTTCACACAGTGAGTGTGAGCATGCAGCCACACACTGTGATATATAACACATTCTTAAGCTCAGATCTACCCTGAGACAGATAGAAGAAGAAGAAGAAGTGACTAAGAGGGAAGCTCTTAGTGACTTCCTGAAGGAAGATGAGTCTCAAGCCCTGAAACTCAGCAATCAATTCTATTTTTCAGAGCATTGCAAGGCCAAGGTGAAGAGTAGAAATCAGAGTGATAGATTCACTCTATCAACCTTTGAAGGTTCACCTACATGTTCAACCAAAGAATGGGTGAAAGATCTGGACACCTTCCTACAACTGCACCAAATTTCTGAAGAAGAAGCCATCATAATTGCAGCCTTACATTTGGGAGGTAAGGCCTATGCTTGGTTGAAATTTGAGTTTCTCTTTTGTAGAAATGTAAAAAATCCATCATACATAAGTTTCACTAAAGCATTAGTGAAGAGGTTTGATAAGACAGTTCATGAAAAACATATGGTGAAGTCAAACCAGAGAACTCAAATGAGAGCCCTGCATAAAAACGCAGATCCATCTCAGAAACACATGGAAAGGACTGAAAAATTGCATCATTCCTTGCTAGAGGCAAGACTACCTTCCCACACCTTTGAACAAAAGAACATAAATGTCTCTTCTTCAAAGGTGGATCATTCCATTGGGAGGATGCCCCATTTGGTTGCAGAGATAAAGGGAAACAATGCTGTTAGATCTAGATATGATCTAATGCCTCATGCAGAGGAAGAATAAGCTTTTTCTCCTACAAGAGGGATTCTTGTGGCATGGCAAGAAAATCCCCAAGATCTCATGTATGGAGATCAAGGCACAATTCATGATCTACATGTGCCATCGATGAGAAGGTGTAGAGCCATGGAGACACAAGGTGAAGATAGGGAAGAGAGCCAATCTCATTCCTATCCATTGCAGAAGGTTGATGCATCTAAGAAGGTGATTGGGTTGCGTAGTGGAAGCATGGAGGGTTTTCTCCATTCATATGTTCAGTCACCTCCTATTGATAATGTCTCATTGCATGGAGACATTGCACCAAGGAGACCACTGGATCAACAAAGGAGGATGAGTTCTTCACCTGTTGAGGCACAAATCATTGATTTCAGAAGAGTGGAGACCTTGGAAGGTCTTGATACAACGCTCAGATTCTAGGGTAGACTCAAGGAGGAGAGAAGCAGTCTCTCAACATCATCCACACCCACTCTCATTCCAATTTCTGTGTTGTGGCAGGAGAAGTAGGGGAATGGTAGCAACCTTCCCACTTATACATTTGGCATGGGAGTTGTCTATGCACCTAACTCTTTGGGAGAGTTAACTCAGTCACCTCCTTTATCCTTAAGGATGGAAGGAGACTCATCTATGAGCTGCTCCTTTTTCATGAGCAAAAGCTATGGTAAGGACATTATTTGTTTACTTGTTGAATTACATATTGATTCCTTAACCATATATGTGCATGATGTTGCTCCAAGCAGGAGAATTCTTACTTTGAGGCTGCATGGTCTACTTGAGGCCATGAGCAATGTTGATGACCAATCCCTTGGTGGACTTGGGGGAGATTTGTATTTTGGAGGACATGCTCACCATGCATCATACATCACTCATTTTCTCCAAATACATGAGGAGAATGTAGCAGCAAACCGGTGGTTGAAAAACCACATCTTTTGTCATTCTCTACTGCAGTTTATGCTCAAACTGCGTTGGTTCCATATGAGGGATCATTTCCCTACTCACTTGCTACATATGGCAGCCAGCATGACTTTCATTATGGCTCCTTATGCTGCTATTGATCACATTATTGTCAGGAGCATGATTGGGAGAGAGGCACATGGGTTGAATGTGTCCTTTGGGGGAGAAGATCCCCATATTTTTTGTAGGACATGCTCTAATGGGAGCATGGGAGATGATTTGGCCACCATAGTTCAACATTTGTCCTTACTGGAGGTGAGCCATGTGATTGATAGGGTGCCATATGATGATGACCTCCTGTCCATCACATATGAGGAGCATTGGGCTAGCTTGATTCACAATGCAGGAGGGAAGATCCTTGGAGATCTAAAATTCATCTTGCCACTTGAGGGCCCCCTTGTTGCAGCCCAAGATCAGCCTTCACTCTATACTTGCCATAAGTGGAGAGGTGAACAGCGTGGGTAAGGCTATGATGCTTACCATTTGCATATTTTCAGCCCACCTTCTTTGCTGGAGCTCGAGGTGGAAGAGGATTTTCAGAAGTTGCCTTATCTGGAGGTAACTAGATTCTTATGGATGATAGCATGGGTGTTGGAGACACTCATTGGGAGAAATTTTCCCATGCTCTTCATCACTCCTACCTTAATGAGGCCATTGAGCAACAAGAAGATCACCACTTGCACCTTCCATTTTCTGATGATGTACACTTGCTATCTTACACTTGGAGGAAATAATTGGAGGACAGATTCATTGCTTATCATTTTCAGCCATGGTGGGGTTCATTGATAAGGCCACAGAAGAGGAAAGGAGAAGTTTTGTTCTACCCTGCAGTTGCTTGAGGACAAGCAACATTTTGAAGGGGGGGGACTATAATGTTCCTAACTAGCCCAAGCTAGTAGGAATATTCAATGTCATTTTATTTCTATGTTTTATGAATAAAATGTAAAGGAGAACAAATAAAAACTCCTAAACATGAGAATAAATCAATTCCCAATGTGAACAGAGTCAAATCAGGGCTTGCTCAATAAAATCCACTTGTATGTGAAACAGGTTCAAGATATTTTACCGGGTCAACAGGACCAAATCATAAAGCGGTCCAGATAAAATGAACCTCCTAGATGATCAGCGCAATCCTATGAGGAGGTCCTCCATGTGAAAGGGGAAAAATGAATGAAGATGGTTTAGGGTTTTGAAAACCCTAATCTTATATAAGGAAGGGAAAGACTCAAGAAAAGGTTGTTGATGTTAATTCTATTTTGAGATTGCTTGAGCAACTCAAACTCTCTTGGTTGTTTAGCTAAGAGGGAGGAATTTCCTATTTAGGAATTCCTCTTCCTTCCTTTGTAGGTTTTAACCCTGAATATAAATTATCTACACATGAATCTTATAACAGAAAATAAACAATAGCGAGAGCATAAAACATAAAACAGATAAACACAGAGATTTTCCCCTGGAACCCAAATCGGGACGACTAGCTTGATTTTTCATTATATTCCTTTTATTGTTACAACACATATATATACATGTTGAAGCATACATAAACCCCAATCCATTAACCCTGGATTAGAACATAACCGTAGTTCCCTTGACCGGATCTACAAAATACTAGGGGCCGAAAACCATCGTACCCCAAAACCATGTGCAAACTCATGCACAAAACATGGGTGGGTCCGCCTATGAGTGGGTCTCCACACCAAAAACAATTTTCGCCGGGGCGCTGCCTCGGACCCCAACAGTGGGGGCTGCCTTCTCCCTTGTGACCCCCCTGCTGTGCCCGGCGCAACGTACAGCGTGTGGGGCTAGTTGTGGAAAGAATATAACACATACCCAACATTCTCCCACTTGTTGTTTTCTTTCCATAGGGGGCCACAAGAGAGCTTAGTCATTGGGCTAATTCTTCAACACCAATTGTTTCTCTACACCAGGAGACCTTCTGAGTGCTCACAGACTTCGTCAATGCATCTGAAACATTCTTCAAAGTGTCCACCTTTACCAGCAACACCCTTTTAACCTCAACCATATCTCTAACAAAGTGATATTGAACATCAATGTGCTTTGTCTTTAAATGCTAAGCAGGGTTCTTAGCCAAGAAAATTGCACTTTGGCTATCACAGTCTATCCTTATAGCTTGCTGTACCAACCCCATACTTGAACACAATCTCTGCAACCAAACTTCTACCTTGCTTGCATGAGTGGCTGCTATGTATTCTACCTCTGTAGTTGAAAGAGCCACTACAAACTGTATTTTACTCATCCAACTAACTGCGCCTCCAAATAAGTTAAACACATACCCACTTGTAGATCTTCTTTGGTCTAGTTCTCCAGCCCAGTCTGCATCAACAAAACCATGAATGTCCAACACTCTTTCCAATCCTAGTCTTCCCTGGTAGCACAAACCATAATCACTAGTGCCACGTAAATATTTGAAAACCCGCTTCACTGCTGTCCAATGCTCCTTCCATGGGTTTGAAATAAACCTGCTCAATACTCCCACTGATGTGCAATGTCTGGTCTAGTATAGACCATTGCATACATCAGACTACCCACTGCACTTGCATATGGAACACGAGACATATCCTCCTCTTCTTCTTGTGTCTTGGGACACTGTTCAGCAGACAGCTTTACACCTACAAGAATAGGAACATTCACCGGTTTACTATCATGCATATTGAACCTCTGCAATATAGTCTCGACATACTTCCTCTGGTTTAACCAGAGCTTCCTCTTTGCCTGATCTCTCTTAATTTCCATGCCCAAAATATAGTTTGCAGCACCCAGATCCTTCATGTTGGGTGGAGAACGGTTGGGTCTTCAAATATTGGATAATTTCTTTGTCATTTCCAATCAACAACATATCATCCACATACAAGACCAAATAAATAACACGGTCACCAATTACTTTAAAATACACACAATGATCCTCTTTGCTTCTGGTGAATCCAAGTCCCCGTATATACATATCAAATTTTTGATACCACATCCTTGGTGACTATTTTAACCCATACAAGGAATTTTTAACCTACATACCAGTTCTTTCTTAACCTTCACCATAAAGCCTTCAGGTTGCTTCATGTAGATCTCCTCTTCCCGATTCCCGTGAAGAAATTTTGTCTTCACATCCATCTATTCTACCTCAAATTCAAATTCAGCAGCAACAAATAAAAGTAATCTAATAGAAGTAACTTTGGCAACAAGAGAGAAAATATCACCAAAATCAATTCCCGGCACTTGGGAATAACATTTTGCTACCAACCAAGCTTTGTATTTCTCCACCTTGCCTTCTACATTCTTCTTCTTCTTAAACACCCATTTGCTCCCTATGGGCTTCCTTCCAGCCAGCAACTCCACCAAATCCCATGCCTCATTTTTGTGTAAGGATGCCATTTCATCAACCATGGCCTCCTTCCAGAGTTTTCCATCCTTGGAATCTACTGCCTCCCTGACAGTTATGGGATCATCATCAATTATAGTTAAGGCAAAACCTGAACAGAAAGTAGATGGACTATACCTTTCTGGTTGCCTTCTTTCCCGAACTGATCTTCTCAAAGCTGGAGTTTTTCGCTCTTCCTCTTATGAATCTTCTTCTGCTGTAGAGTCTGATTCATCCTCCTTTAGCTAAACCTATATCTTCTCAGTTTCCTTTGGTATGATTTCATGTTTAACAACATCTTTCCTCTCAAACACCACATCTCGAAAATTTGTGCAACATTCCTTGTTTCCGGGTTCCAAAGCTTGTAACCTTTTAAACCATCCTTATACCCAATAAAGATGCACCTTCGGATTTATTATCCAACTTGGTCCTTTTCTCCTTTGGAACATGTACATATGCATCACATCCAAATACCCTCAGATGTGAAAGAGAGGGTTTCTTACCAGTCCATACCTCATGTGGAGTCTTATCCTCCAACGCTGCTGAAGGTGATCTGTTAACCAAGTAACATGCAGTCTCCACTGCCTCTGCCCAGAATTCTTATCCTAACCCGGTACCACTGAGCATGCTTCTTGCCTTTTCCATCAGTGTTCTGTTCATTCTTTCTGCAACTCCATTTTGCTGAGGTGTGTATGGAGTAGATTTCTATCGTGATATACCACACTTCTTACAGAACTCTTCAAATTCCTTCTTGCAGAATTCCCCACCATTATCTGTCCTCAGCGCCTTTATCTTATTCTGTCTGGTTTTCCACCAGAGCCTTAAATTCTTTAAATCTGTCAAAAGCTTCAGATTTCTTCCTCAAGAAATATATCCATGTATTCCTTGAGAAGTCATCTATAAATGAAACATAGTACACAGACTTTCCCAGTGATGGAACTGACACAGGTCCAAACACATCACTGTGCACAAGTTCTAATATCTTGTTCGCCCTCTTAGCACCAGAAGGAAAAATCACTCGATTCTGCTTCCCATATACACAATGTTCACGAAAATTGAAATCCAGAGAGAAATTAGACATACCTTCTACCATACCATTTCTATGCAGTATCTGAAGGTCCTTCTCTCCAATATGTCCAAGCCTTTGATGCCATAACATGGTATTTTCTCCAGAGACAGTTAGGCTTTCCAATCCACTTTCAGGAACCACAGAACTGTTACACCCATCAATAACAGTGCTACCTTGTAGCTTGTACAGAGTTCCAGTCCGAACTCCCCGCATTAATACCAGTGCTCCCTGAACCATCTTGCAGGCATCTTTCTCGAACACTATTTTTACACCTCATCATCCATCTTGCCTGACTCAGTTGTGTCTGCAGGAATATACGAGAACACCAGAAGCGTTCTAATTCTTCCACCTTGCAGCTTCAGCTTGACCTTTCCACGTCTGACGATTATGGCCTTCCTATCATCCCCTAGGAAGACATCACCATCATATTTTTCATACTCGCAGAACCACTCCCTATGGGGAGTGAAGTGAAAAGATGTACCTGAGTCAATCAACCATGACTCATGATCTACATGTGTATTTGAAGAAGAAGCCAAATACACATCCCCACCTTCATCCGAGGTGGTTTTTTCCTCTATAGAAGGAGCATCATTAAATCCATTTCCTTTCTCAGGAGCTTTAGATCTACACTCCCTTTTGCAGTGCCCTTCCTTTCCGCATTTCCAACATACCTTTACAAAATTTCCAGGAGATTTAGATCTCTCTCTAGATTTGGATCTCCCACTTGAAACCTTATTCTTGTTTCTATTTTGGGACCTTCCTCGTACATATAAGGCATCTCCATTCTGGCGCTCCATATTTCTCCATCTTATTTCCTCTAACAACAAGGCTGAGACAATGTCATCAAAATCCAAGGTAGTTGTATTGCTACCTATTGCAATAACCAAGTTGTCCCATGAGTCTCGTAGAGAACACAACAAATTGATGCACTTATCTTCATCTGAGATCTTAATATCAACAGATGATAGCTGACTTACCATAGTATTGAAGGCATTCAGATGCTCTGTCACCAAGTCTCCATCCTTCATCCTCGTGCCTTATAGCTTTTTCCACAGGAACAACTTATTCACCAGAGACTTAGATTGGTACAAAGTCCCAAGTTTTTCCCACAAATTCTTTGCCGTAGCTTCCCCAGATACATTCAACAATACTAAATCTGAGACACACAATCGTATTGTGCTCTTAGCCTTCCGATCCAGTTTCTTCCAGTCTTCATCTGACATTTCCGTTGGTTTAGTACCTAGATCTACCGCAATCCACTGATATTTATCCACTAGCAGATCCTCCATCTTGAGTTCCACAACTCAAAACTCTGACCATTAAATTTCTCGATCTCTATCTTTCCGCCGCTCGCCATCTTCTTTCACCGCAAGAATCGATCCCGCAGATCTCCCACTGAACAGGGTCTACCTCAGGCCCGAGCAAAAAACCCTCAGCAGCAAAGGTGTCCCCTTGAAGCCGAAATTGCTCTGATACCAAATGTAGGTTTTAACCCTGAACAGAAATTATCTACACACGAATCTTATAACATAAAATAACAATAGAGAGAGCATAAAACATAAAAAAGATAAACACAGAGATTTTCCACTGGATCCCAAATCGGGACGACCAACTTGATTTTTCATTATATTCCTTTTAGTGTTACAACACATATATATACATGCCGAAGCATACATAAACCCCAATCCATTAACCCTGGATTATAACATAACCGTAGTTCCCTTGACCGGATCTATAAAATACCAGGGGCCGAAAACCATCGTACCCCAAAACCATGTGCAAACTCATGCACGAAACATGGGTGGGTCTGCCTATGAGTGGGTCCGCACACCAAAAAAAAATTTCGCCTGGGGGCTGCCTCCTCCCTTGTGACCCACCTGCTACGCCCGGCGCAACGTACAGCGTGTGGGGCTAGTCGTGGAAAGAATATAACACATACCCAACATCATTGACGGTCTCTTGGAGGAGATTGTGCTGCATTGATCCACTATCTGGAATTTTGGCCAAGATTCACCTCCCTTGACAGCGTAAATCCTGATTAGGGCTTCACTTTTTAGAGAGCTGTAGCAAGTGGATTCAGATCTATTCAGATCTAAAGAGTTCTATTGCATATTTTCAGTGGGGAAGTCATCTAAACCAGTGGCAAGAGTGAAATAGCTACTTAGAGCTTCAGAATTCCATCTTGGCATGAGGCCAAAGTGTATTATACTTCATCTGTGTAGTTAGCTTCAGAAACTACGTTATTTTGTAGGCAGAGTTGCAATGTCCATTTTTTAGCAGTTTGGAGGAGAGATCTCCAGTGAAAGGACTCCTTTCCTTCACTGAGGTGATTCATGGATTGGCCAACCAATCCATGTTCTATTTCAGATCTGATCTGCTATGTTACATATTCTTCAAAAATTTCTAAATTTTACTGCAGATCCATGGTGTAGATCTCAGATCTATTCAGTGTTCTTCATGTTCTGCTGAGATCCCCAAGGGGAATGTACTAAAAAGCTCTTTTTGCATATAGATCCCACTTAGATCTATCTTTTTGTACTCTGATATGTTATGGATATGAAACATAATATAACACTACTTCATATTCCTGTAAATTACGTTTTCTGGTTCATCCTGTAATTCCTTGGGTTATAATGATGGGTTTTGAGGCATTTCTTCATGTATAGAGTTGTATTTTCTCATGTAAAACTATTGGATCATAATATAAACTTTCCATACTATTATTCCTGTATAAATTCATTTAACCCTTCAGAAAATCACGCTGCTGAAGATTCAGTCCAATCTGCATACTCTAAGTCATGGGGAATCAGGGTTTTAAAGCCTAGTTGGGGAAGGGGGAATTGTTTAACCTAGCTAGAATATTTTTTTTGAGCTGAAATTTGGAGCATAGGTCCCTCATAACCTAATCTGAAACATTCTCCCACCATTTCCCTTAATTTTACGCATATTTCTGAATACACTCATTTTAGGGCCAAAATCATCACTTTTCCCCACCTTTTGGTCTATAAAACGTTGTATAAGGTTTCTGTTGCACATTTAACTGAACGTTAAGTTTTTTGAAACCTGTATAAGACATATTTATGTAGCTCCACATTGGTAATAACTCAGATTATTCCCAATAGTGTAGCTATTCCAATTTGGGAACATTACAAGAAGAGTGGCCACTGGGCTATGGACTCAAAAAATAAAAGCAGATTTAAAAGGATGAACAACTGATATCATGCATAACCAGGCAAGCTATTCATGTCAATGGATATTTACATTTTTTGAAATGGAAAAGGAGAAGAGATGAAGGTTCAATGTGAATGCAGAGCAGACCTTATATGAATTCTACATTCAAATTTCTGAGGAAAACATAGATATTGTTTCAAGCCTGAGCAAGGTGCCCGGTGATAAATCTTGAACAAAATTTTCTTATCAACACTAAAGAAAGAAACAATATGTGAAACAAGAGGATGACAAATTACATGGAAAAGGAACTTCACCACATATCATGACACAAGAATATGGAAACATCTGGATCTTTTCATTCATCCAAAAAAGGTGCTTACATCTAGATGAGAATTTAAAATAGCTTTTCTCCATATAGGTCTAACTCTTGATACTGCCAATTCATGAAGTATTTAACTAAAACCTAAGTCGGTTTCCCTATCTACTTCAGTGATCATCATTAATTACATTCAAGCAAAAATTGGACAAGTGGAACCATGCAATGGCGGTAATAAGATACATCTAGCTAAGATGGTGGTTGTATTTAATTTAGTAGTCTGTTATAGATTACAAAGTGATCACAATCTAGCTAGTGTGATGCCGAAGAGGCAGCAATAAAACAAAACTGACATCTGGCCCTACGTTGGTGGAAAACAGTTGCTGAGAAGAGTGTGTTGATGAACTGTGTTGGTTGTAGTGTTGGCCACTTTCTATTAAAATTCCTCTTTATTTACTCTATTACAAACATATATATGAATAAAAAATACAATCCTTAGGCTCAGGAGATCAAAATCAATCATCTTGGCCGAAAATAGCAAGTAAATCCCTAAAAAATCTGAACTAAAATCTGGGTTGAATCTGTTGAGAGTAGGGGTACATTGAAACATTTTTTTCTCCCCAACGGTGACACCTATGAAAAATTGGATATAGGTAATTATTCTTTGCCCCATTCTGGTCAAAAACCTCTCTCAAATTTTCAAATTTTATCTCCAGCTCTCCACAACAGCTGCAGCAAAATCATGCCTTAAATAGGGAAACTGAAATCTTGAAAAATGGCCCTCAGACATGTATTTGATTCTCCCAAGTCCTGACACCTGTGTAAAATTAGAGAGAGGTTATTGTGCATTGCCCCATGTTGGTCAAAATAATCTCTCAGATTTTCAAAATTCACCCCTGTTTGCCTAATGTACGTTTTTGAAGTTAATGTCTCTGACTGCGGACAATGGGCAAAAACACCCTATGGCTTGCTACACATTTTAATTTTGCATTTGGATTTGGATCTGCTAGCTTGAATATTACTGCAAGAAATATTTTGAATTGGTCATTTTTCCTTCTTACACTTCTAATATTGATGCTTGATACCTCATAGTTTTTGATTCGGTGCTGCTTTTGCTCATACCTCATACCTCATAAGCTGCTTTTGCTAATGGTAAAATAAATAATGCAATAACAGCTTTTGGGTTAAGTGAATATAGATCATCTCTTTCATAATTTCAGCAGTTTCTCTACCTTCCAAATGATCAAAATCCCTTCCTTGGATTTTCATAAGGGCTTCTGGATCACCCAGTTCATTTGAGAAAATAGAATCCAGCTAAACTCTCTCACGAAACTTGTATGTTTCCAACATATCGACACTGGAACATGAGATGCATGGGAAACCATGACTACACAAGTTGTACCTACTCTCAAATAAATTGTTCCATTTAATATAATATATGGAAGCTCCAAGGAAGACTCCGGTTACAGATGCATAATGTAGGAATTTGCCTTCATATGAGTATATGTACAGTTGAGATCCTTCGTCAACAATCTGCGAAGTGTCTTAGTCCTTCAAAATTTAACCTCGAGTCCATTATCACAACACAGACATTTCTTCTTAATTCATGAGCATGTAATAATATCATATATATTTTCTCCGATGGTGCATTGTAATCTTTAATAGCCTCTCGGAATGTTGATTTCATAGCTGCAGAACCCCTTTTTGTTGAGCTTCTTCGTTGCCAACTCGATCTCCATTTCTGAATCTCTCAGCTGCATAAAAACTCGGCAACCTCATTCGAGCCCCTTTAAAATTAGATAGGGCAATAAGCCTCTCATCAACTCCATTTTCTGTTTTTTTGTCTGAAACATAACTTCTATGATAAGTTTAACCCACACGCTTGATATACAGTTGTAAACGTAGAAGTATTGGTGCCACCAACGCAAAAAATTCCATTAACGTATTTGAAGATTTTGCACATCAAATACGTTTCAGAGGTGTAACAGCTTGTGAACAAGGCCTGAATCAAAATTGAAAACCCCAGATCGACAGTGAAAAAGGCCAAGGCCCAAGCCAAGTTTTGATCTCCAAAGAGGGCATGCCCATGGCTGCCCTTTCGGTCGTCTTCTGGTAATATGCTGCATCCTTTCGAATTTAAGAGGATTCCCTTTGAAGTTGTGACTGCAAGTTCTAGCTCCATGAAATACGCATCACAATTGGGAGGGTAAAAACATGCTTTATGACCTTTATCAAGTGCTAGCTTCGCACCTCACAACTCTGCCCCTTCTCTGTGTGTAGAAATGATATATCGAATCTCTTTGTTGCTCACAATTATTAGATTTCATATTCTTTATCTGCTAATACCGACTTTAAGATGGAGGGCATTATCCTGGTTTTAATCTTGTTCCTGATTTTTACAAGCCATAGCTGCATCAGAATATTGTTGGGGAACAATCCATTTATCGATTCTGATAATTCGTGGGCCTTCAATCCCATTCTCAATTCTATGGTTGAAGACGGCTCCCGCTTGGAAAAATCTGTTGTGCAGTGTTATGGTGAAGAAATAAGACACTAGAGAAACTCATTGGAGAATAATACCACGAAAGGTCGAATTTATGGCTCATGGTGCTTATGATGAGGTGTTGTGTTTGTCCAGCAAAACCCAAAACCGGATTTCGGAGGGGTACTTAAACAATGAGTGGTATCACGAGGGGGGGAGGGGATGCGAATTAACCTCCATTTTCCATGCAATCATGACTTTGATTATTAAAAGTGCCCTTTTCGGACCCCCCTCATTCATTAAACTTCGACACACAGAAGGGGTCCGAAATTGATTTGAACCGTCAATTTCAACCTTTGATTGTCACCCATAAGTAGAATGAGCATAAGATTTAATTAAAATATTAAATTTATTTAAAATATAGAATTAATCAATTCTATATCTTTAAATAAAATTAATTTCATTTTGCATAAAAAAATAAAATTAAAAAATGATTAGGCAAGATCAAAAACCATTTTCTACTTTGTTTGACCTTCATCAATAAACTCGAAAACCATGCATGCCTAGGGCATAAAATTTTCCAAAATTTACCCTGTGCTAACATCATCTCCTTCTGGGGATGCTGTCCTCCCAACGAGGCAGCAAAGAACTGCATATATCTAAATTCAGCGACCAATGCCTTGGTGATTGAGATGATAGCAATCTTCTCTGCCATAAAACTCTTGCAACTGAACACTCTATTCATTTGTTCTAAACCTCAGGAAAAAATATGATCTGTTTACTGCAATCTGAACTGAAACTACAACTGAACTACGCACTACAAACCATCACACTAAAATCACTGCTACACCCTGAAAATTTGAACGCTGAAATCTGAACTATGCTGAAACTGAATTCTGGAACACACTTGAACTGACAACTGAAAAGCGGCCTGAAAATAAAACTGGAAAGATGCTCAAAGTATTGAGCTTATTTTCACACCTACCTACTCTAACCTACTGAAATCACTGTTGTTCTAAATGATACAATAATGCCAGTGCAACCAGTCAAGCAACTACCCCAATATCTTTGTTCTTTCACTGTTTTTTACCAAACTCAGAAAAAAATTTGTAAATGGTGTTCGATAGAAATTTCCAGCATGATCTTCTTTACCTGGAGCTTGGTAGACTTGAAAAACAACAGAAATGCTGGAAATGTATGTTGGCTTTGTGATGCATAATTTATCCATATATATAGCCATTGGATCAAGATACACTTGACCTATTTCTAAGTATTCTAACTCAGCCAACTCATCTTCATATCTTGGTATTGTACATGCACATTCCATGTCTTCAAACAACTCAGAACATGCTTTAATTTTATCTAATTAATTTTGTGTCGATTCTTCTACTAAATCGGACAATGGGGAAGATTGTCTGATCATATCCATATCATAGCAGATTTTGAGAGCATTACGAGTACATGAAAACTGACTTTGAAAACACAAACCATCCAACATGTTAGCTATTGGGTCATGCAGTGCTTCATATGGTTGTAGCATTAATTCCATTGATATGTCATGTTTTCCTCTATGATTATCAACCAAAATGTGACCAATACTCTCATTCACAATCTGAAATGAATTAAGGCATAAGGGTAAAGAATCAATCTAGATCAATTCATCATCTGTTTCAGACTCTATGATTTCATCTGAGACTTAACATTCAAGATGACTCAAGGAGAGAACTTCTGGATTTAAAAAAAGTATTGAATCATCTCTCTTTTCCTCAATTGATTCATTAGAACATTCCTCATCTTTCCTGTTTACAACCTTCTTGTAACGTTCTCTTAAGAGTGAGGCAAAACACATGGGCATGAATTTTTCAGTTACTTGAAAACTTTATGCCTTTTCCTCCTTACAATCTTTTTCAACATGCAGAGTTTGATTTCCATCTTTGCATTGTGATAACCGAGTTTGTTCTTTCCAAGAAAATGGTGTTGGCTACTTCAAACAATCAACTTCAATCTCAACCATATGATCTTCCTCTTGATAATCATATTTGAGAATATTATCATTGTATGCAAGGTCATCTAACATGTACATCATCTCTAGAGATGTTCCTGCCTTCCTTTTATTTTGAACCTCATCTTTGGCTATGTTGTAAATTGAGTACATAAAATAATCATTTTCTGTTTTAGAATACTAAGAATGGGCTGGAAATTGCTTGGGTACATTTATCCTTTTATTTTCTGTAACTAATGGAAGATGAGGTAGTTGAATAGAAAGTTCCTCTTTCCTGTTAATCATATACATCATTTCATTGATTGTGTTTGTCAAAATATCTAGTTTTATCTCTGAAGATACCAATTTCTCTTCTTCTATTTTATCCTTCTTCACTGCTTTCAACTTTGCCTCTCTATTCAGCAAGTTTTCTTCCACATCAACTGCAATATTTTTCATTTCTTCAAGGGTTTTAGTGTCCCTTTCTCTTAATTGGAATGCCATTTATGGGTCAAATGCATCTGGGTAGTGCAAGAGGGCTAATCTTGGAGGTGGCCTTATAACAACATGCATTGAATAATTTACCTTATTGAAACTAGCTGAAAAATGTTGTATTGTCTCCTCTGGCTATCTTTTAAATGGTTATACTCTTCTATGATGAGAAAAACATTTCCCATGACCACCCATCTATCTAAGAAAACTTGCGTGAATTGATGAAAATTTCTAATGTTTGCAGCTGGAAGATTCCTAAACCAATTTTAACTTTACCTTGTAATGATAGGGCAAACCTCTGGATACCCACATCATATTTTCCACCTCAAACAAGTCAAGAAAATCCTCAAGATTTTGAATGTGCTTTTTGGCAGTGATCTTTGTATTTTCTCCATCAAATCTAGGTAGACTATTGTTATAATTTGCAGAGAGGTCATGGAGGATGTGAGGCAAAACCAGAGGCTTGTAAATGTCTGGGACTTTTACAGGTACAAGAGGTAAAGCAGGAGAATTATAACTATTTGGGGATTTAGCAAGAGCTGGAGATGAAGCACAAGGCTCATTTCTCACTGGGTTTTCCACAAGTGTATCCGGGATGTGCACATGTGTATGAGTATGTACCTAATATAAAATTTGAGGCTTAGTTTCTTGAGGCTCATCAATTTGCAAATGATCAATGTAAACTTCAGTAGCGTACTCTTGATCAGGCTTAAAGTAAGACATCACATAATTATAGATAAAACCAAAAATTTCTTGAATACAATTTGGGCTTGAATACCTGCTCTTTCCAGGCTTATTAGTCATGTTTCAAATCCTTCCTCCAGTGGAGTCTTTGAATGGAATTGATCTGGATTGGAGTCACCAGGTGGATGATTTCAACCTTCTTGTGTTTGGTTTTTTTTCCACCATCATCAGCCAGATCTGATCTTGATAATTGTTACTGAGTAACATACAACTCCATTCCCCAGTATGGTCGCCACTATGTTAGGGCCCCGTAATTCCGAAGGTTGGAGACAAAGTCCTAGAGGAAACATCAAAACCACTTCGAGCCTAGGATCTAGCCCTCCTAGACTCAGAGAGGGATCTCTCTGTTAGATGTAGCTTTTTTTATTTGGCATTTTAGGCTAGTTATTAAGTCAAAGTGGTTTATTTTAAAATTCGTGGTTGAGACAACAGAAGAGTGGCCATTGGGCTATGGAGTCAAAAGGGCAAAGTAGATTTAAATGGATGAATAATTGAGATCATGTGTAACCAAGAAAGCTAGTCATGTCAATGGATCTTTATAATTTGTGAAATGGAAAAGGAGAAGAGATTAAGGTTGAATTTTAATGCAGAGAAGACCTTATATGAATTCTACATTAAAATTTTAGAGTAAAACATAGATACTGTTTCAAGCCTCAGCAGAGTGCCCGGTGAAAAATCCTAAATAAAATTTTCTTATCAACAGTAAAGAAAGAACAATATGTGAAATGGGAGGATGAAAAATTACATGGAAAAGGCACTTCACCACATATCATGACACAAGAATCTGGAAACATCATGATCTTTTCATTCATTCAAAAAAGGTGCTTACAACCAGATGAGAATTTACAATAGCTTTTCTCCCTACAGTTCTAAACCTTGATACTGCCAATGAATGCAGTATTTAACTAAAACTTAAGTCGGTTTCCTATCTACTTCAACGATCATCATTACTTACATTCAAGCAAAAATTGGACAAGTGGAACCATGCAATGGCAGTGATAAGATACATCTAGCTAAGACGATGGTTGTATTTACTTTGGTAGTCTGGTATTGATTGCAAAGTGATCACAATCTGGCTAGTGTGATGCCGAAGAGGCAGCGATAAAACAATACTGACATTTTTTTGAAGATTGCGACAAGAAACAGTGAAAGTGGCATCCGGAAACATCATCCTTGATGCTAGTGAAAAATAAGCACCTAAACTAGGTGGGGCCCACACAGGCTATTTTTAGGTGTATGTCTATTTTTAGAATGAAGAGCATATTCTAAAATTAGCAAGATGTTGATTCTAGATGGTTGAGAAAATTCTATCTTTAGAAGAGTTTCTATTTTTATATATATGGGAAAAGTCTATTTATAGATCACATAACTAAAAATAGAATGCACGTCGATTATTATTAGCCCTTAATAATAATCAGACAATAAACAATAAATTATTCTCTTGGAGAAATATTTTAGTGAACATATGTGGCACATAAGTGAGCTGAAGGAATTACGCAATTCCTAGGGTGGTTGGTGACTCATGCATGGTGGACTCCGTTATAACTAACTGTGGCAGAGTTGTAACAAAGTTGGAAGAGTAGTTGTGGGAGTTTTTATTTAGTTTAAATTAGTTTAGTGCATTAAAATGAGTTGTGCTAGTTGTAACTGAACATACACTAGTGAGAGATGAATGAATTAATTATTTAATTAATTCACAAGTAGTGACTCACATGCAACTGAAGAAATACAATAGTTAACTACTTGCATGTCAGATCCAGTGGAGACCTAGTGGAGAGATAGGTGAAAGGGTGTGATTGACTATCATTTGTGACTATAGTGGAGCATTCAATGCATCTACACATAGATTGGAGGTGCCTATACGAGTATTGTGTATTCAAGGCAAGGTAAGGTCGAATTCATTCAGGGATCTTCTTCAACAGGGATTGCGCAGTGGAGGCAGGCTGTCGGGAGGCAAAAAATTGGTGCATAGATATGAAAATCTTTGCAAGACAGTGTGAGATGATTGTATATTGTACTGAGAGATCTATGGGCTGAGCTTTGTATGATATTGTTTCATGATCCATTGATATACATAATATATGATAGTGGGGTTTATAGCTTTATGCTTTCACGGTAAAAACATTTGTGTTATGTGTGAATGATCTTTCTTCATGTGTTTGCAATTGGCGATTTAATTTACGAAAAGAATTAAGTAGAAGGATTTTTTATTTAACATAAGGTTTAAATTTTTATATCAGGGGAGTCCGGTAATATACATGTGTATTGTATAATTTCTACACATCTGGCTCTGCTTTGGTGGAAAACAGTTGCTGAGAAGAGTGCGTTGGTGAATTGCTTTGGTTGTAGTGCTACCCACTTTTTGTTAAACTGTATCTGTCTTTAATCTATTACAAACATAGATGTGAATAAAAAATAAAATACTTGGGCTCATGATATCAAACTCAATCATCTTGGCCGAAAATGGCAAGTAAATCCCTAAAAATTCTGAACTAAAATCTTGGCTAAATCTGCTGAGAGTAGGGGTACATTCAGACATTTTTTTCTCTCCAATGGTGACACCTGTGAAAAATTTGATATATTTTATTGTTATTTTCCCCATTATGGTCAAAAACCTCTCTCGGATTTTCAAATTTCATCTCCAGCTCTTCACAACAGTTGCCGCAAAATCATGCCTTAAATAGGGAAACTAAAATCTTGAAAAATGGCCCTCAAACATTTCTTCAATTCTCCCTGCTCCTGACACTCGTGTAAAATAGGAGAGAGGTTATTGTTCATTGCCCCATTCTGGTCAAAAAAATCTCTCAGATTTTCAAAATTCACCCCCATTTCCCTAATGTACATTTTTTAAGTTAATGTCTCTAACTGCGGACAATGGGAAAAAACACCCTATGGCTTGTTGCACGTTTTAATTTTGCATTGGGATTTAGATCTGCTAGCTTGAAGACTACTGCAAGAAATATTTTGAATTGGTCATTTGTCCTTCTTAAACTTCTAATACTACTTCTTGATACCTCATAGCTACTGATTTGGTGCCTTTTGCTCTTCTATCCTAGCATTGCAAGCTACTTTTGCTGATGGTAAAATAAATAATGTGATAACAGCTTTTGGGTCAAGTGACTGTAGATCATCTCTTGCATAATGTCAGCATTTTCTCTGCCTTCCAAATGATCAAAGTCCCTTCCTTGTATTTTCGTAAGGGCATCTGGATCACCCAATTCATTTGAGCAAATAGAATCCAGTTGAACTCTCTCACGAAACTTGTATGTTTCACAACATATCGACACTGGAACATGAGATTCATGGGCAACCATGACTATACATGCTGTACCTACTCTCGAATAAACTGTTCCATTTAATAAAACTGATGGCAGCTCCAAGGAAGACTCTGGTTACAGATGCATAATGTAGGAAATTTCCTTCATATGAGCATATGTACAGTTGAGATCCTTCGTCAACAATCTGCGAAGTGTCTTATTCCTTCAAATTTTAACCTCGAGTCCATTATCATAACACAAAATTTCTTCTTAATTTATGAGCATGTAATAATATCATAGAGATTTTATCCAATGGTGCAGTGTAATATTTAATAGCCTCTCGGAATGTTGATTTCATAGCTGCAGAACCCCTTGTTGCCGAGCTTCTTCGTTGCCGACTCGATCTCCATTTCCGAAGCTCTCAGCTGCATACAAACCCGACAACCTCATTCAACCCCATTTAAAAATAGACAGGGAAACAAGCCTCTCATCTTCTCCATTTTCTGTGTTGTTTTCTGAAACATAACTTCTATGATAAGTTTAGCCCACACACTTGATATACAGTTGTAAACATAGTAGTACCAGGGCCACCAACGAAAAAATTTCCATAACATATTTGAAGAGTTTTCACATCAAATACATTTTTGAGGCGTAACAGCTTGTGAACAAGGCTTGAATTGAAATTGAAAACCCCCGATTGACAGTGAAAAGGGCCAAGGCCCAAGCCAGGTTTTGATCTCCAAAGAGGGCATGCCCATGGCTGCCCCTTCATGCCATCTTCTGGTAATATGCTGCATCCTTTCTAATTTATGAGGATTCCCTTCTAAGTTTTGATTGCAAGTTCTAGCTCCATGAAATACGCAGCACAATTGGGAGGGTAAAAACATGCTTTATGACCTTTATCAAGTGCTAGCTTCGCACCTCACAACTTTGTCCCTTCTTTGCATGTAGAAATGATATATTTAATCTCTTTTCTACTCACAATGATTAGATTTCATATTCTTTATCTGCTAATACCAAATTTAAGATGGAGGGTGTTATCTTGGCTGTAATCGTGTTCCTGATTTTTACAATCCATAGCTGCATCGGAAGATTGCTAGGGAACAATCCATTTATCGATTCTAATCATTCATGGGCCTTTAATCCCACTCTCAATTTTGTGGTCGAAGATGGCTCCCGCTTGGAAAAATATGTTGTGCAGCGTTGTGGTGAAGAAATAAGCCCCTGGAGCAACTCGTCAGAGAATAATACCACGAAAGGTCGAATTTAGGGCTCATGGTGCTTGCGATGAGGTGTTGTGTTTGTTCAGAAAAACCAAAAATCGGATTTCGAAGTTACTTCAACAATGAGCGGTATCATGAGGGGGGGGGGTGTGAATTAACCTTCATTTTCCATGCAATCATGACTTTGATTATTAAAACTTCCCTTTTTGGACCCCCCTCATTCATTAAAATTCGACACATTTGAGGGGTCCGAAATTGATTTGAACCATCAATTTCAACCTTTGATCGTCACCCATAAGCAGAATGAGAATAAGGTTTAATTAAAATATTAAATTTATTTAAAATATAGAATTAATTAATTCTATATCTTTAAATAAAATTAATTTCATTTTTCATAAAAATAAAAATAAAAAATGATCAGGCAAGATCAAAAACCATTTTCTACTTTGTCCGACCTTCATCAATAAACTCAAAAACCATGCATGCCCAGGGCATAAAATATTCCCAAAATTTACCCCGTGCTAACATGACCCTCTTCAAGTGTTTAGCATTGTATCTTTTTTACCACCATCACCTAATAAAGGGATAATTCTCCACTTGCGTTGTTAGGATGTTTGCTCCATCGAGCTTTAGTATTTTGCATCTTGTGTTTTGTTTTCTTCTTAGTGTTGTATGCTTATTTTTCCCCCAAACTTAGTTTACATTGTGTCAAATAAATTCGACTAATAGTAGAAAAACATTTTTCTCTGTGACCTTGTGCAGGTAGCATCCAACTTGCTAAAGGAGTGTATTTCTTACACCGTTGCGCCAAATACACTACCACAATACCTATGGTTGTGATCAAAGTATAGTGGGGAGAGGAGCATCTTGATGGCTCATTGGGATGTGTGCACCAATCTGAAATATGAAAGTGGGCTTAGCTTGATTGATGTTTCTACACACTTTTTCTACCACATTTTTCTTGTGTGATATTGTTTCTATGCCTCACTTATTTCAAGTTTCAAGATCATTCATCCTCCAAAGTATATGGACAGCTTGGAAAGCCGTGGCTGGTTTGGTTCATTGGTCTTGGGAGGGAAACAAGGCAAGATGGAACTTATCTTGTTACCCCATCTGGAGTTGTAGGGTGCAAGGTCAATGTGATGTTGATATACCCCATTGTCAAGCTCAAAAATTGAGTAGAAAGGATATCTTATTTTGGGTGAACATCTGGGATTTCATCTCGCACACCTGAAGGGACTAATGTATTCTTTATTAGGAGTTTGTTTTGATGGCCTTATATCCCCTGTCAACTATGGAGTTGAGAGAGCTCATCCTGAAGGCCAAGTTATTCAAGATGAATATAGGGATTCCATGTATATTGTGGAAGAACTAGAGATGGAGATTTGGGAACCCTCTTGAGCAATATGACACTCATAGATTTTAGTCACTCTTTCACCATCATCATTTGTTATCACTGGTACTGAATGTGAGATGAATGTTTAATTATATAGAGGATAGACTCGTACAAAGACTTTGCAATATTTGGTCCATCCAGATTTCTTATAAGTTACAAGTTTTATCCTAGCTAGTGATGTACCCAAGGATTCCATTCAAGTAATATTTGATCAAAAGTGTGTTATGGAATGACCTTTTCCCAATATGTGGTTGGTTGGAAATTATGAAAAATGTCTTCTGGGACTCCTACTTTTCCCAAATTGCTAGAAATTTTTTCAGAATATGTATTGAGAGCTTATTTAGGGACACATTCATTGGAGGGTCACCTTATTTGAAGATTTTTTATCTCTTTTACATTGTTACTTTTAAGGGATTTAGAATTTCTTGAGGATTTCTTCTTTATTATTGGATGTGTTGGTCATAAAGTAGCACCAGTCATTTCTTACAAAAGGATCTTTGGATAGAGGTATATTAAATGTTATGGCAGGCGTCGAGACAATTAAAAGATGGACCCAAAAGAGATATGAGGAGGTGACAAATGTTGTGCTTAAAATAAAACATGTGCAATTGAAAGATTAAAAGGCATAAACATATGATACGAAAGGTGTAAAGCAGGAGGAGTCAAAGGGTTAAACACCCCCAAAACAAGCACGTGAGGGAATTCTACACATGGGAAATTCTGCGGGGGTCGAGAGGCGAGAGGGGGAATAGACTTACACCCCTGCGGAATTGTATTGAACAGTTGTGGGGTGGGCCCGAGGTAAGCGGTGACGTGGCAGCGCGAAGTGCGGAGTTTTGGCGATGTGGCAGAACTAAAAAGGGGTTTTAAAGACCGGCACACCGTGTATTTCACACGCCCCACGAATGAAATTTTTCATGGATCATATGGTTCACTGCAGCACAAAAGTAAGGTAAGTCTTTAGGTAAGCTGGTACTTAGGCCCATACCGGTGTTAAACCTGGCACGCAGCGTTCACCTGTCCTCACCCAAAACCCAATCCTCACACACCGCGTGCTCCACTGTCAGAGCCCTTACGACTCTCTTCCTCATTCAGTTTACTTATCCACCCTTTTACCTCAAACCCTTCAGTAAAAAGGTAACAGTTTCCCATTTTTTTTAACTCTAGTAGAGGTCTCAGGGTTCCAGCTATGGTACGTACTAATTGGAAACCAGCGCCAAGGTCCACCCAGTCGCTTTCAGCACCCCCTGCATTGCTTTCCTGAGAATATTTCCCTGTGCACAGGTATTCCGTCCTTCATTTGTTTTCTGTTTTCCCTTTCATCTTTTAAAAGTTTGTTATGTCAGTCATGGGGAGGGGCACACCCAAGAAAGCTGAACCAGAAACCCCTCAGGTCAGAGAAGCTAGACACCCTCCCGGGTTCGACCCCTTCATTGACCTACAAGCTGAGATCCGCAACCCTCAATACCCATTTCATATCAGCACCATTAAACCTGAGCTTTTCAGAAGTCATATTGGGAATAAAGACCGATATCGGGTGGTCGTGTCTGGCTTGTATCATCAAATTACCCCTCAAGTTTATTCTGTAGTTGATTTTATCTCTTGGCTCAAAGACATTTTCGACGAACATCGGGGCACTTTCACCTCTCCTCAAGGGAACAATTTTTTTTCCCTTTCGCCCGATATTATCAAGCAAGCCCTTCGCTTTCCCACCAGTGCCACATATATCAGTTTCAGCGAAGCAGCTCTAGCCACTCAGTTCACCAGGCAGCCATGGGAGAATCAGAAAGCCTTCATCTCCTCCATAACTGACAATCATGTTACTTCTCTCCTGGCCATAGAGCCTTTTCCATTAAGTTTGTTCGAAGAGGAAGTTCGGCCCATCCTCTCCCTCATCGCCGGTCTTTTAGGAGTAGGAAGTCTGAAAGAGATTTACACGGTGTGTGTCCGTTTCTTATGGCTCATGTCTCAAAAGGGGGTAGTGTTAGATATTCCTGGTCTCCTTGCCACCGCCATTCGAACCCAGTTCCAGGAGCGTCAAGAAACCAGTCAGTTCCGTTTTTGTTCGATGGTTTTCTATATTTTCCTGTACCAGCACGCTGATAAATTTGAGGGCTTGGGTTTAAACAAGGTATATCGGGAGAATTCCCAACCCCGTCCAGTCTTCGACTGGAATTTCTCTGTGCGCCAACTACCCAAGGGGGAGGGTTATTCCAGTTTTTTGAATAGTTTCATGTCTATTGCCTATTCTATTATTCACGATGCACCTTCACCTAGGGTCTTTCCATAGATGAAGAGCTGGCTGCAAGCCGGAAAATCCCAGAGCATTGGGGATTGGTTCCTATTCGATGATTACACAGAAATTTGGGTCTATGGAGCGGAAGTTTCCCCTTACTGGCTACCAGTGTTTCCTGTGCGTCGATTTTATGCACTCGAATACATCCGGTAGACCCTCAAGGCTGATCAGCTCCATTTTGTCCCCGCCAAGAAGGGTTACATCCTGAGGCTCCCCACCCAAATCAGCCCTTTTGTTGTGAATTTGAGACTTTTTCTCCCAATTGTTGAGAAAATGTTGCAGGGTCTGTACCTGAGGCTGGGAAAAGGTTGGGCTTATGATCCACAAGAAATTATCTCGAACAAAAGAGAAAGGAACAAGTCTGCACCTTATATGCATGAGCCAAGGCCGTTCATGGAATGGAGGGCTAATATCAAAATTTGGACTTTGGTTTCGCAGATGGAGACAGATTCATCTGCCACAGGGGAGGAAGAGGACGTCAATAAAGGCACGGGTGGAGAAGAAGCAGGCACATCAGGAGCAGTTCCCCCTCACAAAAAGCAAAAAACAGCCTCCAGTGAGGCAGTGTTCATAGGAGAGGAGCAACTTCTGGAACCATTCACAACGTATGGCAAATTGGATACAAGTAAGGCAGGGATAAAGGTGCTAAGGGATAGTACCACCTCTTCTGACTTCACGGAAGTCACACAGGCCATCATAGAACATACCTCACCAAGGGCAGTGGAAAGAGACCGGGAAAATAGAGCGATCCGAGATAAGTATAAAGCTGAGCTGGAGGGGTATGTTGAGAAGTATCACACTAGGGTCTTTGCCTCCATGAACGTGGATACAGAACATCTGGTATTATCTATGGCAGAAACCCTCTTGGATCCCAATTCAGGTGTTACTAGCTACCGGGTGCTCGAGCATGTAATCGACATGAAAAAGGTGCCTGCGACCGATCTGTGTAACCTGTTTCAGACTGTATGTGATATGCTCAAAGACGAAATGATGTGGGTCACCATTGTGCTGAAGAGGCTGGAGGAAAAACATGAACGAGTGAGAGCTACCTTGAAAAATGAGCAGGCAAACTGTCGCGCCCGAGCAAATCAAGTACGTTTCCTCCAAGACTAGATCAGAGGAAAAGACAAGGGAGAAACAGACCCGCAGGGCGCTCTAATAGACCAACTGCAAAAGGAGCTCGCGTCAATGAAAGACAAGGCCAGCATACCAGCCTCCCACCATGTCCAGACAGCCGAGCTGGTGCAAGTGGAAAAGGAAAAAGCAGAATTGGCTCACTCATTAGCAAGGGAGAGGGAAGACAGAGAAAAACTGGCTAAAACAATCACCACCCTTCAGAGCAGGTTGACAGAGCTGCAAAAAACCTGGGAAAATTACAGCTGTCCACCTGCTACAGCCCCACCAGAGACAAGCCCACTGGCAGAGCAGCTGAATGCAACGAAACCCGCCAATGACGTGCTAGAGAAACAAGCAATCACTTCAAGGCAGAAAATTGCCGATCTAGAAGGTTTGGCAGCTGAGAATGGCAAGAGGATAGAAACACTACAAAAAGAGATCGAGCAGGAGAAGAAGACAAAAGCTGACCAGCAGAAAACAATCTCTAAACTCAAAAATCGCGTGAAGGGCAACATCACTCTTAGAGAAGCGAGGAGTATAATTTGGTCAGACATAATATTAGCAGTGACAGGACAATGGGCTTTCCTGAAAATGATAAGGGAAAACAAAGCTGCTATACTTTATCTCAACAGGAAATTCCAAGAGGCAGATCTCAATGTG
The DNA here is from genome assembly GCA_034641835.2 of Pinus albicaulis. Classification (NCBI taxonomy): domain Eukaryota; kingdom Viridiplantae; phylum Streptophyta; class Pinopsida; order Pinales; family Pinaceae; genus Pinus; species Pinus albicaulis. The sequence goes on along the minus strand of CM076570.1, from coordinate 1,560,831,703 downwards.
TCCGGTAGAACTCAGCATGCTAAAAGCTATATTTCTTTCTTGCAAGGGTTAGAATCAGACGAAGTGGAAAAGCACGGCATGCCGAGTCAGTTCATGGAGGCCTTCGAATGTCAGAAAATCATCGACAAAGAGGCAGCCCGAGATGCCGCTTTGAAAGCCTTGCAACAGGTGATATCAAACGTGGACCGGTTCGCTGTAGTGTGGAACAAGATTACAGTAGCTAGACTCCCATCTTGCTGGGACCCAACCACTCCGTCCATCCTACAACCGTTGACAGAATATAAGACACGTCTGCAGGAAGAAAAAGACTGGATAGATGTCCTGACAGATAAGATTGCTCGGTTAAAGGGTGAAAACATTGTTTCATCTCTCAGTCAGGAGTTTCTCCTCCTCCACTTGATCAGGCACAAGCTACCTACAGAGGCGGGTTTCAACACCCTCACACAAGCCTATGTCAAAGTGGAGGGATTCGCCGCGATGCCAGAACCTTCAGCTGACTACCAACAGAGATGCACGCAGTTTGCAAACCAGATTGCCAGCTCATCAGCGAACGTTCCACCTCCAGCATCAGCAACTGCTTCTACTCTTCCACACCTATGAAATCTTGTCAACTCATGATTCGGCCTCAACAGCCTATTTACTTTTTACTGAATTAGTTTCTTTTAAGTTTTGAGTGGGTTGCTTGCTCTACTCCAACATTTTACTCTTCATCGGACTACTGTTTAATTTTCTGTTTTTAAAAACGGCCACGCGCCTGACTATCCATGATGAGAGAACTTATTCCTCATCATAAATTTTGTTGTTTTGAAAATGACCTTTAACAAATTTTGGTTATGCGAAGAGGATATTTTTCCAAAAAATATATTCTCGCTAAGATAGGAAGAAGTCTATATAAGTAAGATCTAATGAGGAAAAATGGTTCCAGATTTCCTGAAGAAACTTGCAGTGTAAAAGTATTTGTATGCTTGTCGTGGAATTATCAATGCAAATACACAGAGCCCGTGGGGTTTCAGCAAAGAGAATTTTTATTTATGTGTAAGGATTCCAGTCTTGATGATATATAGTTCGTGACTCTTTCTTTGTGATATTGTATCATTGTTCGCTCCACTGTTTCCAATTTCCTTTTATCGTGTTTTGGAATGCGAGTGACTTGCTGGCTCGGGTATGAATTTTTCGCCGTTTGGTACTCATGCCTTACTGGTCTATGTCGCTTTAAATATGGCCCATACACGATATGTCGTTATGCTTAACACATCATTCATATTTCCTCTGTATTAAACATCATGGAATGTTACTCTTACTGAACTGATTGATATGTATGGATTCTTAGTTTCTAAGCCCATATTATGTTGAAATATGTTTTCCGAGCACCATTTCATTGGTAGTTAGTACTCCCCTTTCACTTTCAGTGCAACAAACATTTTTCTATTTAAAATACCTATATATCATTGAGAAACTGGCCCTCTCTGATGAAAGTTGTCTCTAAGTTGTCTGAAGTATATATGTATTGAAGATTCCCTTCTTGTCTCTGCAGTGTCTTTATAACTTGCTAAATCTGAAGGTAGTTTGGTCCCATTCATACGATGATGCTTTACACAAATTGTAAAGGTAGAGAGTCCTAAGCTGATAATGAGCCTGAAATATACTTTATACTCCCTACTGTTTAAGATGTCCTAGGCACTGGTCTTTGGCAACTCAAGGCTGTCTCTAGGAGCTACAACAGGATGATCCATTGTAAATCTATTTTTGAGAATCAAGTTAGTTCATTGTCTCACTTACGTACCTCATTCTGCGATGAGATATGACATCACCTTTTGCATTAGAGCACTTTTTTGATCAAAGAAACTGAGGCTTTCAATCCCAAAACATACTTTGATTTCAATTATGTTCTAGTTTCTCTATGAAAAAAGATATGATCTTAATTATATATATCATTCCACTTTTGGTTCTTATGTTTGTAAATGCGTCTTTGGATTATAAGACATATTTTTCAAAAAAATCCAACACAAATCCATCCTAACCCACGATATTCTAAGCACCAAGAAAGTTAACTCTTTGTTCCCTTTGAACCCTCTTAGGGAAATTCGAGGTTTATATGGATCTATACTGGTGAGAGACAAAGAAGGGAGGCATACAACACTTTTCTATGTCACTGAAAATTTAAGGAATATAATGTATCCTTATTGTCTCTTCACACATATTATTCCCATGTGTATGTACATTATTTTAAACAACGACTTGAATTTAAATGAAAACAAATTTTGAAGTGATGGGAAAGGAAAGACCTGTAATATTCCAAAATTTACATGCAACAAATTGGAATATTAATTTTTTCTTATATCATCTAGGAGGTGAACAAAATGGGTAAAGATACCCATAAGTAGGAATAAATCCCTCATAGTGTGAAAGGGATCAATGGATCAACTTTATTTTTCACCTTCTAGTGTGAAAAGGGGCTAATGCATGAGGACAAGGTCAAGTTTGACCAAATCGACAGTGCTGCCTAAGAGGGTGTGGCTTGCTTGGGAAGATAGCGCAGTTTGAGAGGGATAAATATTCCTTGTGGGAGAAACCCTAATGTGTGGGGTCCAGGGCAAAGATACATTCACTTGCATAAAAGGAGGAAGAGGCAGCCATAGTGAGATATGTTTGAGTATATGATTTTGGTTTGAAGACTATTTGCACTCTCTGGTTGTTCAACTGAGTTGCAGTGCTGCTTAGCACGAGGGATTCTTGTTTAGGATTTCCTCTCCTTCTTGAGAGGCCTCTTGAAGGATTTCACTTCATTTCTCAACATATTGGCTCAAGGCCAAAGCCGCTTTCATTAGTCACTGCGTTATTTCTGCTGAAGTATAACGTAGTGTTGCTGGGTGTTGCAGTGGAGGGTTCCACAACACTTTCCTTGGCTCATCTTTCAGAGGAGGGAGCTCCTATTCCTCCAGGAGGTTAGTGAAGGAGATTTCAGAGCTGATTGCACATATTTGGCACCAGCCCAAGCATTTCCTATCTCCTACAGCACAGCCCAGCTCCTTGACTGCGTTATTTTAGAGTGCATTTACAGTGGGGGATTGTACTACTAGTTTGGAGGGTGCGATATTCAAGGATTGGATCAGCCTTTCACCTAAGAGATACATTGGATGAGATCTATGCATCATATGCAGCATCATCAGCTATCTTCATCCAGTTCCATTTTCTGAGTTGCCGTTGTTGCCTAGCAACTCCGGCATTTCTGCAGATTTGCCATTCGTACATATATTTCAGCCAATCCTCTTAAGGATTGTTGTATTGTTATTTTCAAGGGTTGAGAGCTTGCTCCCCCACATTTCTTGAGCTGATATTGCCATATCATTGTATTATCTATTATTTTTTTGCAGTTTCTCCCATGAACTATGTTATTTTAGCCTTATGACAATTCTGCATAGCAGTGTTTCTCTATTGTCATGTACATGTATCATTGAGGCTTTCATTGCCTAGCTGGAGTGATTGATTCCTCAAAGCATTGTATACATTCTCTGCTATATTATAGGTTTTTTGGCTATATAGATCTTCATGTGTTCATAGCTATAAAATAATGTTTTTATTCCATTGTATGTTCATACATTGTTGCAGTCCCTCATCGGGCACTTTCTGAGGACAACTAGGTGTGGGAGATCTGTTTAACCCACCTAGAAGGATTTCTTTGGAGCCTCCTCTTGGATTTTGGACTTAGATACTCAGATCTAAGGGATCCAGCTCCTGGTTTCAAATCCTGTAGTAGCCATTCTTGGAAAATCTGTTTTCTAGTCATGCCTTGCTATCTGTTCCAAATTTGGAATATTACACAGAGGCAAACGATCAAGTATCAATTTGTTCTAACTAACCGAATCCTACAATGGATGCAATGGACTTACAAGATAAGTTGATAATTAGAGAGAAGGGTTAAACTTTGGGTTTAAATAAACAAGAAAATTAGATCCCAAATAGTTGAGGAATGAGCAAGGTGGAGGACAAGACCTAGGACCTAGGAAATATCATAGGTGAGATCATATGAAAAAATAACAAAAAATTGGTGTCAATCAACAACAGACACAAGGAATTCAAGAAAAGAGGAAGAAATAGCTAGAAAATAAAACATAGGAAAGGATAGTTTATAATTAATTAAATCAATCTCATACACCAATCGATGAAATTTAGTGCAATCTCATAGTGACACGACTACAATTTGTTTTTTTAATGAATGTTTTAAATACTTTTGATGATATCCCATACTACTAGAATGGTTGAAGAAGACCTAAAAATGTATTGAGGCCATGTTTATATTTTACAGGGAAAGCTAAGCACTACCTAAGTTTATATTATTATTAATAAAGTTAGTACCTTTAAGTTAACAAAAAAAAAACATAACCTGACCATATAAAACAGATCAGTGAGCGCAATGATACCCTAGATCACATAAATTACAATTTCCAACATTAAATTACACTAGTACTTGGTTGAAAACACCCAAAAATGCCTACACAACGAGGATTGGAGGAAGTTAAAAATTCAGTAATAGTCAAAGAATATTTCACTCAATTCAATGTAGAGCTTCAATATTGATGCTTTAAGTCATCTCAATTCATCCTCATAAGAAATGTATTTTTTATAAGATAACAATATGAACGTCTTGTTTTCATATTTCTATTTAAAACTTACTTCCCATCCATCTAAAATTATTTGAGGTGCAGAACAATTTCCGTTGCTTAAAACCACCCACAATTATTGTACATAAGAATTTTTTTCATGGAGTAAGAGTGAAAATGTGGCACTAACCAATTATCATATTTGAATGATTCATTAAGCAGCAGACAAGAGGCTGAATGGTTCATCATGATTACAAACAACCTCTAACAATTAAGAAACCCCAATTGAATGAATTATTGTATTTGAGGAAATTCATCAATCGAATTAAACCTATAAAATCTGGTGAGATGAAAGAAGATATTTGACCAGACAAAATCACCACATTTTGATTTTTTCAAAAGCATATGTTTTGGAAATATTGGTTGTGTGCTTATATTTTTATGAAAAATATCCAAGAAGCACCTAAAATTTCATTGTACGTGCAAGGAGTTGAGTTAACTTTACATGATAACAACAAGGTAGTGGCAGAGTAATGCACTTTTCCATTCACCAATCATCCTAAAACCCTTATCTGGTAAGGCATACCCTCTCTTCAGACCATGTAGAGGCACACTAATAGTTTTTTAACATTCAATCCATGTTTGTATCACACTGGGAAGGCCCTTAATAACGTAGAAAAGTAGGTTTCCTAAAAAATATCAAAGAGGGATCTTGAATTCCTTTGAACATGTTAGGTTACATTCATTGGCTAACAACAAGGCAATGATAGACTAATGGGTGTTTTTCCATTAAAAAATGAGCTACCATAGCCCCTGGAGCAACTTTTTTTGATATCTTTGGCTCGACGGTGTGTTGCCTCTTCTAGCTATGTAAAGGCATACTAATGGACTTCTATTATTTACTCCCATACCTACTCTGGAGTTATTTTATTGGATCCTTTATGAGAGGGTCATTTGGAGAGTATCCCAAGTCACTTGGACTACTATACAAATGCATAGGCCTTTATGACAAAATTGGTAAATGACTTGGGAAAACATCATAGTGAGAACAGGGGTAGGTAATAAGCATATAGTTGCATACAATATTTTAGACTAACCATCCGAAATTTTAAATTATGATCACTAGTTAGAATTTAAAGCTCAAAGAATTCATTTGATGGCACAAAGCATATAAAGCCTTAATGTTATGATGTCAAACATGAACATACCCTACAATCAATATTTTGGCTTCCTATTTCTTGTGAGGCTAGGGAATCATGTAGTTCCTCTTTTCCAATTACAGAAAGAATAACACACATTCAACTTCAAAATGCATTTGGGCAATGACATGGATGAGAAATTACAAAACTATTAGGTCCCTATATTACTAGTATATTCCCTTATTATTGTTAGTGTAACCCCCTTATTGTTATTATTGTACCCCTGTAACCCCCATATTGTTATTATTGTGCCCTTAAATTATTATTGTTAGGTCAGCTAGGATTACATTGTGGCCCACTAGGATTACATTGTGACCCCATGGACTCCTATATATAGAAAGGAGGTTTTGTAATTTGTATCATCCAAGAATTGTTCATTCATGTAATATATTGGAGGTTGCCCCCTTGAAGTGGCTTATTTCTAAGGCGTTGATATCTCTTTTCTTCTATTTTTGGAGCTGGTTTCACAACATTTGGTATCAGAGCTTCGGGATTCTAGGGTTTTGCTGCTCCAAACAGGTCATCGTGGCATTTGCACTGTAACTTTTTTTGCGAAGGTTCAAAAGAAGAAATTTTTAGAGTGCGAAGCCAAAATATTGAGGAACATCTTCGAAATTTTTTAGAGCTTGGTTCACAATATTTTTGGAGATATGATCTATGTAAGATAGGTCATTTTGCAGGCTCCTGAATTTAACCTAAACAGGCCATCATGGAATTTTCGCTATACATTTGTTTCTAAAAAGGTTCAGAAGTTGGAAATTTTAGAGTGAGAAGCCAAAATCCTAAGGAACATCATCTCAAAATTTCAGATCTTGGTTCGCAATATTGGTGGAGATATGATCTGTGGAAGTTAGGGCTTTTTCAGGCTTCTAAATTTCATCTCAAAGAGGTGATCATGGGAAAATCTTCATAACTCTCTCTCTGAGCATCGGATTGGAATTCTGTAAAAAGTTACCAAAATTACATGGACTGTAGTTTTTTGTCTATCAATTTCAGATCCAAAGGAGGAAATAGTGACATGTGGCAAGTCGTACAAGTTCGCTCTACTGAACTAGTCCCTAATTGGGTCATTGTGGGAGATTGGACATAAATTTGTCTTGAAGAATCAAAATCATATCAGATTGTGGCATTTGAAAGAAGCTTCAGAGGTCTACTACAAGGCAAAATTTTAGATATTGAGGATCCTTAATTATAGAGATAATTCAATTTCAATATCGAGCTCCTCAAAAGCAAGTAAAAGGTGTGTATTTTTTTTTCCAAATTGCATAAGTCTTGTTTTAAGAATCAAGTTGAATTTATTCCAAGGGCATATTGTAGAATAGATATCAGTATTGGATTCTAAAATGGCCCCTAAAAAGAATTCAACACCCATTAATCCTTTAGAAGGCTCTACTATGACTCATGAAGATGAAGAATGGAAACATGAAACATAAAAATTACAAGAGCAAGTGCAACAAATTTTGCTGTCGTAAAGGGCAACAAAAAATGACATGGAAGTTTTGAAGAAAGGCCTGGAAACTAAGATGGATGGTTTGAAGAAAGGCATGGAACCTAATATGGATGGTTTGAAGAATGGCATGGATGGCACGGAAGCTAATATAGATGGCATGGAAGCTGGCATGGAATCTAAGATGGATGACATGGAAGCTAAGATCGATGAAAAAATGGAAAACATGAAGAATGATCTAAAAGCAGACATGGAAGGTTTGAAAAAGTTGATACAAGAAATGTTTCCTATTGGTGAAAATATAGTAGAGGAAACTCATGATGAGAACATAATAAATGTTAATCGTGATTTCATAAACTCTAATGTTGGAAGGAAGAACCACCATATTCCAAAAATGGATATGGGGAAATTTGATGGAAAGGATCCTATAACATGGATACTACAGATGGAGCAATATTTTGATCTCAATAATGTGCAAAACACACAAAAGGTACGCATCACAACTTTACATTTAGAACAAAATACATTTGTATGGTATCGATGGCTTTGCTCCCATAAAAAAATTGTCACTTGGTCAATTTTTACGAAGGAAATGATAGCACATTATGAGGATACAAAGAGAAACACCTTCTTTAGCCATTTGATAAATCTCAAACAAAAGTGTTCAGTGGGGGAGCACATTGAGGACTTCCAAAAATTGAATATAAGGGTAACTGATATTCCAAAGGAACACAGGATTGATCTCTTCATGGGTACTTTAAAGGATAACATCCAACATGAAGTTCGTGTTTTGGAACCTAATTTATTGGAGAAGGCATTCAGGTTGGAGAGAAAAATTGAATGTAAAATTATGGCGACAAGGAAGCCTACCACTCACTTCTATAAAGAGGGAAGTGTTGCTACTACTAGATTTCCACAACCTACAAGGTTGACACCACAACAATTGGAAGAAAAAAAAGTAAAAGGGCTTCGCTACAGTTGTGATAGAAAATACACTAAAGGTCATAAGTGTGCAGAGAAGAAATTATTTTACATAGATTGTGAAGAGGAAGAAGAAAATGAACAAGAATTTTCAAAAGAAGAGGGTATACACCAGGAACCAACCCTAGAAGAGGAAGAAATGAGTCTGACCATATCATATAATGCATTGGCGGGAATTACCACTCCTCAAACTCTTAATATAGAAGGACATATCAAGCAGAAAAAGGTAATAGTGTTGATTGATTTAGGCATTACCCACAATTTTATTCATTGTAAGGTAGCCAAGGAATTGAATTGTTTCCTATACCCAGCACTAGAATGTGAAGTGATGGTTGCAAATGGAGGAACTATAAATTTCTCTGGAAAATGCCATAATATCAAGCTAACAATGGGGGAATATGTATTGAATAGTCCAATTCTTTCGATTCCTATGGGAGGTGCTAATGTGGTACTAGGAGTACAATGGTTACAATCTTTGGGGACGGTAGCTTTTAATTTTCAAGAAATTTTCTTGAAATATTTTTCAAAAGGTAAGGAAGTTGAATTACGGGGTATTGCAAGGAAGTCAGGAAAAATAATAAGCTCTAATGCCATGAAAAAGCTTCTACAGAAAGAACAACGAGGCATAATTGCACAATTAGAAGTTCCAACATCAAAATCATCTGTTTCTGCAAATCTCCAAAAATTCTTGGACAATCATTCCAAGGTGTTTGAAACTCCCAAAGGACTCCCACCTATTCGTGATCATGATCATGCTATTCATTTGATTCCCGGAAGTGTTCCTCAAAACATCAGGCCTTATAGATATACTTATGTCCAAAAGATAAAAATTGAACGTATGATTGCAGAAATGTTAGAGGCTGGTATAATTCAACCTAGTCAAAGTTCTTTATCTGCTCCTGTAGTATTTGTACACAAGAAGGATGGATCATGGCACATGTGTCCAAATTATAGGGAGCTCAATAAGCTCACCATTAAAGATAAATTTCCCATTCCTGTGATTGATGAATTATTGGATTAATTACAAGAAGAAATTTATTTTACCAAGTTGGATCTTCGTTCAGGATATTATCAAATTAGAATGAAGACTGAAGATATTCCGAAAAGAGCATTTCGAACTCATGAGGGTCATTACGAATTTTTGGTCATGCCTTTTGGCCTTACCAATGCACCTTCTACATTTCAAGGATTGATGAATTCCATTTTCAAACCCTTCCTTAGAAAATTTGTGCTAGTATTTTTTGATGATATACTAATCTACAGTAGGTCTTGGAAGGATCATGTTGAACATGTTGACGGGGTGCTCAAACTATTGCAGGAGAAACAATTATATGCAAAAAAATCCAAATGTTTCTTTGGAGTACAAGAGGTGGAATATCTGGGTCATATTGTATCTCACGAGGGTGTTAAAGTGGACCTAACAAAATTAAAGCCATTAAGGAATGGAAAGTTCCCACAACCATAAAGCAGTTGCGAGGATTTCTCGGGTTAACAGGGTATTATCGCAAGTTTGTTAAGAATTATGGGAGAATAGCAGCACCTCTAACAATATTATTGAAGAAAGATGCATTTTCATGGACTCCTGAAGCAACTAAGGCCTTTGAACATCTTAATGAGGCAATGTGCCTAGCATCGGTCTTAGCTACACCAGACTTCACAAAAACCTTTATTGTGGAATGTGATGCCTCAGGAAATGGAATTGGTGATGTTTTAATGCAAGAAGGAAGACCCATTTCTTTTGAAAGTCATCCAATCAAGGGAAAGTATTTACATAAAGCTATTTATGAGAAGGAAATATTAGAAATACTGCATGCACTAAAGAAATGGCAACCTTACCTAATGGGAAGAAACTTCAAGGTAAAAACTGATCATGATATCCTTAAACACTTTTTGGAACAAAGACTATCTTTAGAAGAGCAAAAAAAATGGGTCACAAAGATGTTGGGTTATGACTTTGAAATAATATACAAAAAAGGGAAGCTAAATGTTGTTGCAGATGCACTCTCAAGAAAGAATGAAGAGGTGGAATCATTGCTTTGTTCCATTTCTATTATCCAACCAGATTGGATAACCAAAGCAAGGGATGAATGGAAGAAGGACTAAGAAGTGTGGACATTCATTCAAAAGTTGCAGCAAGATCCTAGTACATCTGATACATTTAGTTGGAAAAATGATTCCTTATGGTACAAAGATTTCTTATATCTTTGTAAAAATTCCCAACTAAAACAAAATATTCTTTTGGAATTGCACACTTCTCCTTTAGGAGGACACTCAGGATTTTCAAAAACTTACCACAGGGTGAAGAAAGATTTTTTTTGGGATGGCCTGAAATCTGATATTCAAAAGTTTGTGGCGGAATGTTTGGTTTGCCAGCAGAATAAAGTGGAAACAATTAAGACCCCAGGACTTCTACAACCTTTATCCATTCCAAGTCAACGTTGGGAGGAGATTTCAATGGATTTTATCACAGGTTTACCTAAGTCCGAAGGAAAGAGTGTCATCATGGTGGTAGTTGATAGACTTACCAAGAATGCACACTTTTGTGCATTATCTCATCCATTTAAAGCAAGTACAGTTGCTACTACATTTATGGACACAATTCAAAAGCTACATGGAAACCCAAGGGTTATTGTGAGTGACAGAGATCCCATTTTTACTATAAATTTTTGGACGGAGTTATTTTCTTGTTTGGGTACTCAATTAGCTCATAGCTCATCTTATCATCCTCAATCTGATGGTCAAACTGAGATAGTAAATAAATGTTTGGAAGGATATCTTCGTTGTTTTGTATACGATAAACAAACACAATGGGTCAAGTGGTTACCTCTCGCTGAATGGTGGTATAACACTTCCTTCCATACTACAGCAAAAATGACCCCATTTATGGCACTTTATGGATATCATCCACCATCCATCACATCATCTTTAAGAGAAAATTAGAAGGTTCAAGCAGTGGAAGATCACATCGAGCATCAACAAGAAGTTCTCCAACTCTTAAAGGATAACCTGAATTTGGCACAAAATCGAATGAAACAACGGGCAGATCAACATCGCAGCGAGAGAAGTTTTGATGTAGGAGATTGGGTATTTTTACGGCTACAACCATATAAACAAATGTCCCTCAAGCAAGCTAAGAAGGATAATAAATTATCGCCAAAGTACTATGGTCCTTACAAGGTGTTGCAAAGATTGGTACTATGGCATACAAATTGGAGCTTCCTGCTTCTTCGAGAGTACATCCAGTTTTCCATGTTTCATGCTTAAAGAAGGTTATAGGTGAAAATCTTCCAGTTCAAACAATATTGCCAGAACTTGATGAGGAAGGAAAAATCATATTGGAACCTGAAGCGGTCATGGAAACAAGAACTCGACATCTACGAAATCGATCAATTTCAGAGTATCTCATCAAGTGGAAGAACTTACCCACTGAAGATTCTACATGGGAGGATGAGAATTTTATACAGAAGCACCCATAGCTACTCAAGCGTTGAGGACAACACTTTTTGAAGGAGAGGGGCATGTTAGGTCCCTATATTACTAGTATAGTCCCTTATTATTGTTAGTGTAAACCCCTTATTGTTATTATTGTACCCCTGTAACCCCCATATTGTTTTTATTGTGCCCTTAAATTATTATTCTTAGGTCGGATAGGATTACATTGTGGCCCACTAGGATTACATTATGGCCCCATGGACTCCTATATATAGAAAGGAGGTTTTGTAATTTGTATCATCCAAGAATTTTTCATTCATGTAATGTATTGGAGGTTGCCCCCTCGAAGTGGCTTATTTCTAAGGCGTTGATATCTCTTTTCTTCTATCTTTGGAGCTAGTTTCACAACAAAAACTAAAACCACCAACATATTCAATGCCACACCATACCTGAAACAAGAAATCACTCTATTCTCTTCCCTTCCATAGGTTCATATTTTTCTTTTCTTTTGGAATGGTATCAAGGCAGAGTCCTCTAAGAGACTTTTTTTTTGAAAAATAAACTCAAATTTCTTTGTCCAAAGCACAAGAGATATAATATACATATCAAAAAACCTATTACACTTCAAATTGTATTGGATGTTAAAATCTCTAACCCACAAGGCACAACCCCATAGGGAACTACCATGACAATCACCATTGTCACTTAAGAAACATATCTACACTGACCAACTTTCATATGGCTCAATTAACTATTTTATGCTTATGCTTTTGTTTTTAAAGTGAAAAACGTTCTTTTCAAAAATATATGACATTGTAATAATAAGTGTTATAATAATGGTTATATAAATAATATAAGTAGGTTATAAAAGTGATTCATCATTCAAAAAAATTAAAAAAATTTATACCAACATTTAGTGCAATTTGAAAAAGAAACACTCCTCATAACTAATCCCATCCCAAGGATCCATTTTCATGAAGGGAGAGGTCTCTATTCATCAATCAACCGTGTCCCAATTTTTCTTAACATTTTTTACACTTTCAATTCGTTTTCTTTGTTACCAATTGATGTGGAAGAAGTTCCCTATAATTTTGTTAAAACTTGTGATCCAGGTGGATATTGGTGGCCACCCACCTATTCCACTTGGGGCCCCACCATTGTCTCTTTCAATTTTTTCGCAACTTACTATTTTTAGCAGTTTTTTGGGTCCTAAACTTCCAGAGCCGTTTTGAAGCCCCAAATGGAAATAGTATGCCGAAGTTACGTCCCTGGGAAGTTGAAACACCAATTTACCCAAACGGGGCCCATAGTTTTGGCGCTTCATCTCCTAGGGTTAGGTTTTTGGACGTTTAGAATTCTCCATTGTTTCTCCATAATAAATAGGCCCTTGAGCCTCATTGTAATACAGTTCAGAGGTCTGTAGTCACCACATCTCTTCTCAGAGATTTGCTACCAGCACCCTAGCTACTCTATTTCCATCATGTTTGTAAGCATATTTCTGTGATTTGATATTAATGAAATGAATTCTTATTTCCATTGCATTTCCATGTTTATGGTTATTTCTGTATTCCGTTGCGTTCCTGCATAAATCTGGATCAGTGGTATCAAAGAGGTCTGCTTTTTCTCGATACTTCTTTGCATATCCCCAACGAGGTCGGGGTATAAGGATTTAGGGCTCGATCTGGTGGAACCTTTGCAAGATCAGCCTCGCAAACCCCGATAGACGCCCATGGGGGACAAAAAGAAAGATGAGGGAGCAGGAGATCCTATCAAAATATTGCTCAAGGAGGCCCTCGAAAAAAAAAAGGAATGCGATGATGGATAACTTTTCCCAGATCCTTCAACGACTGCCCACCGGCAGCGCATCTACATCCAACAGCCACTCTGGAGGTGCGACTCCCTTTAAGGTACAAGTAAACTTTGAAATTCCTATATTTGAGGGTCAAATAGATGTAGATGTCATAGATAGATGGTTGAATCTATTAGAAGGATATTTCTCAGTTCATGATTTTTCCGACCGGAAGAAGATTATTTTTGCACTCCTCAAAGATACCCCCCATGTCAAGGACTAGTGGGAAACCTACTGTGAGAAAATGGATGAGACAGAACCCTCTCTGTTCTCAGCCATACCCACTTGGAATTCTTTCCGAGATGCCATCAAGGAACAATACTATCCCGTGGGGAGCTATGAGGACAAGTACATACAATGGACCATGCTGTGGCAACAAAGGGATCAAGATGTGCATGAGCTAATGAATCTGTTCCATACCCTGCGCACAAAGTTGGATATCAAAATTTAGAGAAAGATTTGGTGCTAAAGTATCACGGTTGTCTGCACAAATACATTCAGGAGGAAATGGAGTTCCTCGACATCTCCTCACTTGGTACAGCATACCGGTATGCTTCCAAGATTGAGCAGAAATTCAAACAGAAGAAGCGAGACTTTGGATCTGCGAATCAAAAGCAAGGAAAAGGTGCACCCAAACCGCAGAACAAAGGACAAATCCAAGGCATGGTGGCCCAAGACATCCTGCCAAAGACACAAGCAAAGAACAACACTGCGAAGCCAAAGAAGGACATGGGAAAGTGGTGTGAGTTCCATAAGAGTTCCACTCACAACACAAGTGAGTGTCGGGCCAAGCAGTCGTTGGTGGCCGAGATGAGGGCTTCTGAATTAGATGCATGCTCTGACTCTGAATCAGAACCTAACAAGGTGAATGAAAAAGGGAAGCATATTATTGATGCGGAGCCCAACGCCACTGTTTCCACAACAAAGATCTAGAAGGAGGAACCAGAAGATCCAAAGGAGGCAGAGCGTCTCTTCCACTCCCAGATGTGGGTAAAGCGTTCCCCGCTACGGTTTATTGTCGACAATGGGAGCCAAAAGAACCTCATTTCAGCATATGTTGTGAAGCGGTTGGGCTTGCCAACCACAGCGCACCCACAACCATACACCATCGATTGGCTTCACCAAGGACGGGATCTTTGCATTAGCCAGCAGTGTCGCCTTCCCTATAGCATCAAGCCCTTCACGGATGAGGTATTGTGTGACATTTCTCCTATTGATGTTTCTGATGTATTATTAGGCCAACCATACTTGTGGAAGCGACATGTTGTGTATGAGTCCCGACCTCACGCTATTATTGTTACTTTGGGAAATAAATTGTACAGGATATCAGAGGTACCACCGCCTCCCACTATCTCTTTGGTTACTGCAAAACAATGCAGTAAGCTCATTTCCCAAACCAAGAAATTTGTTTTCTTGATGATCCACCCCCAGGGCAAGAAGAATATTATGGCCACGACCTCCATACATGGCTCCTCTGCACGATAGCAACAAATGGACAAGGTTGTGGAGGAGTACGGGGACATCTTCACCTCACCCACAGGGTGCCTCTACACTGTCAGGTCAAGCACCCCATTGACCTGACCCCAGGTGTGCCGCTACCCAATGGACTAATCTATAGGCACTTTGTTCTGGAGAATGATGAAATCAAGAGGTAGATTCAGGATCTGCTGCAGAAAGGTCACATCCAGCCAAGTTCATCACCCTGTGGGAGCCTGATCGTGTTGGTACAAAAGAAAGATGGGACTTGGAGACTCTGTATTGATTATCGGGCGCTGAACAAGATCACTGTCTGGAATAGGTAACCGATCCCACGGATTGATGACCTTCTGGACCAAATCAAAGGGGAAAAATATTTTAGCAAGATTGACTTGAAGTCTGGGTATCATCAGGTACCAATCGAACCCTCTGATGTGTGGAAGACTACCTTCAAAGCGAAGGAGGGCCTTTTTGAATGGCTCATCATGCCTTTCGGATTGACAAATACTCCCGCAACCTTGATGAGGCTGATGGATGACATCTTGCGTCCATTCACCAACTCATTTGTAGTGGTATACTTGGATGACATTCTTATCTTCAGGCAGACTTGGGAAGAGCACCTCCACCACATCCAAGAAGTCCTCCAAACACTGCGGCAACACAAGTTGTGTGCAAATTTAGAGAAGTGCACTTTTGGCATGACCCAGGTTCAATATCTAGGATACATTATTGATGAAAGCGAGGTGCATGTGGATCCAGCCAAGATCCAAGTCATTCAGGATTGGCCTACCCCAACCACCCTAACAGAGCTTCGCAGCTTTCTGGGTCTTGCTAATTTCTACCGTAGGTTCGTGTTGGGATTCTCTCATATCACTTGGCCCTTGAGTCAAGTCACCAAGGGAGGAGCGAAAGAAAAATTATGTTGGTCAGAATCTCAATAGAAGGCATTCGTATAATTGAAACATCGCCTCTGTTCTGCCCCAGTGCTCACATTACCAGACTTGCAACAACCATTTGAGATTGAGACAGATGCCTCTAACTATGCTATTGGGGCAGTTCTTACTCAAAAAGGGCATCCAGTGGCATATCACAATGAGACATTGTCCGACACAGTTCGAAAGTATCCCACTTATGAAAAAGAAATGAATTCCATTGTGCAAGCTTGTCGACAATGGAAGCATTACATTTTGGGGAAGGAGACAATCATCCACATAGACCACCGACCCCTGCAGTTCATACAGACACAAGGGAAGTTGCAGAACGATCGCCATCATAAGTGGTCCATATATCTGCAACAATTTCATTTGAACATCAAGTACAAGAAGGGTAGCACCAATAATGTTGCAGATTGCCTCAACCGACCATCGATCGTGGCCATAACCACCGTTCTCAACTCTTGTGGGCATGAGACTTCTGATTGGTCGCTTCTCTACAAGAGCGATCCAGAATTTGGCTACACATACAAGGCACCCTTGGGGGGTATGCAAGTTCCAAATTTTCACCTCCAAGATGCACTATTATGTCACCTGGGACACCTTTGTGTTCCTTAAAGCGAGCGTGCCAAGATGATATGGGAAGCGCACTACATTCGATTCGTTGGGCATTTTGGGGTCCAGAAAATAGTGGCAGTACTGCAGAAGTATTTCTATTGGTCGAACCTTCGACGGGATGTCGGGAAGTACATCATATCCTGCACTGCTTGCGTCATTTCCAAACCGACCATCAAGAAGCAAGGGCTCTATACTCCGCTACCTACCCCTAGTCGACCTTGGGAATCCATCTCCATGGATTACATGTCAGGCCTTCCTTCTACTAAGCATGGAAATTGTGTTTTCATGGTCGTCGACAGATTCTCAAAGACTGCCATTATGGTGGCCTGCAAGAAGAATATCATAGCAGAAGCCACTGCTAAATTCTTCTTTGAAAAAGTGTGGGTTCACTTTGGGATCCCATGGTCTATCATATCATATCATGACAACAGGTTCCTCAGCACATTTTGGTCCAGCCTCTGGTCAATGTTGGACACCAAGTTCACCAAGTCCACAGCTTTCCATCCCCAAATTAATGGCCAGACAGAGGTCATCAACAGGATGATTATACACATTCTACGCATGTACAATTCAAAGCATCCACGCACATGGGATGAGAGCCTTCCCTATGTACAACACAGTTATAACTGGGCTCTCCACAGCTCAACCAGCCACAACCCATTTCAGGTGGGCTTGGGATTCTAGCCACTATTTCCCATTGGCGTAGCTATGCCATTTGTAACTACTCGGGCCGATTCAGCTCATGTCCAGTCTGAAGCTAACAAAGAAAAGAACTTCATTGAGCACATTCAGCACATCCACCAACAGGTTCATGACATATTGGACAGAGCCAATGCTAAGTACAAGCAACAACATGATCAAAATCGAGTGCCACACAACTTCCAGGTGGGCGAAAAAGTGTGGCTACATTTACAGAAGGAGTGCCTCACTAGACCCCACCACAAGATTTTCCCGCTCCGATATGGGTCGTACACCATCACCAAGGCTATAGGGAAAAATTCCTTGGAGCTCAATATTCCACCACTCCTTGGTCTGCACCCAGTATTCAATGTAGACCGCCTTCATCCCTACTTCCCACCTCTATTGGACACCTTTGACATTGTAGAAGAACTCACACCAAAAGAGTTAAACCCAGATTGCATGGAACAGGCCACCACAGACTGTATCATGGACATGCAAATCAAGAACACTCGCCGACACAAGATCCAACTGTATCGGGTTGTCAAAGCTGGCCAACTCCTGCACCAAAGCAAGTGGTTCACCAAGGACTAAGTTCAATAGAAGTTACCTCATTTCATGGAGGAACTCAACACAATGGGGACCATTGCTTCCTAAGGGGGAAGGAATGATCCAGGTGGATATTGGTGGCCACCCACCTATTCCACTTAGGGCCCCACCATTGTCTCTTTTAGTTTTTTTCACAACTTACTATTTTTAGCAGTTTTTCGGGTCCTGAACTTTCGGAGCCGTTTTGAAGCCCCAAATGGAGATAGTATGCCAAAGTTACGTCCCTGGGAATTTGAAACACCAATTTACCCAAACAGGGCCCATAGTTTTGGCGCTTCATCTCCTAGGGTTAGGTTTTTGGATGTTTATAATTCTCCATTGTTTCTCCATAATAAATAGGCCCTCGAGCCTCATTGTAATACAATTTAGAGGTCTGAAGTCACCACATCTCTTCTTAGAGATTCGCTACCAGCACCCTAGCTAGTTTATTTCCATCATGTTTGTAAGCATATTTCTGTGATTTGATATTAATGAAATGAAGCCTTATTTCTGCTGCATTTATATTTTTATGGTTATTTCTGTATTCTGTTGCGTTCTTGCATAAATCCAGATCAACTTGATAACCGATATGGTCTTTGTCTGGGTTCACTCCTCTCTGCTATTTAAGTTTTTTGAACAAGAAATCATGATTGTTCTTTGTGCTTCAACAAAATCATCAGCCCTTACTAATTCACAACATAATGTTTCTAGGAATTTCATAGAAAACTAGTGTCCTGAACTTTTGGAACAATCTCATTTTTTACATTTGTGGCCTTTAGTTGCATTAACTTAGGATATTTGATTCTTCAACCTCAACTCTATTTTAGTTTTTTCATAGGATTCTAGGCTCCTGGAAGGCACCCTCTCTTGTCCATTCTTCATTTTCAGGGATCTAGAATTGCTTGAGGATTTCTTCTTTATCATTAGATGATTTGTTGTAAATATTTTTTTGAGAATCAAGTTAGTTCATCATATAACTTCTGTTGCTCATGCTGTGATGAGATATTCCATCGGCTTTTTCAAAATATCACTTTGTGATCTAGATTTATGAAGGAACGGAATAAAATACATAAATACACATAAACGCAGAGATACAACAGAAATAAAACTTCATTTCATTAATATGACATAACTAAAATATGCTTACAGACAGAATGGAAATAAGCTAGCTAGGGTGTTGGTAGATTATCTATGAAAAGAGATGTGGTAGCTACAAGCCTCTCAACTGTGTTATAATGAGGCTCAAGGGCCTTTTTATTATTGAACAATAAGAGAAAACCCTAAACAACCAAAACCCTAACCTGAGGAGATGTAGCACCAAGAGTTTATGGGCCCTATTGGGGCTAGTTGGGTAGCCAACTTCTCGGGGACATAACTTGGTCATATTATCTCCATTTTGCGTGTATGTGTTGCCTTGAGGGGTCCTGACCCAGGTTCAAATTTAGCACGTAACCAAAAAAACCCTCTTACTACTCGCCCTTTCGACAATGACCTGCTTGTGCAGGCAAAAGTCGCATCCGAAGCAGTATGGGGGGGTGTTGGAACTAGGTTTCCACAGCCTAAGAGATAATTAAATGAAGTGGGCTTCTTTAGATCTATTTTACTACACAGACTGACTTGTGCACCAAAAACCCTAGGTTAATTATCACAAGTTAATCCTGCGCGCGTGCACAAACAATTTATTTGCAATCCCTTTACTTGTTCTAACAATGTAATATTCAGCGTTTACAACAATATATCTATGCAATTACCATTCATGTCAACAATAAAACATGTACGCAACCGATCCAATCACAGGTAATATAAATCATAATCATGAACATAAATCATACGTGGAAACATATCACAGAAATAGATTATAGATGCATTTAGTAAACATAGTTACCCAAACATATTTTTATTCATGAGATGTTCTCAAAAACCCTTTACAGTCCATAGAAACCCTTACAACTCTTCATATCTACCCATTCACATAGCCAGTGGGGTCCCCACACAACTAGACTAAGGTCTTCGCGTACACAGCCAGCAGGAGCCTTTTAGATGTAGACGGTTACACAGATTTGCTTCATAGCTCAATCATTCATAAAAAATTACATTAAAACTTACTTATCTGAATCGATCTAGACTTCTACTTATACCTTAGGCTGTGCTCATACTAAGGTCCTCAAACCATGGTTTGAGACTCCTAGATTTACCCTTTGACCCATTTACAACTCATGAAGGGGCTTTGACCCACCCCAAAGCCCCTTGAATCTTCATAGTGCAATGCACACGACTCAAAACTACACAAATTACTATTATTTAGCCCCAAAAAATTGGTCCTAAGGGACACTGTACCAATATTCCCCCAACACAATCTTGTGACTCATCCTGAGTCACAGAGGTGATGGGGTCTTCATCTCTGTCTTTAGCTCCTCGATGGCGGTGGAAAAGGGTGCAAGGATGCCCGCGCTCTGATCAAAAACACTCTAAGCCATGTCCACCAACTTCTGAGAGGAAAGCCCTTCTGCTGCAAGAAATATACTCTGGTATGTTTGGCTCAGGTTCTTGACGGCAACATCTAAGTCTCATGATATCTTCATTGATTCATTTGCCCATAGCTTCATGTGGGTGATCAAGATGTGCTTCTTCCGTCACAGGTCTTCATACTTGTCACATGGAATCTGGCTCGTCTACAATCATTCCATTCTCTGAGCAGACACAAGTGTGGGCAGCACCTCCTGAAGCTCGTCGAATGTCTTCTCTTTTGTGTGCATTTCCTACGGGATTTTCTTGACAAGTGGATCAGTCTGCACTGAAGTCCATAAACCCATCATTGTGTCCAGGATTTTAGTACCCTTGGTAACTGTTGCTGCAATACTTTCTGAAGCCTCCTTTACTAAGGCATCGCGCTACGCTCGTACCTTCGACGGAGTCTATGGTTGGAGCTTTGCTTGTAACTTCGCGATATGCTGGTCAAAGTTTGCCTTAACCGATTCTACTTCTGAGAAGGAGGCCTTCAAGGCTGCTACTAGACCTTTGACCTTGGCTTGAGGTGCAACAAAAGCATGGATGCAACCTCAGGAAGGTCAGGACACGGGCGGTCGATTAAGCTTTCCAATTCTGCACATTGTGCAAATGCTACCTGTTGAGTTGTCTACGCCTGTAGAGATTCTTCTGCTTGTGCTGAAATATTATGCTCGGCCTCTGTGAGCTGCTAGTGCATGTGCGCCTCTCGGCACTGCAGCTCATCTGTGATGATCATCTGTATAGCATGCAGATTCCCCTTGAGAAGCATAGAAAGGTCGATTCCAACATCTTAACATGTCTGGACCTGTGCGTGCAAGGAAAGTTGTTCCATCATAACCGCAGCTCCAGGGAATGGGCAGATCCAACTATTTGTTGTGTTGATAATCATGCTGGTGCTCATGCTCGCTTGATCTAGCCTCATCTGAGTCATGCTCACTTGAATGTTGTTTTTTTTTAACTGAAGGACCTACAGCCCGGTCTGCATTGACTCCACTGTAGCTTTGTACTTCTCCTCGAGTGTAGTCCACCGATCCTTGGAGGCAGATGCAACCACATCTGCGATTTTTTCCATGTCATCCTCCATGAGGGTGACTTCCTTCGTGCCTCCTATATTAGTCCGTTTCTCTTCTTGCGCGGGCCCTTGCGGGTTTCAACACCGCGCTTGGTACCTCTGGGCACTCAGCTTCGATACCATCTTGGCCATCTGTGCCACTGAGATCAATGTCCAGCTTCAGCTCAGCTTCCTTCTCCGCTTCTTTCTAAGCTTATTTCTCTTGTTCTTTCTCAACGTCATTCTCAACTTCTTTCTCCTTGGCAGCATCTGTTGTCTCTTTACCAGATGTTGAGGTCATGACAAGTTGGGTGGAGCCTAGCCCAGTCTTCCATGCATCGGGTCGAATCGTAATGACCTGGTCGATTTTGACCTCTGTCACCATGTAGGGCAGGTTGTACCATACCTGATATTTGTGCACACAGATCTGAACATTGTGCATCGACACCTTGAAGTCGAAAATGGATTTGTACTTGTCGTGTGTAGCTCGGGACCACTGAGGCCACGAGTGGATAACTGTCGCCAATTCTCCTTCGAATAAAACCCAAAATATCTTATTCTCCATTATGCGCTTTGGGTCTGTTGAGTCCCACAAGTTGGTGTAGCCCACCCCTTCAAATAAACCAGGCTCCACATCTGCAAGGACTGCATAATATATTGTTTCCCATGCAACCATAGCGATGAGCAAGAGAAACCAAGAGTAGCAAAACTTTTTCCTCTCCTCGTGCACCTTGTGCACATTCTCCAGGAACTTAGTGTAGAGGAATTGTGACCAGTTAAAACTTATGCCCTTCTCACACTGCCCTTCCAGTGTGATAACGTGCATAAGTACCACCTTAGACCTGCACTTGCACATCATTTTACAACCCAACACTAAGGTTCTGAGGTGCACCGTTGGATCGTCAATTTGCTGCACTAGGAAGCCCCTGGTACCTTGTCCCACCTTGTATTCCTTCTTGACCTTTGCAGCTAATTTTAGCTCCTGGATCTTGCCATATTTAACCATGGGGTTGGGTCCCTACTTTAGCAGGCCAGTGATCTGATGGATTAGCGCGACATCGATTGGAATTCTATTCTTTATCCAAAGGCACCCATCGTGCACCAACGCCAGCAGCTGGCGCACACATATATCAGTGATGGGATATCTGTCGAAGTGATGAATCCTCAACAGATTGATAATTCCAGCATTACTCAACCCGCGCGCCCAAGGCATGGGCTCTACTTTTACAACTCCCACGTATACAACGTGCTCAAGGTAGAATTTTGGCACCAATTCGGGGAATGCCTTCTCATTTTCCAGATCTTAGTCATCAAACTTTACTGCAGGGATCTCCCCAAACATATCCCTGTCCAATTTGACTTCCTCTGGGATCAACGGAATTGGAAGGTAGTCACGCACTGTACCCAAATCCTTTGGTGCCTTCACAGACGGTTTTCACAACCTCACATATTTTTGGCGCCACGAGATGGGCTCGATAAAGAGTACAACCTCCTTAGTCACAATCATGGGTCTCTTTGTCAGGTCACCTATAGGAAACCTATCCTTTGATGCCTGGCGCGGGGACGCGATCTGTCTAGGCGATTTCCATGGCTTTGACATCAACACCTTGGTTACCTTACCCTTTCCCTTGGTAGGTGTGGACACAACTTCATGCACTTCAGGGACAACTTCATGTACGTCATCAGAGCCTGGTTTAGTAGATGTTGTAAGCGGCACATAGTGCTCTTCAGACTGTGCACTCTCAGCAGTGGGGTTAGTGGTTGTCATTCTAGGCTTGAAGATAAATTTGGGGTTACTCACATTAGATGTAGGGGTCTCACGACCAGACATACAGTTCACAAAGGTAATCACATGGCGTAATTTACTGAAACAGCAAAGGAAGAGAATGTGACTCGCTTCCTCACTTTTATAGACAATCCATGCTAAAAACGGCTAGAATTTCATTAATGGCATTGTATCCCCATAAAAATGGTCAAAAATATCGTAAGATCTCCTTATTAATTGCAGAAAACCCACTCCATCCAATGGTAAAATCGATTTTTTACCCACATTTACTATTCCAATGACTAGTTTTTCCCACTACACACAACCTCTGCGCTCATTCCGCACCTGCCTGCGTAGGTACTCTGCGCAGCGTGCAGAAAAGTGGATTTTGATTCTCTAGCCATATAGTCATTTAGTAGGCACAATTTTATCCCTATACAACTTCAATCGGCTTCCGTTGATGTACCCGGGGAGACTCTCACTGTGCAACATGGCAGGTCGCACTGCACCTCCATTAGTGATCTCCTTCACAACATACGACCCTAACCAATGCTTTATGAACTTCCCTGGGTGGCACGCAAACTGACTGATCCGGATTTATGTAGGAACGCAATAGAATAAACATATAACCATAAATACAGAGATGCAGCGGAAATAACACTTCATTTCATTAATATCAAAGAACTGAAATTTGCTTACAGACAGAATGGAAATAAAACTAGCTAGGGCGCTGGTAGCTATCTCTAAGAAGAGATGTGGCGGCTACAGGCCTCTGAACTGAGTTACAATGAGGCTCGAGGGCCTATTTATTATTTAGAAACAATGGGAAATCCTAAACAGCCAAAACCCTAAACCTAGGAGATGAAGCGCCAAAACTATGGGCCCCGTTTGGGTAAATTGGTGTTTCAACTTCCCAGGGGCGTAACTTTGGCATACGATCTCCGTTTGACGCGTACCATACCTCGTTAGAAAGATCTATCCGAGGACTACAAATTTGGAATAGGAAACATCGGTCCATGGACCCATGTTGCCCTCCGTTTTCCCAAAAAACGTCGTTTAGGGCCTCAAAACGGCTCCGAAAGTTTAGGACCCGAAAAACTGCTAAAAATAGTAAACTGTGCCGAAACTGAAAAACTGAAATAGACAATGGTGGAGCCCCAAGTGGAATAGGTGGGTGACCACCAATATCCACCTGGATCATTCCTCCCCCTTAGGAAGCAATGGTCCCCATTGCGTTAAGTTCCTCCATGAGATGAGGAAATTTCTGCTGAACTTGGTCCCTGGTGAACCACTTTCCTTGGTGCAGGAGTTGGCCAGCTTTGACAACCCGATATAGTTGGATCTTGTGCTGGCGAGTGTTCTTGATTTGCATGTCCATGATGCAATCTGTGGTGGCCTGTTCCATGCAGTCTGGATTTAACTCGGTTGGTGTGAGTTGTTCTGCAATGTCCGAGGTGTCCAGTAGAGGTGGGAAGTAAGGACGAAGGCGATCCACATTGAAGACTGGGTGCAGACCAAGGAATGGTGGAATACTGAGCTCGAATGCATTGTTCCCTACAGCCTTGGTGATGGTGTATGGCCTGTATCGAAGCAGGCGAAGCTTGCGGTGGGGTCCAGTGAGGCGCTCCTTCTGCAAATGTAGCCATACTTTGTCACCCACCTGGAAGTTGTGTGGCACCCGGTGTTGATCATGGCGTTGCTTGTACTTGGCATTAGCTCTGTCCAATATATCATGAACCTGTTGGCGGATGTGTTGAATGCGCTCGATGAAGCTACTGGCTTTGTCAACTTCAGACTGGACATGAGCTGAATTGGCCTGAGCAGCTGCAAATGGCATGGCTACATCAATGGGGCATAGTGGCTGGAATCCCAAGCCCACCTGAAATGGGCTATGGCCAATTGAACTGTGGAGAGCCCGATTATAACTATGTTGTACATAAGGGAGGCTCTCGTCCCATGTGCGTGGATGCTTTGAATTGTACATGCGCAGAATGTGCACAATCATTATGTTGACGACCTCTGTCTGGCCATCTGTTTGGGGATGGAAAGCTGTGGACTTGGTGAGCTTGGTATCCAACATCGACCAGAGGCTGGACCAAAATGTGCTGAGGAACCTGCTATCCCAATCTGATATGATAAACTGTGGGATCCCAAAGTGCACCCACACTCGTTCAAAGAAGAGTTTAGCAGTGGCTTCTGCTGTGATATTCTTCTTGCAGGCCGCCATAATGGCCATCTTCGAGAATATGTCGACGACCACAAAAACACAGTCATTTCCCTGCTTAGTAGAAGGCAGGCCCGACATGTAATCCATGGAGATGGATTCCCAAGGTCGACTAGGGGTAGGTAGAGGAGTATATAGGCCTTGCTTCTTGATGGTCGGTTTGGCAATGGCACAAACAGTGCAGGATCTGATGTGCTTCTCGACATCCTTTCGAAGGTTCGGCCAATAGAAATACTTCTGTAGTATTGCTACTGTTTTCTCGACCCCGAAATGCCCAGCGACTCGACTGTAGTGTGCTTCCCATATCATCTTGGCACGCTCGCTTGAAGGAACACAAAGGTGTCCCAGGTGACATAAAAGTGCATCTTGGAGGTAGACCTAAGACTTCGTACCCCCCGAGGGAGTGCCTGTAAGTGTGGCCGAATCCCGGGTCACTCTCATAGAAAGCGGCCAATCAGAGAAGTCTTGTGCCCTGAACGTTGATACGGTGGTGACGCCCGTCGGTGGTCGTGGGGCAGCAATCTGTATGATTGGTGCTACCCTTCTTATACTTGATGTTCAAATGGCACATTTGAATGTGAGCCCTTCGTGCGATCATTCGCAGCTTCCCTTGTGTACGCGTGTAATTTGCGGGGCACAGTAGTGCAATATGGGTCAATTGTTTCCATCCCCAATCCGCAATGCTTATTGTCGACAAGCTTGCACAATGCAGTACATTTCTTTGTCATATGTGGGGTATTTGCGAACTGTGTCAGACAATGTCTCACTGTGAAATGCCACTGGATGTCCCTGTTGAGTAAGAACTGCCCCAATAGCATAGTCAGAGGCATCTGTCTCGATCTCAAATGGCTATTGCAAGTCTGGTAAAGTGAGCACTGGGGCAGAACAGAGGCGGTTTTTCAGTTCTGTGAACGCCTTCTATTGAGGTTCCGACCAAAAAAATTTTGCACTCGCTCCTCCCTTGCTGACTTGAATCAAGGGCCAAGTGATATGAGAGAATCCCAACACGAACCTCCGATAGAAATTAGCAAGACCCAGAAAGCTGCGAAGCTCTGTTATAGTGGTTGGGGCTGACCAATCCAGAATGACTTGGATCTTGGCTGGATCCACATGCACCCCCCTTTCATCAATAATGTATCCCAGATATTGAACCTGGGTCATGCCAAAAGTGCACTTCTCCAAATTGGCACACAACTTGTGTTTCCGCAGTGTTTGGAGGACTTGTCAGATGTGGTGAAGGTGCTCTTCCCAAGTCTGGCTGAAGATCAGAATGTCATCCAAGTACACCACTACAAATGAGTTGGTGAATGGCCGCAAGATGTCATCCATCATCCTCATGAAGGTGGCGGGAGCATTCGTCAACCCGAAAGGCATGACCAGCCATTCGAAAAGGTCTTCCTTGGCTTTGAAGGCAGTCTTCCACACATCGGAGGGTTCAATTGGTACCTGGTGATACCCAGACTTCAGGTCGATCTTGCTGAAATATTTTGCACCTTTGAGTTGGTCGAGAAGGTCATCAATCCGTGGGATTGGGTACCTATTCCGGACAGTGATCTTGTTCAGCGCCCGATAGTCAATACAGAGTCTCCACGTCCCATCCTTCTTCTGTACCAACACGATCGGGCTCCCACGGGGCGATGAACTTGGTCTGATGTGACCTTTCTGCAACAGCTCCTGAATCTGCCTCTTGATTTCATCATTCTCCAGAACAGAGCGCCGATAGATCGGTCCATTAGGTAGCGGCGCACCGGGGGTCAAATCAATCGGGTGCTTGACCTGACAGTGCAGAGGAACCCCTGTGGGTGAGGTGAATATGTCCCCGTACTCCTCCACAACCTTATCCATTTGTTGTTGTTGTGCAGAGGAGCCCTGTCTGGAGGTCATGGCCACAGTCTTCTTCTTGTCCTAGGGGCGGATCATCAGGAAAACGAATTTCCTGGTTTGGGAAATGAGCTTACTGCATTGTTTTGCGGTAACCAAAGAGATAGCGGCAGGAGGTGGTACCTCTGGTATCCTGTACAACTTATTTCCCAAAGTAACAATAACAGCACGAGGCCGAGACTCATACACAGCATGACGCTTCCACAAGTATGGTTGTCCTAATAATACATCCGAAACATCAATAGGAGCAACTTCACATAATACCTCATCCGTGAAGGGCTTGATGCTATAGGGAAGGCGATACTGCCGGCTGACGCGGAGATCTCGTCCTTGGTGAAGCCACCCGATGGTGTATGGATGTGGGTGAGCTGTGGTCGGCAAGCCCAACCGCTTCACGGCGTCTACTGAAATGAGGTTATTTTGGCTCCCATTGTCGACAATGAACTGTACCGGGGAGCCCTTTACCCACATCTGGGAGTGGAAGAGACGTTCCTCCTCCTCTGGATCTTCCGGTTCCTCCTTTTGGATCTTTGCAGTGGCAACAGTGGCGTTGGGCTCCGCATCAGTAATCTGTTTCCCTTTTTCATTCGCCTTTTCAGGTTCTGATTCGGAGTCAGAGCATGCATCTGACTCAGAAGCCCTCATCTCGGCCACTAGCGACTGCTTGGCCCGACACTCACTTGTGTTGTGAGTGGAGCTCTTATGGAACTCACACCACTTTCCCGTGTCCTTCTTTGGCTTTTCGATGCTGTTCTTTTCTTGTGGCTTCGATGAGTTGTCTTTAGCCACCATGCCTTGGCTTGGTCCTTTGTTCTGCGGTTTGGAAGCACCTTTCCCTTGCTTTTGATTCGCAGATCCAAAGTCTCGCTTCTTCTGCTTGAATTTCTGCTCAATCTTGGCGGCATACCGGTATGCCGTACCAAGCGAGGAGATGTCAAGGAACTCCATTTCCTCCTGAATGTATTTGTGCAGACAGCTGCGATACTTTAGCACCAGATGTTTCTCTGAATCTTTGATACCCAACTTTGTGCGCAGGGTATGGAACAGATTTGTCAGCTCATGCACATCTTGATCCCTTTGTTGTCGCAGCGTGGTCCATTGTATGTACTTGTCCTCATAGCTCCCCACGGGATAGTACTGTTCCTTGACGGCGTCTCGGAAAGAATTCCAAGTTGGTACGGCCGAGAACGGAGAGGGTTCTGTCTGGTCCTTGTTCTCACAGTAGGTTTCCCACCAGTCCTTAACATGGGGGGTAGCTTTGAGGAGTGCAAAAATAATCTTCTCCCGGTCTGAAAAGTCATGAACCGAGAAATATCCTTCTAACAGATTCAACCATCTATCTACGGCATCTGCGTCTATTTGTCCCTCAAATATGGGAATGTCAAAATTTACTTGTACCTTAAAAGGAGTCGCGCCTCCAGGTAGGTACAACCCGGATGCGGAATCTTGTGGCCAGGTGGGTAGCCAGTCAAGGATGCGAACAAGAAGTTCCCCATCATCACGTTCCTTTGTTTTTCGAGGGCCTCCTCGAGCAATATTTTGATAGGATCTCCTGCTCCCTCATCTTTCTTTTCGTCCCCCATGGGCGTCGGGGTCGAGTTTGCGAGGCTGATCTTGCAAAGGTTCCACCAGATCGAGCCCTAGCTCCTTATACCCCGACCTCGTTGGGGACATGCAAAGAAGGATCGAGAAAAAGCAGACCCCTCTGATACCACTGATCCGGATTTATGTAGGAACGCAATATAATAAACATATAACCATAAATACAGAGATGCAGCGGAAATAACACTTCATTTCATTAATATCAAAGAACTGAAATTTGCTTATAGACAAAATGGAAATAAAACTAGCTAGGGCGCTGGTAGCTATCTCTGAGAAGATATGTGGCGGCTACAGGCCTCTGAACTGTGTTACCATGAGGCTAAAGGGCCTATTTATCATTTAGAAACAATGGGAAATCCTAAACAGCCAAAACCCTAACCCTAGGAGATGAAGCACCAAAACTATGGGCCCCGTTTGGGTAAATTGGTGTTTCAAATTCCCAGGGGCGTAACTTTGGCATACGATCTCCATTTGACGCGTACCATACCTCGTTAGAAAGATCTATCCGAGGACTACAAATTTCGAATGGGCAATAGTGGTCCATGGACCCATGTTGCCCTCCGTTTTCCCAAAAAACGTCGTTTAGGGCCTCAAAACGGCTCCGGAAGTTTAGGACCCGAAAAACTGCTAAAAATAGTAAACTGTGCCGAAACTGAAAAACTAAAATAGATAATGGTGGAGCCCCAAGTGGAATAGGCGGGTGACCACCAATATCCACCTGGATCACTGACTGTCGTACAACAAGACCAAATCTTCTTCCTTGAATGCCTTCTGTCGGATGTGCCTATCATTCTAGGCCTTTCCACGTGCCTTCTGAACTTGCTGATGAAAATTGGCAATAAACTGATCTTCTTCTAGTGAAACCAATTGTGACATACGTTCCTCCATGACGTCTTGTTCAGCCATATTAGCTAGTGTTGTAATGCGTAGGATTGGAACGATGTATTCCATCGGCATGATGGCTTCCTGGCCATAAAACATCTTGAATGGTGTCTTACCAGTCAACTTCTTGCATGTAGTCCTATAAGCCCATAAGACAGAAGGGATGCACACATCCCAATCATTCCGGTTTTCGTTGCAGATATTGGTGAGTGCATTCTCAAGGATTTTTTTAAAGGATTCCACCGCACCATTCTCCTTAGGGTGGTATGGGGTACTCTTCTGGTGATGTATCTGGAATTCCTATGTCAGAGCTTCAATGGTCTCAGTAACAAAGTGCATACCCCAATAACTCATCAATATATTTGGACACTCAAATCTAGTTAATATATTTTCAAAAATAAACTACGCAGTAATATCTGCAGTATAATATTCTACTAGCTTGGCTTCTGCCCATCTAGTTACATAATCTATGGCAGTGATAATGTAGCGCACACCAGTCTTTTTCCCAGGAGGATTAATAGTCCAAAAAATTCTATGGCACATTTATCAAAATCTTGCAGGGACATCTGTTGTTGTAATGGCATCTCATCTCTACGCGGTGGCTTTCCTGTTCTTTGGCATGCATCACAAGCTCGAATTTAGGCATATGCCTCACTATGCAGTATGGGCCACCATAACCCAGCACACAACACCTTATGCGTAGCAGCTTTCATTGCATAGTAGGCTCCTGCCACTCCCCCATGAGCTTTAGCCAATACGTCTTGTATTTCATGTTCTAATACATACCTTCTTAACACTTCATTCGCTCCCAACTTGTATAGTTGACTAGAAATCAATGAAGTCAGTTGCATGCAAAACCAACTCCTTCTTTTGTTGCACCGAGTATTCAGCAGGCGCACTACCCGTAGTCAGAAATTGAATGATATGTGAAAATTTTTCATCAACCACTTTAATGGAAAAGAGTTGCGCATCAGGTAGTCCTTCCTCCAAACTGGTCAGTTCTTCACCATTCTCAATGCATGATAAGTGATCAGGTCCAACATTCAATCTACTAGGCTTAATAATGATTTCAAAATCATATTCTTGAAATAGCAATAACCATCTACAAATCTTCCCCCCCCCAACACAGGCTCGTTGACCAGGTACTTCAAAGCAAAGTGGTCATTGATCATCTTGAATTTCCCTCCTAGCCAATAATGCCTATACTTTTGTAGAGAGTAGACCATAGTCAATCCTTCCCTCTCTGTGGTTGAATAGTTGTGATCTGCACTGGAGATCTTCCTACTTGCAAAGGCAACAGGGTGATCAATATCTCCTTCTCTGGGATGCGCTAAGACAGCTCCAAGTGCAACGCCGGACGCATCAATGTGCACATGGAAGACCTTGGACCAGTCAGGGAATATTAAAATAGGTTAAGTAACCATCTTTTCTTTTAGCAGCTCAAATCTCTTTGGGCATTCATCATCCCAAAAAAAGGACACATATTTCTTCAGCAACTTCTCCATGGGTGCAGTGATTAGAGCATAGCCCTAAATGAATTTTTTATAATATCACGTGTGTCCTAGATTAGAGCGCAAATATTTCTCATTGGTACAAACCTCCAAGTTGATAATAACTGCAATATTAGCTAGATCTTCCATCAACCCTTGCTAACAAACAATATGGCCCAACAAGGTTCCAAAAGGAACACAGTAGATACACTTCTTCAAGTTAAGATAGATCTTATGCTTCCTGCAAGTGTCGAGCATCATGTGTAGGTTGGACACATGCTTCTTTAGCAGTCCAAACACAGTCTAATCATCAAAGTATACCTCCATAAACTTGTGCATGAACTCCTTGAATACAGCTACTACGTGTGAGAATATAGCAGGTGTATTCTTCAATCCAAAAGGCATGACTTTGTATTGGAAGGATCTCCATTATGTTGCAAAAGTAGTCTCACTTCGGTCCTCTGGTGCAATCCTTATTTGATGATACCCTAAAAATCCATCAGTGAAAGAGTAGGCCTCTTGTCCTCCCAAATTTTCCAATATCTCATATGAAAATGGGGTAGGGAAGGGGTCATGTACAAATGCATCGTTCAATTTGCGCAGGTCCACACAAATCCTTATTTCTCCCTTAGTCTTATTTTCTTGAATGACCATCGGGCTCACCCAATCAAACTATTCCACAGGCTCAATGATTCCTGCAACAATCATTTTCTCCAATTCTTCCTTCATTTTCTGCTTATATTTTGGATTTAACCGGTATGGTCGCTGCTCGAAGAGGCACGCATCTGGTTTTAGAGTGACTTTCATGACTCCCAAATCTCCTACAATTCCTTTGAGATCATAAAACTTCATGGGAAATAGGTCTTGATATTCTATTAATAGCTCTACAACCTCTCCCACTATGTCATTATCCCAATAATATCCTATTTTGGTGAACTTGGTGTTGAGCCTCAAATTTGTGTTTTCCTTCACCTCATTTTACCTCATTTCTCCCTTGTCCATTTCCATTTTGAACCCAATTGATCAATAAAAATAGTTAAAATTACTTCTAGAATGGTTTACATGACTGACTTGTTGAATTTTGTGATTGTTGCCATTGTTAAGCATTTTGACCGAAACTAGCTGCAGAATGCATGCATTCCGTAGCTAACCGGCGATTCTGCAGCTACCTTTATGTTTGAGTATGTTCCAGGTGGTCTCTTGAGGAAAAACGCATATGGGCATGATCCACGTCGTGCCTACATGGTGTGTTGCTCGTCATGGAAGAGGAAATGAATTCTGTGTACGGTTATGCACGTGGGAACACATTTGTGAAGGAAGACTCCTACTAGAACTGTCTCAGTCCAGGTGTCTTTTCTCCTTCACGCAGCCACCTCAAAGACTCCTAAGATGATTTGGAGAAGGAAAGACATCATTCCTAAATTATTGTAATTATTGTTACTTGCATTTACTTTATAAACTCTTGAGTAGGCCGAGAGCTTAGTTAGAAAATTTGTGTTAGATTTGCTGTTGGATTTTGTGTAAACTCTGTGTTACATCTTTGAAGACACAGAGCATTATGTTCAGACTCTTGCATCGTTAATGGATCAGAAAAAATTATCTTGAAGGCGTGATTTAATTTGGAGTTGAATGCCGTCAAGTGGTAGAGGGCCCCTGCCTCTTGTACGGATTTCTTTTGCGTAAACTAGATAAGTTTTTCCTAGCTGCCTTTATGTTTTGCATTTGAATTGGTAGTTGTTTTGTTTCATATACTGTAGCCATAATTCGTTCCAGTTCTTCCACAAGAAGACATTATTCCAACAGACCAAAATGATGAATGATTAATGACTATGGTATTGTAGGATATCAGTTAGATTTGTA
The DNA here is from genome assembly GCA_034641835.2 of Pinus albicaulis. Lineage (NCBI taxonomy): Eukaryota > Viridiplantae > Streptophyta > Pinopsida > Pinales > Pinaceae > Pinus > Pinus albicaulis. Next base: position 1,560,798,639 of record CM076570.1, on the reverse strand, counting down.
TTTGTTTTAACTAGCTACTGTAGCCATAATTCATTCCAGTTCTTCCATAAGAAGACATTCTTCCAATAGATCAAAACGATGAATGCTTAATGACTATGGTATTGTAGGATAGGAGTTAAATTTGTATTTTTTTTTAACTAGATACTGTGGTTATATTCATTCCAGTTCTTTCACAAGAAGACATTCTTCCAATAGATCATAACACTGAATGATGAATAACTATAGTACTGTAGGAAGTAATTGTAGTTTTTGTTACTCACTATCACAGTTGCACTTGTTCTAATCATTCTTCCACAAGAAGAAATTCTTCCAAGACATCCTTAAGAAGTTCAAGATATGACCGTGATGTGATAGCTTAGTTTTTCATTTGTTTTTAGTTCATTTATTTTCAATTGCATACAAGTCCACAGTCAGAATTGTTCTACCCCTTCCACAAGAAGGAATTCTTCCAAGATATCACTAAATGATGAACAAACAGATTTTGTAACTTCATAGTTCAATGCATGATTAGTCAGAACAACTCTGGAGTCTCATTTGCATTTAATTCATGAACAGTTACTTCATTTCAAGTTTGATGATGACTTACAGTTTGACATTGTTCTAGTTTAGAAGCATCTTAGGTTCATGCTTAAATTAACTCATTGCACTTGCATCTCATAGTCACATTGTCATCCTTTGCACAACAGGTTATTTTAGTTGTTAGAATTTACAAAGACAGCCTTCATTATTCACAAAACACCTTCTTGTTCTAACAAACTACAATAGATCTATAACCATAGGAACAGAAGGCAAAATCACTATAAGGCCTGAAACCTCTCTGCAATCTCCTTATCATTTCTATAAACAGAGCTCTTCCTCAAGAAAACTACTTTGAACCAGAATCCAATAACTTCTTGAGTGTAAGTTCTGTGACATTCAATTGCAGAATAGAACTAGGAATTAATCATAGAATAAAAGGGCTTAGAATAAAGTAGTGCATCATTAGTGTTTAATTGTTTAGGAAACATTTCTCAAGTTAAATTTGTGTCATCTGCCTAAAAATTCATTGTCAAGCTTTTGTTTTCATTCAGTCATAGTTTAGATTCTGCTTCATTGTTTTCAATTACATTTGTCATTTCATACATTAGGCTCAACTGTGTTTTTGACCACCAACTCCTTTCCATTAGTTTTCTAGGCATTTTCACTATAGGCATAAAACATCAAAAGACCAAAAACATCAAAAATCAACATAAAAGATCAAAAACATCACAAAACACTAAACACAACGCATTAGGAAACAAACACCTAGGTACATATGGTACATTTCACTTCAGCAGTTTACAAATCCTGGTTGACAATTAAATGAACTCAGTTTAGGAGACTAGATTGAGACCCAACACTTGGGTTGTTCCTCCGTCCCAATGTTGAATTCCTTTAGTTTTAAAGCCTTAGCCACATCCATCATTCCTAACGAGGGCCTTGCAACTGCGCACTCCCCCTCATATTCTGGGATATTGATATTTCTTGGATATTCATCACTATCTTCGACTGATAGATTTCTACAATTGGAAATATCCTGCATATTCGCTCCCCATGTCGGTGCATCACATTCTATCCGAGGTCGAGAATCATCAAAGACAATTGCTTCTATATCCTGTAGGGCTTTGTACAATCCCTCTGATCCACCGGCCATGCCAAAGGTTAACTGAAAATTTACTCATTGTAACCCAATTTAGAGTCCCTCGACACAACTCTGTCTCCAAAATCCATGCAGTAGGGATTGGCCCCAATGTATGGACAAACATGTGAACCCATTCAGCCCTGAGCTTCTTGTCCCAAACCTCCATCCATGTAGGCAGGCGTTTGCGCGGATTACATCGGCCACCAAAAATCTCAAACGGTGGGGTAGTGGGTTTTTCAAAGCACAACCGCATCATTCCACTGCATTCCTCCCAATCCTCAAATTTCCCTTTGTGCTTGTCCCACCAACATGCTAGAGTTGCGCACATGGCAAGATCGAGTGCCTAGAACCTTCGCTATGTCGGGACAACCCTTTCCAAATTTTCCAAAAATAAAGCCACATTACTAGAACCATCAAAATAGGGTAATTATCATACCTCTGAAGCATGGAAAATTTTAGGGGCTAATATTCGCAGGTGGGCTAATTTTCAATGGTTTTTCCAAAAAAATATTCATGAATTTCCATTTTTTTATAAAAATGATTCGCCCAAATTTTACAATATAAAATTATTTTATGTTAAAAATCACCAACATTATATAGACCTTATATATAATATCATTATAAATTTGAATAATTTTACAAAAACATCAATAAGCATTTTATAGTTTGCATATTAGGGACTAGTGAGATTTGCCAATTTTTTAAACTTCAAGATAATTTTCCGTGCTTCAAATTTTCCCTGCTCTGAAGAGATGCATCACAAATTTTTAGTGACTATGAGGAAGTGCAGCGTAGAAACATCATGCAAATGATTCTTCCCATTCTCCATTTCTCTATCTGAATATGAAAAACATGAGCTATCCTTTTCCCAATTCATCATCCCATCAGTAGTAGGGTTGATCCAATCCTCATCTTGTGCAGTCAACTTATAGATATGGTTGACATCGTCTTCGTTGCACACTGTTTCTGTGTATCTTTCCCCTTCTGTAGGATCCAAAGGTACTATAACCCAAGTACCATTATTTTCAAAGATCATACTCCTGCGTTTCAAGTTGATGATGCCCCCCATGTCAATGGCCCAATCCAGTCCTAGCAGTGTAGGGTAGGGGTCTAGATCATCCACAATTTGTATCACTTCAAATTCTACGCGTACCTTGACCCCAACAATATCTACCAGAACCTATGGGAGTCTTCCTGATGGGATAATCTTCTATTGATTGGCCATGTGCAGCTAAATGGTATACCATTCCAGCTTTGGTTCTCCCATCTTCTTCCAGGTTTTCTTAGGTATAACATTTGCATCAGATCATAAGTCCAAAATGACCTAATCCATTTCGTACTCTCCAATATGTGCAATCATGCCTGTTGATTCACCAAAGTGGCTTATTATAGGCAACCTCTAAACTTCTCATTCAATTGTCAACCCAGGGCAAGTCTTAATATTTCAAGAGTGTAAGCACAGTATATGCGAGTGAGGTCAAATGATAGTTACTCTATATTGCTTATGAAAAGGATTATCTAATTCTTTAAGTTCAATCAACTCAAAGAGAAATGGATTGGTAGAATGCAGCTAACTATTCCATCTAGTTCAGAAGGAACGAAACCTATAATTGAACAGCATAATGGTGGATTGAATAGCAACCAAAATAAATTGAACAACAATCTAAATAAACTGAATCAACAATTACTTATATAATTTTGCAATGGAATTCTCTTTGCAAACTGACTAATTGACATCTTATTGTACTTAATCAATAATTGGATGCCTTATCGTACTGAGGGACAATCTAATTCGTAAAGATAAATAACATTGACCAGTAATTATTCTACAATTTGTAAATCAACTGCAAGGGCGTTGATAGAAAATGAAGACATCCAACAACGATAAAGCATTATTATAAACTAGAAATCATGAATGCGATAAAAAATTATTCTAAACCAGAAAGCAGGAATGCGATAAAACATTATTCTAAACCAGAAAGCACCAATGCTAAACTATTCTGAGGAAAGAAAAACTGTAACTTTATTGAGTGGAAAAGTAGTTTACAATTGCATCATATAATTGGATATTGATTCTGTAACTAACGCATAGCACAGAAATTAGCGAGGAAACTCCCAGGGGTTGGACCCAAGCCACTAGAAGCTCTAACACAATGAAAAAATCAAAAGATGATTGTTAAAAACATCAAAACTCTTTATTAAATAAAAGGATAATACAGGGATACAATTAAATAATTCTGTCCTGAATCGTTGATTACAGAAGGAAATTCCTATCTCCCTTTCTAGTTCATCCTTGGTCCTTTTTAAAGGCATTTTCACGCAGTGGGACAGTATTTTCCAGATGACAGCCTGCTGCGCATGGCTATCATTTGCGTTCTCGAGCTTAGATCTATCTTTTTGCCTTCTGTTAATTTATGGAAGCTACTAAGATTCCATGAGTCTATGTCTGTCAGTTGTCTTTCATTTAACGTCGGTTCAGCTGCTCTGCTTTCCTACATACAGAGATACAATAAGTCGAATTTCCATTATAAAAGCGTTTCCTTTTTTCGTTAGCCCAATTGCCCTGATTTTCATAAACCTTCTCTATCTTTATTGTTAAAATGAGGAAGAATTCCCAAAACTGTGTCACAATTTGAAGTAATCATAGGGTGGAAACGTACCTTAATTCCGGACCAACATACTCCCTTGCTTACCTATTTGCAGGTCCTCATGTAAATAGATAGTTGAAATGTAACTATGTTAAGGAGTAGTCAAGGTAGACCTCTTCCTTGTATGCTCTGAAACCCTGTTTCTGTCTAATTCTTGCAAAGGCAGCCGTTGTGTGCCCTTCTGGAAATTCGTAGTCATGGTCATAGCCCTCAAGAGGATACCAGATAAGAGGGCATATATATCTACATCCTAACCATGCAGGACCCATGCTAAAGACTAGGTTACTATATGAGAGGAATCTGGAGGCAGCTGCCTTGAAATTTTTGTAGCCAATTGGCTCCCTATTCTTTACATTGTTGGTAGAGGCCATCCATCTTTGTTTAGCTGCTGCCAGGGTTGCTTCTTGAATATCTCCAAAATATTCCCATCCATTTTCTATAATGTCTTTATGGATGGGTCCCAGCCTGGTCCTTACACCTTTCCTCCGCATGAAGTTCATGCGTTGGATAAATAGCTGTAGGGGTTTTGTAGGCTCTCCTCTGACCCATGGGTCTAGGCCATGCTCTATCTTTTGGAAGATTTTATAGGCTTTGCCCCACCTAATCTGATTCTTAGCGAATGAGAGGAAGGCTTAGAACTGCACATCTCCTATAAAGGGACTAAGATTGTTGTCGATGTCCTCTTCTAGAAAGAAATTGTGCATGTAAAGTTCAAATAAAAGGCGTTGGACCTGTTCATCTTGATCGTTGCAGCAGTGGATGAACTCTTCTATGGTTTTGAAATTTTTGGACTTCCCTGCCCTAACGGCCTTGATTTTCAGCAGTAAATATCATTTCGTTAAGAACAGGGCATAGTTGGTGGCTGGTGCCCTGCATGCTAGTGCATCATAATACAGAGAACAAATCGTAGTGATTTGTTTCTTAGCTTGCTCTACTTGTTCTTGTGCCCTTTTTACCTTTTCCTGCTCTTCTCTGAGCTAGGAAAATGTTTCATTTTATGTAGTGGAAAAGTTTGTGAATTTATTTAGTAGTTCCTGATATTCTTGTGCTGGTACTACCTCCTTTTTGTACTGTGCAACTCATGTCGTGTTTGAATTAACTCATTGTACCATTTTTTATTAGTGGCTCTTTCAACTAGAGAGGGATAGGTAGGGGTTTTGTCCGTTTGGGTACCCTTTTCATTGGTGAATTCTTATCAAGTCTAGACAGAGGCTTCAAGAGTGTCCATTGTGTCTGTTTGTACCTCGATTTCAATGGTGCTTGTTAAGTCAGTCTACATCCCAACCTCGGCAATATCTTCTAGGTCAGTTTGCATTCCTGCTTCACTGGTGTCTAACAGTTTGGTGATCAGTTCTATTTGGGTTTCAGCTGTGGTCAATTATTTCTTAGGCTTCTAGGCCTTATTTACCTCCTTCAATTGTTTCCTTAAGTGCTTCACCATTTTCCTCAATCTTTTGCAGGTCCTACTCAGTTTATTAATCTTCTTTTCAGTTTCTCTCTCACCTAACCTGATTTCAGCAGGTGGTGGAGGAGCAACATTCACATTTTCAGGGACGGTGCTTCCAACCTTAGGGTGCCCTGCGATGGTGTTTTATACCTGGGCTTCTGATTTTACTTCTGTATGAAGGTCCTGACTAGGTGGGAAAATTCTACCTTCAAGTGTCAAAGGAACTATTTCTATGCTTGTGTTTTGCTCCAAAGGGACAGTGTCTCCTAAATGATTTTCTAATTCCGCTCTCCCCTCTGCCCGCACTTCACTATTTACCTCATAGTCCTTGAGAGGGGACAGATCCCCAAAGGCCTGTGATTCCTCTTGGTAGGGTAGAACCTCGGTGTGGCCAGAACTGCTGGCAGTGGCAGACTTGTCTATAGGTTCCTCTTCCTCTTCGGCTTCCGATAGGCTTCTAGATTCATGGCTTGCCCTCATTTTATCCAAGACTCGAGCTATCTCTTCCTTGTAGTCTTGAAAGGGTTCATTTTAAGGGCTTGAGGGTAGTGAATGGGATGGCCCTGCCTCCTCTATGAAGTCTGAGGTTCCTTGAAGTGTTTTGGATCGTTTTTTCCTGCTTGGTTCTGAGTTTGTGGTACGAATCCTTTTCCTTCTAGGTATGTTTACCTTGGGGAACTCAATTTCAGTTTCGCCAGGGTTTTCCTCAAGTACTAGTGTGGCAGGGTTAACAAAATTATCCCAGGCTATCTACTGCTTTTCCAACTCATGTATGGTGATTATTTTTATTAGCCCGTAGTGACTGACAACTGCTTGGGGGTTTTTAGCTTTTCTTATTTGAACAACAGTGTCATGTAATATAGAATTTAAGAAATCGGGCAGGTTAACTGAAATATTTTTCTTAAGTACAGCTAAGAGTTTAATTTGAAGAGGTTTTACCACGTCTTGGCGTCTGTCACATGTAATGAATCTTTTGATGGATGTTGTTAGTTCCTGCCATGGTTTGTGTAGAGAAGTAGGGTTAATCCCTTTTCCTTTTCTCTCCAATGGTTCTTCTAGATCCTAATATGCTGCCACTGCCTCTCGTAAGAGCAGATGTTTCTCTATCCATTTCTCTCATTCCGCTGGTATCTTCAGCAATAATTTCCTCTGTGACTGGTATAACTCTTCCCTTGATTCTCGTTTGTCCCTCTTGCAATTTTTTCAGAAACTCAATTGCTACTTTTGTATCAAATCCTTGTAATCGGTGTACATATGTCATCCAGCCAGCTTGCTGGAGGGTAGTGCTAGCTGTATCTGAAATAGGGAAGTTCGAAGGTTCGTTCCAAAGAGAATTTCCTCCCATGGTTGGTATGTTTTCCTATGCTTTTTCTTCTGATTGGATTCTCTCTCAGCTTTGTTGTTTCAAATGAATGTTGTATGCAAGAGAAAGAGAGATTGTGGTCCTATGCAGGTAACTTCATGCCTTAATTGCGATGCTCTTCTGGTCTTATCGGTATATCTAATGGGATCTGTGCAGAATTTCCGCATGCTTGCTAATTTATGACTAATTACACCCCCTCCATAGAAGTAAGGGCGCCCACGTCCTCAATTACAAGAGGGATTTAGCCAATCATTAATGCGAACGGGGAATGTCAGGATTCGATAATCATGGCCTGTACATGAGAGAGGAGGTCATGGCCTTAAATTTTCAAGGAATGAGGAGTAATTGAGTGATTATGAGCATACATAATGTAAAGGTAGAATTTGGAAGTTTTGACATGAATGCATCTCGTGTGGAAGTGACCGGAGAGGGAGAGAAAACAATATAACTATTATTATGATATGATGTCCTTCTTTCATGATAAGTGTGACGGAAGAAAGACTGATATAGGTAATGATTGGTGTTGTCATCCCGAGGTTCAAAAATGTAAGCATATCTCCCTTATAGTTATTTATGTGGTAGATTATAATCATCACTAATTCGAGTAGTGGCTTATGGAAGAAGGATGGAATAGAAGTATATATGTAAGAGTAATTGGCTATTAATGAAACATACTCTCATACCATAAGCAAAGCCACTACTGCCAGCAGGCGTTCATAGCCTCGAGAGGTTTGCTATTTTAACCCAAAAAAATGAGCCAGGATCCTTATGTAAAAATAGTTATTTTGCCAATTTTGTGGAGAGATCACCATGCTGGTATGATAGCCAGATAACCATAGTGTCACTCACCAGGGCTATAGAAACGTGAGCAGGCCAGCTCATGATGAGACCTCTTGTCCTTCAAGCAGTTGAGAAGGTCATTACCCTAATGTGGTGGCCATTGTGGGCATGTCACTTGCTAAGCTCTTATGAAAATGGTAGGCTGGCTTGTAATGAGACCCCCTATCCTCTTTTGAAAATTTGCATGTAAGCATAGTACTACTTTTTGAAACATAAGCATTTCGATTTATGAGGAGGTCACTGTGCTAGTGTGATGGCCAAATAGTCACAGTGCCATTCACTAGGATTGTACAAGAGTGATCAGGTCAGCTCATGATGAGACCTCCTTTCCTTCAAGTAGATGATAAGGTCATTACCCTGGTGTGGTGGCCATTGTGGGCATGTCACTTGTTAAACCCTTATGATCATGGTAAGCTAGCTCGTGATGAGACCCCTTATCCTCTCTTAAAAATGTGCATGAAAACATAATATTTATTCTTTATGCATGAAGGGAGGCTCATTAACTCCTTAAGATTTAGGGATGGTGAGAGAAGTAAAAAGAATGCCAATACAATTAATATCCTTTATTCCTGTTTCTTCATATTGGAGGGAAATACTACTCGAAAGTGTAGAAGGGTATAACATCATATGTATTTTATGATAACATAATTGAGTTGGGAATGACTTAACCTTTCATTTCATATATGTACAATGTTAGCTTCTAGTTTAGATATTATAGTGTTAAAGAATCATCATATTGGTAATTTTTACTGCTTCCTTCCTTTCTTCAACTGCCACTTCTCCTACAGAGATGCATTTTATAGCTAGGGTGCGGATCAAGGGGGGGTATCGATAAAGGAAGGGAAAATGAAAAAATAAGGTTGTTCAATCCGATTGAACAGCAAGGAAAAAAAAAAGAGGTTGTTCAATCTGATTGGAAAATAGCTATTCAATTGAATTGAACAGCAGTCGTTCAAAGAATTTGAACAACAAGGATAAAAACAAAAAAAGCACTGTTGTTCAATCTGATTGAACAACAGTTGTTCAATTGTATTGAACAGCAGTTGTTCAAATAATTTTGAACAACAAAAGGTAAAAACACACAAAAGCGCAGATGTTCAATCCGATTGAACAACAGTTGTTCAATTGAATTGAACAGTAGCCGCTCAAATAATTTGAACAAAAAAAGATAAAAACACAAAAATCACAGTTGTTCAATCCGATTGAACATCACATGTTCAATTGAATTGAATAGCAGTTGTTCAAAGGATTTGAACAGAAAAATATAAAAACACAAAAAAGCATAGTTGGTCAATCCGATTGAACAATAGTTGTTCAATCAAATTGAAGAGCAGTCGTTCAAAGAATTCGAATAGAAAAATATAAAAACACAAAAAGCATGGCTGTTCAATCCAATTAAACAGCAATTGTTCAATTTAATTGAACAACAACCGTTCAAAGGATTTGAATAGCAAAATATTAAAACACAAAAAGCACGGCTATTCAATCCGATTGAACAGCAGTTGTTCACTTGAATTGAACAGTAGTCGTTCAAAGGATTTGAACAGCAAAAGATAAAAACACAAAATCACGGTTGTTCAATCCGATCGAACAGCAGCTGTTCAATTGAATTGAACAACAGTCGTTCAAATAATTTGAACTGCAAAAGGTAAAAAAAAAGGACGAGGAAAAGAATATACTTTCGAGCACAAGGAATGTAAAACAAAATAAGAATTGTAAAGAAATTATATACACTATTTACAAATGATGGTAGAAAACTCTCATGTACTTGAGGTTGTGAGGTTATCTCCCCCTGTTGTCACAACTTGGATAGTGGGATCATTTTGTACCTGTTGGCAAAAATATTCCTTTGTGAGCGATTTTCAATATAGGTGCACTATGTGCCCATTCACTCGAAATGTAGAACCAGACCCATCTATGGTGGTCAAGGTGAGTGTACCATTGTTGTGTACTTCTTGAATTTCGAATGGACCGAGCAACCTTGTTTGTAATTTTCTCGAAAAATCTTGGAATCTGGAGTCATAGAGGAGTGCCCAATCTCCTTTTTGAAATATCTTCTTCTTGATGAGGTTTTCATTCCACTTAGCTCGCTGTTGTTTGACAATCGTTGTTTGCTGTAGAGCGAGTAGCCGCATTTCATCTAGCTCGTTTATTTGTTGGAGCCTTTTAACCTAGGCTTTTGTTAAGTCTAACCCTACCTCCTGGGTTGTTCTTAGAGTCTTGATTTCGAACTCAATAGGTAAAATAGGCTCTCTCCCAAACACTAGATGATATGGGGAGTATCTAGTGGTGTTTCTCCAGGTTGTGCGATAGGCCCATAAGGCTTCTGGTAATCTAGTGGCCCAATCCCAGTGATGTGTTGATATAGTTTTGGCAAGAATTTCCTCCAGAACTTTGTTGGTGCTTTCGACCTACCCGTTTTCCTACGGGTGGTAAGGAGATGTAACTCTATGGATGATGATTTTTTATGGTGGCTGTTTGGTCAATTTAGTGTGTCCTAAATTGCGGCATTTAATTTGTCAATCCGGGATTCGTAAGCTGATGAAGTGCGGCGCACTATATGTGCAAGATAACCTATTTCTTAACTTTTTGTCGTTTTTGGCTTTCTAAGGTGAGAGATGGAATGAAAATGAAAACAAGTATAATATGTTTGTTCAAGGAAACATATCCTCTATAATGATTTACCAACTTCAAACTTAAAAAGGAAATTGAAACATACAATGACAAAACTTGAAAGGAAATGAAAATGTGCTACTGAAATGAAAAAGGTGCTGCTAATCTAATAAATCAAAACAGTGAACTAGTGAGCATGAAACCAAACTATTCTTGCTGCTGTCTAATCACAAAAGAAACTATGCTGAAAGAAATCCAAAAGTTGCAATAAAGTAAATCTAAATCAAATTACATCAACTTGTCTTCTGATCCCTCATCATTAGTCCAACTATGATTTTCGGAAGTAACCATAAACAACTTGAGTAACTGATATCTAACTTGCAGAAAGTAAACTAATATCAAAACACACATTCATAATTCAATCCCTCACCATCAGTCCAGCTGTGGCTTTCGGAGGTAACTGAAGATGTCATGCACAATTTAATATTTCTAACTTGCAGAAAGGAAACTAATATCACACTACACATCCATAATTCAATCCCTCACCATCAGTCCAGCTGTGGCTTTCGGAGGCAACTGAAGATGTTATGAGAATTTTAATATATCTAAATTTAACTACTGAAGCAAATGAGAAAAACTGAATTAAACAAAGCAGTACTGAAATTAAACAGAAACTAAGAAAAGAAAATTAGCAGCAGAACAATATTAATTCCATGTCATTAGCCAAAAAGTTGTGCAAATGCCTGAGCTGCCTATTTATAACCTGAAACAAGAACACTGATCAGTAATCAATAACATAAAACATGAAAGATAGAGGTAAAATGGAAAGCATGAAAGATTATGAACAGAAATGAAGCATATATACCATGAAAGATGCAATGTATAAACATGTGAATGGATTATGGCACAATGAGCTTTAAAGAAATAAAACAAGAACTATACAATAATGCACAGAACCTTGGCAAGTGCAGGGAGCCTCTACACCAGCCTTGGCAACAATCTTCAAGTATGAATTACGTTAGGAAACAGAGTCTTCTTATATTAAAATGCAGTCATAACAGAAAAGTGATATTACGACACAATGGCAGCGTAATTACATTACAGAGCAGACTAATAAAAACTAACAGAGACTAATTCCCATATGCGTATACAAACGCGTTATTTATAACAAAGGAAATACAACTGATTCCCTAAAGTTTATGCTGATGGAGAACACATAGACCATTACGTCCACAGATCTAGGATCATGGCCATATTGAAGAGTAAATCTATGAGGAGTGGATGTTTGAATTCGGCTATGGAGCCGTGTACAGATGTTGATTTGTCTCCCGCAATTCAGAAACGGCCATATGAACCTTCACGTGACACGAAACAGAGTCATGTCACCATGGGACTCTACGGTTGACTTCCATTTGGACACCTTTGACCGCAGCCTCTTTAGATGGATTTGCTCGAGCCAATATGACACGATCCATGTCCACATCATTTCAGACTTGCCCATGTGGCTCGTTTTTCCTGTAGACACCTGTAACATAGAGTTTCACAAAATGGTTGCGGAAAGTTGCAGTAGCTGTGGAAAGTGGCAAGATTCCACAGCTAAATGAACAAAATCTAAATCAAACAGCAGACACAAAAATATAATTAAAAACCATGTTAGATGCTCTTTTTCAATTAATATACAATGATATTGACAACTTGGGAGGTTCAGGTGGATGAAAAAGGTATAGAAAAGTGTATGGAAAAGATGCAGATTTTAGACTCAACATACCCCCACTGTGAAGGTGTTGCATGTCCTCATGCAACCAAAATTTTGATAATCCTTCCTCAGTTCATATGCCTTGACACTTCAGCCAGTACATCCAAACCTCTCCTCTTTTTCCTTGGTGCTACCATCATCCTGGGCTTCTTCATTAGGCATCTAAATTTGATATTAACCAGTACTCTGCTTAACTTCTGGCATTTCCTTTTCAATTTCTTGTTCTTCTTCTGCCATATTCCCAGATGTAGCACGGTATTATCATGAATGATTTTGTCTAATTTTCCTTGTTCCTTCAATGTCTCATTTTCATTTTTTATGTGTCTATTTAAAAGCTCTATCTCAAAGATTTCCTGTTTTAGTGATTGGACTAGATCATCTTGTACTGTGTGCGGCTGGATGGATGAAGTACTGGGGCCCGTAGCTGCTCTTTCCAAAGATTCTATATAATCATATACTTCCCGCTGCTTGGGGTCTATATCAGGTGTCATTTTTATTGGGATGTCCCCAAAATGTCGTAAAGGAGAGTTATCTTCAAAATCTGGCTGAGAAGGGCTCACATCAACATCTTGCTGAGAATGGGATGGACTATGTTCAATGTCTGACTGAGAATGAAATGAACCAGGTTCACTAACTGACTGAGATGGACTATGGTCATCTGGGGAGTATTCAGATGTTTCCTCTCCCAAATCAATGAAATGAGGACCCTTCATTTGCATTTTCCTCAATTTCCCCTTAAGTCTGGAACTTCTTCTCACACGTTGTGGACCACTGTCCTTTTGCTTTTGTTTCCCTTTCTCTGTCTTCTTGGCCATAGATGACTGTTTTTGAAGATAAACTAATCTTTCAAATAACATTTGATGATCTTCTTCTTCGGAAGAAGGAGTTTGATGTATAGCCTCAATAGTTTTTCTCTCTTTTGGTGTTATTGGCTTTTTATCCTTAGTTTCTTTCTTCTTCCTCTTTGACAGTCTCTCTTCCCTATCAGTTCTTTCAATTGTAGTAGTAGGAGTATTTTGAATTTCATCATTTGTTTTCTTTCTCCTACTCCTCTTTGATGTGCTACCTTCAGGAATTTCTTGAGTAGGAGTAATTTGAGTTCCATCATTTATTATTTTTCTCCTACTCCTTCTTGTTGTGCTACCTTCAGGAATTTCCTTAGGCTCCTCAAAGAAATTTCTAATCAAAAATTTTTCCCATGTGTCCTTCTTCTCCTTCAACTCTTTTTCAATCAAAATTTTTACAAGACCGTGGTGATATAGATGTGGTTCTACATCTCCTAAATGTTTCTGAACAGTCACAGACATCTTCTTCAAGCTATTTAATAGAAAATATGGGAGATTGAGAGCTTGATTATCTAGAAAATTCATCAGCAATCTGGTATGGTACATATACATGGACCCAAAACGGCCTTCACAGGTAATGAATTTTTGAACAACTAGCAGCAAAGTAGCCCATTCCTCTTTCAATGCATGAACAGGAATTCCTCTTTTAAAAATATTTATGTCCATACCTTGGTTTCGTAAGATTGTTCTCCAGGCTTCATCACTAATGTTTTTATTCTTAAACCAACGCTCACCCTCTTGAAGAAGTTTCGTGGCAGATGCTATAGATGCCTCGTTCACCGCAAACTTAAGGTATCCAATCTCTACTTCCAGGCCATTGAACGACCTTGCAAATGCTTTTGTCACTTCTTTATGATAACCGCTGAACTTTTGGATAAACCGCGGCCACTTTTATTTCTTCAATATATCCCTTACATGTGGATATCCCTCCATGAACTTAGGTCCTTCCGGTTCTGCTCTTAGCAATTTACCCATTTTTCTTTCTGCTCTTCAAAGATTTGTCTGCGTGAGGATTCAATGGAAATAGAACAGCTGAATGCACGGAGATGAGCATAATGACCGTAGGTAGATATCAAAGAGTGGATATACAGGCTGTAGCGTAATAGAGAATGAAGTGGAGTGAGACAGAATAGAGAGGGGTTTCGTGAGCACGGCAGAGATACGGCTGTGAGATTAACAGAGTATAACACATCCGACAATGTTTTGAAATTTGGTGGCTGCGAAATAAATGTGAGCACGTTTAAACAACGGCTATGGATTTATGCGGCTATAAGAGTCCGTGGTCAAATCAACTACGTCTCATTATCATCAGTGGAATATTGGAGTATGAGTGAAGATCGGGGTTTAATTATGGAACCGTTTGAGAATGAATGCGGGAGGATCATATGGAGATCGTGAAAGGGTTACGGGAGTTGTCAATATAATCATTGCACATCATGGATGGAGATTATGGTTTAGAACTATATAAAAATGTATTTTCAATGCTATTTGAAATGAATTTTACTCATACCTTGGAATCTTTGCCTTTTTCCTTGGTCTTCAATTTGTTGCTCTTCATTGATATCTTGAATGCTCCATGTCTTCATAATTGATCCTCTCACCTGCATTTAATTTCATGATTATGGAAATAACATCTGACTGTACATTCTTTTGAAAACAGAGTTGTAGCTGTGTAATCTGCTTCTGGCTGCGGAAACTGGAGTCAGCTGCGGAAACTGACACAGCTATTATTTGGATGAATGGAGATGAACAGATGACAAATGACCAGATGGAAATGGTCATGAAAAAGAATTTTATTGATGAAATGGAATAAAATGAAGTGAAATGGAATGAAGTGGAGTGAAAATGAAGTGGGATGAAGTGGAATGGAATGGAGTGGATGGTCACAAAACTTGTAAAATGAAAGAGATATTTTTTTTTTGGAAAATATAGAGTGTCAGGTGTTCCTGATTTTCACCCTATATTTTCTGTATAAGACTGCCAATCAGTGATTGGTTTTCAGGCTTATACAATTTTTTTTTTTTTTTTTAATTGAAAGAACAAAAGCTAGGCTGGTGGAGAAGAAGAATTCTTCTGTACCAGCCTGATTGCAGAATTTTCTTGAAACATTTTGACAAAATCCTCTTTTGAGAGTGGCTTATGATAAACTTTCAATCTGTGGCCATTCACAATAAGAGAAGTTTGAAACTCATCAATGGTCTTGATTCTTACCGCTCCATTGCTAAAGATCTTGTCAATCTCATATGGCCCAAGCCAATGAGTCTGAAATTTTCCTTGGAAATCTTTAAACTTGGAATCAAATAACAATGCCCAATCTCCTTCTTGAAACTTCTTCTCTTTGATGTACTTGTCATTCCATTTAGCTCTTTGATATTGAACTAGATCAGTTCTTAAAATTGCTTCTTGTCTGATCTCATCTAGCTCATTTAATTGCTCCATTCTATGCTTTTGGGCTTCTGATAAGTCCATCCCCAACTGAACTGCTATCTTGAAGGTCTTGACTTGGAACTCAATGGGGAGCGGGACTTCTTTCCCATAAACAAGTTCATAGGGAGAATGTCCTGTTGTATTTCTCCATGTAGTTCTGTAGGCCCACAAGGCTTCAGGAAGCCTTTCTGCCCAATCTCTTCTATGTAGATGAACAGTTTTGGTGATGATACTTTCAAGAAATTTGTTTGTGGACTCCACTTGACCATTTGCTTGCGAATGGTAAGGAGTAGATCTTCTGTGCTTGATTTTGTATTCTTCCATCAATTTCTCCACCAAGTTGGATGTGAAATGGCTTCCTTGATCTGTCACAATTTCTCTTGGAACACCAAAGCGAGTAAAAATATCCTCATAAAGAAAATGAACAACTGAATTTTCAGTAGCAAATACTAATGCTTTGGCTTCTACCCATTTAGTAACATAATCAGTACAAACCAATATATACTTCTTTTTCTTAGATGGTGGATTAATAGGTGCAATGAAATCTAAAGCCCATTTTTCAAAGGGTTCAATTAGTACCTGTGTTTGCAATGGCATTTCGTTTGAAAGGGTAGATTTCCCTACTCTTTGGCAGCTGTCACACCTTTTGACATATTGTTTTGCATCTTTGAAGAGGGAAGGCCAATAATATCCTAAAGAGAGAATTTTATAGGCCGTCCTTTTGTCTGCAAAGTGTCCGCCGCATGGTTCATCATAACATGCCTTAAGAATATCAGGCATTTCATCTTCCTGACACATCTTTTGATCACAAGATCTGGCCCTGTTTTAAACAATTCGTTAAAAATCCATGAATATTTTGAACTCTCCTGAATAATTTTTCGTTTTTCACTTGGGAATAAATGTGAAGGTAGTTTCCCTGTAACCAAATAGTTAGCAATATCTGCATACCAAGGAGTCTTAATAGTTACTGCAAACAAGTATTCATCAGGAAACTTATCCTCTACATGAGAATCTTCTTTAGTATTCTGAATTCTAGACAAGAAATCAGCTACTGTATTCTGTTTTCCTGGTCTATCCAACACAGTAATATTGAATTCTTGCAAAAGTAAGACCCATCTTGTCACTCTGCCATTAGTAACAGGTTTGTTCATTAAATATCTAATTGCAGAATGGTCAGTATGAATAAAAGTTTCATAGCCTGTTATGTAATGTCTAAACTTATTAATTGCATGAACAAAAGCTAAAAACTCTTTTTCAGTCACAGTATAGTTTAACTCTGTGGGAGTCAAATTTTTAATGGTATAATAAATGGCATAAGGAACTAAATCTTTTTGACCCAACACAGCTCCTAGAGCTGTATCTGAAGCATCCGTAGAAATATGGAAAGGGAGTTTCCAATTTGGTCCTCTCAAGATAGGTGCTTTAGATATTCTTGTTTTCAAAGTTTCAAAAGCTGATTGACAATCGGGATCCCATTTAAATTCACAGTCTTTTGTAAGCAATTTGAAGAGTGGAGATGCTATTTTAGTGAAGTTTTCTATAAATCTTCTATAGTAACCAGTAAATCCTTGAAAACTTCTAACATCTCTTTGACAATTTGGAATAGGCAACTTGGAGATGACTTCAACTTTTGATCTATCAACCTTAATCCCATCTCCTGAAATATGATGTCCTAAAGCAATCCCTTCAGTAAACATCATAAAGCATTTTTCATGGCTTAATGAAAGGTTTGTTTCTTTACATCTTATAAGAACTTTTTCCAAATTTTCTAATGCCTCTCCAAATGAATTACCATAAACTGTAAAATCATCCATATAAACCTCTACACAATCATGGATTAGATCAGAAAAAATTCCTAGTACTGCTCTTTGGAATGTTGCAGGTGCATTACATAACCCAAAAGGAAGCACTCGGTAGGAAAAATTTCCCCATGGACAAGTAAATGTGGTGTTATCTTGATCTTCAAGTACTACCTGAATTTGACTATAGCCACTAAAACCATCCAAAAATGAAAAGTACTTTTTACCTGCTAATGTGTCTAATACCTGATCGATAAAAGGCAAAGGAAAGTGATCCTTCAAAGTTGCTTTGTTCAATTCCCTGTAATCAATGCATACCATCCATTTACCATTCTTTTTAAGTACTATAACCAGATGAGAAACCCATCGGCTATCTGAAATTGGATAAATGAAGTTTACATTGAGTAGTTTTTGGAGCTCTTCTTTCACTATCTCCCTAAGATTTGGATTAATCCTTCTTTGAGGTTGTCTGATTGGTCTACTGTTTTCCTTAATATAGATATGATGGATGCAAGTCTTAGGATCAATACCTTTCATGTCGTTATACTCCCATGCAAATGCAGTAGCATGTTTTTGCAAGATTTTGGTTAGTTCTTCTTGTTGTGATTCTTCCAAATGTTTGTTTATATTCAATGTTTTTCCTGGAAAAATCTCAAGATTAGAATTACCAAACTCTTCCATAGAGTAAAGAGACATTTGTCTTGATGATAAATATTCTATGTCAGATTCCAACTGAAATTGTGTGGGGTCATATTCTGAAGATGTCTCAAAATTTTCTAATGTGTTCAAAATTTGACTATCCTCACTGATTTCAGAAATGGTAAAGACAGGTTGTATAATGTCCTTATCTTCGACCCATATATTGTCTCCTACTTCTGTAATTGCTTTTGTTGGAGGATACAAATTGAATTTCTTTGTTGAATTACCATTAGAAATGTACATGTCCCCAGATCTACAACTAATAAAAGCATCAGCTGTGGCTAGCCAAGGTCTTCCTAAGATAAGTGGGTGCCCTCCTAGATTACTCTTGGGAGTCAAAATCATAAAATCTACCGGATATTCCCAAGAATCTAAGGAGACTGAAATATCTTCTAATACACCATCTGGTTTAATAATTGATCGATCTGCAAGTTGCAGTAAAGTAGGTGTAAAAAGAAGGTTGGGAAGTTTTAGCTGGTCCATAGTCTGTCTACTCATAATGTTGATAGCAGCCCCTAAGTCAATCAATGTGTTTGGAATTTCTATCCCATTTATATGTGTCTTGACAATTGGACTTCCCGGATCTACATACTTCTGCATGGTAATTTTTCCCATCATAATGTCTGCAATCTTTCCTACCAGGTGGATTCTTCTTGTGTCCTTTAGTTTCCTTCCTGGTCTTTTGAAACTCAACTCCTTTATGGTTTTTGCTAGAATAGGAATCTCTCGAATGGCTTGTAACAAGGGAATCTTGATACAAACATTCTTCAATTCATCTAGAAAGTCATAGTTAGGCAACAAGATTTGTTTTTCCACCCCCTTGTCAATTTGTAGTCTTTCAGGAAAAGGAGGTGTAGATGAAGATGCAGGTTGCTCAAGTATAGGAGTTGTGGGGATTAACTTTTCTTTTTATTTTTGAATGTTTGAATTTTGAAGAGATGCTTCCTCAAAACCCTTATTGACTTTAAGAGAATCCTCCTAAGAGGTATCTTGCTCTTGAATATCTATAGAAGGTTTTTCTAAAACTCTACCAGATCTGAGTTGTACATCGTCGAGAGGAACAATCATATAGGTAGGAAATTGTTGTCCTTCTACCATGTAATTATTCTGAGGATTTTTATTGTTAGGATTTGGCAATGGCTGAGCTGGAAGTTGATTTGTCTTTTGTTGGTATGGGATCATGAGTTGAGGATTTGGATTTTGTTGAGAAGGTTGTTGTTGTGGAAATGGAAATGAAAGTTGTGGATTTGGGTTTGGAAGTTGTGGAGCTTGTTGATTTTGAAAAGATGGAGGATATTGATAAAATTGAGAAAATCTCCCATAAGGATTTTGCATCCCTTTTACCCATGGTTGATATGGATTCTGATGTTGGGGCCAAGGTTGTTGCTAAGGATTCCAATTTGGTGGGGTTTGAAAATTCATAGGGTTGTTAAACCCTTGAGTTTGTTGTCCCTGCCAAGGTCTTCTTGCAACAAAACAGAGAGATTCCACTGAATTTGGGTCTTCTTGAAAGACAGCTTTGAGTCCAGGAATTGAAGGACAATCCTTGATCTCATGATTCTCTGAGCAAATCATACATGTTTCTACAACTTTTGCATCCAAGGGACATTCCCTTAAAGCATGTTTCTTCCTACATTTCTGACAAAAGATGGCTAAAGCATCTGTTTCTGCTTTCTGCTTGTTTTGGATTTTAAGGGTGTCTAGTTGTTCACTAAGGCTCCCTAAGATATCATTTTTGAACTCATCAAGCATGTTACCAATCTCTGCCCTACTTACTGATCCAGTTGCAGATTTGTTAGCCCTAATAAGAGAAGGATCCCTAGGCCCTTTTCCTGTTTTAGATTTTCTCCTTGAGAGATGGACACATAGTTCTGTTATATCACGAAGTGGAAGTTGAGAAATGTCTCCTTTCCCCATCATGTTTAAAATATCTATCCATTCATCTCTAATGGCTTTTAATATGAGGGCTTTCAAGGTTTCATCATCTAAGTTTCTCATCTTTTCTCTTTTCAAGTTATATTGAAATCTTTCAAGTAAGTCTTCCAAATTTTCATCTTCTTTTTGCATCATTTTGAATACCTCATCCTTGTGATTGGTGGGCATACAATAGTCCAAGTATATATCCAAAAATGTTTGTTTCATATCATTCCAAGTCCTAATAGATTGAGTGGCTAATCCCATGAACCATTTCAAAGCAACTCCCTTCAATGTTGAAGGAAACAGTTTGAGTTTTTGAGAGTCTTCCATATAGTCATAGGTTCGGCACACAACTTCAAACTCAAACAAAAATGTTTCAGGATCCTCACTTCGCAATCCATAAAAGTTAGGGAGAACAGATGGTGATATATTTTTCATCGTTGTATGAGTTTCCTCATCAACTATAGGGAATCCAAACAAGTTGTCTCCTTCCCTATTTCTTCCATTATTTCCTTCACCATTGTTGTCTTCATTTTTTCCTCCTCTTCTACCTCTACCTCTAACTCCATCTATTACTTCCTCTGCCATGATAGTTTCTTTAGAGTCCTTAAAGTCCTCTAGTTCTTCTATCAAGGGAGGATGAGAGAGAGTCTCTTTGTTTTCTAAATGGGATTTAGTAGGTGGTATAGGAGAATCCTCTAATTCAGCTACTCCTTGAATTCCAAAAATATTAAGGCTAGGGGTAGATGGTGGTGAATCTGGTCTATGCCTTGAAGAAGATGGAGTTGTGAAAATCGAACTCTTGGCTTTAGCTATAAACCTTCCCCTAGAATCTCTTTCTCTATGCATGTCATTTTTTTTTTATATTTTTTTTTTTTTAAAGTTGGGCTAATAATTATCTTTCTGATCTTCCAGGTCACACTAGGTGCAAGAAGAGAGCATACTTAAGAAATTACTGAACCAATAACTCTCTTTTCTGATCCTCCAGATCACACTAGGTGCAAGAGGAGAGCATACTTCAAGAAGTTATCAAGTTTCCCTTCTTTTATGATTTTGTGTTTTTATTTTTTATTTTTAAGAAATTGGCTACCTAGTTACACTTCCCCAGCAACGGCGCCAAAATGTTTGGTCAATTTAGTGTATCCTAAATTGCTGCATTTAATTTGTCAATCCGGGAATCGTAAACTGATGAAGTGCGGCGCACTATATGTGCAAGATAACCTATTTCTTAACTTTTTGTCGTTTTTGGTTTTCTAAGATGAAATGGAAATTCTAAAATGAAAACAAGTATGGTTATGTTTGTTCAAGGAAATGATATCCTCTATAATGATTTACCAACTTGAAACTTGAAAAGGAATTTGAAACATACAATGACAAAACTTGAAAGGAAATGAAAATGTGTTGCTGAAATGAAAAGGTGCTACTAGTCTAATAAATCAAAACAGTGAACTATTGAGCATGAAAACCAAACTATTCTTGTTGTTGTCTAAACACAAAAGAAACTATGCTGAAAGAAATCCAAAAGTTGCAATAAATTAAATCTAAATCAAATTACATCAACTTGTCTTCTGATCCCTCATCATTAGTCCAATTATGATTTTCGGAAGTAACCATAAACAACTTGAGTAACTGATATTTAACTTGCAGAAAGTAAACTAATATCAAACCACACATTCATAATTCAATCCCTCACCATCAGTCCAGCTGTGGCTTTCGGAGGTAACTGAAGATGTCATGCACAATTTAATATTTCTAACTTGCAGAAAGGAAACTAATATCAAACTACACATCCATAGTTCAATCCCTCACCATCAGTCCAGCTGTGGCTTTCGGAGGCAACTGAAGATGTTATGAGCAATTTAATAACTTTAACGAAAGAAATATATCAAACTACACATCCATAATTCAATCCATTCCATTAGTCAGTGTAGCTTTCGGAGAGCAAGCGAAGATGTTATGAGCAGTTTAATATATCTAAATTTAACTACTGAAGCAAATGAGCAATACTGAATTAAACAAAGCAGTACTGAAATTAAACAGAAACTAAGAAAATAAAATTAGCAGCAGAACAATGTTAATTCCATGTCATTAGTCAAAAAGTTATGCAAATGCCCGGGCTGCCTATTTATAACCTGAAACAAGAACACTGATCAGTAATCAATAACATAAAACATGAAAGACAGAGGTAAAATGGAAAGCATGAAAGATTATAAACAGAAATGAAGCATATGTACCATGAAAGATGCAATGTATAAACATGTGAATGGATTATGGCACAATGAGCTTTAAAGAAATAAAACAAGAACTATACAATAATGCACATAACCTTGGCAAGTGCAGGGGCCCTCTACACCAGCCTTGGCAACAATCTTCAAGTACGAATTACGTTTGGAAACAGAGTCTTCTTATATTAAAATGCAGTCATAACAGAAAAGTGATATTACGACACAGTGGCAGCGTAATTACATTACAGAGCAGAATAATAAAAACTAACAGAGACTAATTCCCATATGCGTATACAAACGCGTTATTTATAACAAAGGAAATACAACTGATTCCCTAAATTTTATGCTGATGGAGAACACGTAGACCATTACGTCCATAGATCTAGGATCATGGTCGTATTGAAGAGTAAATCTATGAGGAGTGGATGTTTGAATTTGGCTATGGAGCCATGTACAGATGTTGATTTGTCTTCCGCAATTTAGAAACGGCCATATGAACCTTCACGTGACACGAAACAGAGTCTTGTCACCGTGGGACTCTACGGTTGACTTCCATTTGGACACCTTTGACCGCAGCCTCTTTAGATGGATTTGCTCGAGCCAATAGGACACGATCCATTTCCACGTCATTTCAGACTTTCCCATGTGGCTCGTTTCTCCTGAAGACACCTGTAGCATAGAGTTTCACAAAATGGCTGCAGAAAGTTGCAGCAGCTGCGGAAAGTGGCAAGATTCCGCAGCTAAATGAACAAAATCTAAATCAAACAGCATACACAAAAATATAATTAAAAACCATGTTAGATGCTCTTTTGCAATTAATATACAATGATATTGACCACTTGGGAGGTTCAGGTGGATGAAAAAGGTATAGAAAAGTGTATGGAAAAGATGCAGATTTGAGACTCAACATACCCCCCCTGTGAAGGTGCTGCATGTCCTCATGCAACCAAAATTTTGATATTCCTTCCTTAGTTCATATGCCTTAACACTTCAGCCAGCACATCCAATCCTCTCTTTTTTCTTAGTCTTTACTTATAAATCACAGGCTTCTTCATTAGGCATCTAAATTTGATATTAACCAGGTCACTACTTTAACTTGGCATTTCCTTTTCAATTTCTTGTTCTTCTTCACGCCATATTCCCAGATGTAGCATGGTATTATCATGAATTATTTTGTCTAATTTTCCTTGTTCCTTCAATGCCTCATTTTCATTTTTAATGTGTTTATTTAAAAGCTCTAGCTCAAAGACTTCCTATTTTAGTGATTGGACTAGATCATCTTGTACTGTGTGAGGCTGGATGGACGAAGTACTGCGACCTGTAGCTGCCTTTTCCAAAGATTCTATGTAATCATATACTTCTTGCTGCTTGGGGTCTATATCAGGTGTCCTTTTTATTGGGCTGTCCCCAAAATGCCGTGAAGGAGAGTTATCTTTAAAATCTGGTTGAGAAGGGCTCACATCAACATCTTGCTGAGAATGGGATGGACTATGTTCAATGTCTGACTGAGAATGAAATGAACCAGGTTCACTAAGTGACTGAGAGTGAGATGGACTATGGTCATCTGGGGACTGTTCAGATGTTTCCTCTCCCACATCAATGAAATGAGGACCCTTCATTTGCGTTTTCCTCAATTTCCCCTTAAGTCTGGAACTTCTTCTCACACGCTGTGGACCACTGTCCTTTTGCTTTTGTTTCCCTTTTTCTGTCTTCTTGGCCATAGATAGTGTTTTTGAAGATAAACTAATCTTTTGGATAACATTTGATGATCTTCTTCTTCGGAAGAGGAGTTTGATGTATAGCCTCAATAGTTTTTCTCTCTTTTGGTGTTATTGGCCTTTTATCCTTGATTTCTTTCTTCTTCCTCTTTGTGAGTCTCCAGGTGAATAGTTCTTTCAATTGTAGCTTGTGAGATATTTTGGATTTCATCATTTGTTCTTTTTCTCCTACTCTTTCTTGATGTTCTACCTTCAGGAATTTCTTGAGTAAGAGTAATTTGGGTTTCATCATTTGTTCTTTTTCTCCTACTCTTTCTTGATGTGCTACCTTCAGGAATTTCCTGAGGCTCCTCAAAGAAATTTCTAACCAAAAATTGTTCCCATGTATCTTTCTTCTCCTTTAACTATTTTTCAATCAAAATTTTCACAAGACCATGGTGATATAGATGTGGTTCTACATCTCCTAAATGCTTCTGAACAGTCATAGACATTTTCTTCAAACTATTTTATAGAAAATATGGGAGATTAAGAGTTTGATTATCTAGAAAATTCATCAGCAACCTGGTATGGTACATATACATGGACCCAAAACGGCCTTCACAGGTAATGAATTTTTGAACAACTAGCAGCAAAGTAGCCCATTCCTCTTTCAATGCATGAACAAGAATTCCTCTTTTAAAAACAGTTATGTCGATACCTTGGTTTCGTAAGATTGTTCTTCAGGCTTCATCACTGATGCTTTTATTCTTAAACCAACGCTCACCCTCTTGAAGAAGCTCTGTGGCAGATGCTATAGATGCCTCGTTCACCGCAAACTTAAGGTCTCCAATCTCTACTTCCAGGCCATTGAACGACCTTGCAAATGCTTTTGTCACTTCTTTATGTTAACCTCTGAACTTTTGGATAAACCGCAACCACTTTGCTTTCTTCAATATATCCCTTACTTGCGGATATCCCTCCATGAACTTAGGTCCTTCCGGTTCTGCTCTTAGCAATTTACCCATTTTTCTTTCTGCTCTTCAAAGATTTGCCTGTGTGAGGATTCAATGGAAATAGAATAGCTGAATGCACAGAGATGAGCACAATGACCGTAGGTAGATATCAAAGAGTGGATATACAGGCTGTAGCGTAATAGAGAATGAAGTGGAGTGAGACAGAATAGAGAGGGGTTTCGTGAGCACGGCAGAGATACGGCTGTGAGATTAACAGAGTATAACACATCCGGTAGTGTTTTGAAATTTGGTGGCTGCGAAATAAATGTGAACACGTTTAAACAACGGCTATGGATTTATGCGGCTGTAAGAGTCCGTGGTCAAATCAACTACGTCTCATTATCATCGGTGGAATATTGAAGTATGAGTGAAGATCGGGGTTTAATTATGGAACCGTTTGAGAATGAATGCGGAAGGATCATATGGAAATCGTGAAAGGGTTACAGGAGTTTTCAATATAATCATTGCACATCATGGATGGAGCTTATGGTTTAGAACTATATAAAAATGTGTTTTCAATGCTATTTGAAATGAATTTTACTCATACCTTGGAATCTTTGCCTTTTTCCTTGGTCTTCAATTTGTTGCTCTTCATTGATATCTTGAATGCTCCATGTCTTCATAATTGATCCTCTCACCTGCATTTAATTTCATGATTATGGAAATAACATCTGACTGTACATTCTTTTGAAAACAGAGTAGTAGCTGCGGAATCTGCTTCTGGCTGCAGAAACTGGTGTCAGCTGCGGAAACAGATGTCAGCTGCGGAAACTGACACAGCTATTATTTGGATGAATGAACATGAACGGATGACAAATGACTAGATGGAAATGGTCATGAAAAAGAATTTTATTGATGAAATGGAATGAAACAGATAAAATGAAGTGAAATGGAGTGAAATGAAGTGAAATGAAATGGAATGAAGTGGAATGGAATGGAGTGGGTGGTCACAAAACTTGTGAAATGAAAGAGAGATTTTTTTTTTTTGGAAAATATAGAGTGTCAGGTGTTCCTGATTTTCACCCTATATTTTCTGTATAAGACTGCCAATCAAATGATTGGTTTTCAGGCTTATACAAATTTTTTTTTTTTAACTGAAAAGAACAAAAGCTAGGCTGGTGGAGAAGAAGAATTCTTCTGTACCAGCCTGATTGCATAATTCTCTTGAAACATTTTGACAAATTCCTCCTTTGAGAGCGGCTTATGATAAACTTTCAATCTGTGGCCATTCACAATAAGAGGAGTTTGAAACTCATCAATGGTCTTGATTCTTACCGCTCCATTGCTAAAGATCTTGTCAATCTCATATGGCCCAAGCCAATGAGTCTGAAATTTTCCTTGAAATATTTAAACTTGGAATCAAATAACAATGCCCAATCTCCTTCTTGAAACTTCTTCTCTTTGATGTACTTGTCATGCCATTTAGCTCTTTGATATTGAACTAGATCAATTCTTAAAATTGCTTCTTGTCTGATCTCATCTAACTCATTCAACTGCTCCATTCTATGCTTTTGGGCTTCTGATAAGTCCATCCCCAACTGAACTGCTATCTTGAAGGTCTTGACTTGGAACTCAATGGGGAGCAAGACTTCTTTCCCATAAACAATTTCATAGGGAGAATGTCCTGTTGTATTCCTCCATGTAGTTCTGTAGGCCCACAAGGCTTCTGGAAGCCTTTCTGCCCAATCTCTTCTATGTAGATGAACAGTTTTGGTGATGATACTTTCAAGAAATTTGTTTGTGGACTCCACTCGACCATTTGCTTGTGGATGGTAAGGAGTAGATTTTTTGTGCTTGATTTTGTATTCTTCCATCAACTTCTCCACCAAATTTGATGTGAATTGGCTCCCCTGATCTGTTACAATTTCTCTTGGAACACCAAAGCGAGTAAAAATATCCTCATAAAGAAAATGAACAACCGAATTTTCAGTAGCAGATACTAATGCTTTAGCTTCTACCCATTTAGTAACATAATCAGTGCAAACCAATATATACTTCTTTTGCTTAGATGGTGGATTAATAGGTCCAATGAAATCTAAAGCCCATTTTTCAAAGGGTTCAATGAGTACCCGTGTTTGCAATGGCATTTCATTTGAAAGGGTAGGTTTCCCTACTCTTTGGCAGCTGTCACACCTTTTGACATATTGTTTTGCATCTTTGAAGAGGGAAGGCCAATAATATCCTAAAGAGAGGATTTTGTAGGCCGTCCTTTTGTCTGCAAAGTGTCCACCGCATGGTTCATCATGACATGCCTTAAGAATATCAGGCATTTCATCTTCCCTGACACATCTTCTGATCACAAGATCTGGCCCTGTTTTAAACAATTCGTTAAAAATCCATGAATATTTTGAACTCTCCTAAATAATTTTTCGTTTTTCACTTGGAAATGAATGTGAAGGTAGTTTCCCTGTAACCAAATAGTTAGCAATATCTGCATACCAAGGAGTCTTAATAGTTACTGCAAACAAGTATTCATCAGGAAACTTATCCTCTACAGGAGAATCTTCTTTAGTATTCTGAATTCTAGACAAGAAATCAGCTACTGTATTCTGTTTTCCTGGTCTATCCAACACAGTAATATTGAATTCTTGCAAAAGTAAGACCCATCTTGTCACTCTGCCATTAGTAACAGGTTTGTTCATTAAATATCTAATTGCAGAATGGTCAGTATGAATAAAAGTTTCATAGCCTGTTATGTAATGTCTAAACTTATTAATTGCATAAACAACAGCTAAAAACTCTTTTTCAGTCACAGTATAGTTCAACTCTGTGGGAGTCAAATTTTTACTGGTATAATAAATGGCATAAGGAACTAAATCTTTTTGACCCAACACAACTCCTAGAGCTGTATCTGAAGCATCCGTAGAAATATGGAAAGGGAGTTTCCAATTTGGTCCTCTCAAGATAGGTGCTTCAGATATTCTTGTTTTCAAAGTTTCAAAAGCCGATTGACAATCAGGATCCCATTTAAATTCACAGTCTTTTGTAAGCAACTTGAAGAGTGGAGATGCTATTTTAGTGAAGTTTTCTATAAATCTTCTATAGTAACCAGTAAATGCTAGAAAACTTCTAACATCTCTTTGACAATTTGGAATAGGCAACTTGGAGATGACTTCAACTTTTGATCTATCAACTTTAATTCCATCTCCTGAAATATGATGTCCTAAAACAATCCCTTTAGTAAACATCATAAAGCATTTTTCATGGCTTAATGAAAGGTTTGTTTCTTTACATCTTATGAGAACTTTTTCCAAATTTTCTAATGCCTCTTCAAATGAATTACCATAAACTATAAAATCATCCATATAAACCTCTACACAATCATGGATTAGATCAGAAAAAATTCCTAGTACTGCTCTTTGGAATGTTGCAGGTGCATTACATAACCCAAAAGGAAGCACTCGGTAGGAAAAAATTCCCCATGGAGAAGTAAATGTGGTCTTATCTTGATCTTCAGGTGCTACCTGAATTTGATTATAGCCACTAAAACCACCCAAAAATGAAAAGTACTTTTTACCTGCTAATGTGTCTAATACCTTATCGATAAAAGGCAAAGGAAAGTGATCCTTCAAAGTTGCTTTGTTCAATTCCATGTAATCAATGCATACCCTCCATTTACCATTCTTTTTAGGTACTATAACCAGAGGAGAAACCCATCAGCTATCTGAAATTGGATAAATGAAGTTTACATTGAGTATTTTTTGGAGCTCTTCTTTCACTATCTCCCTAAGATTTGGATTCATCCTTTTTTGAGGTTGTCTGATTGGTCTACTGTTTTCCTTAATATAGATATGATGGATGCAAGTCTTAGGATCAATACCTTTCATGTCGGTATACTCCCATGCAAATGCAGTAGCATGTTTTTGCAAGATTTTGGTTAGTTCTTCTTGTTGTGATTCTTCCAAATGTTTGTTGATATTCAATGTTTTTCCTGGAAAAATCTCAATAGTAGAATTACCAAACTCTTCCATAGAGTAAAGAGACATTTGTCTTGATGATAAATATTCTATGTCAGATTCCAACTGAAATTGTGTGGGGTCATATTATGAAGATGTCTCAAAATTTTTTAATGTGTTCAGAATTTGACTATCCTCACTGATTTCAGAAATGGTAAAGACAGGTTGTATAATGTCCTTATCTTCGACCCATTCATTGTCTCCTACTTTTGTAATTGCTTTTGTTGGAGGATACAAATTGAATTTCTTTATCGAATTACCATTAGAAATGTACATGTCCCCAGATCTACAACTAATAAAAGCATCAGCTGTGGCTAGCCAAGGTCTTCCTAAGATAAGTGGGTGCCCTCCTAGATTACTCTTGGGAGTCAAAATCATAAAATCTACTAGATATTCCCAAGAATATAAGGAGACTAAAATATATTCTAATACACCATCTGGTTTAATAATTGATCGATCTGCAAGTTGCAGTAAAGTAGGTGTAAAAAGAAGGTTAGGAAGTTTTAGCTGGTCCATAGTCTGTCTACTCATAATGTTGATAGCAGCCCCTAAGTCAATCAATGTGTTTGGAATTTCTATCCCATTTATATGTGTCTTGACAATTGAACTTCCTGGATCTACATACTTCTGCATGGTAATTTTTCCCATCATGATATCTGCAATTTTTCCTACCAGGTGGATTCTTCTTGTGTCTTTTAGTTTCCTTCCTGGTCTTTTGAAACTCAACTCCTTTATTGTTTTTGCTAGAATATGAATCTCTCGAATGGCTTGTAACAAGGGAATCTTGATACAAACATTCTTCAATTCATCTATAAAGTCATAGTTAGGCAACAAGATTTGTTTTTCCACCCCCTTGTCAATTTGTAGTCTTTCAGGAAAAGGAGGTGTAGATGAAGATGTAGGTTGCTCAACTATAGGAGTTGTGGGTGTTAAATTTTCTTTTTCTTTTTGAATGTTTGAATTTTGAAGAGATTCTTCCTCAGAACCCTTATTGACTTTAAGAGAATCCTCCTCAGAGGTATCTTGCTCTTGAATATCTATAGAAGGTTTTTCTAAAACTCTACCAGATCTGAGTTGTACATCGTCGAGAGGAACAATCATATAGGTAGGAAATTGTTGTCCTTCTACCATGTAAGTATTCTGAGGATTTTTATTGTTAGGATTTGGCAATGGCTGAGCTGGAAGTTGATTTGTCTTTTGTTGGTATGGGATCATGAGTTGAGGATTTGGATTTTGTTGAGAAGGTTGTTGTTGTGGAAATGGAAATGAAAGTTGTGGATTTGGGTTTGGAAGTTGTGGAGCTTGTTGATTTTGAAAATATGGAGGATATTGATAAAATTGAGCAAATCTCCCATAAGGATTTTGCATCCCTTGTACCCATGGTTGATATGGATTCTGATGTTGGGGCCAAGGTTGTTTCCAAGGATTCCAATTTGGTGGGGTTTGAAAATTCATAGGGTTGTTAAACCCTTGAGTTTGTTGTCCCTTCCAAGGTCTCCTTGCAACAAAACAGAGAGATTCTACTGAATTTGGGTCTTCTTGAAAGACAGCTTTGAGTCCAGGAATTGAAGGACAATCCTTGATCTCATGATTCTCTGAGCAAATCATACATGTTTCTACAACTTTTGCATCCAAGGGACATTCCCTTAAGGCATGTTTCTTCCTACATTTCGGACAAAAGATGGCTAGAGCATCAGTTTCTGCTTTCTGCTTGTTTTGAATTTTAAGGGTGTCTAGTTGTTCACTAAGGCTCCCTAAGATATCTGTTTTGAATTCATCAAGCATATTGCCAATCTCCGCCCTACTTACTGATCCAGTTGCAGATTTGTTTGCCCTGATAAGAGAAGGATCTCTAGGCCCTTTTCCCGTTTTAGATTTTCCCCTTGAGAGATGGACACATAGTTCTGTTATGTCACGAAGTGGAAGTTGAGAAATATCTCCTTTCCCCATCATGTTTAAAATATCTATCCATTCATCTCTAATGGCTTTTAATATGAGGGCTTTCAAGGTTTCATCATCTAAGTTGCTCATCTTTTCTCTTTTCAAGTTATATTGAAATCTTTCAAGTAAATCTTCCAAGTTTTCGTCTTCTTTTTGCATCATTTTGAATACCTCATCCTTGTGATTGGTGGGCATACAATAGTCCAAGTATCTATCCAAAAATGTTTGTTTCATATCATTCCAAGTCCTAATAGATTGAGTGGCTAATCCCATGAACCATTTCAAAGCAGCTCCCTTCAATGTTGAAGGAAACAGTTTGAGTTTTTGAGAGTCTTCCATATAGTCATAGGTTCGGCACACGACTTCAAACTCAAACAAAAATGTTTCAGGATCCTCACTTCGCAATCCATAAAAGTTAGGGAGAACAAATGGTGATATATTTTTCATCATTGTATGAGTTTCCTCATCAACTATAGGGAATCCAAACAAGTTGTCTCCTTCCCTATTTCTTCCATTATTTTCTTCACCATTGTTGTCTTCATTGTTTCCTCCTCTTCTACCTCTACCTCTACCTCCATCCATTACTTCCTCTGCCATGATAGTTTCTTTAGAGTCCTTAAAATCCTCTAGTTCTTCTATCAAGGGAGGATGAGAGAGAGTCTCTTTGTTTTCTAAATGGGATTTAGTAGGTGGTATAGGAGAATCCTCTAATTCAGCTGCTCCTTGAATTCCAAAAATCTTAAGGCTAGGGGTAGATGGTGGTGAATCTGGTCTATGCCTTGAAGAAGATGGAGTTGCGAAAATCGAACTCTTGGCTTTAGCTATAAACCTTCCCCTAGAATCTCTTGCTCTATGCATGTCATTTTTTTTATATTTTTTTTTTTTAAAGTTGGGCTAATAATTCTCTTTCTGATCTTCCAAGTCACACTAGGTGCAAGAAGAGAGCATACTTAAGAAATTACTGAACCAATAACTCTCTTTTCTGATCCTCCAGATCACACTAGGTGCAAGAGGAGAGCATACTTCAAGAAGTTATCAAGTTTTCCCTTCTTTTATTATTTTGTTTTTTTTTTTTTTTTTTTTAGAAATTGGCTACCTAGTTACACTTCCCTGGCAACGGCGCCAAAATTTTTGGTCAATTTAGTGTGTCCTAAATTGCTACATTAATTTATCAATCCGGGATTCGTAAGCTGATGAAGTGCGGCGCACTATATGTGCAAGATAACCTATTTCTTAACTTTTTGTCGTTTTTGGTTTTCTAAGGTGAGATGGAGATTCTAAAAAAAGTATGGTTATGATTGTTTAAGGAAATGATATCCTCTATAATGATTTACCAACTTGAAACTTGAAAAAGGAATTTGAAACATACAATGACAAAACTTGAAAGGAAATGAAAATGTGCTGCTGAAATGAAAAGGTGCTGCTAGTCTAATAAATCAAAACAGTGAACTATTGAGCATGAAAACCAAACTATTCTTGTTGTTGTCTAAACACAAAAGAAACTATGCTTAAAGAAATCCAAAATTGCAACAAAGTAAATCTAAATCAGATTACATCAACTTGTCTTCTGATCCCTCATCATTAGTCCAGCTATGATTTTCAGAAGTAACCATAAACAACTTGAGTAAATGATATCTAACTTGCAGAAAGTAAACTAATATCAAACCACACATTCATAATTCAATCCCTCACCATCAGTCCAGCTGTGGCTTTCGGAGGTAACTGAAGATGTCATGCACAATTTAATATTTCTAACTTGCAGAAAGAAAACTAATATCAAACTACACATTCATAATTCAATCCCTCACCATCAGTCCAGCTGTGGCTTTCGGAGGTAACTGAAGATGTCATGCACAATTTAATATTTCTAACTTGCAGAAAGGAAACTAATATCAAACTACACATTTCATAATACAATCCCTCACCAACAGTCCAGCTGTGGCTTTCGGAGGTAACTGAAGATGTTATGAGAAGTTTAATATATCTAAATTTAACTACTGAAGCGAATGAGCAAAACTGAATTAAACAAGGCAGTACTGAAATTAAACAGAAACTAAGAAAAACAAATTAGCAGCAAAACAATGTTAATTTCATGTCATTAGTCAAAAAGTTATGCAAATGTGCGGGCTGCCTATTTATAACCTGAAACAAGAACACTGATCAGTTAACAATAACATAAAACATGAAAGACAGAAGTAAAATGGAAAGCATGAAAGATTATAAACAGAAATGAAGCATATATACCATGAAAGATGCAACGTATAAACATGTGAATGGATTATGGCACAATGAGCTTTAAACAAATAAAACAAGAACTATACAATAATGCACATAACCGGCAAGTGCAGGGGCCCTCTACACCGGCCTTGGCAACAATCTTCAAGAAGTACGAATTACGTTTGGAAACGAGTCTTCTTATATTGAAATGCGATCATAACGACAAAGTGATATTACGACCACCGGTGGCGGCGTAATTACATTCTGACATAATAATAAAAACTAACGAGACTAATTCCCATATGCGTATACAAACGCGTTGTTTATAAACAAAAGGAAATACAAGCGATTCCTAAGAAGTTTATCTTTGGTGGAGAACACGTAAACCATTACGTCCTTAGATCTAGGATCATGGTCGTATTGAAGAAGTAAATCTATGAGGAGTGGATGTTTGAATTCGGCTATGGAGCCGTGTACAGATGTTGATTTGTCCCTCGCAACTCAGAAACGGCCATATGAACCTTCACATGACACGAAACAGAGTCCTGTCACCGTGGGACTCTACGGTTGACTTCCATTTGGACACCTTTGACCGCAACCTCTTTAGATGGATTTGTTCGAGCCAATAGGACACGATCCATGTCCACATCATTTCTGACTTTCCCATGTGGCTCGTTTTTCCTGTAGACACCCGTAACATAGAGTTTCACAAAATGGCTGCGGAATGTTGCGGTACACGGAAAGTAGCAGATTAAGCGACTAAATGAACAAACTGAAAATCAAACGGCCAGAGACAATGTACATATAATTAAAAACCATGTTAGATGCTCTTTTGCAATTAATATACAATGATATTGACAACTTGGGAGGTTGATTGGATGAAAAAGGAATAGAAAGTGTAGCATGGAATGAAAAGATCTGATTTGAGACTCAACATACCCCAGCCAGAAGGTGTTGCATGTCCTCATGCAACCAAAATTTTGATAATCCTTCCTCAGTTCATATGCCTTGACACTTCAGCCAGTACATCCAAACCTCTCCTCTTTTTCCTTGGTGCTGCCATCATCCTGGGCTTCTTCATTAGGCATGATATTAACCAGTGCTCTGCTTAACTTCTGGCATTTCCTTTTCAATTTCTTGTTCTTCTTCTGCCATATTCCTAGATGTAGCATGGTATTATCATGAATGATTTTGTCTAATTTGCCTTGTTCCTTCAATGCCTCATTTTCATTTTTAATGTGTCTATTCAAAAGCTCTAGCTCAAAGATTTCCTGTTTTAGTGATTGGACTAGATCATCTTGTACTGTGTGAGGCTGGATGGACGAAGTACTGGGACCTGTAGCTGCCTTTTCCAAATATTCTATATAATCATATACTTCCTGCTGCTTGGGGTCTATATCAGGTGTCATTTTTATTGGGCTGTCCCCAAAATGCCGTGAAGGAGAGTTATCTTCACAATCTGGCTGAGAAGGGCTCACATCAACATCTTGCTGAGAATGGGATGGACTATGTTCAATGTCTGACTGAGAATGAAATGAACCAGGTTCACTAACTGACTGAGAGTGAGATGGACTATGGTCAGCTGGGGACTATTCAGATGTTTCCTCTCCCAAATCAATGAAATGAGGACCCTTCATTTGCGTTTTCCTCAATTTCCCCTTAAGTCTGGAACTTCTTCTCACACGCTGTGGACCACTGTCCTTTTGCTTTTGTTTCCCTTTCTCTATCTTCTTGGCCATAGATGACTGTTTTTGAAGATAAACTAATCTTTCAGATAACATTTGATGATCTTCTTCTTCGGAAGAAGGAGTTTGATGTATAGCCTCAATAGTTTTTCTCTCTTTTGGTGTTATTGGCCTTTTATCCTTAGTTTCTTTCTTCTTCCTCTTTGACAGTCTCTCTTCCCTATCAGTTCTTTCAATTGTAGTAGTAGGAGTATTTTGAATTTCATCATTTGTTTTCTTTCTCCTACTCCTCTTTGATGTGCTACCTTCAGGAATTTCTTGAGTAGGAGTAATTTGAGTTCCATCATTTATTCTTTTTCTCCTACTCCTTCTTGTGGTGCTACCTTCAGGAATTTCCTTAGGCTCCTCAAAGAAATTTCTAATCAAAAATTTTTCCCATGTGTCCTTCTTCTCCTTCAACTCTTTTTCAATCAAAATTTTTACAAGACCGTTGTGATATAGATGTGGTTCTACATCTCCTAAATGTTTCTGAACAGTCATAGACATCTTCTTCAAGCTATTTAATAGAAAATATGAGAGATTGAGAGCTTGATTATCTAGAAAATTCATCAGCAACCTGGTATGGTACATATACATGGACCAAAAATGGCCTTCACAGGTAATGAATTTTTGAACAACTAGCAGCAAAGTAGCCCATTCCTCTTTCAATGCATGAACAGGAATTCCTCTTTTAAAAATAGTTATGTCCATACCTTGGTTTCGTAAGATTGTTCTCCAGGCTTCATCACTAATTATTTTATTCTTAAACCAACGCTCACCCTCTTGAAGAAGTTCCGTGGTAGATGCTATAGATGCCTCGTTCACTGCAAACTTAAGGTCTCCAATCTCTACTTCTAGGCCATTGAACGACCTTGCAAATGCTTTTGTCACTTCTTTATGATAACCTCTGAACTTTTGGATAAACTGCAGCCACTTTGCTTTCTTCAATATATCCCTTACTTGCGGATATCCCTCCATGAACTTAGGTCCTTCCGGTTCTGCTCTTAGCAATTTACCCATTCTTCTTTTTGCTCTTCACAAATTTTCCTGCGTGAGGGTTCAATGGAAATAGAACAGCTGAATGCACGGAGATGAGCACAATGACTGTGGGTAGATATCAGAGAGTGGGTATACAGACTATAGCGTAATAGAGAATGAAATGGAGTGAGACAGAACAGAGCGGGGTTTTCGTAAGCACGACAAAGATACGGCTGTGAGATTAACAGAGTATAACACATCCGGAAGTGTTTTGAAATTTGGTGGCTGCGAAATAAATGTGAGCACGTTTAAACAAAGGCTATGGATTTATGCGGCTATAAGAGTCCGTGGTCAAATCAATTACGTCTCATTGTCACCGGTGGAATATCGAAATATGAGTGAAGATCAGGGGTTTAATTATGGAATCGTTTGAGAATGAATGCGAGAGGATCATATGGAGATCATGAAAGGGTTACGGAACTTGTCAATATAATCATTGCACATAATGGATGGAGCTTATGGTTTAGAACTATATAAAAATGTGTTTTACAATGCTATTTGAAGTGAATTTTACTCATACCTTGGAATCTTTTTCCTTTTCCCTTGGTCTTCAACTAGTTGCTCTTTATTGGTGTCTTGAATGCTCCATGTCTTCATAATTGATCCTCTCACCTGCATTTAATTTCATGATTATGGAAATAACATCTGACTGTACATTCTTTTGAAAATAGAGTAGTAGCTGCGGAATCTGCTTCTGGCTGCGGAAACTAATGTCAGCTGCGGAAACTGACACAGCTATTATTTGGATGAATGGAGATGAACAGATGACAAATGACCAGATGGAAACGGTCATGAAAAAGAATTTTATTGATGAAATGGAATTAAATAGATAAAATGAAGTGGAATGGAGTGAAATGAAGTGAAATGAAATGGAATGAAGTGGAATGGAATGGAGTGGGTGGTCACAAAACTTGTGAAATGAAAGAGAGATTTTTTTTTTGGAAAATATAGAGTGTCAGGTGTTCCTGATTTTCACCCTATATTTTCTGTATAAGACTGCCAATCAGTGATTGGTTTTCAGGCTTATACAATTTTTTTTTTTTTTTTATTAACTGAAAAGAACAAAAGCTAGGCTGGTGGAGAAGAAGAATTCTTTTGTACCAGCTTGATTGCAGAATTCTCTTGAAACACTTTGACAAAATCCTCTTTTGAGAGTGGCTTATGATAAACTTTCAATCTGTGGCCATTCACAATAAGAGGAGTTTGAAACTCATCAATGGTCTTGATTCTTACCGCTCCATTGTTAAAGATCTTGTCAATCTCATATGGCCCAAGCCAATGAGTCTGAAATTTTCCTTGGAAATCTTTAAACTTGGAATCAAATAACAATGCCCAATCTCCTTCTTGAAACTTATTCTCTTTGATGTACTTTTCATGCCATTTAGCTCTTTGATATTGAACTAGATCAGTTCTTAGAATTGCCTCTTGTCTGATCTCATCTAGCTCATTCAATTGCTCCATTCTATGCTTTTGGGCTTCTGATAAGTCCATCCCCAACTGAACTGATATCTTGAAGGTCTTGACTTGGAACTCAATGGGGAGTAGGACTTCTTTCCCATAAACAATTTCATAGGGAGAATGTCCTGTTGTATTTCTCCATGTAGTTCTGTAGGCCCACAAGGCTTCAGGAAGCCTTTCTGCCCAATCTCTTTTATGTAGATGAACAGTTTTGGTGATGATACTTTCAAGAACTTTGCTTTTGGACTCCACTTGACCATTTGCTTGCGAATGGTGAGTAGATCTTCTGTGCTTGATTTTGTATTCTTCCATAAATTTTTCCACCAAGTTGGATGTGAATTGGCTTCCTTGATCTGTCACAATTTCTCTTGGAACACCAAAGCGAGTAAAAATATCCTCATAAAGAAAATGAACAACTGAATTTTCAGTAGCAGATACTAATGCTTTGGCTTCTACCCATTTAGTAACATAATCAGTACAAACCAATATATACTTCTTTTGCTTAGATGGTGGATTAATAGGTGCAATGAAATCTAAAGCCCATTTTTCAAAGGGTTCAATGAGTACCTGTGTTTGCAATGGCATTTCATTTGAAAGGGTAGGTTTCCCTACTCTTTGGCAGCTGTCACACCTTTTGAAATATTGTTTTGCATCTTTGAAGAGGGAAGGCCAATAATATCCCAAAGAAAGGATTTTATAGGCCGTCCTTTTGTCTGCAAAGTGTCTGCCGCATGGTTCATCATGACATGCCTTAAGAATATCAGGCATTTCATCTTCCCTGACACATCTTTTGATCACAAGATATGGCCCTGTTTTAAACAATTCGTTATAAATCCGTGAATATTTTGAACTCTCCTGAATAATTTTTCATTTTTCACTTGGAAATAAATGTGAAGGTAGTTTCCCTGTAACCAAATAGTTAGCAATATCTGCATACCAAGGAGTCTTAATAGTTACTGCAAACAAGTATTCATCAGGAAACTTATCCTCTACAGAAGAATCTTCTTTAGTATTCTGAATCCTAGACAAGAAATCAGCTACTGTATTTTGTTTTCCTGGTCTATCCAACACAGTAATATTGAATTCTTGCAAAAGTAAGACCCATCTTGTCACTCTGCCATTAGTAACAGGTTTGTTCATTAAATATCTAATTGCAGAATGGTCAGTATGAATAAAAGTTTCATAGCCTGTTATGTAATGTCTAAACTTATTAATTGCATGAACAACAGCTAAAAACTCTTTTTCAGTCACAGTATAGTTCAACTCTGTGGGAGTCAAATTTTTACTAGTATAATAAATGGCATAAGGAACTAAATCTTTTTGACCCAACACAGCTCCTAGAGCTGTATCTGAAGCATCCGTAGAAATATGAAAAGGGAGTTTCCAATTTGGTCCTCTCAAGATAGGTGCTTCAGATATTCTTGTTTTCAAAGTTTCAAAGGCTGATTGACAATCAGGATCCCATTTAAATTCACGGTCTTTTGTAAGCAATTTGAAGAGTGGAGATGCTATTTTAGTGAAGTTTTCTATAAATCTTCTATAGTAACCAGTAAATCCTAGAAAACTTCTAACATCTCTTTGACAATTTGGAACAGGAAACTTGGAGATGACTTCGACTTTTGATCTATCAACCTTAATCCCATCTCTTGAAATATGATGCCCCAAAACAATCCCTTCAGTAAACATCATAAAGCATTTTTCATGGCTTAATGAAAGGTTTGTTTCTTTACATCTTATAAGAACTTTTTCCAAATTTTCTAATGCCTCTTCAAATGAATTACCATAAACTATAAAATCATCCATATAAATCTCTACACAATCATGGATTAGATCAGAAAAAATTCCTAGTACTGCTCTTTGGAATGTTGCAGGTGCATTACATAACCCAAAAGGAAGCACTCGATAGGCAAAATTTCCCCATGGACAAGTAAATGTGGTCTTATCTTGATCTTCAGGTGCTACCTGAATTTGATTATAACCACTAAAACCATCCAAAAATGAAAAGTACTTTTTACCTGCTAATGTATCTAATACCTGATCGATAAAAGGAAAAGGAAAGTGATCCTTCAAAGTTGCTTTGTTCAATTCCATGTAATCAATGCATACCCTCCATTTACCATTCTTTTTAGGTACTATAACCAGAGGAGAAACCCATCGGCTATCTGAAATTGGATAAATGAAGTTTACATTGAGTAGTTTTTGGAGCTCTTCTTTCATTATCTCCTTAAGATTTGGATTCATCCTTCTTTGAGGTTGTCTGATTGGTCTATTGTTTTCCTCAATATAGATATGATGGATGCAAGTCTTAGGATCAATACCTTTCATGTCGGTATACTCCCATGCAAATGCAGTAGCATGTTTTTGCAAGATTTTGGTTAGTTCTTCTTGTTGTGATTCTTCCAAATGTTTGTTGATATTCAATGTTTTTCCTGGAAAAATATCAATAGTAGAAGTACCAAACTCTTCCATAGAGTAAAGAGACATTTGTCTTGATGATAAATATTCTATGTCAGATTCCAACTTAAATTGTGTGGGGTCATATTCTGAAGATGTCTCAAAATTTTCTAATGTGTTCAGAATTTGACTATCCTCACTGATTTTAGAAATGGTAAAGACAGGTTGTATAATGTCCTTATCTTCGACCCATTCATTGTCCCCTACTTTTGTAATTGCTTCTGCTGGAGGATACAAATTGAATTTCTTTGTCGAATTACCATTAGAAATGTACATGTCCCCAGATCTACAACTAATAAAAGCATCAGTTGTGGCTAGCCAAGGTCTTCCTAAGATAAGTGGGTGCCCTCCTAGATTTCTCTTGGGAGTCAAAATCATAAAATCTACTGGATATTCCCAAGAATCTAAGGAGACTGAAATATCTTCTAATACACCATCTGGTTTAATAATTGATCGATCTGCAAGTTGCAGTAAAGTAGGTGTAAAAAGAAGGTTAGGAAGTTTTAGTTGGTCCATAGTCTGTCTACTCATAATGTTAATAGCAGCCCCTAAGTGAATCAATGTGTTTGGAATTTCTATCCCATTTATATGTGTCTTGACAATTGGACTTCCTGGATCTACATACTTCTGCATGGTAATTTTTCCCATCATAATATCTGCAATTTTTCCTACCAGGTGGATTCTTCTTGTGTCTTTTAGTTTCCTTCCTAGTCTTTTGAAACTCAACTCCTTTATTTTTTTTGCTAGAATAGGAATCTCTCGAATGGCTTGTAACAAGGGAATCTTGATACAAACATTCTTCAATTCATCTAGAAATTCATAGTTAGGCAACAAGATTTGTTTTTCCACCCCCTTGTCAATTTGTAGTCTTTCAGGAAAAGGAGGTGTAGATGAAGATGCAGGTTGCTCAACTATAGGAGTTGTGGGGATTAACTTTTCTTTTTATTTTTGAGTGTTTGAATTTTGAAGAGATGCTTCCTCAGAACCCTTATTTACTTTAAGAGCATCCTCATCAGAGGTATCTTGCTCTTGAATATCTATAGAAGTTTTTTCTAAAACTCTACCAGATCTGAGTTGTACATCGTCGAGGGGAACAATCATATAGGTAGGAAATTGTTGTCCTTCTACCATGTAAGTATTCTGAGGATTTTTATCGTTAGGATTTGGCAATGGCTGAGCTGGAAGTTGATTTGTCTTTTGTTGGTATGGGAGCATGAGTTGAGGATTTGGATTTTGTTGAGAAGGTTGTTGTTGTGGAAATGGCAATGAAAGTTGTGGTTTTGGGTTTGGAAGTTGTGGAGCTTGTTGATTTTGAAAAGATGGAGGATATTTATAAAATTGAGCAAATCTCCCATAAGGATTTTGCATCCCTTTTACCCATGGTTGATATGGATTTTGATGTTGGGGCCAAGGTTGTTGCCAAGGATTCCAATTTGGTGGGGTTTGAAGATTCATAGGGTTGTTAAACCCTTGAGTTTGTTGTCCCTGCCAAGGTCTTCTTGCAACAAAGCAGAGAGATTCTACTGAATTTGGGTCTTCTTGAAAAACAGCTTTGAGTCCAGGAATTGAAGGACAATCCTTGATCTCATGATTCTTTGAGAAAATCATACATGTTTCTATAAATTTTGCATCCAAGGGAAATTCCCTTAAAGCATGTTTCTTCCTACATATCGGACAAAAGATAGCTAAAGCATCTGTTTCTGCTTTCTACTTGTTTTGGATTTTAAGGGTGTCTAGTTGTTCACTAAGGCTCCCTAAGATATCAGTTTTGAACTCATCAAGCATATTACCAATCTCTGCCCTACTTACTGATCCAGTTGCAGATTTGTTAGCCCTAATAAGAGAAGGATCCTTAGGCCCTTTTCCTGTTTTAGATTTTCCTCTTGAGAGATGGACACATAGTTCTGTTATATCACGAAGTGGAAGTTGAGAAATATCTCCTTTCCCCATCATGTTTAAAATATCTATCCATTCATCTCTAATGGATTTTAATATGAGGGCTTTCAAGGTTTCATCATCTAAGTTGCTCATCTTTGCTCTTTTCAAGTTATATTGAAATCTTTCAAGTAAATCTTCCAAGTTTACGTCTTCTTTTTGCATCATTTTGAATACCTCATCCTTGTGATTGGTGGGCATACAATAGTCCAATTATCTATCCAAAAATGTTTGTTTCATATCATTCCAAGTCCTAATAGATTGAGTGGCTAATCCCATGAACCATTTTAAAGCAGCTCCCTTCAATGTTGAAGGAAACAGTTTGAGTTTTTGAGAGTCTTCCATATAGTCATAGGTTCGGCACACGACTTCAAACTCAAACAAAAATGTTTCAGGATCCTCACTTTGCAATCCATAAAATTTAGGGAGAACAGATGGTGAGATATTTTTCATCGTTGTATGAGTTTCCTCATCAACTATAGGGAATCCAAACAAGTTGTCTCCTTCCCTATTTCTTCCATTATTTCCTTCACCATTGTTGTCTTCATTGTTTCCTCCTCTTCTACCTCTACCTCTACCTCCATCCATTACTTCCTCTGCCATGATAGCTTCTTTAGAGTCCTTAAAGTCCTATAGTTCTTCTATCAAGGGAGGATGAGAGAGAGTCTCTTTGTTTTCTAAATGGG
This sequence comes from Pinus albicaulis, assembly GCA_034641835.2. Taxonomy (NCBI): domain Eukaryota; kingdom Viridiplantae; phylum Streptophyta; class Pinopsida; order Pinales; family Pinaceae; genus Pinus; species Pinus albicaulis. The sequence continues at coordinate 1,560,756,281 of CM076570.1, read as the reverse complement.
ATTTAGTAGGTGGTATAGGAGAATCCTCTAATTCAGTTGCTCCTTGAATTCCAAAAATCTTAAGTCTAGGGGTAGATGGTGGTGAATCTGGTATATGCCTTGAAGAAGATGGTGTTGTGAAAATCGAACTCTTGGCTTTAGCTATAAACCTTCCCCTAGAATCTCTTGCTCTATGCATGTCATTTTTTTTTATATTTTTTTTTTTTTAAGTTGGGCTAATAATTCTCTTTCTGATCTTCCAGGTCACACTAGGTGCAAGAAGAGAGCATACTTAAGAAATTACTGAACCAATAACTCTCTTTTCTGATCCTCCAGATCACACTAGGTGCAAGAGGAGAGCATACTTCAAGGAGTTATCAAGTTTTCCCTTCTTTTAGAATTTTTGTGTGTTTTTTTTTTAAGAAATTGGCTACCTAGTTACACTTCCCCGGCAACGGCGCCAAAATGTTTGGTCAATTTAGTGTGTCCTAAATTGCTGCATTTAATTTGTCAATCCGGGAATCGTAAGCTGATGAAGTGCGACGCACTATATGTGCAAGATAACCTATTTCTTAACTTTTTGTCGTTTTTGGTTTTCTAAGGTGAGATGGAAATTCTAAAATAAAAACAAGTATGGTTATGTTTGTTCAAGGAAATGATATCCTCTATAATGATTTACCAACTTGAAACTTAAAAAGGAATTTGAAATTTACAATGACGAAACTTGAAAGGAAATGAAAGTGTACTGCTGAAATGAAAAGGTGTTGCTAGTCTAATAAATCAAAACAGTGAACTAGTGAGCATGAAACCAAACTATTCTTGCTGCTGTCTAAACACAAAAGAAACTATGCTGAAAGAAATCCAAAATTTGCAATAAAGTAAATCTAAATCAAATTACATCAACTTTTCTTCTGATCCCTCATCATTAGTCCAATTATGATTTTCGGAAGTAACCATAAACAACTTGAGTAACTGATATTTAACTTGCAGAAAGTAAACTAATATCAAACCACACATTCATAATTCAATCCCTCACCATCACCCAAAAATGCGGGTTTTCGGAGGTAATCAAGATGTCATGCATAATTTAATATTTCTAACTTCTGCGCAGCGAAACTAATATCAAACTACACATCCATAATTCAATCCTCACCATCACCCAAAATAGAGGCTTTCTTGAGGCAATCAAGAAGTCATGCACAATTTAATATTTCTAACTTTGCAGAAGGAAACTAATATCAAACTACACATTCATAATTCAATCCTCACCATTAGTCCAAATTGGTATGGGGTAACCGAAGATGTTATGAGCAAACTCTCTTAATATCGATCTATTTAACTATCACAAATGAGAAAACTAATTAAACAAAGCAGATCAAATTAAAATGTAGAACTAAGAAAAGAAAATTAGCAAAGAAACAATGTTAATTCCATGTCATTAGTCAAAAAGTTATGCAAATGCCCGGGCTGCCTATTTATAACCTGAAACAAGAACACTGATCAGTAATCAATAACATAAAACATGAAAGACAGAGGTAAAATGGAAAGCATGAAAGATTATAAACATGTGAATGGATTATGGCATAATGAGCTTTAAAGAAATAAAACAAGAACTATACAATAATGCATAGAACCTTGGCAAGTGCAGGGGCCCTCTACACCAGCCTTGGCAACAATCTTCAAGTACGAATTACGTTTGGAAACAGAGTCTTCTTATATTAAAATGCAATCATAACAGCAAAGTGATATTACGGCACAGTGGCAACGTAATTACATTACAGGGCAGACTAATAAAAACTAACAGAGACTAATTCCCATATGCGTATACAAACACGTTATTTATAACAAAGGAAATACAACTGATTCCCTAAAGTTTATGCTGATGGAGAACACGTAGACCATTACGTCCACAGATCTAGGATCATGGCCGTATTGAAGAGTAAATATATGAGGAGTGGATGTTTGAATTCGGCTATGGAGCCGTGTATAGATGTTGATTTGTCCTCCGCAACTCAGAAACGGCCATATGAACCTTCACGTGACACGAAACAGAGTCCTGTCACCGTGGGACTCTACGGTTGACTTCCATTTGGACACCTTTGACCGCAGCCTCTTTAGATGGATTTGCTCGAGCCAATAGGACACGATCCATGTCCACATCATTTCAGACTTGCCCATGTGGCTCGTTTTTCCTGTAGACACCTATAACATAGAGTTTCACAAAATGGCTGCGGAAAGTTGCAGCAGCTGCGGAAAGTAGCAAGATTCCGCAGCTAAATGAACAAAATCTAAATCAAACAGCAGACACAAAAATATAATTAAAAACCATGTTAGATGCTCTTTTGCAATTAATAAACAATTATATTGACAACTTGGGAGGTTCAGGTGGATGAAAAAGGTATAGAAAAGTGTATGGAAAAGATGCAGATTTGAGACTCAACAGTGGCCATAATTTTATTACCTACGAACTGTGCCCCCATCGGTTATCACTTCTCATGGAAAACCATATCACACGAATAACTCAAAAAGAAAAATAATCAAAAATTCCTCTATGGCTCTTGATAAGGCCACTGCTTCTACCCATTTCGTTAAGTAATCAGTGGCAACCAATATGTAGGTTTTTTGGTTTGATGGTGGGTTGAATGGACCAACGAAATCTAGTTCCCAACTCTCGAACGGTTCTATCACTAATTGTGGCTGTAGTGGAATTCCATCTGCTGGCCTAGGCGACCCATTATTTGGCAGCTATCACAGGCTTGGACATATTTTTTCACGTCTTTGAAAATCGTAGGCCACTAGTAACCTAATTGTAACACTTTGTTCCCCGTTCTGCGATCTACGAAATGGCCACCACAAGGCTCATCATGATAGGACCATAGGATGTCATAGCTCTCGTCCTCCCTGATACATCTGCGTATGTGCATGTCAGTCCCTGTATGGAAGAGGTATCCACCGATCCAAGAGAACCTTGTGCTGCATTGTAAAATTAGTTTCCGTTCTCTTGATGTTAAGTGTCTGGGAAACTTTCCTACTGCCAAGTAATTTTCCACGTCTTCATACCATGGTGTTTTTATTGCTACCAAAAAAAGATGTTCGTCAGGAAATTGATCATCAACTGCTAGCATATCGTCTGTCTTTGGAACCCTAGACAGGAAGTATGCAACCACGTTTTGCTTTCCTGGACGATCCTTGATAGTTATATCGAATTCATGCAGTAGCAACAACCAACGAGTTATTCTCCCATTCGTGATTGGTTTATTAGCTAAATATCTAATGGCATAATGATCAGTATACTGGAGTACTTGATAGCCAGTTATATAATGTTTAAATTTATTAATAGCATAAATGACAGCCAAGAACTCCTTTTCAGTCATTGTATAATTTAACTCGACAGGAGTGAGGTTTTTTCTGATATAATAAATAGCATAAGGCTTCTTGTATTCTTCTTGACCAATAATTTCCCCTATTGTTGTGTCAGATGCATCTGAAGAGATGTGAAAAGGCAGTTTCCAGCTAGGCCCTTGTAGAATTGGTGCTATTGAGACTAGTTTCTTTAATCTGCAAAAGTGGTGTCACATTTATCAGTCCAGTGGAATTCAACATTTCCAATAAATGCATACAAAGGTGCAGCTATTTGTGAAAAAAAAATTATGAATCAGTGATAATATCTTGCATATCCCAAAAAACCGGGTACCTCTATTTGCATACAAGGTGTGGCTAATAGAAAGATTACTTCTATTTGTGTTGGATCTACCTGTATTCCAGCTGCAGAGATGTAGTGACCTAGGATCACTCCCTTGGTCATCATCATGTGACATTTTTCATTGCTTAAACATAACCTAGTAGCAGTACATCGCTCCAACATCTTTTCTAGCATTTCTAAAGCTTGATCAAAGTCCTCACCATATGGTGTGAATTCATCCATATATATTTCAAGCCCCTCATTTATTAAGTCAGAAAAAATGTTGATTACGGCTCTTTGAAATGTTGCTTTATTCAGTTCTCTGTAATGCACGCAAATACTCCATTTTCCATTATTTTTAGGGACAACTACCAGAGGAGAGACCCATTTTCTATTTGAAATAGGATAGATGAAATTTACATCCAGTAGTTTTTGCAGCTTGTCTTTTACAATATCTTTTAAGTGTGGGTTTAGCCTTCGTTGAGGTTGTCTAATGGGTCGAGCTTCCTTATCAGTATAAATGTGATGGGTGCAAAGCTAGGGATCTAAGCCTTTCATGTCTGGGTAGTCCCAAAAAAATTCCCCTTTATGCTTCTGTAGAACTTTTATGAGCCTTTTATTTTGGTTACTATCCAAATTGCCATTGATATTCAGGATCTTACCTGGCTCAATCTCCATGGGTGTGTTGTTACGCACGACGATTGTGGGAATATATTGATCCTCAAGGTTTGTCAAGGGGTCTTCTTGAACTTCATCTTCAAGGACTGTTTTCAACATTTGGCATTTTAAATTTTCAAACGTGGATGGCTGATTCATAAAATTATTGATTACATCGTCTTCAGTTTGATCTTTAAATTTGAGAGCTTCTACTAATTTCAGAGGTGGATGAATGTTTTGCTCCCAATATGCATATGGATGTTTGTGAATTTTTACCGTGGGTAAGCTTGGTTTGGCAGGCGGATAAATAATGATGTTTTTTATGGAATCTCCTCTAGTGATGGTCATGCTACCTATTCAACAGCCTATGTAAGCATTGGTTGTTGCCAGCCAAGGTTGCCCCAGAATCAATGGGTGCCCGTCCATCCTGTTCTTGGGATTAATAACTAAGAAATTGGTTGGATACTCCCATGAGTCTATTGAGACCAGGATCTCCTGCACTATTCCTTCTGGTCTGATAACAGACCTATCAGCAAGCTCCAACAACGTATCTGTCGGTTCTAACACGGATATGCCTATATTTTCGCACGTTCCCGTAGTTAGGATGTTAATGGTTGCCCCTAAGTCGACCAATGTGTTTCGAAAGGAGTGTCCAGAGATCTTCATAGTTAATATGGGATTTCTTGGGTCTTAATATTTTACGGGTGGTTCCTTACCCAGTAATAAGTCAGATAGCGTCCCTACCACATGAACGGTGGATGCAACCTTTGCTTTTTTTACTTTCTTTTTCCCACGTAGATCTTTAATTGTTTTTGCGTAGATGGGAATGTCTTGTATGGCCTGGAGAAGAGGAATTTTGATACAAAGGTTTCTTAACTCCCCCAGTATGTCAAAATCTAGAGACTATTAGTCTAGGCAGAGTTAACCTTTCAAGGAATGGAGGTGGAGACATCCTAAGCTCTTCAGGCCCCTGTTGGTCAACCGTTTCTTTTTCTTGGCCTACCTCTATTCCCGTTATATTTTCTTGGCTAGGCTCTCTTGAAGTTCCAGATCCGGATTGAGGTGAGGTTGTAATTTCTATTGGTGAGATAGTACATCCTGATCTTAGCCTTAGTTCATTGCATTTCCTCTATTTAATGTCGAGGTTTGGTTCTTCTATAATCTAAATTAGCTGAACCGGTCTATTATTGGGATTAGAATTGGGTTGAGCTGGCAATTGAGGACGTATAATAGGTTGAGGATAGTGCTGGACTGGGTATGGAGCTGGAAGTGTAGGTTGATTTTGAACCCCTGTTCCCATTGGCAGATTGATCATTCCCAGAGCTGCCAATTCTAAGGCCAATTAGTGGCCTAAGAAGGGGATGCTGGCCACTGGGTTTGATATAGATTTTTTTTATAATATGGAGGAGAACAGGGAAAGCTTGGCCAATTATTCCCTGATGAGGGTTGTGTTGGCTAGGGTGGTATCAAAAACGACTGGTTTGGCCAAGTAGAAATAGGATTATGATTCTGCCAAGCTACTACAAGGTTTTGCTGGTTAAACTGCAGAGAAGAAAATAACTAAGGCAGGTCTTGAGGCATACCTAGTTGTGCCTGCCATTTTCAATGTTGATTCATTAGGTAGACTGGTTTTGTCTCTTCCTCTGGTTCCTTGTAAACTTCTTTCAGTCCCAGGAGTGAGAGGCATTGGTCCGTGGTATGGTCCTTAGTACAGATGGCACATGTCTGAACTATGTCTAAGGGGCATTCCCTTTGGCTGTGTTGCTTCTGAAAACGTGGGCAAAAAACAGCCAAGTTCTGCTCTGCTCTGCTTCTGCTTGGCTTGTGAGACATCAAGTTATGTTGTTAAAGTACCTAAAATGTTTTTTTTTAAGTTTTCCAAGAGATTACCAAACTCGGCTCTAGTTAAATTGCCACCAGATGGCTTAAGGTATTTTTTTATTGAGTCACATTCACTAGACCTATTATGCGTACTACCCCTAGAGCACCTAATACACAGGGAAATGATCTAATCATATTCTTCCTGGGAAATGTCCCCTTTTACCATTATGTTAAGTGTTTCAACCTACTCTTCTTTCATTCCCTTAATCATTGTAGCTTTTAAGATGTCTTTAGATAACGTGGTATATGGAGACCTTTGTAAATTGTATTGAAATCTTTCTACGTATTCTTCCAATGTTTCATTGTCCCTTGCAAACATATTGAAGATTTCATTTTTTAGTTCTCGAGTCCAGCAATAGTCTTGATATTTATTAAGAAAAATCTTCTTCATTTGGTCCCAGTTATTAATGGTTCCCCCACCCAGTTCCATGAACCAGAGTAGTGTTGTTCCCTTTAAAGTAGAGGGAAATAGTTTTAGTTTCTAAGGGTCGGTGGTATATTCATACCCCTTACATAGGACATCAAATTCAAATAGGAACGCATCAGGATATTCCGTGGTCAACCCATGGAAGGTGGGGATGTTTTGTAAGGGAATGGATTTTATAGGGGTATTTGAAACATGGTCAACAATGGGGTACTCCAATGTTGATGTCTACCTCTGATTCTGGTTTTGATTATTTTTCATTTGATTAAAGATGTGCCAATAATATTCAGGAATTTCTTGTTCTGAAGGAGTAATCCTAGGGGAATTGGGAGGTAAGTGTGAAGGAAACATTACAGCACTTCCCTGATCTGGAATACCAAGTATCTCTGTCTCGATCACTCCTTTAGGGGATTTGGGCTCTAAAGCTTTTGTTTGTATTGCACCGCTAGTTTCTCCTTCCCCTTCCTATAAGTTACAAGAACCTCCCTCTCTCGAAGGGTCAATACCTATATGATTGGAAGTTTGAAGGATTAGCTCAGATCCTTCTGTCTCACTGTGAATCTCGGCGTGGGCTATAGACGATGAGGCTACTGCCTGAGGGAGAGTAGTAGGACTTTGAGTGGGAATAATTCTGGGTCCTACGGATTCCTGGGATTCAGCTTTCTTAATGATTTCATCTGTATAGGTTGTTCTTCCAAGGATCATCGGTCCTTTGGATTTTGGGGATTTTTGCGGATAATTGATTTGTTTCTATCTTTTTCTTCCTAGTCATAAAACAAGAGCACCTATTCTACCAATATTTTCACAATTTGCTGAGAAGCAGGCTAGGGAGCAAGCGTTTTTCTTACCGGTACGCAGGTTCTTACCTCTCGTTTTTAATACCCAATTCTCACAGCAATGGAGAAAGATGAATAAAGGATATCACTCTTAACACTCTCCCCAACAACGATGCCAAAAATGTCAATTCACAAAGGTGGCTTATTATAGGCAACCTCTAGGCTTCTCATTCAATTGTCAACCCAAGGCAAGTCTTATTATTTCAAGGGTGTAAGCACAATATATGTGAGTGAGGTCAACTGATAGTTACTCTATATTGCTTATGAAAAGGATTATCTAATTCTCGAAGTTCAATCAACTCAAAGAAAAATGGATTGGTGGAATGCACCTAACTATTCTTTCTAGTTCAGAAGGAACAAAACCTATAATTGAACAGAATAATGGTGGATTGAACAGCAACCTAAATGAATTGAAAAAAAATCTGAATAAACTGAATCAATAATTACTTATATAATTTTGCAATGGAATTCTCTTTGCAAATTGAATAATTGACATCTTACTGTACTTAATCAATAATTGGACGCCTTATCGTACTGAGGGAACAATCTAATTCGTAAAGATAAATAACATTGACCAATAATTATTCTAAAATTCGTAAGTCGATTGCAAGGGCGTTGACATAAAATGAAGACATCTAATAGTGATAAAGCATTATTATAAACCAGAAAGCACGAATGCGATAAAAACATTATTCTAAACTAGAAAGCACAAATGTGATAAAACATTATTCTAAACTAGAAAGCACGAATGCTAAACTATTCTGAGGAAAGAAAAACTATAACTTTATTGAGTGGAAAATTAGTTTAAAACTGCATTAGATAACTGGATATTGATTCTGTAACTAACGCATAGCACAGAAATTAGCAAGGAAACTCCCAGGGGTTGGGCCCAGACCACTAGAAGCTCTAACGCAATGAAAAACTCAAAAGATGATTGTTCAAAACATCAAAACTCTTTATTAAATCAAAGGATAACAGGGATACAATTAAACAGTTATGTCCTAAAGTGTTGATTACAGAAGGAAATTCCTATCTCCCTTTCTAGTTCATCCTTGGTCCTTTTTAAAGGCATTTTCACGTAGTGGGATAGTATTTTCCAGACTATAGCCCGCTGCGTGTGGCTGTCGTTTGGGTTCTCGAGCTTAAATCTGTCTTTCTGTGTTCTGTTAGTTTCTAGAAGCTACTGAGATTCCATGAGTCTGTTTCTGTCGGTTGTCTTCCGTTTAACGTTGGTTCAGTTGCTCTACTTTCCTGCATATAGAGATACAATAAGTCAAATTTTCATTATAAAATTGTTTCCTTTTGTCGTTAGCCCAATTGCCCTAATTTTCGTAAACCTTCTCTATCTTTATTGCTAAAATGAGGAAGAATTCCCAAAACTATGTCACAATTCGAAGTAATCATAGGGTGGAAACGTACCTTAATTCCGGCCCAACAAAGCGCATCTCCCGACCAGTTCTCTTCTTATTCTTGTATATCTTGTCTGAGGCGACTCCTTATCCATGCAGCTATCTATTAGAGCCTGAATTTTGTCAACTACTTTCTAGTTACACAATATCTTCATGCATGCTTGCAGGAAAGGTTTGACTTCATCAACATTTTCTTCTGTGATTGACTTGGATGTCGATGCACCTGCAACAACAAAAAATTTTCTAGCTCTACAAAAATCTCCTTCTCCTTCTACGGGTTGAGCCATTCCTTCTACTCATAAGCCTTCTTGGTCCATGGTTCTACATCAGCCTTCATTCCCTCGTCTTCTCCAGTGGCAGCACCACTATGTGTAATTATGTTTACACTCGTATCATCATTCCACAGCTCAGCTCTAACCATTTGTATATTTTGCGTAGGTGTATGTTGTTGCTTCTCCTGCATTCTAGCAATCAAAACAAGACAATCTTCAATAACATGATCAAATTGTCTACAATACCTACAATATTGTCACGTGGGGTTCATATAGTCATGCACAAAGTGCCTAACATCTCCATAGTTGTAGCAGATCAGTTGTCCTCTTCCGCAACCTGCACCTCCACCTCTCCCTCCTCCCCTTCCTCTGGATGGATATCCACCATGCCTAGAGGGGGATGTTGATGAAGATGGGTTTTCCTGCACTCTATAGAGGTTGGCATTGTCGATCATCAAATCAAATGTGTGGCAGTGGTGCTCATCATGGCCAACAAAGAACAAAACCTACACCATTACTATTTCAGTTTTGGTACATAACTTCTTAATTGAGGGAAATGGTTTGTGTCATTCCATCTAGCCACTTGACAGTCAGTGCACCACAGTGTGGGAGTACCACTTGTTCTTGCAGCATCCTAGGTCGCAATGGATTTGGTCCTCGTGCTTGCATGTAATCTTGAATAAAGGAACATTGATCTTTTGTGTGACCGGAACCTTTACAACATATGCACCATATATCTGTGCTGACTTCCTTTCCTCTGTATCTACGCAGGTTCTGAATTTCCAAGTGCATTGCTTCTAAATGATTTTGGATTTTCAAATTTCCAAATTGGTCATTAGTTATGGGCGCGACTTCCAGCTTCATAGCAACTTCAAGAGCATCTGCTTGAGAATCAATTTTCTACTGATTCGGAGGGCCACACAGGTGGGGAAAGAGCATGGAAATGAACCATTCTTTTTGCTTCTTATAATCATAAATAAATCCTCCATCGATGATAGTGCGCTTCAGTCGCTGATCTGCTTCCCAGACAAATTCATTTGGTTCTTGTCAGATTTATTTTAGCTCTGTTACACATTGTGAGTAGGAATTTGGTTTTCTGAACTACTACTTTAAATCCTTCTTGATTTCATCGACAATAGGATCATTGTTCTAAGCCAAATATCCCATAAACCAGTCCAACGCATGACCTTCAAATTCCATAGCTAGTCGCGCCCTTTTGACAACATCAGCGTCGACATTTTGCACTGTCCATACTTCATCTGCAACAAACTATAATATCTCCAAGTGTTCATCGCCCACACCCTTAAAGTTGGGTAGCCTCATATGTGCATCCATATCACCTCCTGGTGGTGGTGGAGGTGGGGTAGGATATGACTTACCCCTGCGCAAGTTTGATTGCAGGGTAGCTGGAGGGCTACCTCTAGCGCGCGTAGCCTCACCACTTTCTGTATCACTATTAGGTGGGTTTCTAAGAGGGTTGTATACAGATCTATCTCGTCCTCGTTAAATCAAAAGTAATTTCCGCTACGCGTAGTGATTTCAACTTCGTTTGGGGTCATTCACTCAGTGTGAATGCACAGGATACCCTTTCCACATAATAACATCTTAATCAAAAAATGCAGAGAACGTATGAACTTACCTCTCAGTCCTTTGAAGAACCTCCTTTTAGCTTCAGAATATGACACAAATTGGTCTACTACAAACTCTGTTACAAACCCACCCAGAATGTTGTCAACCCAATGTTTTACAGTGCGAGTGATGGATTTATCATTTTTCTATAACTTTTGGATCAACTCAGGGATCCACTGAGTGATCTTATCATCCTTCCAGCAAACTCAACTAGTCTTAATAACCACTCCTATAATTCATGTGCAAAGGTCACAAAGAATATTTTGTGGACCTCTATGAAAATATACTTTCGTTCCCACTCTTCAGTAGGCAACTTCTTACTTATGTTCTCCTTGATGGAGAATTCACATATATTTTTCTCAAACAATTCTTCTAATTCAGTCTTCGATGGCTGCCACAACATCTAATCTCTCACAAAATGATCTCGATCCTGGAAAAAAAACCATTTTTTGGCTTGAGGGGTCCTAACCCAGGTTCAAATTTAGCATGTACCAACAAAACCCTCTTACTACTGGCCCTTTCGGCAATGACCTGCTTGCACAGGCCAAAGTCTCACCCGAAGTAGTATGGGGGGGTGCTGGAACTAGGTTTCCACACCCTGAGAGAGAATGAAATGAAGTGGGTGTCTTCAGATCTGTCTTACTACACATACTAACTTTCACACCAGAAACCCTAACCAAAAATCCTAGGTTAATTATCACAGGTTAATCCTGCGCACGCGCACAAACAGTATATTTGCAATCCCTTTACTTGTTCTAACAATGTAATATTCGTCATTTACAACAATAGATCTATGTAATTAACATTCATGTGAACAGCAAAACAGGTACACAATTGATCCAATCACAGGTAATATAAATCATAAGCATGAACATAAATCATACACAGAAACATATCACATAAACAGATTATAAATGCATTTAGTACTTAGAGTTACCCAAACAAATCTTTCTTCGTCAGATGTTCTCATAAACCATTTACAGTCCACAGAAACCCTTACAACTCTTCAGATCTACCCGCGTACATAGCCAACGAGGTCTGCACACAGCCAGCAGGAGCCTTTTAGACACAGACACTTACACAGATTCGCTTCAGAGCTCAATCATTCATAAAAAATTACATTAAAAATTACTTACCTAACTCGATCTAGACTTCTACTTATACCTTAGCTTGCGTTCATACTAAGGTCCTCAAACCATGGTTTAAGACTCCTATATTTACCCTTTAACCCACCCCAAATCCCCTTGACTCTTCATAGTGTAGTGCAGACGACTCAAAACTACACAAATTACTATTATTTAGCCCCAAAAATGCGGTCCTAAGGGACCATGATCCAACAGTATGATACCTCATTTGAAATATCTCTTCGAGGACTATATTTTTTGTCACGATTTGTTCCAAATTTTCGGAGCAATCATGCCTAAAAAACGTCGTTTAGGACCCGAAAAACTGTTAAAAATAGTAAATATGAAAAATGATGAAACTTACTAGGTGGAATAGGCAGGTGACCACCAATATCCACCTGGATCATTCCTCTCCCCTTAGGAAGCAATGGTCCCCATTGCGTGCAGATCCTCCATGAGGTGGGGAAATTTCTATTTAACCAGCTCCCTTGTGAACCTCTTTCCCTGGTGAAGTAGTTGGCCAGCTTTGATAACCCAATACAATTGGACCTTCTATTGGCGAGTGATTTTAATTTGTGTGCCCATGATCTGATCAGTTGTAGCATGTTCCATGCAGTCTGTATTTAATTCTGTCAGGGTGAGTTTTTCTGCAATGTCGGATGTGTCCAGTAATGGCCAAAAGTATGGTCGAAGGTGATCCATGTTGAACAGTGGGTGTAGGCCAAGGAATGGGGGAATGTTAATCTCAAAAGCATTGTCTCCCATGACCTTGGTGATGGTATATGGACCATATCATAGTGGGAATAGCTTGCGGTGGGGTCCAAAGAGGCACTCCTTCTGCAAATGTAACCAAACTTTGTCACCCACCTGGAAGCTGTGTGGCATCCGATGTTGATCATGTCACTGCTTGTACTTAGAATTGACTTTGTCCAATATGTAATGAACCTGCTGGAGTATGTGTTGAATGTTCTCAATGAAGTTGTTCACCTTGTTAGCTTCAGATTGGATATGGGACAAATTGGCCTGAGTAGTTTCAAATGGCATGGCTACGTCAATGGGACATAGTAGCTGGATTCCCAAGCCCACCTGAAAGGGGTTGTGGTCGATTGAGTTGTGGAGGGCCCGGTTATAGTTGTGTTATACATAATGGAGGCTCTCATCCCATGTGTGTGGATGATTTGAGTTGTACATGTGCATAATGTATATGATCATCTTGTTGACGACCTATGTTTGGCCATCGGTTTGGGGATGGAAAGTTGTGGACTTGGTGAGCTTGGTGTCCAACATTAACCGGAGGCTGAACCAAAATGTACTGATGAATGTGTTGTCTTGATCTGAGATGATATATTGTGGGATCCCAAAGTGTAACCACACTCATTCAAAGAAGTGTTTAGAAGTGGCTTCTATTGTTGTATTCTTCTTGCAGACCACCATAATGGTCATCTTCGAGAGCCTGCTGACAACCATGAAAACACAATCATTGTTATGTTTAGTAGAAGGAAGGCCCAACATGTAATCCATGGAGATGGATTCCAAAGTTCGACTAGGGGTAGGCAACGAAGTGTACAGGCCTTGCTTCTTGATGGTTGGTTTGGAAATGACGCAGGAAGTGCAAGATATTATATACTTCCAAACATCCTATCAAAGGTTCAGCCAATAAATACTTTTGCACTATTGCTACTATTTTATCAACCTCGAAATGCCCAACAACCCGACTGTAGTGCGCTTCCCAAATCATCTTGGAATGCTTTCTTGAAGGAACACAAAGGTGTCCTAGGTGACATAAAAGAGCATCCTAGAGGTGAAATTTTGGAACTTGGTTACTCTCCAAGAGCGTCTGGTATGTATGGCCGAATTCTAGATTGCTCTTGTAGAGAAGAGGCCAATCGGAAGTCTCGTGCCCACAAGAGTTAAGCATGGTGGTTAGCGCCACGATCAGTGGTCGACTGAGGAAGTTTTCAACATTATTGGTGTTTCCCTTCTTTTATTTGATGTTCAAATGAATCTGTTAAAGATATGTGGAGCACATATGATGGAAATCGTTCTTCAACTTCCCTTGTGTCTGTATGAACTATAGGAGTCAGTGCTTTGTGGGGATGACCGCTTCCTTCCCCAAAATGTAATGCTTCCATTGTCGGCAAGCCTGGACAATGGAATACATATCTTTTTCATAAGTGGGATACTTCGGGACTGTGTCAGACATATTCTCACTGTGATATGCCACTGGATGCCCCTATTGAGTAAGAACTGCCCCAATAGCATATTCAGAGGAATATGGCTCGATCTCAAATGGTTGTTTCAAGTCTGGTAATGTGAGCACTGGGGCATAGCAGAGGAAATTTTTCAACTCTACGAATACCTTCTATTGAGATTCAGACCAAAATAATTTTGCTTTCGCTCCTCCCTTGGTGACTTGGCTCAAGGGCCAAGTGATATGAGAGAATCCCAACACGAACTTGTGGTAGAAATTAGCAAGACCCAGAAAGTTGCGAAGCTCTATTATAGTGGTTGGGGTGGAGAATTGCGAAATACTTGGATCTTGGTTGGATCCACATGCACCCCCCCCCCCCCCCCATCAATATTGTATCCCAGATACTACACCTGGGTCATGCCAAAAGCGCACTTCTCCAAACTGGCACACAAGTTGTGTTGCCATAGTGTTTGGAGGACCTATCGGATGTGATGGAGGTTCTCTTTCCAATTTTGGCTAAAGATTAGGATTTCATCCAAGTAAACTACTAAAAATGAGTTGGTGAATGGTCACAATAAATCTTCCATCATCCTCATGAAGGTTGGAGGAGCATTCGTCAACCCGAAAGGCATGACCAGTCATTCAAACAGGACCTCCCTGGCTTTGAAGACAATCTTCCACACATCAGAGGGTTCGATTGGTACCTAATGATACCCGGGCTTCAAGTCGATCTTGCTGAAATATTTTTCCCCCTTGATTTGGTCTAGAAGGTCATCAATTTGTGGGATCGAGTACCTATTCTAGACAGTGATCTTGTTCAATGCTCGATATTCAATACAGGGTCTCCAAGTCCCATCCTTCTTCTACACCAAGACAATCGGGCTTCCAAAGGGTGATGACCTTAGTCGGATGTGCCCTTTCTGCAACAACTCATGAATCTGCCACTTGATTTCATCATTCTCCAAAACAGAGTGTCGATAGATTGGTCCCTTGGGAAGCGACGCACCTAGGGTCAGATCGATGGTGTGCTTGACCTAACAGTGCAAAGGCACCCTTGTGGTTGAGGTGAAGATGTCCCCGTACTCCTCCACAACCTTGTCCATTTGTTGTTTTCATGTGGAGGAGAACTTTCTAGAGGTCGTGGCCATAGTCTTCTTCTTTCCTTGAGGTCAGATCATCAGGAAAACAATTTTCCCGATTTTGGAAATGAGCTTACTGCATTTTTTTGCAGTAACCAAAGAGATGGCGGTAGGTGGTGCTACCTCTCGTATCCTGTATGACTTATTGCCCAAAATAATAATAACAGCGTGAGCTTGGGACTCATACACAGCATGTCGCTTACATAAGTATGGTTGACCTAATAATACATCACAAACATCAAGAGGGGCAACGTCACATAATAACTCATCCGTGAAGGGCTTGATGTTGTAGGGAAGTCGACATTGCTAGCTGACGCAGAGATCTTGTCCTTAGTGAAGCCACCAGATGGTGTATGACTGTGGGTGTGTTGTGGTCGGCAAGCCCAGCCACTTCATGACATCTTCTGAAATGAGGTTTTGTTGGCTCCCACTATCGATAATGAGTTGTAGTGGGGAACCCTTTACCCACATCTGGGAATGAAAGAGGTGTTCCTCCTCCACTGGATCTTCCGGCTCCTCCTTCTAGATCTTCGTGGTGGCAACGGTGGCATTGGGATCCGCATCTATAATTTTCTTCCCTTTGTCACTCCCTTATAAAGTTCTTAATTAGAGCCGATGCATGCCTCTGATTCAGAAGCCTTCAGCTCGACCACCAATGACTTCTTAGCCCAACACTCACTTGTGTTGTTAGTGGAGCTCTTATGGAACTTACAGCACTTTCCCATGTCCTTCTTTGGCTTCGTAGTGTTGTTCTTTGCTTGCGGATTTGGTGGGTTATCCTGGATCACCCCACCTTAGCTTTTTCCTTTGTTTTGTGGTTTGGGGGCACCTTTCCCTTGCTTCTGATTCTTAGATCCAAAGTCTCTCTTCTTCTGTTTGAACTTATACTCAATCTTGGTAGCATACCGGTATGTTGCACCAAGCGAGGATATGTCGAGGAAATCCATTTCCTCCTGAATATATATATGCAGAAAACTACAGTAATTCAGCACCAAATGTTTATCTGAATCTTTGATACCCAATTTTCTGCGCAGGGTATGGAACATATTCGTCATCTCATACACATCTTGATCCCTTTTTTGCTGCAACATAGTCCATTGTATGTACTTGTCCTCATAGCTCCCCACGGGATAGTATTGTTCCTTGATGGCATCTCAAAAATAATTCCAAGTGGGTGTGCTCAAAAAAAAAGAGGGTTCTCTCTCATCCTTTTTCTCACAGTAGGTTTCCCACCAATCCTTGACATGGGGGGCGACTTTTAGGAGTGAAAAAGTAATATTTTCCCAGTTAGAAAAGTCATGATCCGAGAAATACCCTTCTAATAGATTCAACCATCTATCTACGACATCTGCATCTATTTGGCCCTCAAATATGGGAATTTAAAAGTTTACCTGTACCTTAAAAGGAGTTGCGCCTCCAGAGTGGCTGCTGGATATAGATGTGTCGTTGGTGGGCTTTCGTTGAAAAATCTGGGCTAAGTTATCCATCATCACGTTCCTTTGTTTCTCGAGGGCCTCCTCGAGCAATATTTTGATAGGATATCCTACTCCCTCATATTTATTTTCATCCCCCATGGGCGGTCGTTGGGGTTTGTGAGGCTAATCTTTCAAAGGTTCAACCAGATGGAGCCCTAACTCCTTATACCTCGACCTCGTTGGGGACATGCAAAGAAGGATCGAGAAATAACAGACCGCTCTGATACCACTGATCCAGACTTATGCAGGAACGCAATAAAATACATAAATACACATAAACACGGGGATGCATTAGAAATCAGACTTCATTTCATTAATATCACATAACTGAAATATACTTACAAACATAATAGAAATAAACTAGCTAGGGCGCTCGTAGCTTATCTCTAAGAAGAGGTGTGGCGGCTACATGCCTCTGAACTGTGTGACAATGAGGCTCAAGGGACTTTTTATTATTGAACAATCAGAGAAAAACCTAAACAACCAAAACCCTAACCGGAGGAGATGTAACACCAAGATTTTATGGGCCCCATTGGGGTTAGTTAGGCAGACAGCTTCTTGTGGTCGTAACTTGGTCATATTATCTCCATTTGGTGTGTATGATACCTCGTTGGAAATATCTCTCTGAGGAATACAACAAAAATCATGATTTTTTCAAATTACTGGAGCAATCATTCCCAAAAACTCCATTTAGGGCCTCAAAATGGCTCCGAAATTTCAGGACCCGAAAAACTGCTAAAAATAGTAATTAAGAAATGAACTGACTAGATGGAATAGGTGGGTGGCCACCAATATCCACGTGGATCACTTTTTTGATCAAATAAAAAGTGGATTTTAAACCCACAACATACTTTGATTTCATTTCTATTCTAGTTGCTCTGTGGAAGAAGATATGATTTCACTTTATACACCCTTCCACTTTTGGTTGTTTTGTTTGTAAAAGACATATTTTTGAAAAAAATAAATAACACAAATCCATCTTAACCCAGAATATTCCAAGCACCAAGAAAATTAACTCTTTGTTTCCATTGATCCCTCTAATGGCAATCTAAGGTTTAGATGGATCTATGCTGGTGAGAGAGGTAGAAGGGAGGCATACAACACTTTTCTATGTCACTGAACATTTAAAGAATATAATGTATCCTTCTTGTCTCTCTACACATATTCTTCCCATATGTATGCACATTTTGTTTAGGCAATGGCCTGAATTTAAAGGAAAACAAATTTTGAAGTGATGGGAAATGAAGGAGAGAAGAAACCAATCAAGTATCATACCATTCTAACTAACTGAATCCAAGAATGGTTGGAATGTACTTACAAGATAGGTTGATAATTATAGATAAGTATGAACCTTTGGGTTTAAATAACTAAGGAACACATATCTCAAATAGTCGAGGAATGGGCATGGAAGAGGACAAGACCCAAGACCTAGGGAAATGCTCATAGGTGGGATCATATGAACAGATAAATCAAAAAATTGGTGTCAATCAGCAACAGAAAGAGGAAAGTCATGAAAAGAAGGAAGAAATAGCGAGAAAAGAAAACACATCAAAGGAGAATTTCTAATTAATTCAGGGTCTCATACTCCAATTAATGAAATATTTAGTGCAATCTCTTAGTGACACGGCTACAATTATTTATTTTAATGTATGTTTTAAATACTTTTGATGATATCCCATACTACTGAAATGGGCAGAGAAAACCTGAAAATATATTGAGCCCATTTCCATATTTTATATGGAAAACTAAGCTTTGCTTAAGTTTTATTATTAATAACAAATTTAGTACCTTTCAGTTAACAAAATCAAAAAACATAGACTGACCATATACAATAGACCAGTGAGTGCAATGATTCCATGGATCGCATAAATTACAATTTACAACATTAAACTACACTAGTACTTGGTTGAAAACACCCAAAAATGCCTACACGATGAGGATTGGAGGAAGTTCAAAATTCAATAATAGTTAAAGAATATTTCACTCGATTCAATGTAAAGCTTCAATATTGATGATTGAAGTCATCTCAATGCATCCCCATAAGAAATGTATTCATTACAGGGTAACAATATGAACATCTTGTTTTCGTCTTTGTATTTAAAACTTAATTCCCATCCATCTAAAAGTATTTAAGGTGCATAACATTTTTTGTTTCTTAAAACCTCCCATAATTATTGTACCGAAGATTTTTTTCATGGACTAAGAGTGAAATTGTAGCACTAACCTATTATCCCGATTGAACGATGCATTAAGCAGCTGACTAGAGGCCGACTAGTTTGCCATGATTACAAACAACATCAATAAAAATTACGGAACCCTAATTAAATGAATTCTTCAATTTGAGGAAAGTTTTCGATCAAATTGAACCTACATAATCTGGCCAGAAAGAATATATCTGACCAGACGAAATCACTACATTTTGATTTTCTCAAAATACTTTGTTTTGGAAAGATGGGTTGTGTGCTTAGAGGTAAACAACGTTTACATGAAATAATTTTTTAGTTAGTTTTTTAATGACGATAGATTGAATGTTCAAGGAATGTCATGTAAATGGATCAAAATTATTATGGACAATTTATATTTTTGTTATATTAAAAATAAAAAAAATTGAGTGGATTGAAATTAAGAGATAAAATAGTTTTTTCTTGGATAATTGGGATATAAATTCCATCAATGTTTTAGAAGATTTTCTTCTGAGATCACTCTCTCGCAAGTCTTGGAGCTGCGAGTTTAACTGGATGGGTTACATTTCCCACGTTACTGACACCGGGAAAACCCAATATGTCTGACACTACATCACAATCACATGGAGAGGCATCGTGCAGAGTCTCCAATGGATGGACGATTTCGACCTCGAAAATTTCTCGCTCTCAACCCTTCTCCCCGACAAAACAAGCCTCAACGAAGAGACCAACAAAATGGTTAGTAACGATGTGAGAGTGCAAAGGGGTTGGTTCGCTATCTACACCTCCAATGATCACCAACAACCAGGGGAGTTCTTCTCAAAGGGGGAGTTCTTCTCAAAAGGGAATGCCTTACGACGTAATAAAATTATGGGAAATTGTAAGATCAAATTTTGTAATAAAAATAAAAATGAAGATGCCTAGAATGAAAGTCCTAATAATTTGAGGAGCATATAAAATATTTTATAAATATTAAATAAAATCCACCTTATTTAAATTTGTATAGGGACAAGAAACAATGGTGTTTTATGAATTTAAAATCTTATTTATAAAGAAATTGATTAAATTATTATTTTAGTTGGAAAAGGTTTAATTTAAGCACAAATCCTTTGGAATATTTTGAATGTTGAAAATTAGTTTTTTAATTAGCGTAGCCATATAAATTAGTGGTTGATAAAAATTGATAGACATCAATCTATAATAAACATGATAACACTTACATGTCACATTACTAAAAATAAAAATAAAAAATACTTATCAAATTATAACTTTATTTTAAATTCTTACAATTGAGACTTTTAATTTATAAATATGTTTTGTTACAATACAATGGTCAATACCATGAATAACATATGCTAAAAAGTCCATAACTCACTTCATATGACACTTGTTAGTATGAGATTTTTTAAAATTAATCTATTCAATTAAAAGCTAAAAAGAGGCATAACTATCTTGAAGATAAATATCAATCTTCTATTTGTACATACAATTATAATTAATCAATTACCACCAAACTAGTGATTTATTAACATTAGGAATTTGGCTACTGTAATCCATAAAAAAATTCTTACATGTGATTTTCACCAAAAAAATCTTATACACGATTTATTAACAATTAGAAATTAAATTAAAATTCTAAAAACACTATTATTAGTAAACTAAAATTTTCTTATAATAATAATGTATATATGGAAAATTTATATAAATATTTTACCATGTGGAAAAAATAGATAAAATTACCTATTTCCAAAGAAGTGAACAAAAATACTTATAATAATATATATGGAAAAACTATATAAAAATTCTACCATGTGAAAAAGTAGATAAAAATTAAAATTAACCATTAAATTAAAATTCTATAAATTAAAAATTTAAAACATTATTAATAAACAAAAATTAATATATAGAAAATTTATATAAAGATTATAGATAAAGTTACCTATTTCGAAAAAGTTAAAAAAAAAATACTAGTCAACGAAGATCAAGAATTAGAAACATGTTCAAAGAAAGGCGTTTATGTAGCTAACCTGATATTATTACCTTTGTTTTGGTATATGGACTCTGGTCTTACCTTTTAATTCTTTTTCCATGTTTAACTTGTGTAATAGCTACATTTTATGGATAGCGCTTCAATTCTTTATTGCCCGGTTCAGTTGTATTAGTGTCTGGTCTCTCTTTTTATCTCATGTCTTTCTCATGGAGCCCAACTTGGGTGATGGAACCTCTCTGTGATCTCAGTCTCGAATCTTGTCTAGGAATCTGACTGATGTTGTTGTTTGGATGGTAGCTTCAGCAGATTCCTTGTCAGGTTACTTTAAAAGGGTTAAAAGAGGAAGAAAGCCCACTGGAGGCAAAGACAAATAGCCTACTTCTAAGCAGCATCAGAAAAGAGGAAGAAAGTCTGTGCAGCAACATCTGGAACCGCTAGTTCAAACATTTACATTAGAAATCCAAAATTCGGTACGCTCCAGCATTTATGGTTGGGAAACAGAGGTTTTAAACAACTTGGACAGGGAAGATGAAATGGCTTTGGAGGACATGCAGAATGTGGTCAATGACCCAGGGTACACACGGGGTAGAATTTCTTTGTTTCAACAATCAGTTAGAACTTACTAGTTAATTAAATGTCTGTTAGCTAAGGTTGTCATGTTGATAGCAGAAACTAAGCTGAAATCAACTTTGTCAGATATTAACAGGAACATCCAGGAAATCAAATTTCGACAATTGCATCAGTATGCGAGGCTCGAAAGGTTGGAGAAGGAAATAAAGTCTATGCAGCAGGTTACAGTTGAATTACCAGGGTCCAGTGCCAAAGAACCCGCACCAGTGGAATCTGAGGAAGATTAAGGGTTTTATGATCAAATGTCTTACTTTATTTTTTAGCGGCTAGTACTTTTTTCTGTATATGTTGTTATCTCCAGACTTAGATATTAAGTATCGTCAGATATGGTATAGATTGTTAAGGCTTTTTATGTTTTGGTTGACATACTCTGAACTTCGATGACCGAAATACCTGGTTTCCTGTGAGCAAGTTGAAGTCTAGTTTTGTATATTTTTTTTGCCCGACACTTATTAATAGAAAATGAAAGGAACTACCTAAGCTTAAAAAAAAAAAAGATATTATAATTGTTACAATCAAGAAACAAATAAATGTTCAAAGAAAAGGCTTCCTCGTGGCGTTCATGTCCCTAAGATAATATCATAATAGTTGAAGGTTCATCCTCATTTTATTTCTGATTGAAGTAGGATCCAATGGTCAACATTTTTTCAAGGTTCTAATCCTCTATTTAACTCTAAAAACCAGTACAAAATAGTAACCAAGAGAGTTTTAAAGTCTAATATTCCATTTAACACTAAAAACCAGTACAAAGTAGCAACCAAGAGAGTTTAAAAGTCTAATACTCCATTTAACGCTAAAAACCAGTAGGCAACCAAGGAAGTTCTTTCAAAAGAGAAACGTTAATAAAACAAAATTCTCAATAAAAATATAAATTAAAAATTTACTATAACTGTATTAATATTTATAAAAATTAAAATTAAAATATTATTTTCATTTAAGTTAATATATAATTTTAACTATTTATATATATATATATATATATATATATATATATATATATATATATATATATATAAAATTGATTTTACAAACTATATTTGATAATTTGCGATTCTATATCTATTAAAAATTTAATTAACATTTTTTATTAAAAAAATTTGAAATATAAAAATAAGTTTTATTTTTAAAATTTCAAGAAAAAATATAAAAGAATTCATTGTTTTGGTATCATGTACTTAAATATATTAATATAATTAAAAGTTAGTAAAAATAAAATACAAAGAAAGCCAACCACATACGAAAGTCAACCACATTATATTTATCTTATTAATACATGATATTGATTAATATTGACTAATTTAATAACTTTCAATACAGATATTTTAGCATTGCATGTACTATACAAAAATTCAAATAGCCATAAAATAATGATTATCAAAATCTAACCTTAAATTATGTAGAAATTTTAAAAATATGAAAATAAATATTAATTCAATTTTCAAAAAATTTATATATACCTTAAAATATTGATTTAACATTTAAATACTTTTGAAATAATATTCTCTGTATCTTTTATTTGAAGACACAAGATTTGTATATTTTTTAATGGATTTCACGTTTCCTACTTATTCTCCAACTTGACTTGAGAAAACTTTATTTATGGTATATTGAAAATATGTGGGTACAAGTAAGTGTGAAGGTTCAAAACTAAAGATCAATTCTGAGCACACAAAGCAAGAAAACCAAGCAACACCCATCTTATCGAACTTTAAAACATATACACATTTATCGAACTTTGAAGTAACTTCTCTCACAGAGAGTTTTAACAACCCGGCTGACGTAGTGTCTTTAAAAGACACTGACCTAGTTGGGTTGACAGCACTCGCCACTCCCAGCAAGATAGGAATTTTAAATGCACCCGTTAAAGAAACTCTAATGCTCATTTTCATTGCTTTAACATATAATGTTGATCACCAAATTACCCTGTAATACGCGTTATATGGGAGAGAGACTGTTTAATTTTGAAATTCCAACCTTACTGTTCAGTTAGGGTTTTTATAAAAACTGGAATTTCAAATTTATCTTGCTTGTCCAATGAAAATTTGATAATAATTATCTGTTGAGAGTGCAAGGTTCGGTGATCCATAACATTTTAATATAAATCTTCCCGGAAATCACATAAGAGTTTTAGGAACCTCATAAGAGTTTTAGGAACCTAAAACTCTTATGTGATTTCCCAAAAAATTTATATTAATAATTATCTGTGTTTTTAGTATCAGTATTTTTATATTTTATATAGGTTGGTGAGTATGAAATAAACTTTCAGATAATTATATTTAGAAAAATAATCTTTCAAGTATAATTGCTCACTAATTTAAAACAATGTCTAAATAGAAAACCAGACTACTCCAATCTTTCTCAATAATTTTTTGTGTAACAGCATTTCCAACCCATCAACCAGAAATAATTTCTCTAATATAAAACATTCATTAAATATTTAAATTTAAATCACTCATTTGTGATTGCTATACATAAGGGATTAGTGCAGAGCTCAACTTTGGAATCCACTTTCGCGTGGTTAAATATACAAATAAAGTGTTGTCCCTATGCTTAAATAGATGATCGTACACTATAAATGACTTGGAAGAATCTATGTACTTCCATATAAATGAGTCACAAGCGAATGTGAATAATATTCCAGGTACTAATGGATGATTTCTTAAGATAAGATAAATAGGAAAATGATAATGCTTTATTTTATTTTTATTTTTAAAGTTTAAGAAATATATAAATCTTTATATGTTATTTTGAATTAGTCTAGATTTATCTTAATTTTAAATTTATGAATAGTTGATAAGGGTCAAATCTCTCCACGTGTAAAGCTCTTTATTTAGTGTAAAACTTGAGGAAAAGTTTGCACCTCTAGAGATTTGATCCCAAGTAAATCTATAGAACATATGATTAAAAATATCAATAATATCTAATATTAATATAACCATTTTAATATGCTAAATATGTGTGACATTTAACCAGTCATTTTAATTTTAAATTTGCTTAGTTACCTCACTTTGTTGAGATGATAAATATTTTTAATAGCTTTAATGATGAAAAATGATGAAATAAAAATTTTGAATGGAATGTGACAATGCAATAGTGTTGAAAGATAGAAAATGTGAATAATAAGAATGTAGTCAATTACAAATAGTCTTCATTGCAATCAATCTCAAACTATTTGCTTCTACTATTCTTATTGTCACCCTTGTTAGTTTTGTCATATTTTCATATATATTATATGAAAATGACATTAGAAATCGTAAACCATTTAAATATTTAGCTCTAGTTCTTGTAGTAAATTAAATATCATACCTTGTCTCTTTTTCTCTCCAATATTTATAGGTTGAATTACTATAACACAAAAATCAATGTACATTGTGAATATTTTTTTGTGCTCACTGAACCAATGCACACTATTAATCCAATCACTTAAATTTAATATATCATCATATATCCAATTGCATCAAATCAGAAATCAACATATACACTGAAATCAATGCACCTAATGCAATAAATCAAATCAAATTAGAAAACAAAATCTACACTAAAATCAATGCATCTAATGCAAGTAATCAAATAGGATTAGAAATAACCATCTACACGGAAATCAATGCATTTAGTGAAAGAAATAAAATAGGATCATAAATCATCTACATTGAAATCATTGCATCTTATTGCAAGCAATCAAATATAATTAGAAATCAACACCTACATTGAAATTAATGCATCTAGTGCAAGAAATAAAATAGGATTAGAAATTACCATCTACACTGAAATCAATGCATATAGTGCAAGCAATAAAATATGATTAGAAACCATCTACATTGAAATCGATGCATCTAGTGCAAGTAATCAAATATCATTTGAAATCACCATCTACACTAAAATCAAAGCCTCTAGTGCAAGAAATTAAATAGGATTATAAATGACCATCTACACTGAAATCAATGCATCTAGTGCAAGAAATCTTCTTCCCTCTCTCTGCCCTCCATCTATATCTATATCTCACTCCATCTCTATTTCTTTGTCTCTTTATCTCCCCCCCCCCAAACAAGCAAGCTCTCTCACTCCATATCTATCAATCTCTCTATCCCTCCCTCCCTGTCTCCATCTCTCTCTTCTTCCTCTTCCTCTTCACCTTCCATCTATACCTCTATCTCTCTCTATATATTTATACCACCCCCAAAACATATACTCTTTTTCTCCAACCTATCTATCTAACACTCCCTCCTCTCCATCTCCCTCTCTCTCTATCTTCCTCTTCTCTCGCTCTCACCCGCTTATATCTCTCTTCTCTCATCCTATCCTCACTCTCTCTTTCTCCATATTCTCTCTCTCTCTCTCTCTCTCTCTCTCTCTCTCTCTCTCTCTTTTCCATCATCCTATCCTCACTCCCTCTTTCTCCATATTCCATATCTCTCTCTCTCTCTCTCTCTCTCTCTCTCTCCACCTTTCTCTATCTATGCCTTTTTTCTTACCTTCCTCTCTTTCCCCCTCCATCTCCATCTCCATCTCCATCTATATTCCCTCATCACTCTCTTCCTCTCTCTCAATTCCTCTCTCTCATGCTTCCCTTCTCTCTCTCTCTCTCTCTCTCTCTCTCTCTCTCTCTCTCTTCCCTCCAATCCTCTCTCTTCCCCCATCAATCTCTCTCTCTCCAACTATGTTACAATATCCCTCCCTTTCTCCTTCTCTCTCCTCTCTCCTTCTCTCCCCCTTGTCTCCATCTCTCCTTCTATGTCTCTTTAGCTCACCCCTAAACATACACACACACTCTACATCTCTCTGTTGTCACTCCCTCTCTCTCCACTTCTCACACTCTATGTCTTTCTTCTTCCCTCCCTCTCTCCCCCTCCAACTCCATATCTTTATCCATCCCTCTCCCATCCTCTCTCTCATCCTTCCTCTCTCTCCCTTTCTCTCATGCCTCTCTCTCTCTCTCTCTCTCTCTCTCTCAATCCTCTCACTATATCCATCCCTCCCTCCTTTCATCTCTCCCACCTCCATCTTTATATCTCTCTCTCCCTCTCTTACCCCTTTCTACCTCTCTCACTCCTCCCTCCCTCTCTCTTCATTCCTCCTCTCCTTTCTCCATCACTTTATCTCCATCTCTCCCTTGTCACTCCCCTATTTCTCCACCTCTATCATTCTATGTCTTTGTTCTTTCCTCCCATATATATTAGAGTTAATAGATATATCATGATATATCAATATTATAATATAACAAAGATAATATTGTATTAATCCAAAGTTATTAAATTTAATAATATTAATATTATAATAAATTAATATGAATATCATATTTAATAATAATAATATTAATATTAATATCTGTGTTAATAATGTTTTTTTGAATGGTATTAATAATATTTTTTCCCATGGTATTTGGCCCATAGACTTGTTATATAATTAGATGTTTATTTCTAATCACATTTGATATATTTCTATTTATTTACCATACCTCTTTATACCTCTTTTATAAATATGGTATTTGGCCCTTAGCCTTCACCTAAATAAAACCTATTTTTTTTAGTGTTTGTAAATATAAAGAGGTTTATGGAATAAATATAAAAAGAAGTTTTATTTATTTACCATACCTTCAAGAAAAAATCAAATTATTATTTTTTTTGACATATTTAAAATAATTTTTTAAATTTATTTAATTTTAAAAGTAAATTTGACGCAACTTACATTACGCATTTGAGAAATCTTTTTAAACTTACATATTTGTGAAATTTTTTCTTCACCCATAATTTTATTTTTCTTCACTTATATGACAATTTGTTTTGAGGGCAGAGCTTTATAAAGTTTAATTTTTATGGTTTAGGTTTGAATTTGTTGGTTTTCATATAAGTATGGTTTAGGGCCTTTCTGAACCCAAAATCAACACAACTGTTAGGGCCATACCAGCGCTACTTTCGGGTGACTTACACAGATTTGAATTCATAGCAGATTTTAGGTTCAGAAAGGCGATGACCTCCCTTTTAGCGGTTCTGGACATGGAATCTTCCCGTTTGTGGTGGATCTGAGTCGCAAACACAACAACTCTTCAGATCAGTGGTGGATCTGAGTTGCAGTCACAGAGATCGTACCAAATCGGTGGCATATCTGTGATTAGGTTCTGGTATGTATTGAATTTTTTGTTAGTGGAGCTTGTAATTATTCAGTTGCTTAGAATTAATTGAAGGATCAGCAATACGATCAGTCTAGTATGAATAACTTTACAGACACATATCTCAACGAGTCTAGCAAACTCGATGGGTCCAATTACACCAATTGGAAAT
The DNA here is from genome assembly GCA_034641835.2 of Pinus albicaulis. NCBI lineage: Eukaryota > Viridiplantae > Streptophyta > Pinopsida > Pinales > Pinaceae > Pinus > Pinus albicaulis. Next base: position 1,560,728,502 of record CM076570.1, on the reverse strand, counting down.
CCAGGCTACAAACACTTCTTGAGGGAGAAAATGTGTGGTCGATTGTCAACAGTGATGAGCATAAACTAAATATTGTAATAGGGACAAACACACTTATACAATACTCGGATGAAAGGGAGGAAAAAGGCAAAAGTATTTCTGAAGGTGTCTGTTAAAGACAATATTATCCCACACATCAGAGATGGAAAATTGTCCACTGATATCTGGATGACTCTCAAGAACTTATACCAGACACAAAACACAAATTGCAACTTGTCTCTCAAGGGCAAGTTGTTTTCGATGAGGATGGAGGATAATGAATCCGCTTCTAGGTTCATTGCAAGGGTTAAAGATCTGAAGGAAATTTTGGGTGACATCAGGGAGAAGACGTCTGATTTAGATCTAGTCACAATCACGTTGAACGGAATGAAGGATGAATATCAAATTTTCATCACACGCTTGGCAGCACGAGATAAAGCCCTTGCATTTGAAGAATTGACTGGAACTTTATTATAAGAAGAAGAGCAGCAGCAGAATTTGAGACCTTAGCGTGTCAATCTTGTGCTGATGGTGAAGAAAAATCCGTACAAAGGGAAACAATCATAGCGACAATGGAAAGGGGGAAGAACTTTTCAAAAGATACCATTTAGAGGTATGTCTACAAATAATTTTTCTGGCATTACATTCTTTTACTGTGGAAAAAATGGTCATCAAGCTAATTTCTACTTTAAGAGGCAGATAGATGAAGCCAGGAATACGCAGAGTAAGCACACAAGGTATTTTGTTGATAAAGATCACAGTCATGATCTTCGACTGTTTGTAGATAATTGTGCTCTTTTAGCTTTTGAGGAGGATGAGGAAAACATATGGTATTTTGACTCTGGCACATCCTTGCATATGACAGGTAAGAGAAATTTGTTTGAGTTTTTTGAAGAAACCTCTTGCGGATCTAAAATTTATCTACGAGATGACAGAGGATATGAGATCAAAGGGTACGGTGATATTCCAGTAATGTTGCATAGCGATAACATCAGACATATTAAGAATGTGATGTGTGTGCCCAGGATTAAGAAGAACTTAATCTATGTATTAATGATAAATGATCAAGACCTGCAAGTTGAATTCTTCAAGACATATTGTGTCATAAAGGACAGCAAGATGGAACCAGTTGTATCAGGAATGTGTGTGGGGAGCCTGTACATATTGAATGTCAAGAGCATGCCACACCAAGCCTTGGTTTCAACAGGATTGATAGTCAAAAATATCTGGCACTAGAGTTTCGCTCACCTTAACTTACAAGGCCTCATGATACTTCAAAGAAAAGGTATGGTCGATGGACTCCGTGCTTTTCATAGTGTTCAATTAGATTGTGATGGATGTGCATTAGGGAAAATGCATAGAGAAGAATTACCTTTGCATGTTGATAGGAAGGAAAGAGATATTCTAGAGCTGGTGCATACGGACATATGAGGACCTATGCAGACTAGGTCGCTAGGTGGTGCATAATACTTCTTATTGTTTACTGACGACTGCACTATATTCACTTGGATATATTTTTTAAGTAAAAAGAGTCAGAATTCTCAATGTTTTAAAGAATTTAAGACTCTGGTGGAGAAGCAGAAAGGGAAATTAATTAAAATTCTCTGCTCCGATCAAGGAGGAGAATACAGGTTGGGTGAGTTCATGAATTTTTGCAGATATCATGGGATTGTTCAACAGTTCATAGTGCCACACACTCTGCAGCAAAATGGAGTTGCAGAATGAAAGAACAGAACCCTAGTGGAGTGCGCACGAAGTATGCTTTAAGGTAAGGGTCTATCAAATGGTTTTTGGGCTGAAGCTATCAACACTGTTGTTTATTTAAAGAATAGGAGTCCTACTAAATATATTAATTTTAAGACTTCGTTTGAAGCACTTTATGGATTTAAACTAGCAGTGAGTCATCTAAGATTTTTTAGGTCAAAGCCTTTGCTCACATACCTAAAGAGGATATAAAGAAGTTAGATCCTAAGGCCATGAAGTGTATCTTTGTAGGATATTGAAATTAGTTTAAAGCCTACAATTTGTTTAATCCCGTGACTCATAAAATATTTGCAAGTCAAGATGTTACATTTCATGAGCAGGTTGAGGAAGGAAAGGAAGACAGCCATAAAGAATGGCACATTCCATTATTTTTGGAAGAAATCAGTGAGGATAATCAACATCAGGAGCAGAAAGATGAAGAAACAGGTGATGTAGTCAACAAGGGAAGCCCGCACAAGTCTGAAGTAGAAAGATTTGAGGTGAGTCCTCTACTGAGAAGATTAGGTAGGCAGACTCAATTACCAACCATATGGAAAGACTATGCTTTAATGTCAAACATTCTAAATATTATAGCGCCCGCAAATTATAAAGAAGCAAGTCAATATGATGAATGGAAGGCTGCAATGAATAAAGAAATAGAATCAATTATTAGAAACCATACTTGGTATCTAGTAGAACTTCCTGAAGGAAAAACACCCATAGGTTGTAAGTGCATTTAAAAACCTAAAGTTAATGCAGAAGGGAATATAGAAAAGTTTAAAGCTAGACTGGTAGCAAAGGGTTATTCACAGCAGGAGGGAATAGACTTTGAAGAAACCTTTGCCCCTTTAGCCAAACTTAATATCATTAGAATGTTAATTTCATTAGCAAAAAAATATCAATGGAAGCTACACCAACTAGATGTTAAGTTTGCATTTTTTAATGGTGATTTAAAAGAAGAGATTTATTTATTCCAACCTGAAGGGTTCGTCAAAGAAGGGCAGGGACATCTAGTGTGTAGGTTGAAAAAGGCACTATATGGTTTAAAACAAGCACCCAGGTCATGGTATGAGAAGATTGATTTATTCTTCTTACAACATGGTTTCCGTAGGATCGTGAATGATCCAAATATGTATACCATGTATAATAAACATAGGAAGGTTATTTTGATTTATTTGTATGTGGATGATATGATTATAACAGGTAATGCAGATGCTTTGATCAAAGAAATAAAATTACTGATGTCGCAAGTTTTTGAAATTAAAGATCTTGGAAGTCTACATTATTGCTTGGGTCTGGAGGTAAGGAGAGACTCTGGATAGACTTTTCTTACTCAAGGGAAGTATGTCAGAAGTCTGTGTTGGGCCTCTAATTTGTATTATTATTATCACTCCTTAACATTCATTTCATCCATTTCTAATGTTCTTTTATCACATTATTTATCATAATTTATTATATAATTTCATTTCATAATTATTTATGCTCTTTTAAATAAATAATACTTGTTCTCCTTTATTTTAATAAATTAATTATTATTATGCATTATTTTGCCAATGATGGTTTATTAATGAATTTGTTATAACATCACTCACTATTTTAGCCTCTAAGATCTCTTCGAGATTGCAGATTTGATCTTCAGCTGATAATTAAATATTTCAACTCAGAAATTCACTGGAATAACAAGAGACAGTTTTTCATTGAACGTTTTGGGAAAACGGAGAAGAATATTTAAAATCCGAAACATGGGTTTTGTGCAAAACGGACCAAATTAGTTTTAATGAGCTATTTTCCAAAATTTGGTCTTGATTGAGAGAAATGCAGGTTTCTTCGAATGACAGATTTGTAGATTTTCTGTTGTGGTCGTTTTCCAAAATTGCCCCAATTTTAATTGCCAGATTCGACTTGTGCCAGTTGAATCATGATGGAAAGATCTTTTAGATATCATCTTTCTTATTAAGATTTTGTAATTATTCTATTTCCCTTTGTTGTTTGTATATTTAAAAGGGCACAAATCAGAGAGAAGGGGGAGATAGAACGCATAGGAGAAGGCATAGAGGGTTAAGAAAGAAGAGACAGATTTGTAACAAAAGCATGTTCGATTAATTGAATGCATAGTGTTTTGATGTTCCATTTTCAAGCCGTGAGTTTGTCGCAACCTTGATCAGAGAGTTAGGCCCACTCTCTGATCAGGTGTTGCGTATTTCCTGTGTGTTGTTATTTCTATTTCCCATTTTGCATATTTCGTAATTGTTGTGATAGTAGATGTATTTGTTGATACTCTTATTGTTGTGAATGCATTGTAAGTTTTACGATTTATTTCTGCCATTTCTTTATTTGTTGTTACAATTATTGTTGCTTTGTTTAAATTATCGAATCCACGATTGATATCAAAATTGTGCTGTTGTATCTGCACATACTGTGCGCATTAGCCTTGCAATAACCAAACGCATCCGGATTGATAATTAATGTGGGAAAGGGTTTGAATATTCATTCACACTATTGTTACTCCAGATGTTGTTACTCGCACTGTTGTTACTTATACTGCTGTTACTCCGGATGCTGTTACTCGCACTGCTATTACTCTGGATGTTGTTACTCTGGATGCGATTACTCTGGATGTTGTTACTCCGAATGTTGTTACTCGCACTGCTGTTACTCAGGATGTTGTTACTCCAAATGTTGTTACTCGCACTGCTGTTACTCAGGATGTTGTTACTCCAAATGTTGTTACTCGCACTGCTGTTACTCAGGATGTTGTTACTCACACTACTGTTACTATGGATGTTGTTACTCACACTACTATTACTCCGGATGCTGTTACTCGCACTATTGTTACTCCGGATGCTATTACTCACACTGTTGTTACTCGTACTACTGTTACTTCGGATGTTGTTACTCGCACTATTGTTATTCCGGATGCTATTACTCGCACTGCTGTTACTCACACTATTGTTACTCTGGATGATGTTACTCTGGATGTTGTTACTCGTACTATTGTTACTCCAGATGTTGTTACTCGCACTATTGTTACTCCGGATGCTGTTACTCGCACTCCTGTTACTCCGAATGCTATTACTCGCACTGTTGTTACTCTGGATGTTGTTACTCACATTGTTATTACTCTGAATGTTGTTACTCGCACTGCTGTTACTCTGGATGTTGTTACTCGCACTGTTGTTACTTTGAATGTTGTTACTCCAGATGCTGTTACTCGCTCTGCTATTACTCTAGATGTTGTTACTCGCATTGTTGTTACTCATATTTTTGTTACTCCGGATGTTGTTACTCGCACTGCTATTACTCCAGATATTGTTACTCACACTGTTGTTACTCTGAATGTTGTTACTGACACTGTTGTTACTCTGGATGCTGTTAATTGCACTGTTGTTACTCTGGATGTTGTTACTCCATAGGTGCTGTGAATCGATCACTGCTTTACTCCGTCAGTGTTGTGAATCCGTCACTGTTGTTACTCCGTCGATGTTGTGAATCTGTCACTGTTGTTACTCCGGAAATTTTTTCTAAGTGTTGGATGTTGTTACTTCTTCTAAAATTTTCTAAGTGTCTTATGTTGTTGCTCCTCTGATGTTGTTACTCCTCCAGTGATGTTGCTCCATGGTGATATTTTTCTAAGTACTTGGTGTTGTTACTCCTCCAGTGTTTTTACTTTGCCAAGGTATGTCGCCAGGTACATCCTCGACCGACTCTGTGGATTTATTTGGTATTTTACTTATGAAATTATCAACTATGACTGATGACAAACATACTTTATTTGGGGGGAGGTCTTGTATTTAAAGGATGACTATTATGGTAAGTTTTGTCAAGAATGATTCACTCTTAATTCTTCATTATTTTGTAAAGTGACTAATCCTCCCTCATGTCACCTTCCTAACATCATTCTCTTTCCCCTTTCCCTACTATTACCTAATTCATGGTTATTGTTACCTTAGTCACAACTATTTTTGTTGGCCAATTTTCACGTTGAATTCAACATAAGTAGGTATTTCTGATTTGTTTTTCTCTTCGGTGAATGGGAAATACTTTTAATGGTTTAGGCCCTCTTTGACATAATGATTGGGTAGTCAATTTATCTTTGTTTATTTATAAAAATAATCTTATTTTTAAGGAATAATTATGCAAAGATGAGTTCATCATGTCAAATTTCAACTTTTCTAATTGGTCAAATCCCTAATATTGTAAAATTTATGGCGATGACCACATAATTTTATTTAAATCTTTCTGCCATTATCTAATGAATTGTTCCTCAACCCCAATCTCAACAATGAAAAATATATTTATCAACAGTCATTTTAAGGTCATTATTTTTTGAGAAGAAAAACTATCAAAGTTGAAAATAGTTACTATGCAACTTTTTACACCATCCCTAGCCCTTAAGGAGCTGACCTGCCACCCCATCTATTAAGTAATCTGTTATTGATTAACAAAAACTATAGTTGAATTTTAAACATAAATGGTCAGCTGGAGGATAGGAGGTCTCATCACGAGCCGACCTACCATGATCATAGGTCCTAATAAAGTGACATTACCATTGTTGGTCAACAAGCCACGGTAATGGCCTTCAGTCATAAGACTGAAGGACAAGAGGTCTCATCACGAGCCGAATTTTTCACTTTTGTTAGCTCCCATGAATGGCATTGTTATTAACTGGTTACCATGCCAGAATAATGATCTTCAGTTGACATCTAAGTAAATTGAAAAGGATTTTTGCAACTATGTACTTATTTCTAATAGATGGGACATTGGCATCTCAATGGGTTAAAAAGGCATCCCTGTCGAGGCTATGGATGCCTGCTGGCAGCAGTGGCTATGCCTATGGTATAGAAGTTAATTTAATACTATAATCTACTTGGTTACCTTGTTTTCTCAAAGCTAATTTCCAATAAAGTTGATTGTTGCATATACAAAGTTTTCCAGAACTCATGGTTCATGGGGTAATATTTAATCAGTTCTTAGATGATGGTGGTTATGGTTTATATCTATTATTGAGTCATAACTATTTACTTTACATGTCAGGGATGACTCTTTTAGGATATTTGATATTTGACATTTTGTATCATCTAATCTATAATTCCTTTATTCTACAAGTATCATACATCTAACCAAAGATATTTGCTTTCCCAATCAATCACCATTTATTCATATCTTAACAACACCACTAAGAGGCCTAATTCTAATTTTGAATCCCATGTAATTGGACAGACCGTGAGAAGCAAAGATTGAGATAACTAATTCTCATAATGTCTATGCTCATGACAACCAAAGCTTATGGGTATAATTCACAATATGATTATGTCACTTTTATATGTAATGAGGTAATTGAGGTGATGAATTACTGATTAAGGATACTCATGAGACTTTTTTATAGATGACAGAGAAACTAATCAATTTGGTAGAAGGAAACCCTGCTACACTTTCTGATTACTTTTTTTCAGCAAGCACAACTTCCAACTTCTGCATCATTTTCAGCATCAGCTCAGCGTACATCAGCTTCAAGAAATTTCAATCCATACATACCATTCCACATTTTTTTATGGAGGTAAAATAGCATAATGTTTTTATTGATTAAAAGTTTAGGAGAATGTCATGAAAAACCATTGAGCATAATTCACTCATATTTTTCAACCATTATTTCCCCTTCTTTACCACTTTCCATTTTTCAGAGACAAAATCTTTCAGTTTGTGGGAGTGTTACTTTCACTATCATGAACATGTCATTAATATTATTTATCATCCATTGATCTCATTATTCATTCTCAAAATATCCTTTATTCCATGTTGTTATACACCAAGAAAATATTTCAGCCATGATTATAGAAACCACCTCAATTTTTCTTCTAGTGTAGCATGAGGGCATGCTAATTTTCCAGTTTGGGGGAGAAAGGGTTGTTATGCATGATGAATGATTTCTCATTTCTTCCTCATTTTTTTTGTATATCCTTAAAACTATCAACTCGATTCTTCTGATTTTTGGATGACAAATATGTATCATTAAACCCAGAAATTTTCAAGATAAACCAATTCCAAAAAAATCATGCATTATTACCTAAAACCATTTTGCTGATATATTGAAATTCGTTTGTTGCATTGATTTGATTTTCGGATTGGAGAAGCATTAATATGGTATAAATTTGCTTACAAAATTTCAACAAAATCTGGTTTGTAATGTAGTTTGTATTTACTTGTATCATATTTTGTTGCAACTTCATATATATATGGTTGAAAGTATACATGAAAATTATTTTAAGGAAGCATTTGAGGAAGAATCTATCTCTTCCATCTGTATCATGCATTGGGGTGAGTATTTTGATTATTGTATTACAATTTGGTTAATACAGAGGCATTGGGTTGCATGAGGACATGCAACATGTTCAGTTTGAGGGAGATGTTGGGCCTCTAATTTGTATTACTATTATCACTTCTTAACATTCATTTCATCTATTTATAATGTTCTTTTATCACATTATTTATCATAATTTATTATATAATTTCATTTCATAATTATTTATGCCCTTTTGGATAAATAATACTTTTTCTCCTTTATTTTAATAAATTAATGATTATTATGCATGATTTTGCCAATGATGGTTTATTAATGAATTTGTTATAACATCACTCACTATTTTAACCTCCAAGATCTCTTCCAGATTTCATATTTGATCTTCAGTTGATAATTAAATATTCCAACTTAGAAATTCGCTGGAATAACAAGAGACAATTTTGTGTTGAAAGTTTTAGGAAAACGGAGAAGAATATTGAAAATCCGAAACATGGGTTTTGTGTGGAACTAACCAAATTAATTATTCAACTATCAGTTTTCCAAAATTCAGTCTTGTTTGAGAGAAACGCAATTTTCTTAGAAGGACAGATTTGCAGATTTTTTGCTGTGGCCGTTTTCTAAAATTGCCCCAATTGTAATTACCAGATTCGACTTGTGCCAGCTAAATCATGATGGAAAGATATTTCAGATCTCATCTTGCTTATTAAGATTTTGTAATCAGTCTATTTCTCTTTGTTGTTTGTATATTTAAAAGGGCACAAATCAGAGAGAAGGGGGAGATAGAACGCATAGGAGAAGGCATAGAGGGTTAAGCAAGAAGATACAGATTTGTAACAGAAGCATGTTCGATTAATTGAATGCACAGTTTTTTTTTGTTCCATTTGTAAGCCGTGATTTTGCCACAACCCTGATAAGAGAGTTGGGCCCACTCTCCGATTAGGTGTTGCGTATTTCCTGTGCGTTGCTATTTCTATTTCCTGTTTTGCATATTTCGTAATTGTTGTGACAGTAGATATATTTGTTGATACTCTTATTGCTGTGAATGCATTGTAAGTTTTACAATTTATTTCTGCCATTTCTTTATTTGTTGTTACAATGATTTTTTCTTTGTTTAAATTATTTCTGCCATTTCTTTATTTGTTGTTACAATGATTTTTTCTTTGTTTAAATTATCGAATCCACGATTGATATCAGAATTGTGTTGTTGTATCTGCACATACTATGCGCGTTAGCCTTGCAATAACCAAACACACCCGGATTGATAATTAATGTGGGAAAGGGTTTTAATATTCATTCAAACTTGGACACCAATAGTCTGCTCACAAGGTTCAGGATGGAGCAGTGTAAGACAACAACAACACCTTTGTACTAGAATTTGAAGTTATGCAGTGACGATGGCTGTAAGGAGGTGGATACCACTTTGTATAGACAACTAGTTGGTAGCTTGATATATATAACTACAACTAGACCAAACTTAGCATACTATGTTAGTGTGTTGAGCCAGTTCATTTCTAATCCACTCGAAATTCATTGGACGGCAGAAAAAAGTGTGTTGAGGTATCTTCGTGCTACTAGTGATTATGGGATTTTATACACTGACACATCTGATGTTATCTTAGCAGGTATTTCAGACTCAGATTAGGCAGGTGATCTAGAAGACTGAAGGTCCATCACAAGTTATGCATTTAGTATTGGATCTGGGGTCATAGCGTGGAGCAGTAAAAAGCAGAGTACTGTGGTGTTATCTTCAACTGAAGTCGAGTACCAAGAATTGCATGCAGCTACATGTGAAGTTATCTAGTTGAGAAGGCTTCTTCATGATGCAGGAGAAAAGCAGACAGAAGTAACCATCATCAAATGTGACAACCAGAGTACCATCAAGCTTTCATACAATCAAGTATTCCACAATAATATGAAACACATAGATACTCAGTTTCACTTTGTTCGAGAAAAAATCTAGTGAAAATAAATATTTATTGAATATTGTAAAACTTGTGACAATATGGCAGACATTTTTACTAAACCTGTTGGGAAAATTAAGTTTGAATTTTTAGGGGGATGTTAGGAATTCAGGACAATCCTTTCTCCATTAAGGGGGAGAGTTGAAAATAATTAATATTATTTTATATTAATGGAGAAATGGTTACCTTGTTGTAACGTAACTCCTTAAGTTAGAATTAGTTCTTAGGATATAGGAGTTTGTTTACAACTTCCTACCCCTTTCTGATGTACTTATAGTTGTATCATTTGATTAATTAATGTAGAGTGTACTCTCCATTTTGTGTCCCATATTAAGTGAAGAGCTCTCGATAGCCGCTGCTCTGTGTCGTGCCCTACGCTGCTGAGCCAAGCACAGCAGATCGCATTGCTCCCATGGCTACCCCAGAGCCACATCTGGGGCCGCCTTCACCTCTTGCAAATGCCGCAAATGCAAGTAATCAACAGCCGGAAGAAGAGTCAGCAGCATTTGCCTCTCTAATCAGATCTCAGGGACCTCAGCAAACCAAACCAGCAGCCACAAAATTTATCAAAAAGCTGGAATCCATACTAGAAATAACTTTGCTGCCATTAGTACCAAGAAAAGTTGCGATCTCTCTTGCAAAAAAGGGACTTGTGGGTCAATTCACTAGATTGTGGCCCTCGCCTAAAACAGTACATAAATGGGTGGAGAGAAATTGGATCCAGTTTACACAAGGAAAAATAGCCATAAGATTATGTGGAAGTGGGTACTACACATTTCATTTCGAGACCAAAAGTGATCGAGATATCATATTCCGAAGCGGGCCTTACTTCATGGACACAAGAGGCTTGTATCTAAACCGATGGACCCCGGAATTTGATCCAGAACTGGATGTCCCCAATGCGGTACCATTATGGGTCAGATTGCCGCATCTCCCTCTTCATTGTTGGAGCGATGATTTGGTACGCGCAATAGGAAATGGAGTGGGCAAATACATTGACAGAAGTGAACCAAAAGACAACATGCAGGAATGCGCAAGAATCTGTGTAGAGGTGGATCTAGGAAAGGGCCTCCCGAAAGCTATCAAGATCAAGGTGGACAACTGGATCCACATTCAGCATCTGGACTATGAGAAAATCCCCTTTAAGTGCAAGGTATGTCATGAATATGGTCATTTCACCAATAGATGTAGCAAAAGAGAAGAACCTGAAAAAAATGCAGAAGAAACATTAGATCCAAAATGGGAACAAGTAAAAAAGAAAAAGGCATCTACAAAACCCTCCAAAGAACCACACCCCCCCCCCCCGCCAGGATCCCCTCCCCCCTCTCATAAAACCTCCCTTTTGGGGACAAACCCTTTTGACATCCTCTCATCTGCCCTTATGCCTTCAGAGCCGATTTCATCCTCATCTCCCAAACCCTCTCTCCTTTCTTCCCCCGCCCTTACCCCCCTTGTTTCTCCTCACCAGGCGAACAATCCCTTGCCTCAAAACCTGGATCGAATCTTAACTAGAAACCAGACCAAACAAATTCCCCAAAACACTGAGAACACAAAGAAATTTGGAAGGAAAACAAATAAATAACTCAGGGATGAAGAAGCAACCAAAGATATCTCTCTGGGAACACAACAAGGATTAGAGAATTGTCTAGAAAAAAGAACAAAAACTAAAGAAAAAGTATAGCAAGCACACAAAGGGAAGGGTCCTGCAGCCGCCCATAATAGTAAATAATGATAGTTGCCTCTTGGAATTGTAGAGGGCTGGGTCACCCCTCCAAAATAAATTTCTTGAAAGACCTGATCAAAAGTGAAAAACCTGACATACTCTTAATTCAAGAGACAAAGCTTAGCAGCCAAGAAATGGATATGATTGTGGAAACATCAAGGATTTATGAAGGACATGCAATTTCGGCCAATGGAGCTTCAGGAGGGATAAGTACTATATGGAAGAAAGGGAAACGAAAACTGTAACAACAGATTAAAAAAGAACACTGGATAAACACGAAGCTGGAGAATGTTGAAACAGGTGGGAAAGCCAGCATCTACAACATATACTCTCCTAATCACTACATGGACAAAGAAAATTGCTGGAAAACCTTAAAAGAAAGCATTGGAGATGATAATGAAGACAACCTCATAGTTGGAGGAGATCTAAATCTAATACTAAAAGTTGAAGAAAAAAGAGGAGGGAAATTCCTGGCAGATCCAAGCAGAGAAACTCTAGAAGAAATAATGGATCAAAGAAACCTTATTGACATCCCACCCAAAAATAGGAAATACACTTGGGACAATAGGAGAATAGGTAAGGAAAACATAAAGGAAAGGCTAGATCGGATCCTCATCCGAGATAAGATAATAATCAACTATAGCAGAGCAACTTCTAGAATTATTCCATCAGCAGCATCTGATCATAAACCGATAATTATGGAGCTTGGCATGGCTGAAAACGATGGACCGCTGCCTTTTATATATAATCAGTTATGGGGTAGCAACGAAGAAGCACAAAAAGAAGTGGAAAATGTCTGGAAAACAAAAATAAGTGGCTCCCCACTTACATATGGGAAACAAAAATAAAAGCAACAACAGTAAGATTAAAGGATTGGGCAAGAATCAGATATAAAGAACCATACAAAGAGAAAGAAGAGCTAAAAAAAGAGCTAAAACAAATACAAGAGGAACTGGAGAGCAGTAACAGTACCATAGAGAAGCAAGCAAAAGAAAAAGAAGTGCAATGGAAAATATATAGGAACAACAAACAAGAAGAAGAAACCTAGAGGCTCAAGTCCAGACAAATATGGATGCAAGCTAGAGACAAAAACACCTCCTTTTTCCACAACTCATCAAAAACAAGAATGATTAAGAACAATATTGAAAAAATCATAGGAGGGGAGGGACAAGAGGTAATAGGACAAGAAGAATTAAAAAATGAATCCTTCAACCATTTCAAAAAACTCCTCACAACTCCAACTAGCCAGGCAAATCCTGAAGAGTTCCTGAGACACATCCCAAAAATTATTGACAACAGTAGCAATATCCTTCTTACTAAGGAAGTAATAGAAGAATAAGTAAAAGCAGCAGTCTAGGCACTGCAACCGGATAAGGCTCCGGGACCGAATGGCTTTCCCATAACTTTCTATAGGACCTTTTGGCACTTTATCAAAAAGGATCTAATGAAAATGATAAAATATGTAATGAGAAAAAGGAAGATAGGAGGGTACACCAACTCAACCTTTCTGGCTTTAATTCCCAAAGATCCCTAGCCAACTACTCTTAATCGCTTTCGGCCTATATCTCTTTGTAATAATTCATACAAGATCATCTCCAAAATTATAGCAGGAAGATTGAAGCCCCTCCTCCCTTCCCTAATCACTGAAAATCAAGGAGGATTTGTACCCAATAGGCAGATTGTGGATAATATTATCTTAGTTCAAGAAGCCATACACACCAGCCTATCAAATAATGAAAAAGGCTTCATCCTAAAAATGGATATGGCAAATTCCTTTGACAGAGTTAACCTTTCCTTTCTTGCAGATGTGCTAAAAGCTTTCGGGTTTTCTAAGGATTTTGTGGAAATAATACAGGCCTGTACTGTGGGGCCCTGGATAGCCCCACTAATAAATGGTAGGCCAAGAAATTTCTTCCAAAGCTCAAGAGGATTAAGACAGGGATGCCCCCTGTCTCCTTTTCTCTATATCATTATGGCATAATCTCTTAGTAGAAATTTGGAACATTGTAGAAGAAACTCTACTCTGAAAGGTCTATCTATAAGCAGAGGAACCAAAAGAATAAATCATTCCCTGTTTTCTGATGACACTCTTCTACTAGGTGGAGCCTCCTGCATAGTGGCAAGAAGATTCAAAGCCATCTTAGAGAGTTTCATGGAGGTTTCCGGAGGCATGGTTAATAATGGAAAAATCTATTTATACAGCTGGAATACCCGAATAAGAACCATGCAGAAAATGTCGCAAATTCTAAACATACCCTTCCAAAATAGCTGAGACTATTTTCAATACCTGGGGCTACCAATTAGCAAGAAAAACATGAAGAATGAAATATGGAGTAAATTTGCAGAAAAAATGAAAGTGAAGATCAAGGCTTGGGGGATGCTTTGGCTAAACCAAGCTGGCAGAATCACGCTCATAAAATCCATATTGGCTGCTCTGCCTTTATACCAATTTGCTCTTATTGCGGCCCCTGCAAGCATCCATAAACAAATAGAATTAATACTCAAAAACTTCCTCTAGCAGGGAGGGAAAAGGGAAAAGAAAAAATTTAGTCTGATAAATTGGAAACATGTAAAAACATCTTATAAAAATGGGGGACTTGCCATAAAACTTCCAAGACTAATGAACACAGATCTTGGGAGTAAAATAACTTGGAGATTCATAATAGGAGAAAAGGCATGGTGAAAAGATGCTCTTGAAGAAAAACATCTTAATGGACCCAGAACTTTGATTCTAGATAAGAACCCCCCAACAAGGCCATGCACCCAGATATGGAAATCAATCACTAATGCAACTCATCTTATCAAAGACTATATCACTAAGAGGTCGGGAAATGGGGAGCAGACTAATATCTGGAAAGACAGCATAATGGTACATCCACCGGTGGGGAACAATCCAGCTATAAAAGAATTAAAAGAATGGATGACAAAGGAAGGCCTACACAAGTTGAATGACATCTCTAGTTGGGAGACAGATGGAGGCTCGAATCAATGGGCCAAACCCAACCTGCCTTGTGATCTGACAGGATAATGGAATCAATTGATAAAGGTACTAGCAGGAGCAACCCCGATAGAAAAAAATAAGAATGATATCTACATATGGGAACCAACAGGAGGAAAGTACACTATCAGAACAGGGTACCAAAAACTTCATGAGAGTCAAAACCAACAAGATTGGCAACACTAGAGATCAGCATGGAAGATTGAATCCCTACCCAAAATCAAAATCTTTTTGTGGACCTTACTTCATAAAAAAATTGTAACTGCAGAGAATCTAAAGAAAAGAGGAATAAGTGGGCCGTCACAATGCCCATTTTGCAGGAAGAATAAGGAAACAATCCAACACTTACTACTGGAATGCTCATTCTCAAGAAAATGTTGGGAGACAATGATAATACCCATAGAAGCAAACACAAACTACAACCTCCCAATAAATCATTTCATCAACAGATGGAAAAGTAGTTATCCATATTCCTTCAAAAATAAACAAAAAATGCAAAGATTCTGGAACTGCCTTCCATCATTCCTTTGCTGGCAACTATGGCTAGCAAGAAATGGAGTAATCTTCAAAGATAAAAATCCTACAGTAAGCACAGTAACTACAAAAGCATGGGGACTAATGGTGGAATTTCTCACAGCAAAAGGGGTTAAGGGAATCAATCTAAGCCAACTACAAGAAGAAGAAAGAAGCTGGATAAGTTTCGCAGCAAGTAAGATCAAACAGGCCCCTCAAATGGGAAATGCAAAGAGGCATCAGAACTGGAAAATAAGGAAAAACGAAGAAGATTTTAAAACCTGGGTAAAGACTCTAAACAAAGCATGTCTCTTTTTTGATGGAGCATCAAAAAGGAACCCAGGTAAAGCAGGCACTAGCGGAATAATAATCCTACAAGAGCCAACAACACAGCTATCTTACAATTGGGGACTAGGCCAAATTATGAACAATAAAGAATGGGCCTATGGGCTTTTGCTAGGACTCAAAACTCTCAAGGAAAAAAAAATTCAAAGAATCTATAATCTTTGGGGACTCGGCCATCATCATCAAAGCAATGGTAAACAATTCCCTTCCAAAAAATGCAGGGTTAAATCAATTTTAAGCAGAGCCCAAAAAATATCAAAGGACATTGGCAATATAGAGTATTTGCACATTCTGAGGAAAAATAATAAATTGGTAGATGAGCAAGCAAACAAAGGAGTTCAAAAAAATGATGGAAAAGCACAAATTGGTGAAACCAAAATCCAAATCCCTATCCCCTGACTTTTACTCTTCATTCATGATGGACAATATTCAAATCATATCTCTTCAGAATTCTAATGACAAAACCAAAATCTCTCTTGAATCCTCAACCAAGCATTTCGTCAACCTTTCAATGATTCCCAACTCTGACTGTATCACTAAAATCTTTGCGACTAGTACCTCACAATCTTTTGGAATCGGGCATCATGTGAACCTTCAGCCCACTCCCCTCCTTCTGCTCATTATTAAATCCCGATTTACCCAGCCATCGCCTTACCTACCTATTTCAAAGTTGCTCGAGCGCTTTTCTCCCCTTGCTGCATTTTTCCTTAGTTTTTCTCAACCTTTTCTGAGCCTTTACTGGCCCATGCACTCTCTCAACTTCACCCTTATCTCTCCATACCATCGCGTTCAATATTTTCTCATTGTATCTATCGCTTCCTTACTTTGCTCCTACGTGAGCTGCAGACATCCTTCAGCGCTAGCAGCAAAGCCTTTTACTAAGTTTGCAGCAGCGTTACCTCTTGTCAAAGTTGCATTACAGGTCCCCCCACTTTTCTCCTGTGTGAAGTGATATCCCACTTAGCGTTGGCAGCAAAGACTCTTACATTGGTAGTAGCGTTCTATTTTAAAAGCAAAACACATAGCAAAGGAGCAAAGCACAAGAAGACCTCATCAACGGAAGAAGGAGCAAATATTAAAAGCAGCATCAACAAAAAGAAGACACAAATGGACCCTCTGGAGAACAGATCGCACCATTGTGCATTCTGCAAATCTCACTGAATAGTGATAAGCAATCTCAAGAATCAGATCCAACAAGATAAAGAGAAATCCAAAGCAGAGATGGCCCAAATGAAATCACAGTGGAAGACATGCAGTGAAGAAATAAGCAAACTAAGGTCCAGTTTCAGCCATATGCAGGAATAATTGAACATCATCAAAGAAGCAATGAGTAAAAATTCTAAGCAATGATCTACATCAATGGATCAGGGAAGCAGATATCGTGGAAGTGAGAACACTGTCAACAAATAGCTCACCAAATTCCCATGGATCTTTATCTTAACTCTAGTAGAAAGATTAGTTTATTATGAAAGTCGAGTGTATTTTTCTTTTATTCCAGTTCGTCAAACAATATAGTTCCAATGTAGCTGTCTCTAGCTATAAAAGAAGGAGAGGAAAATGGAAATCAAGTAGCATATCTCTAGAATTAGCCCCCAAGCAGACCCTATGCATCAGACTTGGGGAATTTTGTAATGGAGAGCACCTCTCCTCTTCTTTTTAGAAATATAATACAACCGATATTGTTAGAAAAAAAAAATTATATATATATATATATATATATATATATATCCTTGAAATTATTACTATAAATTTTGGAAATATATTTATTGACAAAAACATATAAAAAATAATAAAATCAATCTAAGATGATTATCTGTTAGTTTATTAATTAAAATAACTATGAATAAATAATGAATTAATCTATGATCATTTTAGGAGAATGATTTTATATTCACACCATATTAACAAATACAATTGTAAGGAAATCAAATATTACATCATGAAATTAGTGTGAACAAAGATAAAATTTTGTCCATAATTAATAATCGTAATAGTTGATTATCTCTAATCTCATCAATAATCATAGAGTTGATTATCCTTAATCCCATCAAGTATATTAATTAATAAATTGATTAATAATTTTATATTGACGTATTGCATTTAACATGTATATCAAACACTTTCTATTAAAATTTTAATATGTAAATGCATTATGAGTTTAGTTTAGGACAAGTAAAAAAATATTTTTAGAAATGAATATATTTAACATGCATATTAAACAATTTATATTAAAAGTTTAATATGTAAATGTATATGTAGATGCATGATGAGTTTAGTTTAACACTAGTAAAAACTTATTTTTATAAATGAATGTAATTACATAAATTAAATTAATATAATTATACAAACTAAATGCGTTGCAAATATAGGTAGGCATTAATGTATAATAAATATCAAAATATCTATTTCACAATGTTAAAATTTAAAAACATATAAAAATTAATTACATTATAATTTTAATATATAAATAAAATAAAATAAAATTAATTTATAAATAAAATAAAATAAAATTAATATATAAATAAATAAATAAATAAAGTATGTAATAGGATTTTTAATCATGTCTTCTTTTTACCATGGAAATTCTTAAATTTTAAATAAGTTTTGTTACAATACTACAGGCTAATAATTTATCAATGCCACATACCTAAAAATCCACAACTCATTTTATAGTTAATATATATATATATATATATATATATATATATATATATATATATATATATATATATATATATATATATATATAATTTTATAACATTTTATAATTAAATTGAAAATCAAAAAGAACATAATTGTCTTTAATATAAATTAACACTCTTTCTTGACTATTATTAAAAATATTTTGAAAATATTAAATCTCTACCATCCATCTATTAATTATTAATTAATTAAATTAAATTTCTCAATTTTTTATTCAAAATAAAAGTGATGTACTGTAATTTATAGACGAAATAATTTTTTCCATGACATTTTTCCTGGTTAATTTTAACTAAAATCCAGGAGCGATTTTTAAAAACTAGATTTTAAGTTGTTTAATTTGTAAAATTTGAGTTCCTCAAGAGTTTTTCACGGTATTGATTCCATTTATACCTTCCAAAATGTATTTTAAACAAAAAAATTACATTCTTGTTTGAAACTGTATCGTTGCATTGTGATGAAAATGACTATTTCCTATATAAATTAAACTCAGCCAAATAAACACACTTATCACATAATTATCGAATATTACAAATAACTATATCAATGAATTGAAATTTATAAATAGTAATGATTTCTATCAATAATTCATCACTTAAATTGTAGTATTTTTTAATCATTGAAAAATTATAATATTAAATGAATTTCACAAATACAAAATAAAACCTCATTATTCCTTAAGCACCATCAACATTCCTGTTGAAAATGCAACAAGATGATGGAGCTTAGTGAAATGAAGTCGCCTTCACTAAGTGGGCCCGCAGGCTATTTTTGGCACAAAGTCTATTTTTAGACATATGGAGCATGGTCTAGGAGTTGCAGTATGCTATTCTTGGATGATTGGTCGAGTTGGTAAAAAATAGATGGACCTCTATTTTTAGACATACAGGTCGAAGTCTATTTTTAGACTGCCTGTCTAAAAATAGGTCAGTCAAATATTATTAGCCCTTAATAATATTTAGACTCTAAACTTCATTTTATTCTCTTACAGCACTTCAGTTGAAGCTATGGATGTGGCCCATGCATCTGACAGAAGTAATTACGCTATTCCTTGGGGTTTGGTGAGCTCATGCATGGTTGACTTCAGTTAGGACTTCAGTGGCAGAAGTTTGGTGGAGTTGATGAGACAGTTGGTGGAGTTGTGTTCGGTTTAACTTAGTTGAACTAGATGTGATTAGTTTAACTAGCTAATCAACTAGTAATGAGTGGAGTGAATTAAATATTATTTAATTCACTAATTATTAACTCATTATTCAACTCAAGAACACATCAGTTCACTACGGTGCATGGACAGTTCAGTGGAGACCAGTGGAAGAGGTAGATGAAAGGGTGAGTTTGCTATTAGTTGCGACAACAGTTGTGCATGAGATTTGCACAAGCATTGGAGGAGATTGCCAATGATGATTGCGCAGTTGGAGCCAGTGAGATTCGAACTTAGATCTCTCATTAGACCGGCCTTGATTGCGCAATAGAGAGGCGGAGCAATTAGTGGATGAGTTTGAACTTTGTGACTTGTTCATTTCAAAACCAAACTAGTTAGAACAGTAACTTTTAGAGACGATTATTGAGTACTTGTGAGGAAGTATTGTACGAGATTATTTTATGTTTCTCTTGTTATAATATACAAATAGGCGGGGGTTTCAGCTATAAAGCATTACATATTGTTTTTATGTGCGCATACCGCTTGTTTTATTTCCGCATGTGTGATGATCTGAGTAGAAGAGATTATGTGTTGCATATGAATTCGAATTAGTATGTGATCGGGATAATCTCGGTGGATAAATCTTCATTATTCAGCAAATTTCTACATGGTATCAGAGGAAAGATTGATCATCACAGTGATTACAAACTTATTTCGGTAGACAGAGTCTGCATGCGGGCCAGGTAGCCTCTGGATCCATCCTTTCCTTTGAAAGGTGATACATCCAGTAAATGCCCCTGCAGTCGATCTCTGTGCTAGAAATAATTTGTTCTCACAGATCAAGAGCGGTTGAGCTTTGAGTTTGGAATTCAAATTTTGCAGCAGTTTGTTTTCTTGGTGCCGGAGTTGAAAATGTCTTTCAACGGTTTGCGACTCGAATATGCTCTTGAAGGCAGTTCGAATTATGTTGCATGGAAAGATCGCATGGAGGCAGTATTAGAAGATAATGGACTGAAGGAGTTCATAGATACGGATGTCCAAAAGCCCACTGATCCTGCTGAAGTCGAGGCTTGGCAAAAGAAGATGGCGAAATGTCGAAGGATTCTATTGGAGGGCGTGAAGGATGACATTGTATCCAGCCTGCATGGAAAAGCTTCTCCATATTTGATGTGGAAAGCGTTGACAAATCTATTCCAGAGTAAGAGCGACCAAAGGAAGCTGGCGCTCAAGGATAAGCTCAGAAACATTAAGATGGAGAAAGGCGACAATATCGCCAAATACCTCACGAAGTTCACTCAATGCAGAGATGAGCTGGGAAGTGTGGGGGTGACTGTCGAAGAAGAGGATATGGTAGACCTGGCTCTCCTTGGTCTTCCGAAGGCTTGGAATTCCTATCAGGACTCTGTCAATGGTCGGGAGAAGTTGCCGGGATGGGAGCGACTTTGGGCGGATCTCATGCAAGAGGAGATAAGGAGGACTACCAAGGACGGATCTTCATCAAAGGTATCTGATGAAGAAAATTGCGCTTTGGCTGCCAAAGCAAAGAAGGGGAAGAGCAAGAAGGCTTCTCAGTCTGGTGCGAAAGGCAAGAAGCAAGACATGTCCAAGGTGAAGTGTTTTCACTGTCACCAGCATGGACAATATGCCACAAATTGTCCACAGAAGAATAAAAATAAGTGGATCTGCAGTGGGAGAGGCATTGGCTTCTCAATTCAAACTGGATTTTTCACTGATCGCATGCTTGGTTTCAAGTGTGGTGGGATCAGTTTGGTTCTTGGACAGTGGTGCGTCATTTCACATGACCGGAGATCGAGATATGTTTTCAGATCTGGAGGAAAAAGATCTTGGAGTGCACATCGAGATGGGCGATGATGGTAGATACAGTGCGACCGGTATCGGTACCATTTCCTTTGAGAGGGAGTCTGGTAAACCCTTCGTATTGAAGGAAGTATTGCATGTTCCGGGATTGATGAAGAATCTGATCTCTGTGGCGATGTTGGAAGACAAGGGGTATGATGTGGTCTTCAGCGAAGGAAAGGCTTTCCTGCGCAGTAAGACAACTGGAGAGACCCGGAAGATAGGGGTTCAAGTCAAGAACCTTTATCAGTTGCAAGTAGATGGCTGCGCAGCAATGGCATGCAAGGCGGGAGAAGTGGTGAGCCGGGATGATGAGGGCAAACTGTGGCACAGGAGATTGGGCCACCTTCACCATGGAGCCTTGAAGATCCTGCAGCAGATTTCTACTGGGCTTCCTAAGGGCACTCTTGCGCAGTCAGATCAGTGCAAGGGGTGTACTTTAGGGAAGTATGTGAAAGCCACCTTTCACGAGAAGGATAGTCGCGCCACGACGATCCTTGAGAGAGTTCACACATACGTGTGTGGTCCTTTCTCTGTAGCTTCGACAGCAAAGCACAAGTACTATGTGATCTTTGTTGATGATTTCTCTCGGAAGTGCTGGATCTTCTTCATGCAGAAGAAGAGTGAGACATTTTCAAAGTTCTGTGAATTCAAGGCGCTGGTTGAGAAGGAATCGAGGAAGCATGTGAAGGCTCTCAGGAGCGACAATGGTGGTGAATTCATCTCGGCTGAATTCAAAGACTTTTGCAGCACAAAAGGGATTCGGAGAGAGCTCATCGCACCCCATAACCCACAGCAGAACGGGGTGGCTGAGCGGAAGAACAGAATGATCGTGGGTGCTGCACGGGCGATGTTGCATGATCAGGGCCTACCCCTTCACTTGTGGGCTGAGGCATGCAATATAGCAGTATATGTGCAGAACCGTTGTCCTCACAAGATTCTTGGCATGAGTACACTAGAGGAGGCGTTTTCTGGCAAGAGGCCTGATATTTCTCATCTGAGAATTTTTGGCTCACCTGTCTACATGCATGTGACGAAGGATGCCAGAAAGAAGCTGGATCCGACCGCAGAGGTTGGAATATTTGTGGGGTACACTGATACACCTCACAACTATCGGGTGTATTTGCCAGACAGTCGCAAGACTGTTGTGCGACGAGATATCAAATTTCAGGAGGAGAAAGCCATGCAGTGTTCGCTTGAGAGAGAGCCACACTTGCATGCAGATGAGGAGCTATTAGTTCCTAAGGAGGAGCTTCCGGATGTGGATCAGCCACAAGAGGAAGTTCAGGAGGTGGAAGAGACCACCCATGCAGCGCCAACCATCAAAGGGCGCAAGCGCACTACAGAAGCTGAGCGACTGGCTCAAGATGCAGAGAAGGTTGTAGGACCACCTACAACACAGCGCAGACAGAGGCAGTCACCGGATCGGTACACTGGATACATGGCTCTTATGATTCAATGTGTCGTGACGGAGCCATCCTCTTTTGAGGAAGCTGTGGAGGAACCCGCATGGGTAGATGCCATGATCGAAGAATATGATTCGATCGTCAGAAACAGTGCATGGGAGATTGTCCCAAGACCGGAGGGGAAATCAATGGTGGGTTCGCGATGGATCTACAAAGTGAAGCAGGCGGCTGACGGGAGTGTGGAGAAGTACAAGGCGAGATTTGTCGCCCGTGGCTTTTCACAGATCGAGGGGATCGATTATGAGGAGACCTTTGCACCTGTCGCAAGGTACTCTTCCATACGGACGATCCTTTCTCTCTCAGCGCAGATGGGGTGGCACATCCATCAGATGGATGTGAAGACTACGTTCCTCAATAGAGTTATTGAGGAGGAGGTGTATATAGAGCAGCCTGAAGGTTTCGAGATCTTCAGCAGTGAGTCGCATGTGTGCCGACTCAAGAGAGCACTGTACGGGCTGAAGCAAGCACCTCGTGCTTGGTACACTCGGATAGACAGATACTTCACTGGGCTTGGATTCTCCAAGAGTGAGGCGGATCCTAACATGTACCAGATTGTGGTGGAGGGGAAGCTGTTGATCATCGTACTGTATGTAGATGATCTGATTTTGACTGGCGATGAGCAGTTGATACTTTCATGCAAGGAGGATCTTGCACGAGAGTTTAAGATGAAGGACTTGGGCATCCTTCATTATTTCCTAGGATTGGAGATTTGGCAGCGCAGCAGAGGACTGTTTGTTTCTCAGGGCAAGTATGCCCGGGAGATTCTGGAGAGGTTCAACATGCAAGGCTGCAAGCCTGTTGACACTCCTCTTCCTGGTGGTTGGAGGAAGGAGGATGCTACTTTAGCGGAGGTAGTGGATGCCACTGTCTATCGACAGTTGGTGGGGTCGCTTATGTATCTGGTCAATACACGACCCGACATATGCTATGCTGTTAACCAGCTTTCGCAAGCTATGGTTAAGCCTACCAAGCTCCTCTGGAAGGCAGGCAAGCATGTATTGCGTTATCTTAGTGGCACATCGGGATATGGTCTATGGTACAGACAGGAGGATGGAGCGAAGCTTTCCGGCTTCACTGATGCAGATTGGGCAGGGAGCCCAACGGACCGTAAGAGCACATCTGGAGGTATTTTCAGCATTGGGTCGACAGCAGTTTCCTGGTACAGCAGGAAGCAGAGATCCATGGCACTCAGTTCAGCAGAGGCCGAGTACATGGCAGCAAGCTTGGCTACATGCGAGGCTATTTGGATGAGGAAGATCCTCGTTGGATTGTTCGGGTTGCACTTGGAGCCTACTGTGATTTATTGTGATAACCAGAGTTGCATTAAACTCTCGTCTAATCCAATATTTCATGATAGATCCAAACACATCGACATCAGGTACCATCATATCAGAGATTGTGTTCAACGGAGAATCATGATGCTTTCATATGTTCCCACGGAGGATCAGGATGCCGACATCCTAACGAAGGCGCTCACCAGGAGCAAGTTCGAATTCCATAGAGGCAGGATAGGGGTTGCAGATAATCCATATCTTGCTGAGAGGGAGTGTTGAAAATGCAGCAAGATGATGGAGCTTAGTGAAATGAAGTCGCCTTCATTAAGTGGGCCCGCAGGCTATTTTTGGCGCAAAGTCTATTTTTAGACTATGTCTATTTTTAGACATATGGAGCATGGTCTAGGAGTTGCAGTATGCTATTCTTGGATGATTGGTCGAGTTGGTAAAAATAGATGGACCTCTATATTTAGACATACAGGTCGAAGTCTATTTTTAGACTGCCTGTCTAAAAATAGGTCAGTCAAATATTATTAGCCCTTAATAATATTTGGACTCTAAACTTCAGTTTATTCTCTTACATCACTTCAGTTGGAGCTACGGATGTGGCCCATGCATCTGACAGAAGGAATTACACTATTCCTTGGGGTTTGGTGAGCTCATGCATGGTTGACTTCAGTTAGGACTTCAGTGGCAGAGTTTGGTGGAGTTGATGAGACAGTTGGTGGAGTTGTGTTCGTTTTAACTTAGTTGAACTAGTTGTGATTAGTTTAACTAGCTAATCAACTAGTAATGAGTGGAGTGAATTAAATATTATTTAATTCACTAATTATTAACTCATTATTCAACTCAAGAACACATCAATTCACTACAGTGCATGGACAGTTCAGTGGAGACCAGTGGAAGAGGTAGATGAAAGGGTGAGTTTGCTATTAGTTGCGACAACAGTTGTGCATGAGATTTGCACAAGCATTGGAGGAGATTGCCAATGATGATTGCGCAGTTGGAGCCAGTGAGATTCGAACTTGGATCTCTCATTAGACCGGCCTTGATTGCGCAATAGAGGCAGGCAATTAGTGGATGAGTTTTGAACCTGTGACTTGTTCAAAACCAAGCTAGTTTGTGTGTAACTTTTGGAGACAGTACTGAGTACTTGTGAGGAGTATTATACTGAGATTGTTACATGTTTCTCTTCTATTATAATATACAAATAGCTGGGGGTTTTCAGCTATAAGCTTTCCCCATTACATATTGTGTTTATGTGTGCATGCGACTGTTTCTATTTCCGCAAATTGATGATTGATTGTAGAAGAGATTATGTGTTGCATATGAATTCGAATTAGTATGTGATTAGGATAATCTCAGTGGATAAATCTTCATTATTCAGCAAATTTCTACAATTCCTAGCACCTTAAATGATATGGAAGAGTTTATGTAAATTATTTGTACTAGAAGTTCATCATATATAATTTTTCTATTATTTATGAGAGGTTGATTGTATAGAATGTCACAATCACATTATTAGTCCTTTCCCCTTGAGGGTTGTAATGACTATAGTAATAGTTTTCCACTCCTTATTAGTTTGACACGAGACCCAACAGTTTTTTATTATTTTTACTTTTAACCAAAAAAATTTAAGCAATATGGGAATCAATAAATTTCATGTTCTTATTTGGCCTCATACTAAGGAAAAAGTCAGGAGAAGTCATGAACACAATTTGAAACTAAAATGAGCTAATGCTATCTTTCACTCGGCATTAATACTAAAACATTTCATGCTAAGAAAAATTATACTTCGAAAGTGAAAGTATACCCTTGTAAACACGAAGACATAGATAACATAT
The DNA here is from genome assembly GCA_034641835.2 of Pinus albicaulis. Classification (NCBI taxonomy): domain Eukaryota; kingdom Viridiplantae; phylum Streptophyta; class Pinopsida; order Pinales; family Pinaceae; genus Pinus; species Pinus albicaulis. The sequence goes on along the minus strand of CM076570.1, from coordinate 1,560,702,621 downwards.
GTGACAAGCTATTGCATTGCACAATGTGTTGTCATTTGGGGGCAAGGGCATGTTCACTCACTCACTCAATATATTGGCTAGTTCATAAAATTTGGGTGCACTTACTCACTCACTCAAAATGTTGATTGGTTGATATTTGCGTCCTCCTTAGCTTTGTTTGTTTGGTTGGATGAGCACACCTTGGTGAGCAGGGTTCGGTAAATGAGACGAGATGTTCAAACTGGATGACTATACCAAACGTGTTAGACGAATTCATGTGGTGCCTTATTATTGTTGCCTCTTTCCTATTATGCTCGACCAATGACAAGGAGCGAAGGAACTCACTTTCCCGCAGGTGAAGAAAGGAGAAATGAACTCTTTTTTAGCCAGGCGGTTTCTAAGGCTAGTCTCTCGCATTTCCCTTATTTTTCATAAATTTTATTAACTGCACTAGTGGATTATTTTGTTTTTCCAATTTTCTATTTTTGTGTCTAAAAAATATTTTGCTTCCCCACTTAGTTTGGCCTAGTTTTGGATGATTTGATTATGATTTAAATCCCTGCCATTAAATTATCAACCCAGGGTTTGTGAACTGATGAGGTATACGTGTACTAAATGTACTAGGTGATTATTTCTCAAAATAGATTAGTCTAATGCAAGAAACTTGAAAAAAATTACATAAGGAAATCAAATCAATCCAATCCAAACATAAAGAAATTAAATCAATCCTAACAAAACAACATGAATCAAAATAACATAAAGGAAACTAAACTAAACTTGCATAAATGAAACCACACTTGCTTGAAATGGAACCACACTTTCTCAATTGAAATCACACTTGCTTAAAATAAAAATAAATGAAATAACATAAATATTTACAATAAAAGAAAGAGGTGTGCAAGCTACGGTTGATGGGGGCCCTCCACTCCTCAGCAATCACATCAAATGATTACCAAAGCTTAGAGATGAAAATAGTAATATTTATTCCATAACATGAAGTTGGATAAAAGCTCCAAAGATATTACAATAATTCAACTCTCTTCCTCTCTATCCTCATTTTACAAATTACAATTTGGATCACATTTTGGATGGGGATCTGAATGTGGTTCCTTTGAAGGATGCACTCCTATTTATACAAAAACATAAGATAACTAATCAATAGATATAGATCCACAAATCTCTCCTAGATCCACATTCATCTCTTGTGGTTAAAACCAATCACCTAAAAATATGAGATACAAATCCCCTCAAAATTCTCTCCTAGTTTTGAGAGGAGACACATATCAAAACATCCATGGTTCTTCTCCTTTGAATGTGTTTATTCAATGATCTAAATACTCTAAAAATATTCCACAAATCTTCATGAGTTGGAATTGAAATTTGAATTTGTGGTTGTGTGGCCAAATAGGACCCTTCTAGAATCTTAAAATAGGCCTACAATATTATAAAAATCATACCACTTTTAGATATATGAAAACACATTAATTTCCTAATATTTAATCATAAATTTTCTTAAAATACTTAAAATAAATGACTTCGAAAATAATAATGATAAACCCATATGATCATGAAAATGGTTATTAATGTAGGGTTATGGAGCTATAGAATATGGGTAAGAGTTACGGAATATGGGAAAATGATGGGAATGAGGGTAAACGAAGATGACATTTTGGAGGCCCAACATTTCCCCCCAACTGAAGATGTTGCATGTCCTCATGAAACTTTGCATTGATTCCCTTAATCATAAGTTGATATTTTTGAAATGTTTTGCTTCTATGTGAACTTTGGCTTTGTATTGATTCTCTTTTAAATTTGCATAATCATATAATTTGATAACTTTATTCTCTTTTCGAATTGTACTTTAAAAGACATTTGATTGCAACATATTTTTATGGTTGGTTCTTGTGTGACAACCAAACATTTATGAGTGTTGGTTCTTGTGTAACAATACTTTTCTTATTTTTGTTACATAAAAATACTTGAAAACATTGAAAATTCATTTTTAAGGCCCCATAGTGGTTGTCAGTCATTTAATGTGCTTATAAATTGATCTTTGCAAAACATATAAAATTTTGGAATCAAAATGCAATAATGGTTTATTGGGAAAAATATGTTGGCTATGATGAAATGAAATGTGACACGTGATATGAAATGTGAATATGAATTGATATCCCCTACCCCCATCTAAAGGTGTTTTTAGTTTTTTGAAAATGAGAAATGGAATATAAATGTGATGAGGAATTTTCCAAAATCACAATTTCAACATTTAAGTAATTACATCATTAAATATTAGAAAAAACATACCTTCACCTACCTGAAAAGTGGAAAAGATATATATATATATATATAGAAGAGTGTGGTTGCTTCTGCTGGATCATGGAATGTGAATTGAAATAAATCTGATCTGCTTCTTCTTTCTATTGGTTATATGAATAGAGGATAAATCTGATCTAAAATTGGAATCTTTATTGCTAGAACAATGCAATTGTTGCTGAATTCTGAGTTGAGTCGTGTTGCAAGCTATTGAAATCATAGTCTTCATTCATTCACACTCAGTGGCATAATTCTCATCTATGTGAATAGATGTGTTGATGTTGAACATAGAAAATAAATTGTTGGATTACTCGCCATTAATGAATTCCATTAACCAACACGAAACTACTCACAATTTATGTCAATGAGAGTCAAGATGCCTAAGTACATCTTACTATGTACGAATAGATGTATTGTAGTCGAGTCACCTAGAAGATCTTACAAACAAGGGACATTGATTTATTCCCAATGTTTATTAGCGAGATAACTAGCCATTAAGGAATGCAAGCCTCAAGGTACTTGAAATATCTCTAAACTTGATCCCAAATGATGTGTTGAAGTCGATGGGTCGAGAATTGTTAGAATGGAGGCCTTAATGAATCCTTCATCATCTAACACGAGTATAAAATAATAGCTTGAAGGACCATAGATGAAATATTTCCATTATGAAGCAAGTTTTATTTGACAGAAAGGAAGAGGAAAATTGGGTGATTCAGCGTTGTAAGGGAGTTGAATGATTTTGTTTTTGGGTTAAGGGTGAGTGAAAATGAGGCACGAAAGTATAAATATTGCAAAGGGAAAATGAGTTTTGAAATCATGGTTTGCAAGTAGGGAGATGGAAATTAATGGATCGATTGTAGACTTAGAATGAATAAAAATGGTAAATTTGGTATTTTAGAGGCCTTTTTTAGTAACAATGGTGTAATGGATCCGATTTGACATGGAATGAACATGATTTTCTAGAAAAAAACAAAAAAACAAAAAAAAACAAAAACTTGGTCCTTAAAAAGGCACTCATGCATATATTGATCTTCTTCCTGGAACCTACAAAAAATTGGCACTTTTCTGCAATAAAATGTAAAAGTATCGAGAGAGAGAGAGAGAGAGAGAGAGAGAGAGGTGATTAGTCTCTCTTCATCTGATGTATACACAAAAAACTCAGAAATAGTACTAATAAAACAAATTCAAGGAAGAAAAATTAAATGAACTTTTACCTGTTTGGAAAGTGGTACCTTGGGCTACTTGTTGGTGTTTTGTTGGTAACTTCATTTTTTACTCTCTGAAATGCTGATGAAAACTTTCTCGTTGCATATATCTCGTCGATATATTTCCAACGATGTTTGAATCATCGAAAATTTATGTCGTATGAAAGATTTATGGTTGTTTGAAGTTTTTATGAAACAGGAAAAAAAATTGTGCATGGGTGCCACGTGGCAGCACCATGAAGCGCCATGTGGATGTCGAAGTGGGTAGATGACATGGCATGCAGACGTGGCAATTTGAATCTTCAAGGTGACATGGTGGACAATAGGGAAATGACTGTGTAATTTTGACCAATAATATGTTGTCATCTGGACCAATCTATTGTTGCCACATGGTAGCAATATTGTTGCCTAGTTAAGGATTGTCAAAATTGTAGAATAGTTAACCAATTTTGGTTTTTATTGGATTTGAACTCATGATCTCTCTTTTAAAAATTCAAAGACTTAAAAATAAACCACAATTCAAATTTGTGAAATAAGGGCCATAAAAACGTTAGTTAAAGTTAAAAAATGTTATTCATTCTACAAAACAAAATTCAAGATTTTTAGGAGAAAATCAAGTGTCTAAGTGCACTTATCAATCAATTTGACGCCACCAAAATATTTTATTTTCAATTTGAACTCATTATCTTGCAAAAAAGAATGGATCTCACAACCAAACTATTCTATAAAAATTGGGAAAACATTGAAGCTACACCTATATTTTTATTATTATTATTATTATGTTACATGGTGCTACAAAATGTGTTAAAGCAAAATTCGTGGGTCATTTTCTCACAAATTATTCATTGGATTTTGCTCAAATTTTTTGGACATGTTCCTACTGTTCTAATGTTTATGCACAACAAAAATCAACACCATCCAATGCACGAATTTTGAGATATAATCGAAATTGTTGTAAACTTCAGAAAATATTTTATCACAAAATACAAATCGGATTGGGCTGAATTTTTTTATGAAAGTTGCTAGGGTGCTAATGCTTCTTTAAACTTAAAATCAGATAGATCCAATGCACAGATCTCAAGATATAATCAAAATGGTTGTAGATCATGATATTCAGGGGTTTTTCACCAGAATATTATGTACTTCTTGTAAAAATATTACGAGAACCCAATTCCTGGTTTGTGATATATCTTCATTTTAATTTCTGCAATTTTTTTTAAAGAAAATTAAATTATTTTACCAAATTTTGAGACAGATCCAATTGAAATTTGGAGATTAAATTTTGATTATTTTTAGAATGAATAATGAATTTAGATCTCCTATCCAATTTTTAGATCTATGAGTTTTACTACAAAATGTCAAAGCTAACTTTATTCAAATTTTCTTTCTCATCTTCCAGGTCACACAAGGCGCAATAAGAGAGCATACTCAGGAATTTTTTCAACTCTTCTAAAATTTTGAAAACAAAGTAAAAAGATTTGATCTCAAACCTCAAATTTTAACCCTTGAAAATAGGTTTCTTCTCCTCTCTTTCTATATTTTCCTGCAAATGATTAGTGAGCGAGGTGGCTCTTACTGCATCACCAAAAAAAAAAAAAAACAAATAAAATAAAATTTAACTTTAAAAACATCACCAAAATTGGTTTTATTTATTGATTTTGTCCTACTCTATTGGAAATAGAAAAACTATTTCAAGTGTATGCATATTTCTATTGTAACCATGTGTGTAACAGGAGTAAAAATATATTCATGCTTAGGTTTGAAAAATATGCACTAAAGTACATCAAAGCATGAAAGACCAGTTGTTTTGATAATACAATCAAGAAGTAAGGAAGAATTAAATAGTGATGTGAATTGATCCCTGATTGGAACCATATTTCAATAAAGCTATGAACTTCCCAATTCTTTTCTTGGTTTAGATCACACTGAATATCCTCATTTATTATGCATTCATCAATCTTATATTCTAGTGGTTTCTCCCCATCAAAAGTATTCCATGATTCTTTAGTCTCTTTAACAGATTGGCAAGAGGAATCAAAAGACACATGAAGGTCTTCTTGTGGAGGTGCAGAGATAGACAAGTTTTTGAATGAAGTTAAAATATACACTTCTTGAGAGGAAGATATCCCATTTGTTGCTAGGATTAGAGAAATTTTTTGGAATGACATTATTCACACTCTTAATTATCTATGAATTACTACAACTGGTTGATACTTCCTATCTTGCGCACTGATTATTACAAAGTATTGAAAAATTATTCAAATTTAATATGAATCATAAATTATTTTAACATGCTTTTAACCATGCATCTAAGAATGAATGCAAATATCATGAGTTTTCTAAACTTTCAAAATAAGCACCTATGTAAACCTCCCGAGCAATGACACCAAAATGTTGGGTGATTTAATTGTGAGTTAAATCCTTGTCATTAAATTGTCAACTTGGGGTTCATGAACTAATGAGGTATACGTGTACTATATGCACTAGGTGATTATTTCTCATAATATATTAATCTGATGCAAGAAACTTGAAAGAAATTAAATAAGGAAATTAAATCAATCTAAATCAATCCAATCCAATCCCAACATAAAGAAACTAAATCAATCGTAACAAAACAACATGAATCCAAATAACATAAAATAAACTAAGCTAAAATTCCTTAAATGAAACTACACTTGCTTGAAATGAAACCACACTTGCTGAATTGAAACACACTTGCTTAAAATGAAAATAAATGAAATAACATAAATATTTACAAATGAAGAGGTGTGTAAGCTATGATAAATGGGGGCCCTCAACTCCTCAGCAAGCGCACTGAACGATTATCAAATCTTGGAGATCAAAGAAGTAATATGTATTCCATAAAATGAAGTTGGAGAAAATTTTCCAAAGATATTACAATAATTCAACTCCTCCTCTCTATCCCCATTTTACAAGTCACATCTTAGATCATATTTTGTATGGGGTTATGAATCGGATTCCTTTGAAGGATGCACTCTTATTTATATAAACATTTAAGATAAATAATCAATAAATATAGATCTACAAATCTATCCTAGATACACATTTATCTCTTGTGGTTACAACCAATCACCTAAAAATATGAGATACAAATCCTCTCAAAATTCTCTCCTAGTTTTGATAGAAGAAACATATCAAAGCATTTATGATTCTTCTCATTTATTGTGCTTAGTCAATGATCCAAATCTTCTACAAATATTCCACAAATCTTCATGAGTTGGAATTGAATTTGAATTTTCAGTTCAGTGGCCAAATAAGACTCTTCTAGAAACTTCAAATAGGCCTATAATATCATAAACTCATGCCACTTTTAGATATATATGAAAAGATGTTAATTTCCTAATATTTAATCATAAATTCTCTTAAAATTATTGAAATAAATGACTTGGAAAATAATAATGATAAACCCATATGATCATGAAAATGGTTATTCAAATGTAGGGTTATGGAGCTACAAAATATAGTTATGATTTATGAAATGTGGTGAAATGATGGAACAAAAATCTCTAGGGTTGAGCCCCGCCTAGTGGGTCCTCTGGACCCACGGCTGCACTCAGTGCCAGTATAGGTGCAGTAGGGAAAACCGCAAGTGTCGCCCAGCGTAAATTTGGGTGATGCGCCCTCTTTCGAGCCATCACCATCTCCAGCCAAATGTCATCCAAGTCATCAAAGAAACCCTGGGTCGACATACCTCAGGTCAATATCTTTAACCGGCTCCATGAGTCAGCTAGACCTATTGCACAAGCGTCAAAAGCCTCATCCCGAGCCTCTACCACAAGCACTCTAAGGTCAGCAGCAGCCAACTACTCCTCGACCACCTCTACCCATGCCTCAGCCGCCTCGGCATGGGCAAGGAGAGTAGCATCCCCACCGGAAGCTGCAGCACTACTGCCCTCCCCTGAAGGGCCTCCTACACCACCCTGCCCCTCAGCCGGGACCTAACCAGCCCCAACTGGGACCCTCATCAAAGGCTGATGACCCACCAAGCAGGTGGTAGGAAGCCTTGTCGAACCCACATCTGCAAGAGAAACCAAAAATAGTATCAATGTAACCATCAAATAAATATAGATCTATATATAATAAAAATCCTCAAAATGTAGAAAAACATTAAAATTCATACATGTCGGGCCCCATGCATAACCTGCAAGAAGACCCATATCTGGGTCCCCCCCAAAAGTCCATCGCAGAGTACAAGTGTTACACAGTAATTTGTCAACATGCTCATTTTCCCGTCCCTGATCCTGAAATTCCCATGGTGAATCTTGTGCAATGTTTCCATCATCAATAAATATGATAACATATCCTCTTGAAAATCCAAAGAATACTTCCTTGAAATATTACTGAAGAAACTTGGTCAAATTCCTAGTTTCCTAGGTCGGCGCTCTTCCTGGTGCCATGAACACACTGATGTCCTTTTCCCAATTTTGGCCCAGCTCTGTCAGCACCCTAATTTCTTGGAAAATTGCACTAATCCTCTTTATGGCAGTGCTTCCTCAAATGGAGGAGAAGCTTCGACCTCTAGAAGTTCAAGGGTGGCGATTTGGTTGTTGAACAGAGATGATAAGATCGAGCTCTCTCATTTTAGAGCCTTGATCTCATCCATGGGGAATCATCCCTTAGAAATTGGTCCTTCCTCCTCCTTTCATGGGCTCCCAACCTCCTTCTCCTTGCTATAAATTCACATCCCTCATTCCCCCAAGTTTAGAGCTTGTTTGATCATTGTCAGACTCATTTGAACTCTCATCCCTTTGCACGCTAGCATCATGATTAAACCTAAGTGCACAGGAGAAGGAATGCTTTTGATCTAGGTGAAGGACTCATATTTTCACCTAAGGACGCCTCCAACAACAAGACCTGGTTGTAAGCTCTCCTTTTGTAATTTATCAATAATAAAATCTAGTGTTTTCTTTCTATGCTTTTCTACATGATTATGCAAATATTTTGGTACTCCTTGATCTGCTAGATAGCTAGTGTTTACATTTATTATATATTTTATCATGTTTTTTGTTGTATCTTGATCATCTACATGTATTCGCATGCCATCAGTAGCAGGAAGCAGGCCTATAAGAATCATGGATCGAGGTCACCATCAAAAGATCCAAGGATAGCAATTGGAAATATGTATTTATGTCTCTTTCCTCATTTCATTGTAATCATTAGTTAAGAAAGCTTACGTTAGAAAGGATCTCATGTTGCTAGACCCACTCTAAGGCTAGAGAGATTTCCTCTATCCACATAGGGGATTTATGTTAACAACAGAAGTGGTGACTCCATTTGGGAGATTTATGATGAACTCTTAGCTAAACTGAGAGGTGGGGGTGAATCATTTTAGTACATTCATGGACATTTAAAACTCTTTTCATTCAACTCAATTACACCTTCAGTTCATAAGCAGCTTAATACATAATGAATCAACAAACTTCATGTGTGTAGAGCAAGTAATTAAGAAGATTAAATCATCACATCAACAAATAATCATCAAGCACATAGATAGCAGATATAAGTGGAAACCCATAAGGGAGAAAACCACATCTTATTATTGATGTGATGCAAAGGCAAGCTCCAAATCCCTCTCACCACTGATTTTTTGTAGGCTCCAACCTACAAAAGGCTACTACCTCAAATTCTGCAAGCTACAACTTGCAAGGAAGCTCCAACTCCCATCTATTTTCTGCAGGCTACAACCCACAAGAGGATCCTACCTCAACCAGCTCCAACTAGACATCTATCAAGCTACAGCTTGAAACGGAAGCACCAACTCCCATGTATTTTTCTGCAGGCTACAACCCACAGGAGGCTCCTACCTCAACCAGCTCCAACTGGACATCTATCAAGCTACAACTTGAAATGGAAGCATCAACTCCCATGTATTTTTCTGCAGGCTACAACCTGTTAGGTCCCTGTAATTTGTCAGGTTGGTAAGACCAAATAAACAAGGGTAACATCAAACCAACTTTGGATTCCTAGGACCTAGCCTTCCTGGACTCAGAGAGGGATCTCTTTATATTTGTATAAAAGATATAACTTGATTGATATAGGATGTTTATTTTAGGCTAGTTAAAATGATAGGGATTGTTTGTTTGATTTTGTTTGGTTTCTTGTTAGGAAGAACAGATAGGGTTAGAGAAGTTCAAACCATTGGGCTATGGGGTCTGCAAAAGGTTTGAGGAGTACATCAATAAATCAAGGGTGTTCCACAGGGCAAGTTAACAAAGCCAAATGGATCTTAATAGCCTATGTGGGTGTGAAATGAACACTAAGTTGTGAGTTTAGTAGCTTAAAGGGAAATTAAGAATCCTTTAACATATACTAGAACAAGAAGAGTCTTTAAGATTACTATTTTTAAGAAAGAGCCAAAGGACAGGGCATACCATAAACTTCTTTAGCCAGACTTTACCAAGTAAACTTTAAAACAACAATCCAACAAACCCTAGAGAGCAAGGAACTCCTAAATTCTCTAGCTATTCACTTTCAGACAAAGAAAACATTTAAGATGACAATTCAGTGATGATTAAAGAGCAGGGAACTCCTAATTTCTTCAATCATACTTCAAAAACCTTTAAAGTGATTGTTCAAGATAGACTAAAAGACAAGGCAAACCATAAACTTCTTTACCTAAACTCTACTAAGTAAACCTCAAGAAAAAACTTGAGAACAACATTTCAAGCAAAACCAAAGGACAGGGCAAACCATAAACTTGTTTATCCAAACTCTACTGAGTTAATCTCAAGAAAACAAACTAGGTGGAAATGGAGAGCAGGGAACTCCTAAATTCTCCAAGCAGACCCAGCAGAGGAAAACATTTGAATAACAGAGAACAAAAATACTTAAGGTGTTGAACATCATATCTTAAACTAAATTTTTTTCTCTGTTATAAGAGAAATGCATATACAAAATGGATTACAAAAGGAAACAATTACGAGATCAGAAATGCATCACCATTTAACAAAGTTCATGAATCTTGTGAATGTGCTTGCTCTATTGATATTCAGTCCAAAATAGCTACAGAGCTCCAAAGCCAACTTCTTTACAACTCATAGTCTATGCAGTATTCATTCGAACAACCAACCAAAAAAAAGCATGAAGCATACATGCAGTATTTATCTTCAAAATGAGGAGGTGGTCCTAAGCTAGGGTTTCATATGTCATTTATTACAGAGTTAATGCATTTTTGACCTTTGAGACCATGCAAGGCCCAAGGAAAAATATTTAAGACAACCCCATGGTAATAATAACTCCTAATTTAATTACTGAGCTAAATTTGGAAATATTTGACTTTAAGGCCTTCTCAATAACTTTTTCAATAACTGCTGGTGTCTTTATTCAACTCTTAGCAAGGGCACAGTGCCAAGTGCTGAAAAAATGGTCTGTCTTGCAGCCCACTTTTGGAGCCTTTCCCGATGTCCAAATGAGCTCCATGATGGCTCATTGGACAGGTATATGAGTCTGTTTTCCATATCTACCTTTACTTTCCAAAATGGTTCCCATCTTCCCTGTCAAAAAAATTTTCTCCCAATACTAGTAAACGTGCAGATCCAAGGCCAAAAATAGGGAAAAAAAAACATGATTTTTTTATGGTTTTTGGCCCCTTTGAGGGACCAGTTTTGCTTCAAATCTCCTGAAACATTTTTAGGTTGAAGTAATTTTCATTAGGAACATGAATATGCTGACCATTTTCCATTTGGATGGCCCAAAAAAGAGCACAGTGCCAGTGGTGTTGTGCCTTTAGCAAATTTTCTGCATACTAAACTATCCCAAAAATCAAAATTTGCACGAGTGCCAAAATTGGAATTTTTCTTGCTGATCAAGGGTTAGGGGCCTGGAGGGACACCTCAGCAAGAATATTGAGCTTCTCTTTCTCCTTTGACTCAGTCAAAGCTCGAATATTTGCATGGGCTTGTTTGAGCTTGGCCCTTGCAATCTTGTTTCTCATGGCATAATGTTTCGCCATCTTCCTCTGAATATCGATGTCTCTCTTTGCCTTCTCTAGTAGGCCCTCCAGATGCAAATTGGCTCTCTCAAGCCAATACTCTCTGTTTCCATCAATATCCATGGCAAGCATCTCACTTTGAGTAAGCTACTCTCCCAATTCTGCTTATTTTTGCCTTTCTCAGGCCAAAGCCCTCTTCAGTCCAATGGTCCTTGGTCTCCATCTAGGAAGCTGATCTTCCTCATCATCAGTGCCATCAAAACTACCCAAGGTCTCATCCATCAAAGCCTTGGCCTTTCCCGCCTCTCTCTGAGCTTTGATTTCCCTGACCTCATTGATGGTCTATTTTGCCTTTAGTTGCTGATTCTCTAGCTCAAGAAAGTCATTCACGTACTGTGCTCTATCAAGATTAGCTTGAAGCTCAATAATCTTGGCCTCCTTGTCTTTGATCACTGCACTAGTATCTCTATCTTCATTCTCATCATCAATCTCAATCAACTGAAACTCTTGCTCAGTTTCATGTTTGTCCTCCTCTTCAACAATGATATGCTTTGTAACCTTTTCCTTGCCCTTATCAACATGTTTTGTTGATGAAGAAGGCATGACCCCTTTCACACCATGTGAAGCAAACACATGCATGTGGCACCTCTGATATGTCAAGGAAAAAGTCTCAATGTCAGTCATTTTAGTGCCAGTTGTCTCAATGTCCCTTTCACTGCTTGATTCTCTGGTAACATGATATGAGGGTGAAGGGTTGTGGAAAGGTGATGAGGAAGGATCAACATGAGGTGAATGGATGTGATTGGGTGGATATGCATGAGTAGCAGGATGTGATGGAGAAGGGGATATGGGAGGATGAGATGATGAAGGAACATCCTACTCATGATGGCCAGGTGGGGTAGTGAAAACCTCATTGGCAATGAATGCATCCCACGGAATGTTTTTTTGTTGAAGCTCATGCATGACCACCATATTTATGAGTGAATTATGAAATGGGCTTTGTATTTTTTGATTGTAATCTCTCTTTTTCACAATGTAAGCCATTTTATCAATGCTACAGAAAATATAATAAGGCAAATGCAGCATTCTAACTCTAGTGAAATGCATGAGAAGATGAATATGATACGAGTAGAGGCGGGAAAACCTTCCCTCACAAGTGAAATATTTCATTATTATCCTCATCATGAGCACATACCGGTCAAGAAGATGATAAAAAGGGAAAATGGACTTGTTGTGATCTTTGTACCTAGGTTTGAGGTACAGTTCATAATAGCTCATGTCCAAGTTTTCTTGTTTAAACCACCTCTCTCCTACACTAGGTATTCCTATAGCAGCTGAAATGGCATTAGTGGAAATCTCAAATGTAACTCCAACAATATTGATCTACTTGTCATGTAGATTGATGATGAATAGTCTTGTTAATTTCGGGTGATTTTGGACTTGTTGCACTCTCTCACAGAACTCAAAGTAGCCCATATGCTTAAAGAAAGAAACAGTGAGAGGAGAGGCCATAAGTTCTCTTGTCATTATGGGTTCAAATCTGTTTATTTTCCCTCCCTTGTGATCAGTTCTCCTTGGCATTTGTGCCTCACCAACGATGCCACTGTCTTCTTCCTATGACATCTTCAAATTCTGATTTGGAAACCCTAGGGTGTAAGTGAAATGAATGAGGGGAAGGGAATGAAATGACTAGCTTGAAAGATCAAAGGAATGAGTGTGAGTGAAGGGAATGAGTGAAAAGGAATGTGTGAAGGTACAAACTAGATGAATGTAAACCCTAAATCAATGTAATTATCTTGTTTTTTACTGATATTTCTTTTAGGAGAATGGAACAAGGTAAAAAAATGTGATCACAAGCTAAAATTTAGGGTTTCCTTAGGTTTCCACTTTCAATTCATTTCAGGATGACCAAATAGCTTTAAAAAATAGGGCTTATGTCATGTACTTACCACTTAAGAGTGCCTGGAGGACTTTGGAAAGAATTTGGAGAATATTTGATGTGATTTGAGTGGATAGAACAGTCACCAACCTTTCCTGGTTAGGTGCACAGCGCCAGTGGTAAGCGCGCTACACCAATGCAAGGGCGCAGCGCCAAGCTACAGACACGCATTTCCTTCACAAAACACATTGAAAATCTTGGGCAAGGGCGCAACGCCAAGTTCCATGCGCACAGCGCCGGTGCAAAACGTGCAGTGCCAAGTGCTGAACACGCAGCGCCAAGAAACTTAACCCAAATTCG